>JANBXA010000730.1:91942500-93163750 GCA_030556225.1 Cricetiscus sungorus
AATGAGTCAACAAGGGCCAACAGGGGGTCCATAGTATACAAATTACTGCAATTTTCTCTGTAATAATCTATTAGACAGGGAAAAAAATTCCAATTATCCTTCACACTCTTTGGTACTCTTAAATTTTGAATTCCTACCATGTAAGTTCTTTTTGTTGCTGCACATATTAGTTATTAATATTTATTATAAATGATAATTTTATGGGCTAGGAAAATGCTATGTATATAATTTCAAATATATTCATGTAAATCCTAAATAAAGAGGATGTCAGACTGTCTGTGCTTTATGAGAGCCTTTTGGTAATAATTCTCATTTCCTTGTGACCATGTGTTTCAGTAGTCTAATAACTTAAGGGAGGACACACAAGTTTAGCTATTTATAAAAGCTTCACTCCTACCATTATGGTTACATGAAGATATCACTGAAATCATCGTGTGTGTGTGTGTGTGTGTGTGTGTGTGTGTGTTTTAAAAGCATTTAGAATATTCTGGTAGTTACTATAACTTTAATATTTTATTTAAATGTGTATTTTATTATTTATTAATTTATTTATTTTACAACCTGACCACTGTTGGCTTTCCTCCCTCTCTTACTAGCCCCTCTGCCTTCCTCCATCCATGCATTCTCCGTTTCCATTTAGAGAAGGGCAGGCCTCTCATGGTACTAACAAAAACATGGCATATCAGGTTGAAGGCTGGGAAAGACAACCCAGTATGAGGTTAAAGACCTCAAAATCCAGCAAGAGTCAAAGATAGCCCCTGATCCCACTCTGAGAGTCCCAGAAAAAGACAAAGGTACACAACTTTAACATATTGCATAGGACCTATATCAGTTCTATGCAGGGTTCCTGGTTGTCTTTTCAATATCTGTGAGATTCAATGTGTCAGGGTTAGTTACCTGATCCCTCCTGTTCCTGTCATCTCCAATACCTTTTCCACCCCACCCAAAATGACTATATTATTTATGTTTCCAGGGAATTCATTATATCACCTCACCTTTACCCTTTCTTGTTGCTTAGTTATCTGGGTCTTTGGATTATAACATGGTAATCCTTTACTTTAGCTACTATCCACTTAGGAGCATGTTCATACCATGTTTGCCTTTCTTGGTCTGGGTTACCTTACTAAAGGTGATTTTTTTTTCTAGTTTGATGGAAGGCAAGACAGATGTGACTAGGAGATAAGGAGGATTCTGAGAAATGTGGTAGGAGAGTCATCATGTAGGATAAAGAGAGTAGAAGTTTGAACCCCCTGGTAACATAAGAACACGTGGAATCACTTAGATTGATCAAAATGGGTTAATATTTAAGACAGAGCTAGCCAATAGGAAACACTAGTAACAGGCCAATAGCTTTATATTTGTGCGTTATTTGGGGCTGACACAGCTGAGGGACCAGGCGGTGAGAAAACTGTACATAACAAAATGGCATCAGCAATATGGGTGCTAAGAACTTCCACTTAAAACTTAACAAAAGTTTAAAAAGGGGTTTTAAAACAAAAGAAGAGAGACAAGCAAGCCTTCTTAGTAATAGTAATAGCATTTTTCTCCATGTGATTCTGTTTTGCTTGAGACAAGCAGAGATTTGTGCAGCTCCTTTAAGGGAGGTTTTCTGACTCAGCATAGTGGCAAAAAACTGCAAGACTCTTAAGAAACTCTGATAACAATTGAATGTTGTGTATGACAGCTGGCAATGGCAGTGACCATATCTCTAAGAATGAGCACACCTTTCAGTTCTGGAGATAAATGTACCCGCACCATCTTTGGTTAATTGAGACTAATACAGCTGTGCCTTTTATTTTAGCAGTATTGCTTATCAGATAAAAGAGTTGTATCCAGAGAAAGATAAAGATTTACAGTAAAGACAGAGTCAGATTAAGAAAAGTCTCTAAAGTTTTACAGTGCATTTTAAATTATGTATAGACTTGGGAGAGCAAAAGAAACAGGATAAAGTGGTTTAAAAAATACAAGGATGCCTATTATTAGTAAATTATTTCTATCAATTCATGAGTAAAGGAGGGATTTTCACCTTCTGATATGTTTTTCAGTCTCTTTCTTTAAGTACTTGAAGTTATTATAGATGATGGGAAATGTCGTTCTGTTAATATGTTACTCTTATTAGTTAATGAATAAAGCACTGTTGGCCAATAGGAAAGCAAGATAGGTGGGACTAGGGGGATAGAGGAAGAAGTGGGGAGGAGATTCAAGATGGAGGACACAGAGAGAAAAATGCCAGGACCTTTCTCCTGTAAGATGAGACCACAAGGAAATACTTAGATTAGTAGAAATGGGTTAATAATTAAGACAGATCCAGCTGATAAGAAACCAGTAAGACAGAGCCAGCTAATAAGAAACTAGTAACTGACCAACAGCTTTATATCTAACACAACCTCTTTGTGTGTTATTTGGGGATGGCACGACAGTGGGACCAGGCTGGTGGGAAAAAAGAAAAAAACTGCTCATAAGCTCATAACAATCTATAGATTACTTTTGGTAAGATGCCTAATTTTAGTATATTATCTCTATCAATTCATGAGAAAGGAGGTATTTTCACCTTCTGATATATTATTCTTTAAGTACTTGAAGTTCTTATCTTCATGTCTTTCACTTGTTCAGTTAGAGTAACCCCAAGATATTTTATATTATTTGTGGCTATTGTAAAGGTGTTGTTTCCCTAATTTCTTTCTCATTCCAATTGTCACTTGTATACAAGATGCTATATTTCCCCCCTGGTAATCTTGTATTTAGCCAATTCTGTTTATCAGCTGTAGAAGTACCATAGTATAATTTAGGGGATTGCTTTTATATAGTTTTGTATCATTCACAAATAGTGATACACTGACTTTTTCATTCCAATTTGTATCCCTTCAATCTTGTTCAGTTGTCTTATTGTTCTGCCTAAAACTTCAAGCACTATATTGAATAGATAGAGAGTGAAGAGCCTTGTCTTTGTCCTGATTTTAGTGGAATTGTTTTTTGCTTCTCTCAATTAAACTTGATGTTGGCTAATGACCTGCCACATTTTGCCATTATTATGTCTAGATAAGTCACATATGTCTCTTATTTCTCCAGGACTTTTATCATAAAGGGGTATTGCATTTTGTAAAAGGCTTTTTTTTAGTATCTAATGAGATGATAATGTGTTTTTCTTTCAGTTTGTTTATATGGCGAAATATTCCAGCAGAATTTCTTATATCGAACCATACCTACATATCTTGAATGAAGCCTACTTGGTCATGGTGGATGATCGTGATATGATCTTGGATTCCATTGGCAAGTATTTTATTATATCAGTGTTCATGGAGAACATTAGGCTGTAGTGATCTTTCTTTGTAGAGTCTTTGTTTTATGAGTGTCAGGGTGACTGTGGCTTCATACATAAAAACGAACAAAGTTCCTTCTGTTTTTATTTCATGGAATAATTTGAAGATTGCTGGAGTTATCACTTCTTTGATACTTTGATATGTCTCTGTATTAAAAAGGCAAGTGGATGGAACTTGAAGAAACCATCCTGATTGAAGTAACCCAGTCACAAAAAGAGGAGTAGGGTATGTACTCACTCATATAGAGATTTTAGACCTAGAACAAAGGATCACCAGCCTATAGTTCATACCACAAGAGGAACTAGAATACCAGGTGTAATCTAAAAGATTCATATATGGTCCTTCAAAAAGGGGGAAGGGACAAGTCCCCCAGAGAACATGAAATGTGGGAGGGGGAAGAGAATGAAGAGAGAGCTAGGAGAAAGATAAGGGTAGGAGAGGAATGCATGTGCAACTAGGAAGATTGAGTAAGTGTAGGAATTGAAAACAGAAAAGAGAGAGAGAAAGAGAGAAAGAAAGAGAAAGAGAGAGAGAGAGAGAGAGAGAGAGAGAGAGAGAGAGAGAGAGAACATAAAAAGGGAGCCATTATTGGTTTGAAGAGTAAACTGAACCTAAATAAAGGTCTAGAGACCTACAAGACTGACTCCACTAACAATTCAAACAACCATAGAAAGGCTACCATAAATGCCCTTCCCTGATAGTGAGATCATCAACTAAATTATCTACCACCATGGAGCTCTCATCTAATACCTATTGGAAACAGAAGCAAACACTCATAACTAAACACTGAGTTGAAATAGAATCCAGATGTAGAGAGAGGTGAAGGAGACCATGTTGCAAAATACACAAAAACAGCTGACCTGAACAAGGAGGAGCTAATGCCCCCCCCCCCGACTGACAGTTGGGAATCCAACATGGGACTTCCTCAAATCCCCTGAATATGGGTTTCAGCTAGAGGGACTGAGCAGTCTGTGGGAACTCAGACAGTAGAAAAAGGATGTATTCCTGGAGCACAAAAGGACCTTGTGGACATATCCCCCATGGAGGGATACCCCCTTATCCTAGAGACAGGAGAGAAGTCCTAATCGCTACTTCAAATGACTTGACAGATTTACATGACCCAACCTGGATAGCATAGCCTTACAAGTGGAATGGGGGTGGTGAGATGGGAGGGGAGGGAGTCCATGGTCACAGGGGAAAGAGGGTAAGAAGGATGGAGTGAGAGGAAATTGGAATTGACATGTAAAATCTTTAAATTATATTAATAATAATAAAAAAAAACCTGTTTGGCCATGAACATTTTATGTTGAGGAGAATTTTGATGACTGCTTCTATTTCCTTAGGGGTTATATGTTTATATAAATTGCTCATTTGCTCTTGATTTAACTTTGGTAAATTGTATCTATCAAGACATTCGTTGATTTCCTTTATATTTTCCAATTTTGTGAAATACAGGTTTTTGAATTATGATATAGTTTTTTTTTATTCCCTCAGCATCTATTGTTATGTAGTCTCTTAGTATCTTATTTTGTTGATTATATATTCTCAGTCTTTTAGTTGTTTGGATCAGGGTTTGTCTATCTTCTTGACTTTGTCAAAGACACAACTCTTTCTTTCATTGATTGTTTGTATTCTCATCTTTGTTTCTATTTTATTGATTTTTTCTTTCTGTTTGATAATTTCCTGCCATCTATTCCTGTTTTGTGTGCTTATTTCCTGTTGTTCTAGAACTTTTAGGTGATTTTTAAGTTGCTTGTGTTAGAGTTTTCCAATTTTTTCATGAAAACAATGCTATGAACTTTTCCTTCAGAATCACTGTAATTGTGTCCTATATGTATGTTTGCATTCATTTTCACTGAATTCAAGGAAGTATTTAATTTCTTCCTTGACCTAGAGACACTTAGTAGATCTTTGTTCAGGACTGTGAATTTGTACCTTTCCGTTGTTTCTTTTGCTGCTTAAATCCAACTTTAACCTGTGGCGTCTGGTGCTCTGTTAAGATACAGAGGATTATTTCTATTTTCTTCTATTTGTTTATTCTATTAGACTTGTTTTATGACCAAATATATGGTCAGTTTTAGAATATATTTCATGAAATGCTGACAAGAAGGTATATTCTTTTGGTTTGGTTGAAATGTTCTGTAGTTATCTCTTAGGCACATCTATTTGAATCATAACATCTGTTAGCTCAATTCTTTCTTGGTTTAGTTTTGTTGTGATATATCATTTATGATTTATTAAAGCTTGCCTGAGGATTCAGAAAAGAAAGTAAACCTCAACTATAGAGATCAGGCAATGGTGATACCTTTAATCCAAGCAGTCAGAATCTTTTTAATTTTGCTGGTTGAGATTATTTCCTTAGTTTTCATGTGTGTACTTAACCACCATAAGTTGAATTTCCTTCTAGCACCATTATAAGGATATATTTGTGTATAGACAGTGTTTCAATTTGATTTTGTTATGGATGATCTTGTTCCCTCCACAAGATCTCTCTCTCTCTCTCTCTCTCTCTCTATATATATATATATATATATATATATATATATATATGTAGATATATGTATATCGACACATATATATATATATATGTGTGTATATGTATATGTTTGTCTATATAAGCATACATATTTCGTTTCTTGTCTTTTGAATTCGAACACACATTCACAGGATCTCTCTCATTTTTTCTCTTTCTATATATATATGTATATTTATTAACATATATATATATGTCTACATAGTGTGTGTGATATATATATATGTATATATATATACATAATAAATACATATTTTTTTCATCTTGATCACTGGTTTGTAAGTGCTCGTAACACCAGTGTATCTAATGAGAAATTTGTGACATGATGGCTTCCTGTCAGTATAGAACTGATAGTATGACATAGCCAGTCTTTTTGGCTAGAGCATAACTGAAATATCTTGATAAAGATAAAAATTGGACCCCCTTGTTTTTAAAATTAATGTTCCTGTGTACTTGATAGGCTTTCATTTAATGTTCTCATTTTTGTGCCCTCTGAAGCACTAACTCTAATTAACAGCAATTATGGAACTGGGAGGCAAAATTTTCCTAGGCAGAGAGCTAGGAGACCCTGTAACAGGACATTTTAACATTTCCAAGATAAGATCATTAGGAGAACTGTACTTAATGGAGACTTACTCATGCAAACTAGTAGATGTCCCTTCTGGTCTTTTTTGTATAGTCCTCAAGGTATTTTGGTAGCCATGGAATGGTTACAGCTAGAATTATGTGTAAGGAAATGCCTGTGTAGGCTCTAGACAGTGTAAATTATTGGTCCATGATGACTGAGGAAGAAAAATTGGGGAAAAAAATTCAGAGGTGGTCAGTTTGATTAAAACAGCTTGTAGTTCAATACTAGCTTAATTTCTGTATATTCTATTACTCAAGATAACTTGAATTTATTGAAGCATGGTGTTCTTTTGGGTGACTATATTCCCAACTGGAGGTACAATATGAAAAGTTTGAGGCCAGCTTGGAATATATTGTGGCAATACCTTGTCTAAAAAAACATAATTTAACCTAAAAGAGTAATATAATAGTAATGTTTCATTAAACTACTACTAAAGACTAACAAAGAGAATGAAACTCTTTATATGAGAAAACACATTCATTCTATTTCTATAGGAATCAAATACAAACCTTGTAACAGAGCTCAAAACATGCCTGCATGCTACTATCTTTACTTATAGTGCATATAAGTAAAATATTTTTAAGTACAGAAAAGGCAGACTATGAAACTTCAAAGGTATCATGTAATATATCAAAGATAATTCATAACTTGCACTTTGAAATGAATTAGAAAATTTTGTTAAAATCAAGTAACATTAAATGAAAGGAAACAACTTTCTTTAGAAAAAAATTAGTTGTCATTCTTCTAATATAAAAAGACGAATGTGGCCTTTTCAATGCAAGTTAAGTATGTTAACTTAGTAACATGCCATGAAGAAAGATAGGTCACACTGTTATACTTGTCAACACAAACTAGGTTGAATAAATCAGTGTGTGTGTGCGTGCGTGCATGCGTGCATGCGTGTGTGTGTGTGTGTGTGTGTGTGTGTGTGTGTACAATATGCCCAACTGTGAAATCTTGTGTCATTAATAATTATCCTATAGTATTCATTGTTTTGAGAATTATCTTTCCTTTGTCTTTTCTTCTTTTGGATATTGGCTTTCAATTTCTAGCCTATTGCAATTAATTTTTAACTCAAATAAAAATTTTCTACCTACATATTTCAAAACCTGTTTAGGATATTCTAATGGCCAATGAGTAAAAGGACATTGCTATTTCATAAACCATGATATAATATAGATATTTAGCAATTTATTTAAAATAATATTTATTAACATTATTATTCATATTAATGTTTCCTTTGAAAATATCTACATATTAAATAATTTTGTACTACCCGAAATTTCTTAAATGTTTAGTTCAATAGACAGCTTGATTCTCACCGATGTTGTAGTGATGTCTACATTGCTGTGTCTACATTGTGCCTCTTTCCTCAAATATTACACAGTACACTTGTAAAAGGATATGTAGTTATATGTTTCATTATGGTTGTATGTTTACAGTGAGATACTTCAACCTCTCAGAGTTCTCTCTTGGTTCTTATTGACTCTGACAGCATCAAAGATATTTTAGACCTTCTGGTCTAGATAATTGTATCTAAACACTTGTCAGAGGATCAGTACTATATCTAAAGACAAAAAGTACATTATTATAATTAGAGCTGTATAAGTTACCTTAACTCTTATCAAGAGTGAGAACATGGTCCTACCATTCTACAACTATCAAATATAAGGCAAAAGTTTAGGAATAGACATTAACAGGAAGCATACTTGTGATTTGAGATTCACATTTGTTTTCTTCTGTGTAATATTTAGTTACACACCATGTAGAACATTCTAGTCTGTGTAATAACAGATTCTAATCATGGTTCATGAGAATTAACTTATTTCAGATAATCTACTTAAATCATATTATTAAGGAAAGAAAAGTGATATAACTGGGTTGAACTTAGTCAGTAGATACATAAAGTAATATAACCATTTATAAGTTTACATGTGCTAGATTTTCAGGTCCTCAAACCTGTAGTAAGATTGAGTACTTGACTACCTTAAGTTTTCTCGATATGCTAATATACTGACATATTCAACCAATATATTATTTTTTAAAGTCTATGATTTATCATATAATTTTCACTATGATATTGCATTTCTATAAGAACAAAAACATTACAAACTCGTAATATATAATTAAACACTGTCTTGGGGGCATGTGGCTTTATTGTTGTTCTTAGGCATTCATACAAAAAACACATTTGTAGTGTAAAATGATAGTCTTTATAGCTGGCACTATGAGCAGAGAAATGCATAATTTAAACAAGTATTTGCAATTCTGGATGTTCTTTACTTCTGTTTTTTTATTTTTTCCTCAAATGAGATTTGAGGTTTAACATGATCCATCTACATTGATATTAAAACATTGATATTAAAACATTGATTTATCTTACTGTTCAATTTTTCTGAAAACAAAACAAAAAAAAATAAAAATGATTCTCTCAGAAGAATAGCAACAGTTAATTGCAGGAAGTCAATATAGTATTTTATCATTTTGCTATTATCTTTTGTATCAGATTTTACATTTATTTCAAAGAAAATAATTTATAAGGAAACTTGTATACTTTTATAGAGGGCTAGTACCTGATTGTATATAAGGAAACTTGTATACTTTTATAGAGGGCTAGTACCTGATTGTAAGATGCTGATACACAAACCACTATACAATGATATGTATAATATTTAAATAGGCTTATCTAAAGAGTAAATTCCAGGCCAATGTAACTTAATAAATGCTGAATAAGGGTGACTTTCATAGAGTAAAAACATATAAATTATATTTTACAATAATCCCGGTTCTAGACAAAGAAATATAGGTAAACATTCACTACTGGGAGAAGATCCTCTTACAGATTAACTCACTTGTTAGCTGTCTAATGTAGAGTGGTCAGCCTTGAAACGATATATATATATATATATATATATATATATATATATATATATACTATATATATATATATTCTTATACATTCAATAATATATATATTTAATATATATATATCTCCAACAAAAACAGATTCAGAAAGTTGTATTTATGTGTTCAGTGTGCATATATATACATCATAGTAATCAAAGGAAAAGAGGCTATTAATTTGAGGAAGACACAGAAGGGATTCAATGAGGAAACAGAAAGGAGAAAGTGAAAATAAAAGTGGTAAAAAGAGTATATAAAGAATCTTAAGTAAACAAAAATAAAAACTGCAAAACAAGAGTGGGGGGAGAGAACTTGAACATTGGTTGTTTGGCAGGTAGATTGGGCTACATCAAGCAGAACAGATATAAATATTATTAAACTGTCCTGTGTGAAACTCTGAAATGCTACCTAGTATTTTATTGAAAAAAATATTTCCTGTTAAACATCATCAGGAGAAACTATGCATACAGTTGTTATTGATTAACTCATCAAAACTGTCATAATTAACAAAATATTACATAAAATTAGGAGTGTGAAACTTACTTCTTGAATGTGAAGTAGAACTGGAGTACATGTCAGAGTACAAAGGCGTGCATGCCAAAAGACAGTTAGGAGTTAGACAATCTCACATGGTATTGATTCAAACTGAAGCATTCCGTCCTTTGTCTTAATCTTTCTGGAGTAAACAGAACTATATTCTTGAAACTATAACTAGTTTGATAGCAATACTTAAAATAAAATTGTGAAGAACTTGTGAGTAAAACTAAACACCAAGAGTATTTATAACTCAATTATGACTTGAGTTTACTTATCAGCAGAGATGTTAGGAAACATTAATATATTGCTACATTAGACTTTGCAAACAAAGTCTAATAATTTAACCACTAAGCTAAGGGTTGGAAAAAGAGAGACAACCATAACACATTTGGTGTTGACAGAAAAGATTATAAGTCAACAACAAAATGAAAAATGCAGAATTTTAGCTAAAAAACCAATGGATGATTCAGGATAAAAGTAAATTTTAACATGACACTTAAGACACAAAAACCTGAATTGTCATGCAGTATATTATATATATTTAATAAGTGTATCTGCATTGCATTGAAATACTAAAAGTGCCTGAAACCATATTAGCACTTTTCTATGAACCCATATATGTCTTTGTGAGGAATTACAGTTAAACAACACATTTTATTAATGCACGATGTGAAATGAAGTTTTTAAGGTATCCATACTGTTGGATCAGGACATAAAAGTTAAACCTGTTGTAATACAAAGTTAAAAGCATAAATAGAAGTATTTATTGAATGCCTACTGTATATTAGGTAAAGGGTTCTCTGATTTCTTTCTCAGCCCCTTTATCGTCTCTATAAAGAAGGGCTACTGATATTTTATTTTTTTTCTGAATTAATCTTGTATCCTGTCACATTCCTGAAGGTGTTTATCAGTTGTAGAAGTACCTGGTAGAGTTTTTCAGGTCACTTAAGTAAACTATCATATCATCTGCAAATAGTGAGAATATAACTTCTTTTTTCCAATTTGTATCTACTTGATCATTTGTTGTCTTATTGGTCTAGCTATAACTTCAAGAACAATATTGAAGAGATATGGAGGGAGTATAGAGCCTTGTCTTGTTCCTGATTTTAGAGGAATCATATTGAGTTTCTCTCCATTTATTTTAATGTTGGCTGTTTGTTTACTGTATATTGCTTTTATTCCATTTATGTATGTTCTTGTTATCCCTGATCTCTTAATCATGAAGGGGTATTGAATTTTGTCAAATGAATTTTTAGCATCTAGTAAAATGATTCTGTGGTTTTTCTTTTTTTTAGTTTGTTTAGATGGTGGATTACATTGATAGATTTTTTATTATGTTGAACCATCCTTGTATCCCTTTAATGAAGCCTAGTTAATCACGATGGTTGATTTATCTGATGTGTTCTTGGATTCAATTTGCCAGTATTTCATTGAGTATTTTTGCATTAATGTTTACAAGGAATATTGGTCTGCATTTCTCTTTCTTAGTTGTGTCTTTCTGTGGCTTGGATACCAAGGTAATTGTAGCCTTTAAAAAAAAAAGTTTGGAAATGACCTTTCTGCTGCTGTTGTGTAGATCACTTTGAGGAGTATTGGTATTTGCTGTTCCTTGAATTCTGGTGGAATTCTACACTGAAACCATCTGGTCCTGGGCTTTCTTTTGTTGGAAGCCTTTTGATGTCTGCTACAACTTCATTAGGGGGTTATAGGTCTATTTAAATTGCTTATCTGTTCCTGATTTAATTTTGGTGTTATCTATCCAGAAAATTGTCCGTTTTGGGTTAAATTTTCAAATTTTGTAGGGTACAGGTTATCAAATAATGACCTGAAGATTCCTTAGTTTTCCTCAGTGTTTGTTGTCATGTCTCACATCATATTTCTGAATTTGTTAATTTGTATGTTCTTCCTCTGCCTTTTGGTTAGCTTGGATAAAGGCCCAAATTTATGTCCTCCTGTGGTTTGAGACCAGGAAGCTGGCAGACTCTGGATGGGTTGTTTGCTTGGTCAGGCTACAATGGGGATTGTAGCCCCAATCTTCAGGAGGCAGTTTCCTAGTGAATATTTTTTTCTTTTGTTTTGTTTTAATTTTCTTTCTTATTTTACATATAAATCTCAGTTACCTCTCCCTCTCATCCTCCCATATTCCCCCAAACCCCCTTCATCCCATTTCATACCTACTCCCCAAGGAGTATGAGGCCTCCTAGGAGAGATCATCAAAATCTGTCATTTGAGGTAGGGCATAGGCCCTCCCAACTGTTTGTAGGCTAAGGGAGTATTTCTTCATGGGGATGGGCTCCTTTATTCTTTAATACACCAGGAATACATCCTGGTTCCACTGTCAGAGGTCAGATATACTACCTAGGCCTTCTAACTGTGACCCACATTCTTGGGGTTTGGGTGGGTCCAATGCTGTTTTCCCAGCTATCACTCTGTGGTCCATGAGCTCCCCCTTGAATAGGTCAGCTCTCTCAGTGGGTTTATGAAAACCTGGTCTTGACCCCTTTGCTTTCTTCCTCTCTGCAACTGTATTCCAGGAGTTCAGCTCAATGTTTAGCTGTGGGTGTCTGCTTCTGTTTCCATAAGCCATTAGATGAGGGCTCTAGGATGGCACACAGGGGATGGTTTTAAAACAGACAATTGTGTGACTTGTGGACATTGAGAATTTTATTTTCCAGTTTCATGAGCAGACCACCTCTTTCTCCGTATTTTCTTTCAACACAATAGTAGAATGCAACCCCTTTAATTGGAAGCCAAACTGCTCCTTACAAATGTTGCTTTTTCCAGGAATTTCATCAAAACAATAAGTTATACTCTCTAATTATTAAATTACACTCACTTATAGCAAGTAAAGTTCCAGGGGTTTAAGGAAGTCAAAATAAGTTTCTTAAAAACAAAAACAAAAGTTGTGAAAGATATACTTTTTTAAAGTATTCACAGATAAATGTATCACAAAAATCCATAATTAGGTAAGAATAAAATTGGCACATACTTGTTACGAGTAAGGATCCTCCCCTACCCCCTGCAGGTCTGGTGCCAGCCCCAAAATAATACACAGAGACTCTGTAATAGATATAAATGTTGTTGGCCAGTTATGAGTTTCTTATCGGCTAGCTCTGCCTTAAATATTAACCCATTTCTATTAATCTAAGTATTTCCACGTGGTCTCATCTTACCAGCAAGAGTGAGCCTGGACCTCTGTTCTCTCCAGTCTCTCCATGTTGTCCCTCCCTACTATTTCCTCTCTCCTATTTGTCTCCTAGTCTCACCTATCTTGGTTTCCTATTGGCGAACAGTGCTTTATTCATTACCCAATACAAGAAACATATTTACAGAATGACATTTCCCATCATCTCCTCTTTTCTGTCTAAAATAAAGAGAGGGTTTTAACCTTAACATAGCAAAATATATCACACAACAGTTATCAAATAAGAATCATCATTAACAATACTTAGTCCATTAACATTTAGTAAGACTTAAAGAAAATATTCTATCATCTATCCTGTCTTTGTGAGTCTAAATTATCTTTAATCCTAACCAAGGAAAACTATAACCATAACTATCTGTCTTCAACTCCATCAAAGACCACAGAAGGATAATATATAAACTCTAGAAATGATAGAAACAACTCACTGACTGGTCAGTCACAAGAAGTTCTTCTGTAATGTTCCATCTTCTGCCTGTTGGCCATAGTATATTTGTCAGACTCCTCAGCAAAGCAGGAAACTTTAAACTGTCTACCTGTATTGGCAGTTTGTCATTTTTCTCTGTAACCTGCAGAATATCTGGAAAACTCTTCCATGAAGCAGGAATCCTGTAGCAATGTCCATCTTGTATCAGCAGTCACTTTCCTATGGGTCCTGCATGTCCACTTTATATAGCATAAAGTCAAACAGTCTACACAAGATCAATATCTTGCCCAAATGGCTTGTCTTGCCATATTGAATGCAAACTTCATCATGTTTTTCTCCTATGTCCATATTCCTGTCTGATGCAGGTGGTATTGCCAGAAGCAGTTATGTCTCACTGTTGAGAAAATCCCTAAACCATTTTAAATGCCATATTCTGTAGATCTTTGAAAGGTTCGAAGAATACCTATCCATCTCAAATACACCTTGAAAACATAACTAACTTAACTCTGAGTTTTGAGTATTATAGGTAACTATCTATAATCTGTATTAAATTATACATTGCATTTCAAATGAATACCTAATACAGAAACACAATACCTAAACTTGAGGAGAAATATACATACAACAAATTTGACCTTAAATTGTATCAGTAAATGAAAATACATTCCAAAACAAAGTATTCATATCTATACTATAATCCACTTTTTACCTTTAAAAAAATTGCTTGTGGTCATTAACCATTTATAATCAACCCCATTTAAATCAAAACAAACATTTATAAACTATATTTGGGAATCTGGGCGTCTTTCTTTCCAAACTGCTTCCTGCTGGTAGGGAGCACTGTCATGGAGATCCTAAGAAGATGCAGAAATCTTGGCTGTAGTCTGCAAGGCTGCTTTGTCCCAACTGTTTTGAATGTTGGATCACCTGGGATACTGTTTCAGGGTGTCTGGCTTGAACAAATCACATTAGTCTGGAAGGAATCCACAGCTTTTCATTTTCTGTGGAAACAAAATTAAAGATCCTTTTCCCCAGTAAATTGTCCTTAAACTTAAATTTTGAAGTCAGAGCATTTTTAAAATACATAAATGGGATTGGTCCTGAAGCATTTGTTTTATCAGTTGTTGATATTTCCTCAGTAGCCAAATAAATTAAAAATAACAGAACAGCATATAGTATCCAAAGATTCTATGTGTTTCCATCTCTACATGCTTTTTTTATTACTCTATTTGTTTTACTACTATTTTTTCATTTTTTGAGACAGGGTTTCTCTGTGAAATTTTTATCTGTCCTGGAATTAACTTTGCATACCAGGTTTACTTTGAAATCATAAAGATCTGCTTGCCTCCGTCTCCCAAGTGCTGGAATTAAAGGCGTGTGCCACCACACCCATTTACTCTACTTCCTTTTTTCTTTTTTAAACCATTGTATCTTGTTTCTTTTCTCTCCCAAACCTAAGTATAAATCACAGTGTAAACCTTTAGTGGTTTTTCTTAATCTGAATCTGTCTTTACTGCAAATTTTTATCTTTTGGTGGCCATGAATTTTTTATCAGGTAAACAACAACATTGCTAAAATAAAAGCCACAGTTGTTTCAGTCACGGTCTATCCAAGATGGCGGCAGGTACTTTTACTGCCAGAATTGAGAGCTGTGCTCTCTGCCGTGGTCTACACTGCCATCCAGCAGCATGCTGCCACCTTGGAGATGTGGTCACTGCCATTACCAGCTCTCATATACACCAATAAATTGTTAGCAGCACTTCTTAAAAGCTGTGCAGTTTTTTTGCCACTTACGCTGAGTCAGGAAACCTTCCTTAAAAGAGCCGCACAAATCAGAGTCCAACCTAGAAAAATGCTGTTAGTAAGAAGCCTTGCTTGTCTTTGTTCTTTTGTTTCTAAAAACTATTTTTTTAAGCTTTTGTTAAGTTTTAAGTGGAAGTTCTTATTTGCCACATTGGCGTGCCATATTAATGAGTTGTTTTCCCTGCTTCCCCGGGTCGACTGCCATGCCAGTCCTGATTAATACATAGAGATGCTATATTTGATATAATTCTGTTGGCCAGTTACTTGTTTCTTATCAGCTAGCTCTGTCTTAATTATTAACTGATTTCTATTAATCTAAGTATTTCCACATGGTCTCATCTTACTAGAGAGAGAGTTGGGACCTCTGTTCTCTCCAGACTCTACATGATGACTCTTCCTTACTACTTCCTCTTTCCTTCTTTTCTCCTAGTTCCTCTTATCTTCCTTTCCTATTGGCCAACAGTGTTTTATTCATTAACCAATACAAGAAACATATTTACAGAATGACATTTCCCATCACATTCTCCTTAGAGAGAATCTCAGGCTTCAAGGATCTGACTTTGCTTTCCTTTTCTTCCAGAGAAAAATTCCTCCTCCACCCTTGCTAAAACCAGTGATGTTAGTTATATACATTTGTCTACTCTGTCATATTAGTGTATATTCAGTTGTCAAGAAGTCTGAAGTTCAGACCTCCAAACTCCAACACATTCTATTTTTACCCCATTGTGCTACTTACATAATTCTTGCTTTCTATCAAAATAATATTAGCACAAGTACAGAGAGAAATGATAGACAAAACAACATATTAATTAGGGAAGTATTAATTTAAACCATATTATCACCAAGAAAAGTACCACCAAGTCAGAGATGACCTAGGAATAAAAACAATAATTTTTGGAAATTTTATAATTTAAATTTAGCACATTGACTTAGATAAATCAATATGAAACTATCCCTAATGATGCATTAGTTGTTTAATGTCCTGACATAAAATTTGATCTAATTGGCTATCAAATTAATTCAACAAGTGAATATTTTTAATTTACATTATTTGAATTGATTTTTTTAATTGTTGTTGCTTGAATTACTAGTCAATCAATAATTTACCAGAATACTTAGGAGATTGTTATTGTAGAATAATAACTGAACATAAAATTAAAAGTTGTTAGACTTTGGAGCTGTGGATGATAGAGCCATAAAAAAAGGGAGTAGCTCTCCTTAGAGCAATGAGGCTGTGGTCTGGCTAACTAACACCTTTAAGTAGCTGAGTTAAGCATATATCATAAATCTTGCACAAATGCAAGATAAAGTTACACATTAAGCATGTATATTTTTCAATATTTTATATATATTTAATAAAAGGAATATCTAATTTTTAGTTACAATTTTAAACAGAAATAAAACACCAAAAAATGAAGACTAGGCAAAATACTTTCCAGCATACTGAAGTATCTAAATATTCGCTTCTTGGGATACTCTTCACATGAAAAATATTCAACTGGTATCTGATTATATTTTATATTAAAACAAAGTAATTATATGATTGTGTATATTTCTAGGTATTTATTATTTTTGTTAAAAAGTGTAAGATATGAAGTCTGAAGTACTAGAGTCTTGTTTATTTCAGTGTAATAAATAAAGTAGAATCAAGTTTAGAACTGTGGTTCCCACTTAAACAAATTTGTTAAGACTCAGAAACAAGACTGATTTGATGCCCTTTCAAATTCAGCAGTGAAATAAATTATACCCATTAGGAATTGGTATTTTAATGAGTATTTCACTGCATTCTTTATATTATATGGAATTATTATAAATAAAATATGGTACTCCTTATGAAATTCTATGTATAGCATTCAATATTGTAAGTAAAAAATTGTAGGAATAATCTCTTAAAACATATTCACAATGAAGGGAATTACAACAGGAATTATCCATAGCAGTAGCACATGGAAATATATCATGGTCTTTTGGAGATGAAATACACACATAATGGTGATTTGAAGTCCAATTTTAAAAAGTGCATAACTCCAGGTACATGGTTATGCACACGGATGTGAGAAGACATTCAGATAAAAAAAAATAGGTATAGAATGAAAAATATAGACAGATAAAATAGACCAAAGAGATGTGCAATAATAGTATTATTAAAAACCAAAAATATAAGTCAGCTAAAACTAATGGTAAAAATTGGAAGAAATAAAGGGTGTTCTAGTTGCAATCACTTCTTCCTATAAAGCTAATCTTGGAGTTGGAAGAAGTGTACTGGATTAAACTACGTGTTCTGAGTCCTGATTATAACAGATACCAATTCTCATTTATTCTCATTTCTCATTAAGAAAAACTAAAAATACACAGCAGGGAGACAGACCCTTATTTAGGCCACTAATTTAGAAACCTAAATGAGGGTCAGAGCCACTTGGACTTTAAGCAACATGAGATCTCAGTACTGATGGCTGTGATATTTGATCAAACATCGATCACTCTCCGAGTTGATTGTTAATAGATTTGAGATTCTGGTGATCCCAATGTGGGTTACCAAGCTTCACAGAAAGACACTGAGCCAGTTAATTTTCTCATCTTTGTGGTGAACCCCTGTGACAAGAACAAAAGAGAAGAGGACTTAGAATTTAAGATGTGAAGAAATGGCAACAAGAGTATGAATCTTCTGGACACCCTGTATCTCATCCACCCTCAAAAATCACAGGGAGAGACAGATGCTGATGTTTGGCTCTATTGTTCCTTTCTATCTGGCCATTCCTAGGATCCCAGGCAGTGATATGATGATGCCTCCTGAAATGGGGCTAAGTCTGCCTAATGTTCTACAAAGTGTCTCACAGATATGCCTACATATATGCCTCCTACATATATGTCTGAACAATTGACAATTCAGGTTAATTATCATGTATCCCATTATGAAAACAAAATCAGTCTTTATTTCCTAAAATTATCAAATTATCATTGTGTCTCCTTGCCATCAGTAAAACAAACAAACACACAAAATTCCCTATACATTTCTTTATTTCATTTCCAAAAAAATCTTTATCTAATTTATTGATAAAAAGCAAACTTTAAAAATAATCTGCCAATAGAAACTGGTTTGAAGAGAAATGTCATCCTTCATCTTGGGTGTTTGAATACTTGTACTACAGTGGGTGGTACTGTTAGGGATGTTCTGGAGGTATGGTCTTGCTGGAAAAGTATGCAGCTGGGACCATGCTTAAAGTTTAAGGCCTTATTCTAACCCCAGTTTGACCTCTCTGTGTCATGAATAAATTTCAATTTATGAATCCTTATCTTGTTTCTTCATGCCTTCTGCTTATTTCCATGCTTCCCTGCCATCTTTCCCTTCAGAAATCTTCCTTCTTTAAGTCACCTTGTTCATGGTCTTTTAGCAAAGTAACTGAAAAGCATAGAAGACCTCCAGGGAAAGTGCCTGAGTACCTAATCAGGTCCCCCTGGTGGTGACTTAACACCAAAGCTTAAATTTTGAATTTGTACACTGGGCAACTATTGGATGTGTTCCTTTTATTCCCTATATATTCTACTGAAAAAACTAATACTTGTGAACTAATTTAAAAGAAAAGATTGCTTTCTTTTCTTTTATAAAAGTTCAAAGTAATTCATTAAATTTGGCTAGTTCAATACAAACCTCTCCAGTGAATTGATATGCCAGCAACTGCAAATTTTGCTGCACTCACTTATAACTCAACCATAGCTACAATGTCATTTTGCTGAATATATTGATTGTTGAAACAAACACAAAATAAAGTTAATGATAATAAAAATCAATATGTTTGATATAGTATTTCTACAACCATAGCACATGGGAATAAATTGAGCAGTTAGTTTGTATCATGAGTTTCCTTACAAAAACATGAGGATAGCCTTCTGTCAAATGTAATGTATGAGGTACTCCATCACGGTGATGAATTGAACTACATATAATCTAGGAGTCTAATACTATTTATAGTTATTATATTACATGATCTTTATGAAAAAACCAAATGTACTAAAACAAAAGAGAATGTTAAAGGCTACAAGAAGTTTCTGCCAATGAAATATATTTATGCAGAATACATAATTATAGTATATATTTATGTGTATATGTATACATCTATATGTAATGGCAATTATTAAATCACCATTGAGCTGAGTTGATAGTACCTGAGTGGTTTTTTTCTGGTTTTGGGATCTAATTTTACTTTTAACATCTAAGGGCAAGAAACAGCAAACTCCCAGAAATAATCAGCTATCATGATATATAGGAGATTGGAAACTTGAGGCTTTATAGCAAAATATCCAACTAAGGGAAACTTTTCCTTACAAAAATTTAAAAGACAATTCTAAAGTTACTTTTGACCTCTCTTTAGGCTATGTGTATCACAACAAGTATTTTTTTCATAAGTAAGGAAAAGTATTTGAAACTGTGCTTCAAATGAAATTCATGTATTTCTTCTTCCTCAGAATAGAAAACTTAATTCAAAATTGCCTTAGCATTTTATATTTCATATAGTTACTCCAAGTTGTATGTAAAACGGTCCATATAATTGAAACTACATGATTAATGATTAAATATCTAAATAATTATACAAAAAACAGTTCTGTAGTCTTTTGTGTAAAAAACTATACAGCCTAGAAAATGTGCATTCCAAATAATCCTTTTTTGGTAGAAAAATTACATGTTAGCTGAGGGTAATTGAGAGTCAGAAAATGAATGATCCTTACTCTGTTCTTCCCCTTTCTACCAAAAGATAGGACTTGAATTCAACTTTACTAAGACTGTTATAGACCCTCATCTGTCCAGAAACAGTGGTTGACAATCTCCAAGTCAGTCTCACTTCCCTTATTTATTTCCATATGTTTATCTTCACCTGGTTTCGCACCTGAAGAATTGTAAAACAGATCTCTACGTTCCCTACAGTGTAGCTTATTGCCCATGGTAGAGATATTGTGTATGCATTTTTCCATTGTGGTTTCGCCATGTGATAGTTACTACATTCATTAACAAGCATGTTAGTAACCTTGCTTAACACCCATATAACTTAACACTAATATAAATGGTTCTATGCAAGCTACTGTAGAAGAAATGATCATCAGTGCTCTTATCTAGCTATGAATCTTGCACATTAATAACATGTATGATATTATATTCTGACTCTTAAAAATATGGCATATCTATTACATGGATAACCAACAGCTTTCTCATTAGATTGAAGCATGTTCCACCTCATACCTGGTACTGTAAGCTTAGATATAAACTTAAGTCTGGTTTATGTAATTATTTTGCTAAATGGACAGGGTATCAAACTCTGTTTTCAGCCCATTTTGTTTTATTCAACTCAGTCTTCAGCTAAGATGCTTCTTTTTGAGAAATCTAAAATTAACATAAAGTCTCCTAACTGATCATAATACAGAGGAGAAGTGACTATGGGGTGCTCAGTTCTAAATGGGACATCTATATCAGGCCCTTGCACTAAAGCTAAGAAAACATTACTGAAGTGGGGACACAGAACATATAAGAAGCAATTGTTGTAGATGATTCTGCCAAGCAGCATCTTCTGAAAATAGCAAGACTCTTGCTGTTGTATTTATGAACTCATACTTTTTATCGTGTGTGAGGTGAATGAGACCTCAACTGTCACTGAGGATCATTGGGTTAAAATAATGACACTGAGATAAAATGTATATTGTGGAGAATATGAAAAATTTCAAAGGGAATGTGTGGTATGTGACAGGGTATTGGAGTGTTAAAACACAAACTCAGTATATATAAAATTTAGAATTGTTATTTTAGGCTACTGAGAATTGTTCTTCTGTTAAGCTATTCAGAGAGTTCACAGTGCTGGGTATGTATACTAAAAAATAAATATTCACTTCTTTCTGGACTTGCATAGTTTTTAGCTCTATCCTTAAATATTGGTAAAATCTTTCATTGTACATGTTAATTTTAACATGATACATTATTACATAAAATGTTTTTCAGATGAATTAATATTTTCATATTGTGTTTTGAGCAAATTGCTCATGGCTCCCAATTTCCCCTATCATCTTACTTCCTTATATAGTCTTTTTGTTCCTGCAGAAAATTTTACATTAACTTTCATATAATAAATAGATTTTGCTTCATGTAAGTATACCAAAATAAATCACATGTGACAAGTAAGATACATATTTGTCTGGAAAGTTCTTTATTTCTTAACGTGATTATATCCACTTGCACTTATATTTCCACAAATGAATGACTTCATTCTTTATGACTGAAAATTATCTACTAAATATAACATTCAATATTTTCCTTATGCAGTCCTCTGCTCCTGGGGTTTCTAGGTTGGGTCTATAACATAGCTACTCTGAGTAGTGCTGGCTTTAGTATTTGGTGCTATCAGAACAGCTGTTTGTCACGCATTGTGTTTTGTGTTTTCTTTTACTATTCATTACATTAGAAATTTAAAAGTCCTTCTAATATAGATTAATTTTTCCACAAGTCAATGATCAATTGACCTTTTAATTTCCATGTTATCATATTTAAGCCATTAAGAGAAATAAGTTCTTTTTCAAATACTATGAGCTGCGTTAAGATAGCTGTGTGAAGAATGTGATAGTAAAATGTTTGCTAAGCAAATCAGATAGACTAAGCTTGATCTAACACTCACATAAAAAAATAGGGCCTGGCAGCATATACCCCTAAACCCAATAATGATGAAAGTGTGGAAAGAGTCATAATCTTCATTAGTGTAGACTGGCCAAATTCTTTAAACTCTAAACTCAATGAGATACCTTGTCTTAAAAAATAAGGTGAAAAAAAATCATAGAAGCCAACTAACATTGACATATGACTTAAGTGCACATGCACACATGTACTCACTCACACACACACAATTAAATCTCTGTGAGAATATCATACTTTAACAAAAACAAATTACCTTGTTTTTCTTTTCTGCTTATCCCTATGCATTATCCCTATGCTTATCCCTATTGAGCTGATGAAAAATTTTACAAAGCTCTAAATCTATTTGAAATTTGTTGGCCCCATCAGTTTTAGAGGTGGAACATAATATGTAGTCAAATGGGTATATGGGTATATATAGATATATATGTACATATATATTATAATATATATATATATATATATATATATATATATAGTAAAAATAGTTTCAATATAAACCCTTGAGTCAATCTATGATTATGTGCTTGGTAACTTGCTCATTAAGAGTGGGAAGATAGAAAAGGGCAAGGAAAGTAGTTCAGCTACAGGATGCTTATTCTTTCTGCTATACATTTGTTTTACATTCATTTAATAGTTATATTGATAGCACTGTTTGTTTAAGACATGATAGAAAGATTAAAAAATAACTTTATACAAAAGGTTAAAATCATGGAAATATAGTCAAATTCATGTAAAAACAATTTCAAGTATATGTGGATATAACTTGGTAAAGTTTCATAAAAGATTCACATAATTGTAACCATCATTCAGATCATGAAAGAAGATATATTACACTTATCTTCACAAAAGAAAGCTCTTTGGTCTGGATAGATTTATAAACTTTCTTGAAAAAGAGATTGATCTGTTTCAATTATCACATCCAATAAAGATCTAGATGCTCTTCATACTTACTGATTCAGCTCTGAGAATTAATTAAAAACATAAAATAGAGGTGGGGGAATTGGGAAGGGAGGAGGGAGAGGGAGCGAGATTAGAGTATAAAATAAATTTATTAAAAAAGAATAAAATGAAATATGGACAGAAATGAGAGAATAGGCAGAGGAACTTGCAAGAATAGAGGAGGGGAAAACATAATCATGATAATATTGTATGAGAAAGAATGTATTTTCAATAAAACAGGGAAACAAAACAAGCATATTCAAATATTTCATGAATTTATAGTATATATATATATATACATTACATTCTGATATATACATAATATATGCATATACTACACACACACGTACACACACACACACACACACACGTACACACACACACACACACACACACACACACACACACACACACATTACATTCTGCTTTCAATCACCAACTCCTAATATCCCGATTCTCTTGCATCTGACACCCTTCATCCTAACAAGTCACATTTTTATCTTTTCTCTTTTGTGGCAGATGTTTTTGTTTTGTTTTGTGTGGGGGGCAATGGAATGGACATTACTATGGAGTGTGGAGCATGAAAAACAATGACACCCACAGAAGATATCAACTATAAGTAGCTGACTTTGGAGCAGCCAAGATTTTAGCTTCAAAATTCTATTTATGTGCACAAAATGAATAACAGCATAGTAAAAATCAACCAATTAAAATGGGTATTTCTGGACCCCAGTAGAAAAGCAAACATCTACAAATTATTCTGCTACCTAAGGCTCAGGGAACATTGAGAAATAGGGGACAGAAAGACTGTAAGAACTGGAGGAGGATTGGGCACTTTGCTGTGAGATTGTATCTTAACTACCCTCAAAAGTCACACCAATAAAGTCTCAACAACTAGACTACCTAACAAGAATTAAACAAGGATGACACCAATGCCAAATTGGACAGGGACAACACCATGAGGACTAAATCTTACACAAAGAAATATAGACAACTAAGGAAATCTGGGAATGGGAGAGAGTTTTCTCCATGGAAGAAGATATCAATTGGTTGTTCATTTCCAAACAGTCATTCTTGAAAACATACTGTCGCGCGCAACCTTTGCCGATAAGGAAGACGCGGCAACCGAAGATGTGTCCAGCAGAATCTTTATTGTAGCGCTCTTTACATGCTGATGGAGAAGGACCCCAAGCCCCAAATGCGCTCTGCTTAAATAGCCTGCAGGGCAACGTGCTCGTCTGCCATTGGTGCTCCGCACAATGCCTAATTGGTATACTTTCTCTGATAGGGAGAGCTCTCGTATTCGAATTAGCATAAGGTGGCGCATGTGCAACTGGCGTAGCTAATGCTGTAAACAAGACTCAGGAAGCAGGAAGCCAGCGCCATCTTGTAATGGCAAATGCGGCTCCCGACATCTCCCCCTTTCTATAAAATTACAAGCGAAGCCAAGGTAATACTATGAGATTTCCGATCAGCTCACTGATTCAACAGCATAAGCTATCAAGGAGGTTACATAGTAAAAGAGACCCTCTGCACCTTAAACCCCGTGCAATGGGAACCTGAGCCCTGGGAGATGCAAAGGTCTGTGCAGAACAGCATCCTGGTGCAATGGGAACCTGTGCCCGTCAGGAGTGCCAAAAGTTCTGACAGTGTCTCAACGGCTTAGCATGTTTAACCAAACTTGAGGGGATGTTTCCTGTTCGACAGCCAGCATAGCCTGAATCATGGCCACATTCTTAGCGTGTTGTTGTTGTTTAAATTTGCGAAGCAAACAAAAACAGAGGAGCAGCCCTGCTAATAACATCACCCCAAACATCCCTATACCAACCCATTCCTTAAAGAAAGAAAAGGCAGAAGACATCCAGGAAAACAACCCTTGTGTAACAGAGACATCCAAACGAGTGGAATTAATTTGAACTATTGCAAGACGTAATTTGCTCAGGGTTGCATCAAAATTTGCATTCCAATTGAACTGCAACATTTTGGACAATTCTTTAGAAAGATTTGCTGCTTTGGTAAAATTATATTGAACAGAGGTTAATTTTACATAGGTTACCACAAATAATAATATATAACAATGTAAGCTGTAATACTAATGTCTCACTCTTACTAAATAATTCACAAGAAAATAGGCTAATCTACCTATATCCATTCTGAACCATACCTTTCCCAACCATACCCTATTCCTGTCTAAAAGATATAACCAAGTCTAAGTATCACCTTCCAAACCAACCCCAAGTAACTATGACCAACCCTATGAAGATGAATATTATCCCTAAATTCCAAGAGTGGGGAAAGGGGGCGTCGTTGTCTTAAGATTACTTCCTGCTGAAATGGGACGATGATTTCTCCATGGGATCCTGTTGGAAGAAAATTTTAAGCAACCAAATTTGTCAACAGAACTGGCTGTAACATATGTAGGTAGTCATTGTGTGGCAGAAAATGCTTGACTGGAATTCTACTTGAAACTCTGGCCAGGTTGTAATAAGAAGGTGCACCAATACAGCTAGCTAGTCATGAGTTGTCTCGAGCAAAGCAGTCTCAGACCGGTTTAGGGTAAAGTTTGTAGTCCAGATGCATTGGGCTGAGTCAAGTGGAAGTGTCCAATTGGGGCCCCATCTTCTTTCCAGAGTGTTCAAAGATTGTTGTTGAGAACTGTTATATTCCTTGTGGAAAACTTAAATATCAAAATCAAGGTAAAATTTTTAATTTTTACGGTATGCATTAGGGAAAGGCAACAATAAGCATTAAAAGGTATATGAGGAAAATTAAGATTTCAGAGAGAAAAACTGACTGTAGGTAAATGACAGTGCCCAGATTTTGTTTTCTTCTGCCTTACACCAATTGGCTTCTTGATATAAGGCAGAAACTGTGAATTTAATCTTAACAACATGCTTGAATTTAGAGAAGGAAAGCCAAATCCAACTCCAAAGCCAGCATTGGTTTAGATAAATTGGGACTAGAGGAATTCTAGATAGTAAAGAGAAATAGATTTCTATATAGAAATAGCTCACTAGAATTAAATTTTTTTTTTTTTTTTTTTTTTTTTTTTTTACCATATATCAGATTCCTCTTCATTAAATGGTTCTTTCTGGAGAGCTGTATTCTCTTCTGTAGGTACCTACACGTTCAGTGTCTTTTGGCAGTTTAAAGATGGGTGCTTTCTGTTTTCCTGTAAAGACAAGAACAGAACACCTCCCCTACCTTTGAGAAGTCTCCGCACAACTCATGGGAACTACATTGGTGGATAACTTGTCATTTCTCTTCATTAAGATGTTTCTCTTGTTCAACTTGGATCTTGATGAACTTAGGTAGTTATAATACTCAAAAAACGGTTTCAATTTGCTGGAGATATATGCTGGAGCGTTGTCAGTTTTTATTTGTGCAGGTATGCTGAGAATTATTGCAACTAGGTACTGTGAAGGGACATTTTTATCTTTTACTTGTAAACGTATAGTGAAAAATTAAGTATAAGATAAATTGCTTTAGTGGCTTTATCGGCCAGATCATTAGCTCTTGCCATGGGTCCTGGTAATAGCGTATGTGCTCTCATATGTTGTATAAAAAAAGGATGCAATCTTGTCCTGATT
Organism: Cricetiscus sungorus; assembly: GCA_030556225.1. Classification (NCBI taxonomy): domain Eukaryota; kingdom Metazoa; phylum Chordata; class Mammalia; order Rodentia; family Cricetidae; genus Cricetiscus; species Cricetiscus sungorus. The sequence goes on from JANBXA010000730.1 coordinate 91,969,054, forward strand.
GATTGCTGAATATCAGCAAAGACTTGTGCAACAGCACTTTTTGAGGAAATTAATCCCACTGTTTCCAAAATCTGTACTGCTCCTACCACATAATGTGAGTCAGAAATAATATTCAGAGGTTGAGGGAAAACTCGTAAAACCTCAGCTACAATAGCACATTCAACCAATTGTGGGGATGAAAAATTAAAACATTTTTGAAACACCTGATTATTAACAACATAACTGCCAACACCTGTCTTGGACCCATCAGTGAAAACATCAGTAGCTCCTACAATCGGTTGATGTTAACTTGCCCCTTATTTGGCAGACTCCTCCAGGCTTGAGTAGCAGCCCTATTAATCTGCTCATATACTTCCAATGGATATGCAGTTTGATTAACTGCCCATTGACCTTGACCTCTGAGCATATCAAAACTCCATTGAGGGCGCTGGTTGGCTATATTTATCTTTGCCTGGGCCGCACACAATTCCTGATAAATGGACTTCCAATCTAAATAATGACCCATAGATAAGCATGCTTTAACTGTATTGTTCCAATCATCTGGGGTCATTGCATTCATGGCCAGCCTTTCAATAAGGGCTGTGGTAAAGGAAGCGCTAACTCCGTATGTCTGCACTGCTTCCACTAAGGCCTTCAATTGTTTCAGATCCAATGGCGTATGTTGTCTCTGATTCTGGGCATCCTCCCATACGGGGAACGCTGCCCGTATTCTCCTTGTCTCCTTATCTGATATCATAGAATTTCTTCCTATTTTGGCCATTTTCTGCTGCTGTACAACATCATAGGGCGGTGCCGTTGGCTCATAGCCTGGAGCATAAGGTGGGGCACGCCCATATCTCCCAGCCTCATAATTTTCAGCTTCCTCATCTAATTCTGTCTGCTCGGCAGGGTTCAGCTCTGGATCCCCTTCTGACCCAGATAGGTCAGACTCATCCTCCTCTCCGGGGGGACGTCTCCTCCCTCGGAGGAAGAATCTATAGTATAATGTTTAAACTCAGTGAGGAGAGGGTATAATTTTGGATCCTCACATTCACAATCCTTACATGCTCCTCCTTTTGGAGCAGGCACAAGCTTTAAATCTTTAGCTCATCGGTTAAGTTCCTTTTCCTTTTCGGCGAGCTGTTTTGCTTTCTTTTCTAGCTCTGCTAGTTTACTGTGCACATTTTCATTCTTATTTGACTTCTTTTTGGAGAACCTTTTCTTTTGTTCTCCCTTGTTTCCCTTTTCAGCTTCTGATAGACTATCCTGATGGTCTGAAAGCACTCTCTGTCCCTCTTTGACCTGTTCCTTACATTTTTAATAAATTAAAAATATTTTCTAAGAGCCAAACACCAAAGACCACATATTACATAATTCCATTTATTAGAAATGTCCTAAATATGAGACTACATAGATACAAAAAGCAAACCAGTAATAGCCACTATGTGGGGACATACAAGACTTTAACAATTTATATAACGGCCATACACCAGTCCTTAAAGTTCCTTGTTCCTTCTCCCGCATAAGATCTCCTCCTAATTTATCCCATGTTCCTTTGGAGAGGGTCCCAGAGACCGCAAACCAGGGAGCAACACGGTCAACTTCCTTAAGGAAGTTCCGCAAAACTCTATCTGGAATCTTTAGCTCCTTTTGCTTCAGCAGCGCCTGCGCTGCATCTGCAATAGGCTTGGTCGGCTGGTTCCCCATAACTCCTTTATCTATAGGAGAGGGTGTGACGGCTCAGTTATTTACCTGAGACTTAAGGCCACTTATGCTAGGTCACAAAAGGGTGAGCGGCGAGTATTCTCCCGTTTATGACAATTAAAACACAGACAGCACAATAAAACGAAAAATGAAACAAACAACAAGAAACGGGATCACCCAGACCACAGGGGTCATACCTTGCTGAAAAGTGCTGCAGCTTCTCACTCCGCTGGCTTGAATCTTCCTTCGACGAGCAGTCGAGGGTCCTTCGAGTCGTTCCTCCGCCCAGGGTCGGCAGGCTCCGGGTTTCGGCACCACTTGTCGCGCACAACCTTTGCCGATAAGGAAGACGCGGCAACCGAAGATGTGTCCAGCAGAATCTTTATTGTAGCGCTCTTTACATGCTGATGGAGAAGGACCCCAAGCCCCAAATGCGCTCTGCTTAAATAGCCTGCAGGGCAACGTGCTCGTCTGCCATTGGTGCTCCGCACAATGCCTAATTGGTATACTTTCTCTGATAGGGAGAGCTCTCGTATTCGAATTAGCATAAGGTGGCGCATGTGCAACTGGCGTAGCTAATGCTGTAAACAAGACTCAGGAAGCAGGAAGCCAGCGCCATCTTGTAATGGCAAATGCGGCTCCCGACAACATACATAGAAGTAATATGTATGAAATGAGTAGGTTATATTAAGGTATATGCATGCATATACACATACATAAATACAAATGATAATAATTTGTGAAAAAAGGCTCCAAATTTGAGAGTGGGGAAGAATATCTGGGGGAGGGCTTTAGGGAAGAAAAAGAAGGGAGAAACTAATTATTATTTTATTATAACAACAAAATATTTTATAATCAAACTTTTCTATTTAATGAAAACATAAACATTAAATTTGGAAAGAGTATTTATGTGACTACATTAAGAAGAATTCTGAAGATCTTACTAAGAAGCAGCCAGTAAACTACTTCAATATATCTTTGCAAGTAGTTGATGAATGTTCATGAAAAATATAAGCAAACAAAATATTTCAGATTATAAATCACAGTTATATATTTTAATCTGCTTTATATTAGAAAATAAAGCCATTGCTAACAAGTTACTATAAGAATAATTTCTAATAATATTTTATTCATTCATTTAGAAATTCATATATATTGATAATTTTCACTTCCCACTCAATCTCAAACTTCTACCAGATTCATCATGTTTTTAAAAAATTGTTTTTAATTGAAAGAGCACATCATGTCACATCCTCCTTTTCCTCACTTCAGAAATCCCCAGCTACTATCCACTGAACCCCTCACATGCTACCTCAACTCTCCAGTTGATAGTCTTTTTCCTGAATATCATTGCCACACACACACACACACACACACACACACACACACACACATACACACACACACACACACACACACACGCACACACACACACACACACACACACACAATACTATAATTCTCTATGGCTTTCTTAAACATCATTTATACCACCTTCTTATTTTTCTCTCTTTCTGTTCTCCTCCCTAATCATCACACTGGTAAGTCTCCCTGACCTATTGTTCTCATTCCCTCCACCCTAATTAGAAACTATGAGGCCCTCTTTCCCTAGAGCTTCTTCAATCCCTACCTTTGTGGCCATTTTTACTTTTGAAAATGCTTTAACATCCTTATATAGATGCTATTTATTTTCCATAGTTAATAAAAACTTTACATTTTAATTGAACATTTCTCCCTTGTTTACTGTCCATAGACATGATTGAATCAAAAATTAGCATTAACATCATTCATAAAGACAGAATTCTGGACACCAAAAATGCTTCAGTATTCTCACTCACATTGTCATTTGTGGAACTTTCATAATAAGCTTTTGTGAATACTTTGAATCTCATCTTACCTGCTATTTTTGTATGATAGGTGCTAAAATGTGGCATTTATTAGATGAAGTTACAATTCTGATTCTTTTTTGTTTAATTGGAACAATTGTAGATATGAAGCTCTTTTCTAAAATGAGTCATAGAGTATAACTCTTTGCTAGATTCATAATACTTTGAAAATCTATCTTATTGGAAAAAGAGTTATTCAACTTTGCTATTATACAGTTTTATAGCTTGATTTTGAAAATAAGGAGGTATAAATATTGAGCCATGGTTAACAATGAAGGCTTCATATTAAATTAGTTTTAACTCAGTATATCTTTTTTTTTTCATGGTGACTTTCTATAGTAATGATAAGACTACAAAATCAGAAATGATTACTTTAACATTTAACAAAGAAAAAAATCAAACAACAAAATAATCAACTTTATACATAATTTAAACCTTTCTGGCCAAGTGGATGAGCAAACATAATTCAATTAACTATTAAATGTTTAATACTAGCTTCATGTTCCACATTGCTTATAGTTTAATTTTAAAAATTTAAGTATGTAACCTTAATTTTTGATGACAATATTTGACTCTTATTCAGTTTGGCCTCTAATTCACTATGTTGCCAAATTATAAACGTCTCAGTTTTGCTGTTTCTCCATCCTAGACACAAAGATGTTAGGTTCCTTGGCCAAACATTAAAATTTTCATGTCAGAATACAAAAAACAAAACAAAACAAAATGGAGATTTTAAAGATTATACAATAGTCAATGTACTTGGTGCACAAGTGAGAATACCTGAGTTTGAATCTCCAGAAGCCATAATAATATGTCAAGGTAGAAGTTATGTGTGTTCGCATTGCTCCCACAGAAAGGTGCTAGGCTGAGACAGGAAGATTGCCAGGGTTCCACAGTCCAGCAGGGAACAACAATACCAACAAAAGAAACCTTGTCCCATAAAAACAAACACACATGGATGCCATTTGCCTCCATATGCTCACTGTGACACACATACACACATACACACACAATCACACACACACACACACACACACACACCAGTGCTTACACTCAAAATATACATGCTAATAGATTCAGTTATTTTAAATACAGTATTTTAGTTATAGTCTAAGATAATTTGTGCTCACGTTCATATTATAAAAAGCCCATTATTAAAGATTATGGTGTTAGTATTGAGGCATCTGTACTTGCCTGTCCTTGGGCTTCTAACAGGATGTGACTTCAGCAGAAGCCACTAAGAGCACCACCTGTGCATATTCACTACCTTCCCTTTTAAAAGGGCCCTGTACGTCTCCCATGTCTCTCTTCCTTTCTTTCTCTCTGTATGTTCCCTTCTCTACCTCTCTTCCAATGATTTCCGTTCTCCACTGTCCTGATGCTCCTGTCTCTGGAGGCCTGTCTCTCCCCCTTTATGATCCATTTCCCTAATTAAAAGAAAAAGAAAAACAGTGCTTGAACTCTGCCACATGGTGTCTTCCTCTCATAAACTACTTCCCATAAAATACAACAACATATGGAACATTTTGGATATTGTTTGTGTAAATATAAAATATTAAATGATATAGTAGAAGATAAAGAATATGCTGTGTAATACCCCATAACAAAACAAAGACGAAAAAAATCCATTGAAAATCAAACCTATTATAATAACAAACTAATGTATAATTCCATGAGAATGCTTGGTGATATATTCCTAAAAAGAAAGAAGATTGTACAATTTTTGTTAAGAATGTAATTTATTTTTAATTTTTACACTATTTTTTATTTTTCTTTCTGTTTTTCACATCATGCCTCCTAAACCCATTCATTTTCTGTCCCTGCATATTTGCTATCTCTCTTTATAGGCCCTCCCAATAAAAAGAAAACAAAAGTTAAAAAAAAAAAAAAGAAAACAAAGGTTAAAAACATCTCATTATGAAAGTGGTAGTGAGCCATGCAGTAAACCCTTATGTCTATAAATCTTTCTCTTTTTGGGGGTATGAATTCTTTTTTAATATTTTAAATATAATATTCTTGTTTTACATGTCAAACTCAATTCCCTCTCCATCCCCCTTCTTCCCTGCCCCCACCTGACCCTTTCTCCCATCCTATTTGTGTTTCCTTTGGAGAGTGAGGACCTTGACAATGGTAGATTTTCAACATCGTGTCATATCATTATGACCTAGGCCCTCCCTCCTGTGTCTATTCTTAGACAGTATCCCTATATGAGGAATGGGCTCCCAAAGTCCATTCGTACACTAGTGATAAATACTGATCCACTACCAGATGCCCCATAGATTGCCCAGGTCTCCTAACTTATACCCATATTCAGGGAGTCTGTGTTGGTCCTATGTTGGTTTATCAGCTATAAGTCTGGTGTCCGGGGGTTTCCGCTTATTCAAGTCATCTGTTTCTGTGGATTTCTCTAGCCTGGTCTTGATCACTTTGCTCATTACTCCTCCCTCTCTGCAACTGGATTCCTGGAATTCTGTTCAGTGCTTAGCTGTGCATGTCTGCTTCTGCTTCCATCAGCTAAATTTATTATGGTATTATATTCCACATTGTGCACAACGATTACCTCTACATGACTTGTAACTCTGGGAATTTCAGAAATATATTAGAAGTGTGTGTGTGTGTGTGTGTGTGTGTGTGTGTGTGTGTGTGTGTCTACAGCAAATAACCCAGTGACATAGATTAGACTTAGTTATAATGTCACAGGGAAAGGAAGGAATTTTTCAATTTAGGGATAGCTAATACCTTTTCTTACTGGCCTACAAAACACTTCATGATGAATGTCACATTATGATAGCCTAATTTCTGAGTAGAGTAAGTACCAAAGAATAGTTCATAGTCCTGCTGAATGTATGAATAGCAGGATATCGTTTCTGGGTTATTATTCCCATAGTAGATTTGAACCTATTAGGTGTAAAATCTGAGGAAGTTGGTCCTAAAAAAATTACGATATCTTTATTAACTTCAATCACAACAATCAGAAAAAACTATATTTAGAATCTTGACATAATGCTTCTAATTTTTGGAAAGGCACAGTTAGAACCCCACAATTCTGACTTTGTAAGTATTACTTGTTCTGAGGTTAAACATCTATACTGTATATATGGTTAAAGTTCCATGTTACTTCTACAATACCAATTAAAAAGTAATTGAATTACATGTCAGTGCCTTCTACCAGTAGGAGGCAGTTTGGAAAGAATGACGCCCAAATTCCCAAATATTGTTTATAAATATTTGTTTTCATTTAAAAAATGAATATATTTGGATTGAAAAACAATAAAATAATAATAATGAGTTGTCTCTATAACAGACTTCTTAAAATGTAACTTACATCCTCAGGACTTGCTCTAGACTGAATACAATTGTCTATGAGAAAATTACCCAGGTCTCTAGGCAGCTTATATTTAATGACTGGCTACTGAGGATCTATAAGTGACAAGGAATGTTTGATATTTGTGAATTTCATTTACAAATTTACCTATGTATTATATAATAAAAGGATTTTTACAACACCCTTAGATATCACAAAAACAGAAATAAAAACTATTTTGAGAGTTTAATTTTTCACCAACATGAATGGCAAAATCAATAAAATAAATGACTCTTCATATTGGTGGGGATGTGAAGTAAGGGTACACTTTAGTATGTTCACACTTCTTACAAAACTATGGAAATAAGTATGGTAGGTCCTCAGGAAAATGGCAATATATATACTTAAAGATCTATCTATACTACTCTTGATCATATAACAAGTAAAACTTTATACCTTACTAGAGCCTTACTAGAGAGATACTTGCTCAACCATGTTCACTCTGGCTTAATATATAATAGCTAAAAATTGAAAACACTTTAAATTTTCTTCAATTGATGAATGAATAATAAAAATCAGGTACATTTAAAAAATGGAATATTGTTCAACTGTTAGAAAAAAAACAAAATCATAAAATTCATAGGCAAAAAAATATTTAGGAAAATATTCAGTGTGGTCCAGATGTCTAAAGGTAAATATATGTTCTGTGTCATATGTGGATGTTAGCTTTTAAGCATTTGATAAATGTACAATAATGTTTATAACCACCATGTTTAGGTACTTAATAAGTGACTTGAGTGGAGTAGAGGATCTCCAAAGGAATTAGAAATAGATATGTAGCTAAGGAGTGGTAGAGGATTACCTGTGAGTGGATAGGCTAAGCACCTTTGGGAAATTTAAATACTATTGTTTTGCTAAAGGAATATAAAATCAAATAAATCCTAATGTATTTGTTCACCATCAAGAGAGGACATTGCTTTTGTAGTAGGTAGAAATTAATACAGAGACCCATCATTGAACAATGTGCAGAGAAAGAGATTTTCGAGCAACCTCTCATAATTGTGATGCCTTTATAAAATCTTACCCTCTCAACTCTCTGCTATGAAAAATAGGAGAGAGAAATTTAAGAACAAGAGGTAAATAATGACTCCAAAATATTGTATTCCAGATACATCAGGAATGATGCACATACCAAATCATAGACAATGCACCAGCACACATATGTTCTGCATAGTCTCAAGCAATCAGATGTCCTATAGTGAGGAATGGAAGAGGACACAGGCTTGTGTGCTCAACTAATAAGTTATGTGCAATTGGTAGCATCTTGCAAAGAAAAATATTAGTCTTCTTTCTCCAGTAGAATCTCATTGGATTATAATAATGACTCCAGGGTAGATGCACTCCTAAGAGTTGATGGCTACATAAAATGAACTCTGTAATATTTTGTTGACTTTTTGTCTCACATTGATTTGTTTTCTTAATTGGCCATTATATTTTGTTTTTTTGTTTTTGATTTTGTGTTATTATAATTTTATGTGTGCTTCTTGTTTCTTTGATTTTTACAAAGGAGAAAGATTGGGCATGGAGTGGGTGGGTAGAGTTGTGATAAATATCAAGAGGGACATGGAGAAGGTAAAAACATGATCAGGATATGTTGTTTGAAAAAAAAGGCATTGGAAAAATACGATTACATCTATAATGTATCTAGGCAGACATTTTCTTTCTACTATGATGAGAGATGTCATTCTGTAAATATGTTCCTCATATTGGTTAATGAATAAAACACTGTTGGCTAATAGGAAAGCAAGATAAGTGGGACTAGGACACAAGGAGAAAGGAAGTAGTAAGGAGGAGAATCAACATGGAGGACAGAGAGAGTAGAATGCCAGACCCTCTCGCCAGTAAGATGAGACCACATGGAAATACTTAAATTGATAGAAATGGGTTAATATTTAACACATAGCTAGCCGATAAGAAATACTAGTAACTGGCCAAGAGCTTTATATATAATACAGCATCTCTGTGTGTTATTTGGGGCTGCTCCAGCTGTGGGACCAGACCGGCAGAGATAAACATACTTTACCATTCATTAAAAATACTTATGAATTGTTGTTTTGTGATTTTGATGGAGATTGCATTGAATCAGTATATTTCTTTTAGGAAGAATGCCATTTTTACTATGTTGTTCCTACCTATCTAAGAGCATAGGATATCATTCAATTTTCAGATGTATTCTTCAATTTTTTTCTTCAAAGACTTAAAGTTCTTGTCATACAGGTCTTTCACATGTTTAGTTAGAGTTATCCCAAAATATTTTATAGTATTTGTAGCTATTGTAAAATATTTCTTTAATTTCTATCTTGGGTGGTTTATCATTTGTGTATGAGAAGGCTACTGATTTTGTTGTTGTTGTTGTTAATCTTTTATCTTGCTACATTACTTAAGGTGTTTATTAGCTGTAGGAGTTCCATGGTAGAATTTCTCGCCTCACTTGTGTATAATATCATATTATATGCAAACAAAGAAAGTTTGACTTCTTCCTTACCAATTTGTATTCCCTTTATCTCCTTTTGTTGTCTTATTGCTCTAGCTAGAACAGCAAGTTCCATATTGAATACACATGGAGAGCATGACAGCCATGTTCTTTTCCTGCTTTTAGTGGAATTGCTTTGAATTTCTCTGCATTTAAATGATGTTGTCTGTATATTACCTTTATTATGTTTAGCTATGTTTCTTGTATCCCTGATCTCTCTGAGATCTTTATCATGAAGGGATGCTAGATTTTGTCGAAGGCTTTGTCAGCATCTAATGAGATGATCATCTGCTTTCTTTCTATCAGTGTGTTTGTAAATTGGATTACATTGTCAGACTTTTGTATGTGAAACCACCCCTACATCTCTTGGATGAAGCCTACTTGATCATGGTGGATGATTTTTTTTTCTTGTGTTCTTGGAATGGTTTGCCAGTATATTATGAGTATTTTCCATCACTGTTCATAATGAGGATGGTTGGTTAGTAATTCTCTTTGGGATTTGCATGTCAGAGTAACTAAACCACTTTAAAAAAGTTTTTGGCAAAATACATTATGTCTTTATTATGTGAAACAATTTGAAGCTTTTGGTATTAGCTCTTCTTTGAAATTCTGGTAGAATTCTTCACTAAAATCACCTGGTGTTGGGCTGTTTTTTTTTTTTTTTTTTTTTCTTTTTAAGTGGGGGTGGAGTGGGATAAGTCTAATGACTGTTTCCTGAGGGGATAAAAGATTACTTAAATTGTTTAATCTAGCATTTATTTAAATTTGGTATTTGATACATATTCAGAAAATTGTCCATTTCTTTTAGATAATCCAATTTTGTGCATTTTGAAGTATGTCCTGGATTTCCTCAGTGTCTGTTGTAATGTCCTCCTTTCCATTCCTGATTTTGTTATTTGGATATTCTATCTGTGTCTTTTGGTTAGTTTAAATAAGGATTTGTCTATCTTGTTGATTTTCTCAAAAAACCAAATCATGTTTCATTGATTCTTTGTACCATTCTCTTTGTTCCTATTTTATTGGTTTCATCTTTAGGTGAGTTTGTTCCTTTTTGTTCAAGAGCTTTCTGATGTGCTGTTAAGTACATAGTGTGAAATTTCTCCATGTTCTTTATGTAATCACCTAGTGCTATTAATTTCCCTATTAGCATTGCTTTCATCCTGTCCCATCAGTTTGGGTATGTTGTGAATTCATTTTCATTGAATTATAGGAAGACTTTAATAGCTTTCTTTCTTCCTTTCTCTCTCTTTCTCTCTTTCTTTCCTTTCTTTCTTTCTTTCTTTCTTTCTTTCTTTCTTTCTTTCTTTCTTTCTTTCTTTCATTCTTGAGCCAGTGGTGATTCAGTTGAGTATTATTAAGTTTCCATGAATGTAGTCTCTCTATAATGGGTGTAGTTGTTGTATTCTAGGGTTAAGGTATGGGGATCCAGTAAGATACATGGGTTTCTTCCTTTTTTTTTTTTTTTAAATATGTTGAGGCTTTCTTTGTTACCAAGTATGTAATCAATTTTAGAGAAGGTTCATGAGGTACTGAGAAGAGGGCATATACATTCTTTTGTGTTTGGGGGAAATGTTCTATAGATGTCTGCTAATCTCATTAGAGTTATAACATCTATTAGTGCCCTTATTTCTCTGATAATTTTCTTTATTGCAGACCGGTCCATTGGTGAGAGTGGAGTATTAAAGTCTCCCACTATATGATGTGTGATTTAAGCTTTAGTGATTTTTTTTATAAATTTAGGTGCCCTTGTATTTGAGGCATAAATATTCAGAATTGACTCTTCACATTGATGTATCTTTTGTGATGAGTATGAAATATTCTTCTCCATTGCTATTGATGAATTTTAGTTTGCAATTTATTTGGTTAGATATTATGATAGCTACACCAGCTTGTTTCTTAAGTTCATTTGATTGGAAAATCTTTTCCCACCCCTTTACTCTGACTTAATGTCTAACTATGAAGTGAGGTGTGTTTCTTGTTTGTAGTAGATGGACAGCTTTTGTTTTCATATCCAGTCTGTTAGACTGTGTTTTTTTATAAGCAAATTGAGTCCTTTGATATTAAGTGATATTAATGATCAGTGATTGTTAATTCTTGTTTCATTTTTATTTTCCTTTTTTATTTTGTTGTTGGTGGTGCTAATATATATATATATATATATATATATATATATATATTCTGTGGGATTTGCTAGTGTGGGATTATTTATTGTGTATGCTTTTGTTCCTTAGGTTGAAGTTTTTCATCTAGTACTTTCTATAGTGCTGTATTTGTAGATAGCTGTTATCTGGTTTTATCATGGAAAATCTTGTTTTCATTGTCTATGGTGATTGAAGTCTGGTAAAGTAGTCTGGTATAGTAGTTTGGGCTGTCATCTATGGTCTCTTAGAATCTGCATAACTTCTTTCCTAGATCTTCGTTTTTCATCTCCTTTGAGAAATATGACATTATTCTGAAGGGCCTGCATTTACATATTACTTGGCCTTTTTCCTTTGTAGCGTTTAATATTCTTTCTTTATTCTGTTCAGTGTTTTCTTTATTATGTGATGAGGGGAATTTTATATTTTTGTCCAGTCTATTTAGTGTTTTTTAGGCTTCATGGGCATGTCCTTTAGTTTAAGAAAGTTTTGTTCTATGATTTTATTGAATATACTTTTTCTAGCTTTGAGCTGGTATGCTCCTTCTACCTGTATTACTCTTTGGTCTTTGCATAGTGTCCAATGTTAACTGGATGCTTTGTGTTAAGACTATTGGATGTAGAATTATCATTTATTTTTTTTTTTGCATTTTTTAAAAATATTTTTTTCTTATTTTATAAATCAATCCCAGTTTCATCTCCCCTCCATTTCCCATATTCCCCACTGACCCCCCCCATCCCATTCCCTGTCCATTCCCCAAGGAGGGGGAGGCTTTCCAGGAGGGATCATCAAAATCTGCCAAGTCATTTGGGGTAGGACCTAGGTCCTCCCTGCATGTCTCTAGGCTAAGGGAGTATCCCTACATGGGGAATCAGGGAGTCATTATAGGTTTAAATAGAAATCTGGCACTATAAGTATTTTATTTTACCAATGAATCTTTGTACTCTATTGTATCTTCAATGCCCAAGATTCTCTCTTTCATCTCTTGCATTCTGCTGATTATGCATGTATCAGTATTTCTTGTTCCTTTACTCTGATTTTCCATTTCCAGAATTCCCTTGGTTTGTGTTTTCGTTATTTCTTCTATTTTAATTTTCAAAGCTTGAACTGTTTCCATCATGTTTGATTTTTTTCTCTTGGCTTTCTTTGAAAGGATTTATTAATTTCTTCTAATGTTTTGTCTTTTCCTCCATTTCATTAAGGGAATTTTTCATTTCCTCTTTAAGAGCCTCTATTTAATTTTTAAGGTTGCTTTCTCTATTTTATTTTTAAGCTGCATTTGGGTGTTGAGGTCTTGCTGTTGTTGACCCACTATGTTCCAGAGGTGCCATATTGTTCTTCATGTTGTTGAATGTATTCTTACATTACCAACTACCCATCTGGATTTGGATAATTATAGGTACGAGTGGTGATTATTGTGATGCCTTTGTTGGTTGATGCTTTGCGTTTTGTTTTTGTTGTTGTTTTCCTTGCTTGTTTGCTTTATTGTCTTTTGGCCTGAGTGGCCAAAGGTTCTTGATGGAGTATGTTCTCCTGTATGCTTTGACTATGTCTCTCCTATTGGTTGATGAGTAAGGCTGTTTTAGCAAATACCTTAACATATTAAAGCCATAGAAGAAATCCAAACATGGATCGAGGGAGGTAATAATGTGGAGATGCCATGGAGCCTCCAAGAAGACAAAATATCGGGCATCACTGGCAAGCCAAGGCTTTGTGGTAATACACTAATTAATTGAAATTGGCTAATAAGAGAGAACTTTCCTTGTACTTATGGGAACTGTTCTTCCAAGCGGTGTGAGTCATGCCTGTCTATGGAGTCTGTTATTCCAATTTGTGCATGTTTTGCCTGTTCCAAATTTTTGCTTTTGTGTTTATTTATTATTATTCCTTAGATGACAATTTTCTACAAAGTAAATACAGAAAGAGATTAGGTCTAAACGAAAAGGGAAGGAGGCAGTAAGTGGGAGGCTTAATTGGAATGTAGAGTATCGTCTAGGAAAAGGGCTATTTAAAAAAGAAAAAAAAAACTCACACCAGAGAATATGAGGAAGGCAAAGAAGGAAAACAATATTTCATATGTTTATTTTCATGGGCTTAAAAAAAAACTTTTGGGGAAAATGTATTAAAATCTGTTTCATATAATTTTTAAAGTTTTAGGTTCTTAAGACTCAAATTTGATTTTTTATAATTATATATAATCTCTAATGAAATTTTATTATCTGAGTAGTACTGATTAATAATATGTGTAACTAAAAGTGTCACTGAGTCAGCTTAACTTGTGAATAAAATGTATTGTTACAGTTATAAAATAAAGAACTCATGCAATATTGCAGGTTTCCTTAAGACATATTCATTCATGATTTAAAAGGTATCAGTATAATTTAATTACATTTATCCCTCTATTACCTTATTCTTTTCCAATCATAGTTCCCCTACTCTTATCCTATACTTTCTTTTTTGGTTTAACATCTTTTAGTTTTCTATATCTGAGGAATCTGTGCAAGCACATATTTGATTATCCGAAGTACATCTTCTTTCATTTAAAAAGACAAACTCTTTCTATATTCCTACAAATAGTAAAATTTTATCTTTTTTTATAGCTGATAACAGCCAAGTGTGTGTGTGCGTGTGTGTGTGTGTGTTTTCTTATAGGTATCCATGTTGATTTTATGCCTTGATCATTTTGATATTTCTGTGAAAAATAAATATGCAGATAGCTGAATTATATGCTTTTTGTTGATTCCTTTGAGAATATGCCCAAATGTGATATCACCATATCAGATATTTGTTTTAATAAGATTTCACAAACTATTTAGAATAATTTACATTCCTTTAGTCACTGGGCTAATTTATCTTCCCATCTATACGGTACAAGTCACCACATTCTTGTCAGAATTTTGTGTTCTTTCCAGTCCTGCTAACCATGATGAGAGGTACTCTTAATCCTGCTGTCATTTTCCTTTTATTGAGAGCTGAAGATGATGGCCATTTCTTATATTTGTATTTGAGATTTGTGTTTCTTTTGAAAGGTAATTCATGTTTATTTGCAAAATTTACACATATAGTAATTCAATACATGGAATAGAGAACACTCTCATGATGGCAGCATGAACAAATTCATAACAGAATAGGCCTCATGACCTAATGTCCTCTTTAAATGTAAGATTTCTCAACAATGTTGTAAAGGGAATTAAGCGTTTGAATTGGCAGAAAATATTCAACTTTCAGCAGGTCCCTAAGTAACTAACAGAAAAATGTGTTGATCAAGTTAAGCATGTATTTAATGGAATATTCATAAAGGAACTAACCATGTGCTATCTCATCAAAAGTTAGTTGTATAAAGACATTTTTAGGGTTTCAGTTTCTGAATTCAGGCAGGTTAGTTGGTGTAGGATCTTGTATGCAAAATTGTCATTGTGAACATTATTTGGAATCCTAAAGATTCAAAAGCTTATAAATGTGTTACTTTGAAGGAAATTTTGTTAAGTAAAATGCTATTTGGCAAGTAAGGGTTTTCCCAGGTGAGCATCCTCAGGTTGTGAGAAAAAAAATACTTGTTCAAGAGAAGAAAATACTTATCTGTTTATTTTGCTTCTAATAAATTTCCTGATGCAAATAATGTAGTAATGGCTCTGTACTTTAATATTTTCAATGAAAAAACAATTTGAGAGCACATTATAAAGTCATATTAACATGTATACACATAGATTGCATTCTTATGTATTAAGCTGTGTGAGCTGCAGTAATTAATTTCTCAGAAGCAAATGTAGTTTTTTTTGTCTAGTGCCCTGTATTACATTTATATGTATTTAATTATCATGTAATTATGTAACTTTTACCCTCCCTTACAAGCCCCACCCTCCAATTTCTTCTATGTACCTGCCACTCTCATACTGAGAGTCTTTTCTTTCTTAGTCATTATTGTTACAAATGTATATGTATATGTGTGCACAAGTACATATTTATTTCCTTTTAAAAACATGTTTATTAATATTTATATTAGTATAACCCACTTTATAACAAGTCTACATTTGCCAATATGAGTTATGTGGTTTGTAATGATTTTATATTAAGAGTTACCACACAAGGCTTGTGCATGACAATAGGTATGGATCTATCTGCAGTCTTCTACACACCATCATCCAGTTGTGCCAGCACAATTTGTTGAAGATGCTTTTCTCCTTCCATTGCATACATTTATCTGTTTTGTCAAAAATCAGGTGTTCGTAGGTGTGTGTTAATATCGTGGTTTTTAATTTGATTCTATTGGTCTTGGGTCAAAGACCTTAACATAAACCCAGCCACACTGAAGCTCTTAGAAGAGAAAGTGGGAGGTACCCTTGAACAAATTGGTACAGGAGACTGCTTCCTGAACATAACACCAGTAGCACAGACACTGAGATTGATAATTAATAAATGGGACCTCCTGATACTGACAAACTGAAGGCAAAGGACACAGTCAACAAAACAAAACAGCAGCCTACATAATGGGAAAATAAATTCACCAACCCCACATCTGACAGATGGCTGATTTCCAAAATATAAAAGAACTCAAGAAGAAACTTACCAAAACACTGAATAATATAATTAAAAAGTGTGGTTCAGAAATAGAGAATTCGTAATGGAGGAATTTACAATGGCTCAAAGACACTTAAGAAAGTGTTCAATATCCTTAGCCATCAGGGAAATGTAAATCAAAAAAAACCTCTGAGATACCATCTTCCTCCTTTCAGAATGGCTAAATCAAAAAAACACCAATAACAGTTTATGCTGGGGAGGATGTAGAGAATGGGGTACATTCCTCCACTGCTGGTGGGAGTGCAAACTTGTACAGCTATCTTGAAAATCAGTCTGGCTAGCTGTTCCTCAGAAAAATAAAAATTAGTTTACCTCAAGATCCAGTAATTCCACTCTTAGGCTTATATGCAAAGGATGCACAATCATACAAGAACATCTGTTCATCTATGCTCATATCAGCATTATTTGTAATAGCCACAAACTGTAAGCAACTAGATGCCCCTCAACTGAAGAAAATGTAGTACATTTACACAATGGATACTACTCAGAGGAGAAACAAGATGGAAGCCTAAAATTCACTGGGAAATGAACAAAACTAGAAGAAACCTTCCTGAGTTAGGTAACCCAGCCACACAAAGAATAACACTGCATGTACTCACTCAAATATAGGTTTTATACTAGGAGCAAAAGATTACCACCCTACAATCCACACTGCCAGGAAGTCTTGGAAACAATTATCCCCTAGAGAAGGAGAAAGGGACAAGATTTAATGAGCAAATTGGGAGCATGGAGAGAAGGGAAAGGGAGTTAGGGGAATGAGAAGGGGAGAAGAAGAGGAGAGAGGTGATGGGAGATGTGATTCTGTATGTATGTTTCTCATACTGGTTAATGAAGCACTGTGGCCAATGAGATAACAAGATAGGCGGGGCTAGGAGACCAGGAGGAGGAGAGAGGAAGTAGTAGGGGTCGACATGTAGCCCAGGGAGGAAGGAGGACACCAGTCGCAGCTACCCGATAAGACAACCACGTGGAAATACTTAGATAAGTAGAAATGGGTTAATAATTGAGACAGAGCTAGCCCATGAATAGTAATGGTAACTGGCCAACAGGATTGTATCAAATACAGAGTCTCTGAGTGTTATTTGGGGCTGGCGCGGCTATGGGCCCAGGCTGGCGGACTGGCAGGCTGGCGGAAACATACAGAGAGGTGGCATGAGGGAACAGAAAAATTGAAACAAGGAAAGAATAGTATTGAACAATTAAAGAAATATCATAATAGAGGTAACCATTATAGATTTAAAGAGAAATCTGGCACTAGAGAATTTCCCAGAAATCTACAAGGATGAACACAACTAACAATCTAGGCAATAGTAGAGAGGATACCTTTAATGCCCTTTCCTGATAATGAGATTGATCACTACCTTGTATGCCATCCTAGAACCTTCATGTAGTAGCTGATGGAAACAGAAGCAGACACCCACACTTCACATTCACCAAACTCCTGGCCAGTTTAGAGAGGGAGGAGTGATGAGCAAAGAAGTAAGACCAGGCTGGAGAAACACACAGAATCAGCTGATATGAACATGTAGGGGGCTCATGCACCCCAGCCTGATAGTTGGAAAACTACCATAGGACTGACCCAGACACCATGAATGTGGGTGTTATGTAGGAGGACTAGGCAGTCTATGGGTTTTTATTAATGAATCAGTGCTTATCCCTAGTATAGTAATAGACCTTGGGAGCCCATCCCACATAGAGGGATACTTTCTCCTCATAGACACATAGGAGATGGCCTAGGCTCTGCCATAAATGATGTGAAAGACTTTGAAAGTTCCCCATAGAAAGCATCACCCTTCCTAAGGAGCAGAAAGAGAATGGGCTGGGGTTTTGTGGGAGTGATAGGGGAGGATGGGAGGGTGAGGGAACTGCGATTGACATGTAAAACAACCTTGTTTCAAATTTAAATAAAAAATGAAAAGAAAATAAAAAACAAAATATAAACAATAAGAGTTACCATTCAACATTCTAAGAATAAAATACTCCATATATATATATATATATATATATATATATATATATATATATATGTGTGTGTAGGATTCATTTAAGAACATATCTGTATCATTTATATTGTATCTACCAAAATATCAAATATTTACTGAAACAGAGCCATATCCATTTTTACACATTATTTATGAATATATATACACTACCATCTCAGCTCTTGGGAAGTAGTTTCATAAAGACCATAAATTCTTGGTTATTGTAAACTATGTAAACACAGAATTATCATATGCTACATATTTCAAGGTAAAACTAAGTAGAGTGAATAATATCAAGATTAGAATATGCATCATTAGGACAATAAAACATACATGGAGCATGATGTAAAACAGTTTAAAATATTAAAATAAGGGATATTATCTCTAAAGAATTATGTTCATACAACATTTTGTTATCTTGTTTGAATGTTATATAGATAGCACGTTTTTCCTGTAAGATATTTTTATGAGAATGAATGAGTTTTAAAATTGCGTATTGTTATTTATACAAATCTGTGTTCTAGAAGGTCTAAGACTAAATCCCCAAAGATGGAAAATCAGCTCAGCAAATATAGTGTTTCTCCAAGAATTTCTTGTATGCATATTTCATATTTGGAAGAAAGCATTGTGAGGTAATCACTTGCCCTTTCCATGATATTTCAGGAGGCTGAAAATAAAAAGGAAAATACATAAAAGGCAGCCACCAAACAACCCTTTGAAAGCACATCTGGGGAAGCTCCAAGAATGTAGTTCTTGTTGAAACTTGTTTACATATTTATAAGCTGAATGCTTCTCAGATGGTACAAATTACAAGATTCCATTTTTTCTCTTTGCTATTCAGATATTCAGTCTTTGGGCCTAAACACTTCATATCTTGTAAGAAAAGTCAATTTTAAAGCAAAAGTGAATGCCTTGGAACATTTTTGAAATAAACTTTGAATGTCAACATGGCACACTAATTGATTCCTGTCTGTCTTGGAACATATGAACAGACACACTCACAGAGTGCTTTCAAAAAGAAATACAGAAGAAAGTTACTAGAATATTAGGCTAGTAAATATTCTTGTAAAATATACCAAGTCTGCTATTTGTGTGAAGTACAGTGAGCCTTTCCTAGGTTTTGAAGGTAACTATAAAACTAGATGCTTTTCTACTTTATAACATTCTTTAGAAATCTATTAATGAGCCAGGTGTTTGTGGTGCATGTCTTTAATCCCAGCACTCGGGGGACAGATGCAGGAAGATCTTTCTGAGTTTGAGACCAGCCTTGTCTACAAGAGCAAGTTCCAGTGCAGCCTCCAAAGCCACAGAGAAACCCTGTATCAAAAAAAAAGCAAAACAAACAAAAAAGGTAATCTATTAATCAAAGATATGGCCAAATGTTTGAATCCCCTGATGTTTATTCCTTGTTATTTAGCCCTTACTTCATAGCAATATAGCCTGAATATACTCCCCTCAAATTTTAAGTGCCAGAAAGGTAATTCCCAGATTAATATCTTGCTTATATTTGGAAGTGGAGATTTTTGTGAATGCTTTGGTTTACATTAGATCCTGATAAAATGAGCCTAGATGGGGTGCCTGTCTGTATGAGAGAGGGGAGAGCGCTGATTTTTATACTCATTCTCCTGTTGTGTGAAGGCATGAGAAGCATCTCACTGGGTACCAGCACATTATTATTAGCCTTCTTAGACAGTGGAGCTGCAAGATATGAAATTATAAAAATACATTGTCTCTCATGTTCTGTTATAACAATGCAGAATGTGTGCAAAGCTGGTATTGATAGACTTAGCATCAGGGAAGAAAGTTTTCTTATAGAAAGACTCTAAGAAGCTTGTTTTCTACAAACCCTGTGATAATGTAGCAAAAATTGTGAAGTGTGAAACATAAAGGCCCCCATAAGAATCCAACTATGTCATCTCCGGAAAGCTTATACTTTTATAAATGAAGCAGTCAATATTTCAGTATTCCAGAGAACTGGAACCATTACAAATCCATAACATTGTTTACATTCTTTGGTAATAATGGCTCATCTAAAAACTTCCTTATTTACTGTTCAATATAACAAAAGTAATTCTTTTGCTTAAGAAGAGGCCTTCTTTATTGAGTTCATTCTTACAACTTTTTTTACACAATATTTAACAACTTTCCTACACTGCATCTAATAAAGGCCAGGAGTTCTTTCATTTTTAATGTTAGAGGAGGAAAAATGGATGGTTTTAAAGGTCATTTTCATTATCTGCAGTATAGAAGTGAATGTTTTTACTTTCATATTCCTTTGACCAGAACTAATCACAATCCTTTATTTATCATCAAAGGAACTTCCAATTCTGCTAGGCTAGCAAAAATATGATAAGTGAATATTATTAGAGCTTTAGTACACATAATAAACATTTGCCAGCTAAAGAGATAGCTTCTTTTCCAGAGTTCTTGTGTTCAAATTTCAGCCCCTTGTAGTAGATCAAAATTGCCTGTTCTCTTCTGGCCTCTGTGTACATTATAGGCACATGTCATATAGAAATATGTGAATACAGAACACAAACACACACATAATCAGTCTGTTGTGTTCACTATATAGTTTATCTACCTATATTCACCACATACTTCACTATATAAACTATAATATAATTCATCTATCTATATTCATTATGTAGTTTATTTACACACCATGCCTCCACCTAATATGTGAACAATTACAAATACAAAAAAAAGCAACTGATAAAAGACAACTGAAATGGAATTTAGCCTTTACCCTATCTTAGAATAATGAAAAAGTAAAAACAAAACAAAACAAACACAAACTGGTATACAATTTGCAATAAGAAGACAACCTTTGGACATACCTACTTTGGTTATAAAGCCAACTCTGAACACAGACAGAACTCTGGTAATATTTATGAATGTTGTTAAATACTTATATTATTCTATATGATTTAGTTATAAATCTATCTGTGGACATGTCTGTTCATGGCTAAGGAAACATAATAACAAAAGTAAAATAAATATCTGCATTATCATTGCTTCTACCTAAATGTGAGAACATGAAATATGTAAATACATTTTATGGTTAGGGTTAGGGTTTGACTTATACAAATGATTTGACATATATATATTCTTTTAAAAACACTGTTTTATATTCAGTACATTTTGATCACTTTCTTTCTTCTCTCTTATCTTCTCTAAGACATTCTCCAACTCCCTAACAACACCCACTTCATGTTCTTTTACTCTTTGTCTAAGAACTTTATAAAACAAAAAGCAAACAAGCAAAAAAGCATTTTCTTTGACTGAGCTGTCAATTTTCCATATCTTGCCTACAAAATCTGAAATTAACTCTTCCATACCTTCTAATTGTTGGCAAAACTTACTTGTGATTTTTTTTTGTTTGTTTTACTCTCTCAGTTTTTTTTCTAGTTTTACTTAGTTTTTCTTTAGTGAGTCAATTGCTTTGCTAACTTCTATTTCCATGCTTTGCTATGACTCATTTTCTTATTTCACTCAACTGCTTTTCTGTTACCCAGTCTTCAGTAAGACATATGTACATATCCTCTTTAAGGTCTTGAACATATTCATAATTTCTATTTTGAAGTCCTTGCCTGTGCTTCATTTAAATTGCTTCTCTCAGTGCCTGTAGAGTGGTTGGAATCTGGAAGGTTCATATAGTCATTATAATTAATGTTCTTGTTTTTTTGTTTTTGTTTTAGTTTTTTTTGCTGGGATATAGGTATCTGGAAGTACACCACTCGAGTGTTTCTGGTGCAGTTATCTGGTTCTATTTTTGCTGGGTGGGTTTTATATTTGTTTGTTCTTGCTCACTCTGCATCCTAGCCAACTGTAGCTATTTTTTAGCCTCTAATCTAAACCAAGTATTATGGCTGTGGAGGCCTAGACCCTGGACCCTTGTTCCACATTAATCGGTCTAGTGCCAGGGAAACAGTATCATATCTGATTTTGAAGATTCAGCCATTAAAATGTACTTTTGCCTTAAGTCTCCTAAGAAAGTGGAGATTACTTCAATCTTCCAGTTTAAAAGTATCACAAAAAATGTGATATGTGGGTGTTAATTAGAATGACTAGGCAGTCTATGAGGGTTCTAGTAACAAATCAGTATTTATTTCTAATATACGAATGAACTTTGTGAGCTCATACCATATAAAGGGATACTTTCTCATTATAGACACATGGGGGAAGACCTAGCCCTGCCCCAAATGATAAGAAAGAATTTGAAGACTCCCCATGGAAGACCTCATCCTCCCTTGGGAGCAAAAGAGGGATGGAATGGGGGTTGGTAGGGGTAATATTGGGAGGATGGGAGGTGAGGGAACTAGGATTGACATGAAAAACAACCTTGCTTCAAATTTAAACTTAAAAAAGGAAAAAACTAAGAAATAACAAGTATCACAAATAAAATCATGATTAATTTGAGATTAGCAAACAGAGGCAGGCAGACCTCTGTGAGTTAGAGGTCTACAGAGTGCCTGGAGAGGGTCCTAAGCTACACAGATCAATCCTATCTCAAAAAGAAAAACAAACAAAAAAACAAACAAACAAAAGTAAAATAGAAAGTGAGGGAAAGCTATGGGAGCAGTGAAATGCATGCAACAAACTTAAGATATCTTGGTAGCTGGAAGAAATTTTGACAATCTTGAATCTATTTTTCAAATTCAATTTTTTGTGGTACTAAATGCCTACATTCTAATTTATCATATACATTTTCATCTGCAAAAGATATAGTATTTTATATTCGAAATATATTTTGATTGAAGTAAAAATTTCTGAAAACACAATCATGCCTATTTTAATAAATTTTCAATATACCTTCTTTTGTGAATAGGGCCCTCTATTTTTTCTCTGAAACAGAACAGCACAAAATACCTCTGATATTTTAAAAATGGTATTAGTTACTTTCTCTTAAATACCACATTACTTGAAATTAAAGAGTATTTATGTATTGATATATGCATCACTAATAAATAATATGGGAAAAAAAGAACTTAAATGATCCCTGGGATATCCAAACGTTGAGACTTAGAAGATTGTTTTCTTTCTTTTTTATTTTTTAAACATTTATTTATTTTATGCTGGACATAATTATACATGCCTATTTTTTAAAATGAAAACAAACATTTATAAACAATATTTAGGAATTTGGGCTTAGTTCTTTCCAAACTGCTTCTTGCTGGTAGGGGGCGCTGTCATTGGGGAATCCTAAGAAGATGCAGAAATCCTGGCTATAGTGGTCTACAAGGCTGCATTGTCCCATTGATGTCGATTCAGGGGTCCTTGCTCGATCAAACCACATTAGTCTCAAAGGAATCCACAGCTTTTCATTTTCTGTGGAAACAAAATTAGTTCCCCAGTAACTTGTCCTTAGGCTTAATTTTTGAGGTCAAAGCATTTTAAATATATATATTGAATTAATCCAGCAGGAATTTTTAATTTTTTATTAATAGTACAATTTAAAAATGTTACATGTATATCCCAGTTTCCTCTCCCTTCCTCCCTCCAACCCTCCCTCTCTCACTTGCTCCCTCTCTCCCTCCTTCCTTTCCTTCCTCCCTCTTACCCTCTTTCACCTGTGACATGCACTCTGGCCACCCTCCCCTCCAAACCCTCCACCCCCATTCTACTTGCAGGGCTATGCTATGCAGGTTGGGTCATATAAATCTGTCAAGTCATTTAAATTAGGGACTAGGACTTCTCTCCTTTCTCTAGGTTAAGGGGGTAATTTAGTTGATGATCTCACTATCAGGAAAGGGCATTTATGGTAGCCTTTCAATGGTTTTTCGAATTATTAGTTGGAGTCGGTCTTGTAGTTCTCTAGACCTTTCTTTAGAATCAGTTTTCTCTTCAAACCAATATTAGCTCCCTCTTTTATGTCCCAACTCACCCTGACTCAATCTATCTAGTCACATGTGTTTTCCTCTCATCCTCCTCTCTTTCTCCTACTTCTCTCTTCATTCACTCCCCCCCCCATTTCCCATGTGCTTTGGAGGACATGGTCCCCATTTGTGAGGGACCATATATGAATCTCTTAGAATACATCATTTATCCCAGTTGTCTGGTGGTGTGTATTATAACTGGTGATCCTTTGCCCTACGTCTAAAATTCATATATGAAAGATTACATACCCTGTTCCTCTTTTTGTGATTGGGTTACCTCATTCTGGATGGTTTCTTCAAGTTCCATCCACTTGCCTGCGAATTTCAAGATTTCGTTATTTTTTTTTCTGCAGAGTAGTATTCCATTGTGTAGATGTGCCACATCTTCTTTATTCATTGTTCAGTTGATGGGCATCTAGGTTGCTTCCAGGTTCTTGCTATTACAAATAATGCTGCTACGAACATAGTTGAGCACATGTCTTTCTTGCAAGGATGTGAGTCATTTGGGTATATACCTAAGAGTGGAATTGCTGGGTCCTGTGGTAAGCTAATTCCCATTTTTCTGAGGAACAACCATACTGATCTCCAAAATGGCTGTATGAGTTTGCACTCCCACCAGCAGTGGAGGAGCGTTCCCCTTTCTCCACATCCTCTCCAGTATAAGTTGTCATTGGTGTTTCTAATTTTAGCAATTCTGGCAGGAGTAAGATGGTATCTCAAAGATGTTGTCATTTGCAATTCTCTGATAGCTAAGGTTGTTGAACATTTTCTTAAGTGTCTTTCAGCCTCTTTAATATCCTCTATTGAGAATTCTTTCTTCAATTCTGTACCCCATTTTTTAATAGGCCTATTTGGTATTTTGTTGAATAGTTTCTTGATTTCTTTGTATATTTTGGAGATCAGCCCTTTATCAGATGTAGGATTGTTAAATTTTTTTTTTCCCAATCTGTGGGCTGACGTTTCGTCTTGTCAACTCTGTCCTTTACCTTACAAAAGCTTCTAAGTTTGAGGAAGTCCCATTTTTAATTGTTGATCTCAGTGTCTGTGCTACTGGAATTATGTTCAGGAAGCTGTCTGCTCTACCAATTTGTTCAAGGGTTCCTCCCACTTTCTCTTCAAAGAGGTTCAGTGTGGCTGGATTTATGCTGAGGTCTTTGATCCATTTTGACTTGAGTTTTGTGCATCGCAATAGACATGGGTCTATATGCAGCCTTCTATACACCATCATCCAATTGTGCCAGCATCATTTGTTGAAAATGCTTTCCTCCCACCATTGTAATTTTTTAGCTGTTTTGTCAAAAATCAGGTGTTCATAGGTGTGTGGATTAATATTGGTATTTTTGATTCAATTGCATTGGTCTACCTGTCTATTTCTGTGCCAATACCAGGCTGTTTTCAGAACTATAGCTCTGTCTGGGATGGTGATGCCTTCTGAAGTTCTTTTATTGTACAGGGTTGTTTTGGCTATCCTGGATCTTTTGTTTTTCCATACAAAGTTGATTAATATCCTTTCAAGGTCAGTGAAGAATTGTGCTGGGATTTAAATGGGGATTGCATTGAATTTGTAGATTGCTTTTGGCAAGATTGCCATTTTTACTATATGTATCCTTCTTATCCAAGAGGATAGGAGAACTTTCCATTTTCTGGTATCTTCTTTAATTTCTGTCTTTAAAGACACAATGTTCTTATTGTATAGGTCTTTCACATGTTTGGTCAGCATTACCCCGAGAAATTTTATGTTCTTTGTGAATATTGTATAGGGTGATTTTCTCTGATTTCTTTCTCAGCCTCTTTGTCATCTGAATGAAGTAGAGCTACTGATTTTTTGAGCTTATCTTGAATCTTGCTAGCTTGCTGAAGGTGTTTATCAGATGTAGGAGTTCCCTGGTAGAGTTTATTAGGTCGCTTACATAAACTATCATATCATCTGCAAATAGAGACAGTTTGACTTCTTCAATTCCAATTTGGATCCACTTGAACTCCTTTAGTTGTCTTATAGCTTTATCTAGAACTTCAAGTACAATAATGAGGATATATGAAGAGAGAGGACAGCCTTGTCTTGTTCCTGATTTTAGAGGAATTGCCTTCAGCTTCTCTCTGTCCAGTTTGATGTTGGCTATTGGTTTACTGTATATTGCTTTTATTATGTTTAGGTATGTTCCTGTTATCCCTGATCTCTCCAAGACCTTTATCATGAAAGGCTGGTGAATTTATTCTAATGCTTTTTCAGCATCTAGGGAGATGATCATATGGTTTTTCTTTTTCAGTTTGTTTATATGGTTGATCACGTCAATATATTTTCATATGCTAAACCATCTTTGCAACCCAGGGATGAAGTCTACTTGGTCATGATGCATGATTTCTCTCATATATTCTTGGATTCATTTTGCCAGTATTTTAAGTATTTTTGCATCAATGTTCATCAGGGATATTAGTCTGTAGTTTTCTTTCTTAGTTTTATCTTTATGAGCCATGGGTACCTAGGTGATTGTGGCCAAGTAGAAAGAGTTTGGTAGTGTGTCTTCTGTCTCTATTGTGTGGAACAATTTGAGGAGTATTAGAATTAGCTCTTCCTTGAATTTCTGGTAGAATTCTGCACTGAAGCCATCTGGCCTGGGCTTTTTTTGGTTGGAAGACTTTAAATGACTGTTTTGATTTTTGGGAGGATATAGGTCTTTTTAATTTGTATATCTGTTCTTGTTTTAATTTTGGTAAGCGATGGTTATCCAAAATTTTTCCATTTTCTTTGAATTTTAAATTTTGTAGAGTATAGGTTTTCAAAGTATGTCCTGAAAGTTGTCTGCATCTCCTCTGTGTCCGTTGTTATGTCCCCCATTTTCTTTCTGATTTTATTAATTTGCATGATCTCTCTCTGCTTTTTCATTAGTTTAGATAAAGGTTTGTCTATCTATCTAGTTGATTTTCTCAAAAAAAAAAAAAAACCAACACTTTGTTGCATTGATTTTTTGTATTGTTTTTCTGGTTTCTATTTTATTTGTTTCAGCCCTCAAATTGATTATTTCTTGGTGTCTACTCCTCCTGGGTGAGTTTGCTTCTTTTTGTTCTAAGGCTTTCAGTTGTGGTGTTAATTCTCTAATGTGACTATCCTCTGTTTTCTTCATATGGGCACTCAGTGCAATGAACTTTCCTCGTAACACTGCTTTCAAGGTATCCCATAAGTTCGAATATGTCGTGTCCTCATTCTCAATGAATTTTAGGAAGTCCACAAGTTCTTTCTTTATTACTTCTTTGACCCAGGTGTGGTTCAATTGCACATTGTTCAGCTTTCATGAGTTTGTAGGGTTTCTGTGATTTGTGTTGTTGTTGAATTTCAATATTAAAGAATGGTGGTCTGATAAGATACAGGAGACTATTCCAATTCTTCTGCATCTGCTGTATTTGTTATGCCTCCTAGTATGTGGTCAATTTTAAAGAAGGTTCCATGTGGACCAGAGAAGAAGGTATATTCTTTTGTGTTTGGATGGAATGTCCTATACATATCTGTTAAACCCAGTTGAGACATAACTTCTGTTAGTTCTTTTGTTTCTTTGTTGTGTTTCTGATTAGTGGTCCTGTTTAGTGGTGAGATTTGTGTGTTGAAGTCTCCCACTACAAGTGTGTGAGGTTTTATGTGAGTTTTGAGTTTTAGTAGCGTTTCTTTTACAAATGTGGTTGGCTTTGTATTTGGGGCATTTATGTTCAGAATTGAGACTTTTTGTTGATAGATTTTTCCTGCGATGAATATGATATGACCATCTTCATCTATTTTGATTAATTTTGGTTTGAAATCTAACTTGTTAGATATTAGGATAGCCACAACTGCTTGGTTCTTGGGTCCATTTTATTGAAAGATATTTTCCCAGCCCTTTACCCTGAGGTAATGTCTATCTTTGTAGCTTAGGTGTATTTCTTGTGTGCAACAGTAGGATGAATTCTGTCTTCATATCTATTCTGTTAGCCTGTGTCTTTTTATAGGTGAGTTTAGACCATTAATGTTGAGGGAGAGTAAGGACCATTGATTGTTAATATGTGTTACTTTTGGATTTGCTTTTGGCAGTAAATTTTGAATTTATTTGTCCTTCTTTACCCTTCTTTTCTGATGAAGTGGGATTATTTGTTGCGTACGTCTTTGTGATTGTAGTTAACTTCCTTGGGTTGTAGTTTTCCTTCCAAAGCTTTCTGTAGGGTTGTATTTGTAGATATGTATTGTGAAAATCTGGCTTCATCATTAAATATCTTGTTTTTTCCATCTATAGTAATTTTAGAGTTTTGCTGTGTATAGTAGCCTAGGCTGTCATACATGGACTCTTAGTACTTGTAGAACATTATCCAGGACCATCTGGCTTGAGGGTTTCCATGGAGAAGTCAGGCATAATTTTGATAGCTCTGCCTTTATATGTTACCTGTCCTTTTTCCTTTGCTGCTCTTAATATTGTTTCTTTATTCTGTGTGTTACATGTTTTTATTATTATATGTCAAGGGGTCTTTTTGCTTAGGTCCAGTCTATTTGGTGTTTGGTATGCTTCCTATACTTTCATGGGCATGTCCTTCTTCAGATTGGGAAAGTTTTCCTAGATAATTTTGTTGAATAAGTTTTCAGCCCCTTTGAGCTGGGTTTCCTCACCTTCCTCTATGCCTATTATCTTATGTTTGGCCTTTTCACAGTGTCTCACATTTCCTGGATGTTTTGTGTTAAGGATTTGTTGGATTTACGATTTTCTTTGGTCGATGAATCTATTTCCTCTAGTTTATCTTCAGCACCTGAGATTCTTCCATCTCTTGAATTCTGTTGGTTATGCTTGTGTCTGCAGTTCTTGATCGTTTTCCCAGTTTTACTATTTCCAATATCCCTTTGGTTTGTGTTATCTTTATTGCCTTCATTTCAGTTTTCAAGTCTTGAACCTTTTCCTTCACTTATTTAATTGTTTTTTTCTTGGCTTTCTATACTTTCTTTAAGAAATTTATTCATTTCTTCCCATTTTTTGTTTGTTTTATCTTCCACTTCTTTAAGGCATTTTTTCACATCTTTGGGGGCCTCTATCATTTTTATGACGATAATTTTTAGGTCATCCTCTTCCGATTCATTTGCTTTGTCATGTTCTGGTCTAGTTGGTGTAGCTTCCCTAGATTCTGGTGGTATAATTTTTGTCTTTATGATGTTAGGTGTTTGCTTGTATTGCCATCTTCCCATAGCTTCTTCCAGTAGGTGTTGGTGGGGTTTCTCCCTCCCTCTATGGATTTAGATGTGTCAGAGGTTCGACACCTGTAGTTCTGGGTGGTACAAGCTCTCTAGGAGGTCTCTCCATATGCAGGGGTAGGACAATGGGTGTCAAAGATCAGGCTCCAGCAGAGGAGAGCTGAGGACTCTTTGGCAGAGGCTAGCCTGCAGGATGTTCCTCAGGGATATTCAGGTCTAGCTCTAGCCAAGACCTCTAGCCAAGTTCTGATGTTGGGGACGAAGGCTGGGCTGATACTCAGGATGTTTTCACACTGATAGGTGGGTCTAGCTGGCACTCTCCAACTGGGTAGGGCCTCTTTAGCAGAAGTTCTGTGATGGGGGTCAAGGATCCAGCCTGCAGGAACTTCGGATGGACCTGCAGAGATAGGCATATCTTGTGGAGGGGCGCAGAACTCCAGAGATGACTGTTGGTGGGGGAGAGGCCAGGTAGGTGGAAATTACATGTGGTCCCATGTGGATTGAC
The DNA here is from genome assembly GCA_030556225.1 of Cricetiscus sungorus. NCBI lineage: Eukaryota > Metazoa > Chordata > Mammalia > Rodentia > Cricetidae > Cricetiscus > Cricetiscus sungorus. The sequence continues at coordinate 91,998,739 of JANBXA010000730.1, forward strand.
CTGTCTATTGTGCTCAGATTGGCTCCAGGAATTTTCCTGAAGGTGACTGGATTTTTGGCTCCACCCATGGCTCAGTGCTCAACCAGAGTGGTGCAACAGTGGGCAGGGTAGGGAAGAGGATAGGGGGAGTGCAAGCCCTCGGTGGGGGGTGGGTGAGGGTATATAGGAGCCCTAAGAGCACTCTCAGTGGAGACAGGATGCAGGGGCAGGAAGATCCAGGACCCACCTAGGTATTTCCCTGGTTGTTTTCTTTTTTGTACCTTCTGAATAGATTAGGTCAGGTTAAGAAATGATTGTATAAATTAAAGTAAATGAAAGCATAGTTGATAGTTCAATAATTGTGTTAGATAAATTTATAAGAATTGGAATTGTAATACTATTTATATGCATAGAATTTAGAAAACAAACAAAGAAATGTTGAGAGCCAGTTTGGATAAAATGAATTCAACATTAGGCATTTTAAATTTATTGAATGATGAAGTTTTTCCCATTGCTTCCAAATGTATCAGCTGCAAAAATGAAACTAAAAAATGACAGTAGGTTCAAACCTGCTCAGATGACACTCCTTTACATTAAAGTCAAAATTTAATTCTTTGTAGTAGACATGTGGTAAAAACACCAGCCAATGAATGATACCCTCACCCTGAGACTAGAACCAAACATGTTTAAAAAAAAAACAAAAAACAAAACAAAACAAATAAAGTGAAAGAAACACTCTTTGGCCCTGAAACCAGAGACAAAGAAACACACTCTTCCCCTGACCATGAACCTCAGCCAATCTTTGAATTTATCTAAATGTAAGGATTAAAATCTGACCAATTTCCATCATAGAAAATTTCTAACCTAAACCCCCCCAACAAACTTTGTATAAACCCTGTACCTTGTCAGTTTGAAATACATCTTGATTAAAGTCCAGATATTGAAAATCAAAAATGGGATGACCATAGATATAAAAGTCAGAGGCCAATGAATATATCAATAACTAAGACAAAATTTAAAGAAAAGGTAATTTTAAAGCACTTGCAAGACTTTATTAATAAAGTCTGAGAAAATAGAGTTGGCTCTTTGCTCAAGAGTATGAAACAAAAGAAAAGATTTGATATATGAATCTGAAATATTAAAGTATTGCATATATTTTCATGTACAGTGTTATTTTTCTTTATCTTCAATGTCTTTTCCAATAAATTACAGCAAATTAAAAGTATGTTTGATGATTTTTTTTGAACATTAATCAGAATTTTAACAAAATTGCACTCATTCTCATTGCTTATATTCATGATTGATGATGTACGCACATGACCCTCTCCAGCAAGGAAGACGCAACTCCGGGTAGATCTTCTTGCAGTTTTAATCAGGATCCTTGAAACATGTTTCTTCTGACCTGAGAGAGAGAGAGAGAGAGAGAGAGAGAGAGAGAGAGAGAGAGAGAGAGAGAGAGCCAGGGGACCCCTGCACAGGCTTAAATACCCTTGAGCTAACCAACCCCAGTGAGCCACATGGACCCTGCAGATAGGCTACTCTAATGCAGAAGAAGACAGGCTGAACAGACTTAGCCAATTGAGGGCTTGTTTACACCAGAGAGCCTTCACCAGCGGGAACGTGTAAGGCAGAAGCCAGTGCCACTTTAATGTGTGGGACTATGCGGCTTTCTACAGTTCCCCCTTTTTGTTTTAATAACGCAACAGGCAAGGGTAGTGGTCTGATCTCCAGTAAAGCAGTGGGCATTGTAATGACCCTGAATCCTGGTAGTCAGCCAAGTCAGTGCCACACCAGTCCAGCATCTTTTTCCTGGAGGTGGGGTCTCGGACACCAACCCACATGCAACCAGACTTGCCCTTCTCAGAGTTGTTCACTTCCAGGGCTAACTCGGAGTGCAGTGCTAAGCCATACAACCTGAGCGTGAAGGATCAATTCTTGTTCATGACTGCGAGCCATGCTTGTGGTGACTGTCCTGCCCCAATGGCTGTAAATGCCTGGACAACCATAGCTGCATACCGCTTCTGAGCAAACCTCACCTTGCAAAGGCACCACAGGCCCACGAAAGAGATAAGCAACAAGAGTACAGCCATGGCTCCCATTCCCGCCCATTCTTTCAGATGATCCATGGCAATGGGAATCACGATGACAATCCTGCTGCCAGTCTCACATCCACAAGTGTTGAATTCACTGCAATGATGGTCACTCACAGCTGTACCATCAGGTCATTAAAGTAAGCAGACCAATTTCCTAAAAGATAGCTAGACAACTGTTGTGACAAATTAGCAGCATGTGTAAAGTTCTCAATTGAATGCTGGTAACACACAAACCTGGATACTTCATTTCACATTCCAATTGTGCCAGCTGCCACAAGGTATCGATTTGCTCCTGCACCAGAGTAATTCTTTGGTTTACAATCATTAAACCTCCTTTTAGTTGAGCACCAATTGTGGATTGAGTATCCAAGGCAGTAGCCACATTCTTGTACAACTCATTTAGCTTAGAGGCTGTTTGCACTGATGTGCTCATAGCCATAGCAGCCTTGACTAAACCCACAACTGCAAAAGAGATTGCTGCAACTATGGATGCTGTAATGCCAAAATATCTCTCTGCAGCCTCCACCAAACAGGCCACAAAATCTGAAAATGGTATATTGGGGCCTTGCAGTATCTTAGTGAGGTTACCATTCACCTCTCCCTTGTTGGGTAATGACTTCCATGCTTTTATGGCAATCCAATATACTTGTTCAAGATTTAAGTCAGGAGGCAGGAGCTTCCTTCTTTGCTTTCAGCACCATCTTCAAACCAGGATATTCTTTAACTGCATTTAAACATTTGTGCTTTTATCCACAGATACATATATCGTTCACATATCCTCAAAGAAGCGCCCACCATGACCAAGTAGGGTTCATCCCAAGGATGCAGGGATAGTTTAACATAAGAAAATCTATCAATGTGATCCACTATATGAACGAACTGAAAGAGAAAAAAATCATATAATCATCTCACTAGATGCTGAAAAAAAGCCATTGACAAAAAAATCCAACATACTTTCATGATAAAGTTCTTGGATACCAGGAGTGAAAGGGACATACATAAACAAAATAAAAGCAATATAAAGTAAACCAACAGCCAACATCAAACTGAATGGAGAGAAGCTTAAAGTGATTCCTCAAAAATCAGGAACACCTCAAGGCTGCCCACTCTCTCAATATCTCTTTAATATTGTACTTGAAGTATAGCTAAAGCAAAATAAGACAACAAAAGAAGATCAAGGGGAAAAAATTTGGAAAGGAAGAAGTAAAGCTATCACTATTTGCAGATAATATGATAGTTTACATAAATGAAAAAAACTCTACCATGGAACTCCTACAACTGATAAACACCTTCAGCAAGCTAGCAGGGTACAAGATTAACTTTAAAAAATCAGTAGCACTAATATATACAGATAAAAAAGGGGCTGAGAAAGAAATTAGAGAAACATCACCATTTATAATAGCCACAAACAACATAAAGTATCTTGAGTCAATGCTTACCAAACATGTGAAAGACATACATAGCTAGAACTTTGTGTCTTTAAAGAAAGAAATTAAAGAAGATACCAGAAAATGGAAAGATCTCCCATGCTCTTGGATAGGTAGGATAAACTTAGTAAAATTGGCCATCTTGCCAATGGCAAGATTCAATGCATTCCCCATCAAATTCTCAGCACAAATCTTCAATGATCTTGAAAGGATAATACTCAACTTTTTATGGAAAAACAAAAGACCCAGGATAGCTAAAACAACCCTATACAAGAAAGGAACTATAGGAGGCATCTTCATCACTAAAATTAAGCTCTACTATAGAGCTACAGTCCAGAAAACAGCTTGGTATTGGAACAAAAATAGACAAGTAGAGTAATAGAATCAAATGAAAAAATCCTGATATTAACCCACACACCTATGAATATCTCACTTTTGACAAAAAAGCTAAAAGTATACAAATGGGAGGAGGAAAGCATCTTCAACAAATGGTGCTGGCACAACTGGATGATGATGTGCAGATATACCCATGTCTGTCACCATGCACAAAACTTAAAGCCAAATGGAACAAAGACTTTAATATAAATCCAGCCACACTGAACTTCTCAGAAACAAAAGTATGAGGCATCCTTGAACAAATCGGTACAGAGACTGCTTCCTGAACATAACACCAGTAGCACAGACAATGAAATTCACAATTGAAAAATGGTACCTTCTCAAACTGAGAAGCTTCACTAAGGCAAGGAAACAGCTGACAAGACCAAAAGGATGCCCACAGAATGGGAAAAGATCTTCACCAATGTTACATCTGACAGAGGGCTGATCTCCAAAATATACAAAGAATTCAAGAAACTAAGTCAACAAAACACAACATAACCCTATTAAAAAGTGGGGTACAGAACTGAAGAGAGAATTCTCAATAGAGAAAACCAAAATGGCTGAAAGACACTTAAGAAAGGGCTCATCATCCTTAGCCATCAGAAAAATGCAAATCAAAACTACTCTGAGATACCGTCTTACTCTTGTCAGAATGGCTAAAAGTAGAAACACCAATGACAGTTTATGCTGTAGAGGATGTGGAGAAAGGGGAACACTCCTCCACTGCTGGTGGGAGTGCAAACTTGTACTGCTATTTTGGAGATAAGTATGGTGGTTCCTCAAGAAAATGGGACTCTATCTACCACAGGATACAGAAATTTCACTCTTAGACATAAACCCAAATGGCCCACATCCATGCAACAAAGACATTTCTTCAACTATGTTCATAGCAGCATTATTTGTAATAGCAAAAACCTGGAAGCAACCTAGATGCCCCTCAACTAAAGAGTGGATAAAGAAGATGTGGTACATTTACACAATGGAATACTACACAGTGGAAAAAAAATAATGGAATTTTTGCAGGCAAATAGTGGAAATTTGCAGGCAAAGAATGGAACAAGAAGAAATCATTCCAAGTGTGGTAACCCAGTCACAAAAAGAATAATAAGGTATGTCCTCATTCTTTTATGGATTTTAGACATTAGAGCAAAGGATAACCAGCCTATAATTTACACTGCCAGAGAAACTAGGATGCAAGGAGTAACATAAGAGATTCATACAAGGTCCCTCACAGAAAGGGAAAGGAACAAGATCTCCCAAGCATATTGGGAGTTGGGTGGGGGGTGGTTAGTAGAGAGGGAGTTAGGAGAAAGAGAAGTAGATGAGTGGTGTGAGACAACCTGGAAGATTGAGTCAGAGGAAGTATAGACATGAGCATAAAATAAAATAAAATAAAGAAAGACACCCTAATAGAGAATAGAGAAAACTTTATAGGTTTGAAGAGAAAACTGACATTACATATATATCCAGAGATCTACAAGGATGACCCCAACTCACAATCTGAACAACAGTGGAAAGGCTACCTTAAATATACTTCCATGATAATGAAATTGATAACTTACATATATGCCATCATAGAGCCCTCATCTACTAGCTGTTGGAAACAGAAGCAGACACCCACAGCTAAACACTAAGCCAAACTCCTGGATCCCATATGCAGAGAAGGAGGATTGATAAGTAAATGGGGTCAAGACCAGGCTACAGAAACCCACAGAGACAGCTAACCTGAACAAGTGGGAGCTAATGGACGGCCAGACTGATCGTTGGAAAACCAGCATTGTACTGACTCAGACCCCCTTTATGTGGGTCTCAGTTAGTAGGACTGGACAGTCTGAGGGACCTCTACCAGTGGAACCAGGATGTATCCCTGGTGCACGAAAGGTCTTTGGGAGCACATTCCCCATGGCGGTATACTCCTTTAGTCTAGAAGAAGGATGGAGGGCCTAGACCCTACTACAACTGACTTGAAAGATCCCTCCAGGAAGGTATCACCCTTCCTGTGGAGTGGGTGGGATGGCATGAGAATTGGAGGGTTGAGAAGCATGAGAAGAAGGGAGGGAGAGGGAATGGGGATCGATATGTAAAATAAGAAAAATATTAAATGTATAAATAGATGCTTATTTTTATAACAGAAATAATTACAGAGAGCCACTACTAGTCAAAATTGCAAAGAATAATTGGCTGTGGGGTGACTGTCCCCAATTAACATAGTTATAACACAGCACCTATACTTAGCAGTGAGGATACTTCACAGAAGAATGGTCGGAAATAATGAAAGAGGCAGAATCACAGGACATCTGCTACAGGATAATTTGTATAAGAAAGAAAAAATACAGAGATTAAGTATGTAGCATGGGTGGATCTCTGAGGTGATCGAGAAGGGAAGCTATGGGAATTAGTGTAGTGTATCAAATTTTCTGATGGGGTAATGCTCATACCTTCCAAATTTTGCACCATAAAAATATAATAAATCAATTGTATATGTAAAGAACATTGTCAGGCAAAGTTTATTTCGTTGTTTAAAACAGATGTAAATGTAACTGTTTTTTTTAATTTACTTTAAACTATTTAATGTTTTGACATATTTGAATGTCTCTAAGATGCTCAGGTGTTTTTCATATCTATTAAAACCAAGTTGGCATTTAATCAGGAATTAACTGTTTAATTTCTTAGGATTCAATTCTGAGATTTATCACTTCTATGACTTTCTAATTCTTCAGCCTGAATAATCACACCCTTGTTGCTACTCATTATTTTCTAGATTTTAAAGACTTACTTCATAAAAGGTTTTAGTATTCATCATTGTGTCAGTTGCCAGTCACTGTGTTTATATTATGAAAACAAGAAGTACTGCTGTATTTGTAGAACTCGTTTTCAAATATATAGTAGCTACCCAATCAGCATTGACAAATTAAAGAAAATTCCAAGGAAAGGGCCTTTTTTCTATGATAACATCTGTGTTTCACATTGTGGCCCCCAATTCAGTTATTCATCTCATTTAGCTATGGGGAAGAGAGAGACATAAAGATCAGGCATATCATCTTTCTTGAGAGGTGAGACAGGATGGTCAGGAATGTAAAGGCAGTGTTGGCTACATTTGAGACTAATGGGAGATGTTATTCTGTATATATGTTTCTCATACTGGTTAATAAAGCCCTACTGGCCAATAGAAAACTAGATAGGCGGGGCTAGGAGACTAGAAGGAGGAAAGAGGAAGTAGTAGTAGGAGTCAAGATGTAGCCCGGGGAAGAAGCAGGACGCCTCAGTTCGGCTCCCCGATAAGACGACCACGTGGATATACTTAGATAAGTAGAAATGGGGTAATAATTAAGGCAGAGCTAGCCCATAAACAATAATGATAACTGGCCAATAGGATTGTATCAAATACAGAGTCTCTGAATGTTATTTGGGGCACACATGGCTGTGGGACTGGCAGCAGGACCGGGAGGCCAGCGGGGAGAAACCTGCCGTAACATGAGACCTTGTCTCAAAAGAAAACCAACCAAAGGAAATAGATATTAGCAAAGAGAGAATAAGACAGATGTAATTATAATATAATGATATTGGAAAATATACACTAGTTTTCACTTTGAGCCAAAAAGGACAGTTGCTTATATCTCTGTGTAATCTTTTCCCTGTTTTAATCCTTATTGACATAGCAATGAAAACAAATATGTTCTTTCATTTCTTTCCATTGCACTGTTTTGTTCATTTTTATGTATCACCAATTATTCTTACACTGTAGCTCATCTTGTTTCTCAAGTTTTCAATTATGTTTCTACAAAACTTATATTATTAAAGTATTTGATATATGGGTTCATTCATAATTGTTTCTTCAGATTTTACATTTTATTATAATAAGAAAAAGTATTTTACAGTAAAGATGATTTGCTTTTCAATCAAAAATTTAAATCTCCATACTAGAAAATTATATTGGTTGATGCATAATTGTCATGAATTACTGTCAATAAGAACTTTTCAGCAACTCAAAATCAATGGTGCATTTTTGGTATTTATTTTGTTAAAAATACTGCATATCATGAACTTGACTTGGTAGAAATTATATAGTTTAAGAATTAAAATTAAAAATAATTCTTATAGATTTTTTGGATATCTCAGAGATGTGAAATTTACATGAACATTTTTCAAGTACCAATAGAATGTACCAAGTGTCATTTCATATAGGGTTAATAATCACCAAATTATTATTTGGAAACATATCAGGAAAATAGAAAGTAATAAATTAATATTAAATTAATAAGTAGCAATTGCATTTCAAATATGAACTAGAATCCACCTTGTGTTCAATTTCCTTCTGGATATTAGTAATTTCAGATATGAATGAACAATAAGGTTATGATTTTCTTTTGTGGTGGTGGCAAACAATGTTGAATGAAAGTTATTTTAATAAATTATTTTAAGAAGTGTTGAGTAGTAGTTTCCCTTAGTTATGCCAAACTAGAATGATCTGTTTAAATTTTTACAAAAATTATCTTATAATTTAATTACTAAAAATGACTACTGAAATTTGAAACATCATTTCAAGCAAGATTTACTATTTTGCTTTATATTAAAACTGGATTCATCTTCATTAACAACAGCTTATAGAGCCCCATTTTTTTTGCCAGAGCTGAAGTATTTCTTTTTGTAATAAATGTACAAGAATATATTTAATTATTTTCACTCTAATATTTACTCAGCTATCACCACCATCTTTTCCTTCAATCCAATAAAGGGAGGTAAATCTTGGTTCAGCAAATTTTGAGAAATGTAAAAATGTGAATATTTGTCATTCAGATGAAAATTTCAAAAAAGTTACATGTGTGCATTATGCTTCTCTAGTACATTTTAATATCTTGGTTACTGTATCTAATGTACTGTCGTCTGTGAACGAGAATATGCACACATGAACTCCCAGACACAGGTGGAGGCAGGAGAATTAGAATTTCAAATATATAATCATCTGAATAGCAAGCTTAAAGCTAGTTAGAACTGTGTGAAAGACTGTTAAAATTATTCAATTGATGAATTCATTGTTTTCCAAAAGCCTAGATAAAGTAATATAGACTTTTATAAGATGGACATTTGAATATAATGATCAGAGAAACTCAATTTGTGACACAATTGTAAAATAAACAAATAGAAGCTGATCCTAAGCTTCTGGCTTCTGTGGTACATATTTGTCTTCAGATGGTGACATTATTCTTGGACACAGAATATTGGTGAACAAAAGTTTAGAAATTTTTTCTTTAAAGTATATTGAAGTTATAAACTTTTTTTTGGAATCTAATTGAACTGAAGAGACAATGAGAAAGAATCACATTGTAATTACTGAATATATTTATAGTGGATTTGTAACTTGAGAATTAAGGTAATTATCAAGTTTCCTATAATAACTTTCATGTATAGCCCCTGTTGTTTTTGTTAATTAAAACTATAACTGAGTTAACAAGAAACAATGCATATTTTCACAAAATTTTAATTAGTATAAAGAAACTATGATGCATTTAAGGGATTATTTAGAATTACAATTGCAGCTGCTTAAAATGTACAAATTATTATAGTAATTATATATATATATAAATATATTAATTTTATGTGAAGACAAAGTTATTATAAATTAATTGAGATTTTCATTTGCTACCTTTGTTTGTTGCCATGTTTGTTCACCTGACAGTTTTCAATTGCTTAATGATTTATTGTTAAAAAATTATTTCTTCTTTAGAATACAAATTTTTAGATTCATATTATATTTTATCTTACATTCATTGAGGATTTTAGACATATATATATATATGTATATATATATACATATATATATATATATATAATATTTTCTGATAAAATCTCCTGTTCTTTTTCTCCAACTTCTTTCATATCTCACTTACCAATAGGCGCTCAAGTTCATACACTCTTTTCAATTCCTCTCATTTCACAAAAGCCTGCCAGGTTACACATCATGACCTTCAAGATTGACCATGTAGAGGGTCATATCCTGAAGAAAGATGGCACTGTTCTTCCAAAATTCATCAGCTACCAAATCTATTCACTTAGAGTTGAGACTTGATGACTCTGTGCATGCAGTCACTGCCACTGGGAATCCCTGTATTCAGACCCATTTCATGTCTTGAAAAGAAAGAACCTTTCACAGCAGTCTTTCACCTACCTTTACACTTTTTCCACCCTGTCTTCTGTGAAGATGTCTTAGCCTTGGGGAGGGGCGTATGATATATATGTCCCATGTAGAACTTATTACTTTACAGTCTCTTATTAGTTGTGAGTCTGTATAAAATAAATTTCTCTTTTGATGTTTGAAAATTTCATTAGACTTTGGATGTAAATGTAAGTATGTAGAAAGAAGCTTAAAACTATGAGCTTCTGTGCTAGTGTTACATAAACATGCTAAAAATTTGGGAAGATGGACTATTCATTAAGGAAATGTCCTCATCATAATAGCCTGTGAACATTTTCTTGATTGATGATAGATACAAGGGAAGGTTTGGTGATATCTTGCTTGTACAAATAAACCCTCTCTGAAGATCAGAGAATGGAGCTTGCCATTAGCTAATAATAGAGGACAGAAGGTCTGGACAGACAGGAAGTGAGATAACTGCACAGAGACAGGAAGTGAGATGGCTGGGCAGAGAGAGTATAGAAGCAGTCAGAAATAAGAAACTGCTCTCTTTTCTGCTGGAAAGCCAATGAGGTAACGGTGTCTTTGGCTCTCTCCTTCTCTCTTATTTTTCAGCTATTTCTTCTATATCTGACTCTCGGTTTTTATTAATTAGACCAGTTAGAACTCTATCAGAGGACCCAGCACATTCTAAACAGTGCCATCTTGGGCTGCTGGTTGGGCCTTAAATCCTGTCCGGAATTAATTTGTTACTCCCATACACAGCATTGAAAAGACTATTACAACAATGGATAAATCTCAGGCCAGTCATTATTGTGATTCTCAGGATTTGTTGCTGTGAAACACTGCTGAATACAGTTATCCCCTAGTTATGAGAATTCTGCTTTGAACTTTCTTTAGAGAGTCTATGGCTTTCTTGACTTCTATTTTCAACTGCTGAACTATCTTCTTCATTCCAATATGGGTTTTCTTGGTCTTTGTTATGTTGTCTTTTGATAAAATTATTGGCTTATGTGCCATTGAAATTGTTTCCTCGGTGACTGTAACAAATTTAAGAGACTCATTGATTCAGATTTAGATTGTGAAGTGGTGTTTGTGTGGTGTTTAATATTAGTGAATGTGTGTGCATATGGTATTCAGTGTGTGTGTGTGTGTGTGTGTGTGTGTGTGTGTGTGTGTGTGTGTATGTGTGTGTGTGTGTGGTTTGTATGTGGGTGTGTCTGGACTGCATATCAGAAGTTAGGCCATTGGTCAATTCCTTTTGGTCTGTCTATCTGAACTCTCTTTGTAGATTGAGATTTTAGCTCTATATTTGTTTTTACTCAAATATGGCAGGTTTTGGATAAGCGGAATGGATAAGCTTAAGTTCAGTCATAGGGTTAGTCAGTGATGATGGGTGAACATAATTTCAGAAATGATCTTGGCAAGGGAAAGTGTAACTTTTGAGCACAATGGTAAAAGTCTATGTGATTAATGTGTTCACCATGACATGTGATGTACTGATTCAGAACTCAGGTCCACAGATGATTGATGCTTGGAACTCTAGGGTCGAGGGGCTGCTACCTGAAGAGATAGTGGACATGTATCTTATTGCAGCTATCAGATGACAAATACTTAGCATCTTAGGATGCTATTTATAGTCAATGTTTGGTTTTGATGATGTCCCTTCTTACTTTGCTTTCACTTGCTCTCTTGTAGTTTTCTTTCTGTTTAATGTTAGTTGTGTTCTTTGACCTCTGTACTCCTCCTCAATAGAAACTTTTATGATGACAAAAAGTATCTTAAGAGTAAAACACTGTGGTCTGGAAAGACAGCTCAGGGATTAAAGTACTGCACAGTCTTCCAAAGGAACCAGGTTCAATTATTAGCACCCATATGGCAGCTTACAAACATTTGTGAACTCAGTCCCAGAATATTTGAGGGCATTAGGCATCAGGCACATGAGGGCATTAGGCATCAGGCACACATGAAGTGCACAGACATGAATGTAGGTGAAAAATCTATGTACATAAGTTAATAGAGACAATAAAAATATGAATTCAAAGGTGGTTCCTATTATTTACTTACCAATTCAAAATTACATCTTAATTAAACTATATTTTTAGGACAAATATACATAATGCTAATGAGTTTATATACAAATATTTAAACTTTGTTCACAATTCAAATTTAGAAACAGTGAGTCAGCTATTATAAACAAATGGCCTTGGAGATAAAAAAAAAATCTAGGTAGAATAAAACCAAATTTAGTTATAGCATCAGAAAGCTTCCAGACAGTCACAACTTTAAAGGTCAAGATGAAATGGAAAAAAAGGTTTCCTGTAAACCAATTCATGCTATATACATCACAGCTGGCATTTAGTTCTTTTACAGAAACACCTGGTTAACTATGCCTGATTATTTATGACACAATGCATTGCCTATAAATCACACTTATAGACCATTATTATTGAATTTTAATAATAGACATAATAATGGGCACTAAGTGAAAGACAGATGCTTAGGACAAAGATAGTGCACATCCAAGCAATGGGTCCAGTTTCCCCAAAAGAAAATAGTCTCACCCCATTCTTGTGTTTTCATTAACAAGACCTTAAATATTTTCTAATTTCCTTGCCATTTCCTCACTGATGAATGGATTACTCAGAAATGACTTATTTCTAGACATTTTAATCTCTATATTTCTGCCTCCCACTCTTTCTCGTGTGTGTGTGTAACAAAAGAAGGGGAGAGAGAGAGAGAGAGAGAGAGAGAGAGAGAGAGAGAGAGAGAGAGAGAGAGAGAGAGAGAGAGAGAATTTGGTTTCTGATAAGTAGTTTCTTATGGTTCTCATTCTAATTCAGTATTTCTAGTCTGAGGTCATATTCTGTATAGTCTAAACCATTTTGTACTTAGATATTCCTTTTGGTTTTGTGACTCAGAACATATGTGTAAAATTGAAAAGAATCTGTATTCTGCAGCTGTGCTCTAAAATTGGTAGGTCAAGTTTGTTGACAGAATTATTGAAAAGAAGTAAAGTGATTGATGTTTTTCTGTTCTAATTTGATCATCTGCTGAAGGATGAATTTAAACTTAATGATGAAATTTTTGTCACTATCCACAGTTATATATATGACATTTATTTATGCAATACACTTTAATGGAATGGGTTATGGGAAGGTCAAACAATGAAACATAGAGAAACATCAAAGTTGACAAACAATATTAGTCGCCTGTGACAACAGGTGAGAGAAAAATATACATTGTAACTCATCATAAAAGTGAAAAAAGTCATTAAATTTTCCTTATCATATATATATATGATCATATACATTGTTATTTTTCATTCATCAATTTGAATTAAAGTTTCTGATAAACTGTTTCATATAATGCTGAATATATGTCATGATAAATTTTAGTGGTTTACTTTCTAAAATTTTTAAATTAGTATTTAAGGGGGCCATGTGACAAAAAAAATATTGGGGTTCAAAGTTCCAAGCTGAAGATAAGAAAAACAAATCAGCAAAGCCAGTAGATCTTACTTCTACCCAGCTAAAATGGCAATCCTCTCTCCACAAATCCTCAGAAGCAAAAAGCTCAGAATTCCTGTGTCCTTCTTCTTATATTTCTTTCTCCACTCAGCCATATTCTCCTAACTTCACCTCTCTATTGGTGGTATTAAAGGAGTGTATTCCAAAATTCTGGGATCAAAGGTATTAGTTCTGATACTCTTTCCTTTCTGTATATCAGGGCAAATTTGATCTCAGAGAGATCCATCTTCCTGTCTCTCAAGTCCTGAGATCAAAAGTAGGTGCCGTCACTGCCTAGCTTCTGTAGCTTAGTAGTGTTGCTGGCTTTGCAATTAGATCATAAATAATATATTGACACAGGGGCAGGGTAGAAGATATATAACAGGTAGGTTACCTAACATCAATGGTGCTTTTACAAAATATATAGTGAGAATTTATAAGAGTAGTTTCTGAAAATTCTAGGAGACATATAATATGTATGTGTGTAGGTACACGGGCATTTGTGTGTGTGTGTGTGTGTGTGTGTGTGTGTGTGTGTGTGTGTGTGTGTTTCTTGTATAAGTGGTCTTGGAGGAAGGTAATGTAGGAGGAACATTATGTATTTTTATTACTATCTCAAAAATATCATGAAAAGTAAAAGCCATATAAAATATCAAGCACTCTTGAAGGTTCCTAATATATATGCATATAAAACATTTTAACATGATTATCATATAATAGGGGTAAATACCCCAGATAGACATCATGTGCTTCCTAAAGAAACATCCAACACCAGAAATGAGATATATCCTTTTGGATTAGTAATCAATGACGTTCAATAGGTCTTCCAAAGATTTTGATATATTTCCAATGCTACTGGCAATTAAAATAATTATAATACTTAATAATGAAACTCTATACCTTAATAGTAAAATCAAATTGCCATTTACACAAATTCCTATCACTGATTACAAAACCAGAATTGTATTGACATTTACAGAACATATCATAAAAAAATGAAAGTGTGAAGCTGGTAGTCAACTATAATTTTTTATCATTATGCTAACTTACATAGCACAGGAGGAAGAAGCTATACACTACTGGGGAAAAAAACAGAATCCACAATCTTACCCAGGAATTAATGCTGCAAACTGTGATGGCAATCTGCCTGCATGCTATGCCCCTGGTTCAATAGTACAACAAATGTTATGGGAGTCACCAACAATTAAACTTGGTTATACTTTTTTTATCCTTATCATTATAGTATAAATAGAACATATCTCTCTTCCCTTCCTCCTTCCAAAGCATCACATAAACATTTGACTACTTATTACATGTATATAGTTATCTGTAACTACATATAACATCTTCAGCATGTATAATGTTATCCCAATATTTCTTAGTTGCCTGTGGTTCTTTGGTTCTTTGAGTAGGGTTTGGGTCTCATGGACAATTATTTTTTGTCCACTTTAGATCATCTATTATATTATTCTTATTCACCTCACATTTAGACAGTCATAAAAGTGAAATTTTAAGGCTGTAGCTTTTGACATTACTAAGACACAGAATCTCACAGCGAGCTTCCCGATTTTCTGACTTTTACAGTCGTTTTCCCTTTGCTTCTACAATATTCCCTGAACCTGAGGAGCAGGTATGTTTTATAGATGTTTCTATTGTGAGTGGACTTCACAACTCTCTCCATTTTCATTCCAAACAGTTGTAAAATTGGATTTAAGGCCCTTCCCATATGATTAAACACATATAATACATTGTCAGGAAAACCAAAAGAGAGGGTCTATGTAGGGAATGGGTTCATTTCTACTGTTATTATTTGCTCAATGAACATAGCAATAAAATGACTCCTAATGGCAAGCTACTATATACATAGATTAATGCAATACTCATCAGAGGAGCTGCTTATTTAAATACATGACTATCACCATAGAGACCCATGGGTCATTAGGGTGTAGAGTATAGAAGATGTTGGAATGTGCTTCCTTACATATGATGTCTATGATATACCTCATGCCTCAAGGTTCAGTAGTCTATGTGAAAGAGGGGAAGGAAGGTAATAAGAGGCAAAATGGTAAATTACCTCAAGGAAGCAGTGCTTTCCAGACACAACAAGGAGAGATGCATATATGCACACATACATGTAATAACTTTACATGTATAAGACCTTTACAAGTTCAAGACATCACAGAGGAGGGAAAGTGCTCACAAAGCCCTACCCCTAGACAAGAAGCTGTTCTCATTTAGTAGCTCCTGAAAAAGAGAGAATTAGTTTGCTTCAGTCGACTGTCACTGTATATATCAACCATGCTCCCGGTGAGGCCCCATGCTCAGAAGTTGTCAGCCATATGTCAAGAGAGAGGAATATCTGAAGGCTTCTATAATATAAAAGTATATATTTATTATTAACTCTTTAGAATAATTTTAAATGATCATATTCTACTGGCAATACTCACAATCAATACAGTCATGGTTTCATATCTACATCCGAACATTTTATTGAACTTGACCACTGAAAATCATATCGAGTCCCATACTGTTCTTTCTTCTTGGCCATGATGTCTACTCTAAGCAAACATGTTTTTGTCTCTGATGTTCTTTCTATAAGACACAGCAGTTGGAACTATTTCTATGATGTCATAGTGGCCAAACATTTTTCCTTTGATGTTATTTATAGCTTGTCATCTACAGCAGTGTTTGAACCTCTAGAAAGTAAGACACATGTACAACGTTCTGTATGCATTTTAGTTTTTGGCAGTGGATACTTTTCAGTATTGTTTTCTTGTCCTTTAGAATTTATGAGTTAGTTTCAGCTTCATGAAGAAAGAGGTTTTCTTCTTCAATCAGGGTCACTTTCCTGGGGAAATGGTTTCCAGGGTTTCTCTAGTAAAAAGCTAAAAGTGAATCTGACCTAAGAAATTAATAGTGCATAGAATATAACTAATTAATCAACATCATTCATTGTCCTCAAAGCATAATAGTAAGAAATATTCAGTAGCTTGGTTTGCCTTTAAAAAAAATTGCTATTCCTGAAAATTCCCAGTACCTTTATTTGTTTGTTTGTTCATTTTCAACATTTTGTAATTTATTTGTTTAGTGGATGTGTCAGTGTGTGTGAGTGAGTTAGTGTGAGAGATAGACAGAGACAGAAAGAGAGACAGAGAGAAAGAGAGGGAGAGTCAATTCTATCCTACCATAATATAGATGCAGGGTATTTGCTTCACTTCTTCAGGTTTAGCAGCAATCTCCTTTACCCACAGAGGTGTCTTCCTGGCCCAGGTTCCATTTCCATTTAAACACTGCACACATACAATATACAAAGGAAGTGAACTCTGACAGTCTGTTTTGTATTTCTTTATAGCCATTCTATTAAGTCATGTTTTAAAATCAGGCTTTAAACTTTCTTTGTGCATCATACAAATAGTAAACTCACTGAAGGAAAAAAATATAGAAAAAATGTTAAAAATTGTATCTGACTTCTTTAATGGTAAAAGAGCTCACAGAAATAATGCCATGTTTTTCATTTTCTGTGAGTACATTTTTGAATCTTATGGATAAAACTACTTAATGAAATGTATTGTCAATATTACGTTCTACTTTTTATTTTCCAGTAGTGATTTTATGATTTTATCTTTTCTACTGTATCATCCCATACCACATTGATCTTTGCACTATACAACTATGTACTTGATTTTGAAACAGGTGTGCTTGCCTACTGTTTTCCTGTCTTTTCTCATTGGAAGCTTTGGCTATTTGAGGTTCTGAGGATACCATATAAAAATTAGCATTGAAATCATATCTACTTTAAGAATATCATGCATCTTCAGGGAGAGGCTCAAATAATCTCTAGATTTCCTTAAGTGTGTGCATTTATAAAATGGATATTGATTTTTTACATATCCTGAAACTATATGTTGCCTATAAGTTATGTATCTACTTTGCTTTCTTCAATCAATGTTTCATAATTTTCATTATAATAATTTCTCAAATACTTGATACTTAACAAGAATGGTATATGTGCTTATAGTTATATCTTACTCTTTTCTGTGTAAATCCTTCTCTAATAAACACCTATTTATCTTTTACCTTGGGTCTGATGAACCCATTTAAACCCTGCCTTCATGTGCCCTGCAGTATAAACAAAGTTTTCCATTTATATATCATTATCACTGTAAGAGAAGCAGTTGTGAATTAACATATTTTGCTAATGTGATTAGTCAACAAGCATGGAAGGCTAGACATTCATGGTTCAGTGACTGCTCTGCTGCTCACTATCTTCTGAAAACACAGGCAAGGTTTCAGCCTTTTGTATTGCATCAATTTATGATGTTTCTTAATAACTGCATAAAAGAATTTACTTGCATAATAAGTGCTTTACAATATGTATAGAAGAGAATGAGGTGCATACATATTGTGAGAACAGAAATTTATTTTATAATATCATGTTTGTTTTAGCCTAATTATATTTCTGGCATTGTTACCAAATGGCTTATCTAAAAACACTTTGAGAAGAAAGAGTTTATTTAGCTTTCAATTTCAAGTTATAGTCTATCATTTTGAGAATGTCCAAGTTGAAACTCCAATTGCTGTTCACATCACATCCACAGTTATAAACAAAGAGTATCTTCACTTGTTTCCATGCTTCTTCTCAGGTAGATATATATCTTCTCTCTTGTTCAGTCTAGGCTATCTAACATATGAAACAATGCTATTCATAGTAGGCTAACTTAGCCTACCACAATTAATAATCAAGAGAATCTCTCTAGCATGTTCATTGGCCAAATTGTTCTAGGCAACTCTGTCAGGACCTATTACAGGAACATGAACTGGCTTTTTGGAGCCCATTCCCTTTGGGGGATACATTACTCAGCCTTGATACATGGGGAAGCGGCTTAGTCATGTCTCAACTTGATAACACAGTCTTGGTTGACTCTCAAAAGAAGGACTTACCCCTCTGAGGAGTAAATGGGAGGTGGCAAAGAGGGAAGCTGGAGGATGGGAAAAGGTGAAGGAGGGCAAACTGGGGTTTGTATGTAAAACAAAAAAAAAAATAAAAATTTTCTTCCTGTGTAATTTTAGATGTGTGCAGCTGACAGTTAAAATTATCCATCACAAATAAATAAGTTGTTAGAAAGTATCCAGTATAGTGTTATAATTTATAATCTTGATAGACACAGCATTAAGAAACTCTAAAACATAATTAGGAAGAATGTACGAAGAAAGTTTATTTAGTAGACTAGGCTATTATAAATTTGTTGTCATTATGATGTATAGTGACAGAACTTTACTATTTTTCATACAGTCCAGCAGTAAGATATTTTATCGATGACTTATTTAAACTCCCTAGGGTAATATATCATAAAAAAATGCAAACTTAGTTTTTTAACTGTTATTTTTATAGTAAAAGACACTTAGCACATAATAGAGAAAATTATTTACTTATGATCTTTGGTAGATGTTTATTCTTTATTGGAAATAAAAATGTTAAAGGATTACATGTTCTGAAATTAGTTGATTCATAAAAATTTAGTTTTGAGAATATGTTTTGAGAATGAAAAAATGACTGGAACGTAGCTTTTCTTTCAATGATAAGACCTTTTATATAAGACATTCTAGTAATGAATTCACAAGAATTTTTTTAAAAAATCTTCAGATACTGCTGCAATCTCAGAAAACATTACAGAAATTAAATACAAATAAAACTAAGTAACATTTCAAAGCTCAAATTGATAATAATCATAGATTTCAAGGAAAGAGAAAGAAAGACATTCTGAGTTAGAAGAGGAAAAGTATCATAAACAGCAATCAGAACAGAAATTATAAACATAAGAAAACAAAGCAAAACAATAGGAGAAGCATTTTTCAATAAGAATCCCTCTGTGAATGAAGAGTTCTCTATATTATGATGATCAATTGAAAATCAGTGTGAAAAAAGATACTTATATAAATGACATTTTTGTGAACTCTAGCTTATGCTTCAAAAATAGTTTGAAATGTAGGATATGGTAGTGTAAAGCATAATAAAATCACAGAAGTGGGCAAACACTGAAGATGCATAATAAAGAAGAATATCTTCATATTTAGATTTTTGACATTTCTGCATATTCTAGATACTAACACTTTGTCAGAAGTACAACTGATAAAGTCTTATTCTATTCTGTAGACTTATCTCTTCACACAAATGATATCTTTTGCTGTACAAAAATATTTACTTTCATGTGGT
This sequence comes from Cricetiscus sungorus, assembly GCA_030556225.1. Classification (NCBI taxonomy): domain Eukaryota; kingdom Metazoa; phylum Chordata; class Mammalia; order Rodentia; family Cricetidae; genus Cricetiscus; species Cricetiscus sungorus. The sequence goes on from JANBXA010000730.1 coordinate 92,018,472, forward strand.
CCTATTTACTGATTATTGATCTTAATGCCTACCTAATTTGGTTCATGTTCAGAAATTGTTTTCAAGTGCCAGTGAGTTCATGTGTACTCATACGTTCTTCTCTATAAGGTTAAGACTTCATGTGTTGTGTTACACTCTTTTATCCATTTGGAGTTTAATTGTACACAGGATAAAAATATAAGGATCTATTTGCATTCTTCTACATGTACCTATCTAATTTTGCCAGCAGCATTTCTTGAAGAAGCTGGCCTTTCTGCAATCTATATTGTTTGACGTTTTGTCAAATGTCAGCTGGTTATAGGAATGCAGACTTGCATGCATATGTAAGTTGACTGTTCTATTGCATTGAGAAATTGTTGATTTTTATGCTATCATCATGCTATTTTTTATTACTATAGCTCTTTAGTATTTCATAAAATCTAGGATTATGATATGTCTCACCATTCTTATATTGTTCTTAATAGTTTTATTATCATAGATCATTTATTTTCATGTGAAATTAAAGATCCTGAAGAACTACACTGCAAATATGATTGGGATTACACTGAATCTTGGATTGTTTTTGCTCACTTTCATTCTCAAAATATTAATTCTGAAAAAGTTTTGTCTTTGTAAATCTTTCCATTTCCTGATATCATCTTAAATCTTTCTTAATTTTTTATTGTGCAAGTATAGACTTTGAATCACAGAATAAGTGGTCTGATGAGGATAAAGCTGTCAAATAATATGTTTAGGTTGCTAAAAGAAAACACAATAATCTTAAAAACATATGGATTTAACAAACTTATAAAATACACAAAGAAAAATCTCTTTATATATACACATAAAAATAGTCTCTTTCAACACTTGGTAAGCATGAATTTAAAAACTAGTTTTCCTCCTAACTTACCTGGCATCATTTATTTATTGATTTATTTATTTGGTTTTTTTGAGACAAGGTTTCTCTGTGTATCTTTGAGCTTGTCCTAGCACTCACCCTGTGGACCAGGCTGGCCTCAAGCTCACATAGATATGCTGGCCTCTATCTCATGAGTCCTTCGAATAAAGGCATGCACCACCACTGCTAGGCTAATAGATTCTTCAACTCAATATTTTGTTTGCATATCTTTTTCCAGTTCAAATAGATCATTTATTAAGATAGATCATATTGAGGAAAAATTCACAACACATTTCATATTATTGGTGTCTCAGGCGTATTATCTGAAGAAATGGGACTTAAATTGGTAAATAATAAATCTTGAAATCTAGAGAATCATTACATTGAGATTAAGTAACAAGTGTCTAATAAGCCTATAAAAGAGATAAAAATACAAAACACTGATAATGATACCTTATTAGAACATGGTTCATTAATCTTTTTGAAATAGTGAATAAGTAATAGATGATGCAGCCTCATTTCCTTATATGTAGATTGTAAAATTAAAACTCATTTATCTTCCAAATATAGAATTAATCAATTGCCAAAGCATCCACCAGTGAACATGGATTCATCTCTTGTTTTGTTGGTTTATCACTGATGAAATACAATGAGGAAGGTTATGTAGTAAAGTTTGTGAAATGAATGAGAAGTGATTTAAGATTTCTTTGAGGTATGATTTATGAAACAAATAAATTCACATGCTTATGTTTGTTTGTGAAATACCAGTCCCGGTCCCAGCAAACTTTTTTTGTTGCTGTGTAGACATTTCTCTTGATGGTGACATTTTCTTTTCTTCCTTTTAAATATAATTTTATTTATTAGGAACAATCTCAGTCCCAGTTCCCTCTCTCTTATCCTCCCATGCATCCCACTGACCCTTTCATTCTACCCACACATGCACTCCCCAAGGAGGGTGAGACCTCCCATGGGGGAATCATCAAAATCTGTTACATCATTTGGGGTAGGGTTTAGGCCCTTCCTTGTGCACCTAGGCTGAAAGAGGATCCCTCCATAGGGAATGGGCTCCAAAAGCCCATTCCTATACTATGAATAAGTACTGGTTCCACTGCCAGAAGCCCCGTAGACTGCCCAGTCCTCCTAACTGACACCCACCTTCAGGAGATCCTGTTTTGGTCCTACATTTTCACTGGTTGAAGAGGACTAAGAGTTCAAAAGAGTATAACATGCAATTTTTACTAGAATCAAATCTGCATGTGAAGAAATTAATCAGTTGTCTAGAAAATCTTGTGTTTGCCTTAAATAACACAAATTTAAAGATGCATAGGTTTGAAGGTTTGTTGTCTAAATTGATAGGATTATTTGTTACTAAAATAATTTTATATTAAAAGAAAACATTAACTTATATTCACTGAGTGTGTGTCTTCTTCCTGAATCTACGAATGTGTACCACATGTGTCCCTAGTGCCTGCTGTGACCAAGTTAGGGCATCAGACACCCCAACACTAGAGTCACAGGTGGTTACAAACATTCATATCGGTGCTGGTAACTGAGCTCAGGTTATGTCCATGAACCCCAAGTGTCCTTGCCTCTTCCCTTATTTCTGAGAGAACATTAATGATATTTGATGTTCCCTAGTTAAAAAGTATCTCAGTTACCTGAATATGTGTATGTGTTCCCAGTGTCACATTTTTTGAGGCCAATCCTAATGATTTCACTTATACTTACTTCTGTCATGATTGTATCTTCAATTAAACTCACATTTTAAGTTAGGCTTTAGGACTTCCCCATGTGCTTTCAAATTACACTAAAAACCCATCATTGTTATATCTTCCTTTGGTGAGATTTTATTAGTAATGTAAAATCTTAGTAGTCTTTGTAAGTACTGACTGCTTGCTTTCATTTGTCAAGTTGTCACAGTAGCCAAAAACAGAATATGCAGTGCCGAGAACCAAATAATAAATCTGTGCATTTCAGTACATAGAACATTTATATGTGGAACAACAACAATAATAACATACAGTCAAAAACTGTATAGTACTAATGCAATGTTTACTTTAGTTATATTTTAGTCCAGAAATGTTTCAGTCACCCCTTAGCTCCCCATGTGGAGACAGACTATTATCTGTTCTGTGGCTTCATTCTTAACTTCCATTCTATTTATGCTAATTTATAGGATCCAGTTTTCGGTTTATTCAGATTGACTCCTAGACACAGCCAAGAACATCTTGGATATTTGCTTCAAACCATCTGCTTGGTTAAACTTCAAGTTCACATCCCTGTGAACCTCTCTTGTCTGTTTGATTTACCATTTGCACAATACACACATATTCCTACAAAAATTCTGGGGGCTCTGAATTGGCCAGACTACCTTTATCTTGCTCTTGTTCTTACTACATATGTTTTCCTTTTATAGAAAAGCTAACTTCTTTCAGTGAGAGAAAGACCTTTGGGAAATCAACTGAATGATTGTTGTTGTTTCAGATTTTCTCTTATTAGAGGGTTACTTTGTGATGGCAGAAATGTTTGATGTAGTCCCATTACTCTGAGAATTTAAATAAACTCCATCGAGGCCTAGATGCCTAGTTAGTATTTCTGGGTAGATAACGTGTTCTGAGTAACTAATCATCACACCTGAACTGTCCATTACAGTGTAAAAAACAGATGTTTTAGATAATTGTTTGGGAAATTCTAAGCTAGGAGATCTCAAAACTGTAGCTTTGATCTATCCAGAACTATAGTAGCTAGTATTTTTGAAGTCTTCCTATTGACTTCAGAATATACGTTTTCCAGTAGAATGTAATGTGTAGAATTGATTAGACACTATTTTCAAAACTGATATCACCAAGAAATTGGAATATATTCTGATACACTATTACAGGTATCCATCATTACATTATATATTCAGATAATAAATAAGAAGCATATGGTTAATGCCTAGATGTAATGTAAATTCTAAGTGGTAACACAAAATTAAAAAGTCATAAAACATATTTTTAAATAAAACTTATATCACTGTATACCTTGTATAAACATATGAACAGAAGACAATTTTTTAAGTAAAGGAGACACTTAATAAATAAATCTTGTTTATTTCTGGGGAAAATGAATGACACATGTGATTGCATTTGTCTTGGTGGAAGTAAAGGAAGCCACCTAATAAAGAGAAGCTTCTAGAATTATATAAGGTATCAACCTGTACTTCTGCCAAGCCATGTAACACTATATGAGCTACTGTTCTACTACATATTCAAAATATGTTTATGTGTCTTATGTGAATATGTGTGTGTGCTCATGTGAGTAAGAAATTGGAAGAATAAAACATCTATGACCATACAGATATAGTTCTTTTGATAAAATTATTAAAGCATAATTAATAATTTACAAATTATATAACTTTTTGCTTTTTTAAAAGAAGCATTCTATAAATCACTAGTAATATAATCTTATTTTTCAATCAGTTCTTAAATATAATTGCACAAATCTAGCCATTTTTTAAGAAACATGAAATGTTAATAATGAATAAAATTAAAATGTAACTTGATATTTGCATATTGTATTGGATAGCTAATTATATAGATAGCCATGCTAAAAGGAGCAGGTGGGCATATAGGAAAGTTCAGGGGACACTGTCTTCCAAGGTATCCTTGTTATTTTATGATATTCTAAAGAATCACTTTTAGAGCTTCTAATTCATTTTTTTGTGCATTTTATTTCTTTTAAAGGTTCGTTTTATTTATTATGTTAATCTTATTTTAAAATTTAAATATATTTCATCATATAGTTCCTCCACCCAACTTTAAATTCTTTCTCAAAATAAAAACAAAATAATAAAGTTTTAAATTATGAGGATGAGACCTCAACCGTACATAAAGAACTCTTGGAAATTGAGAAAAGTTGGGAGCAAGGAAGTTGTCATCTATATGTGAGAACACATTAACTGGTTGTCTAGTGCCAAAGGGTCATCCATGAAAATATACATACATGTAATATTAAATAATTTGATAATTGGAAGTTTCCATTCCCTTAATGTATTTAATGACCCTTCAATGCTATGTAATGACATCCCTAAATTAAAGAGGACATATGGAGTAGGCTGTCCAGACTGAAGAGAAATAAGTTCCAAGATCTAGTACATGCTGGAAACTATGATCAGAACCCAAATCAAAATGCCATTTTTCTCCTAACACACACCCTTGGTTTTGTATGTACAATGTTCTTCAGGGCTCATGTGACAAATGACTGTACTCAGCTTGTGGTACTGGGTTGTGGGATATGGATTTTCTAAAAGTGTGATTGATTTGATGACATATGTCATCCCTTCTAAGGAAGGGTTTTCCTAACTTCTGTTTAAATTTAAGTCCGTGCTTACTATCTACTTCTATAAGGATGGATTTTTTTCTTTTTTATTAATAACATAATTTTAAAATTTTGCATGTGGATTCCAGTTTCCTCTCCCTTTCTCCCTCCAACTCTCCCTCCCTCCCTCCCTCACTCCCTCTTACCATTTTACCCTGTGACATACACCCTGGCCACCCTCCCCTCCCATGCCCCCACCTCCATTCCACTTGTAGGGCTATGCTATCCAGGTTGGGTCATGTAAATCTGTCAAGTAGTTTGAAGTAGGGACTAGGACTTCTCTCCTGTCTCTAGGTTAAGGGGGTATCCCTCCATGGGGGATGTGTTTGCAAGGTCCTTTTGTGCACCAGGAATAGATTCTGTTTTTACTGTCTGAGGTCCCCCAGACTGCTCAGTCCTTCTAGCTGAGATATATATTCAGGGGATCTGAGTCAATCCCATGCTGGATTCCCAGCTCTCAGTCTGGAGGGGGGGGGCGTTAGCTCCTCCTAGTTCAGGTCAGCTGTCTTTGTGTGTTTCTGCAACCTGTATCATCTACTAAATTATCTACCATCATGGAGCCCCCATCTAGTACCAGTTGGAAACAGAAGCAAACACCCATAACCAAACACTGAGTCGAACTAGAATCCAGATGCTGAGATAAGAATGGATTTTGACACACATACCACATGCTTTCCTGGAAAATATTGATCTAAGTTTTTGAAACATAAGAGAAAATATATCTTTATCCCCAAAATTATTTCTATCATGTACTTTGATCATAACAATGTGAAAAATACCATATAATGCATGACTGAAAAAGTTAAATTTTCAAATAAGTAAGTAAATATAATAAAGGTACTATACTGTAAGAAAATATTTATTACATTGTCCTAATTCAATGTAAATTTTTTTTGGAGTTTTCTCTGGTATGCATTCATTTATGCATACAAATGTAAATTTTGCCTTATTTTATTTTACTTGCTATTTTATTTTAAATTTATTACTTTGGAGACAATATTTTGTCATACATCTAAGGCTGGCTTAGTAACCTCTAAATAACACAAGATGAATTTCAGTGTACATATTGCCAGTTTCAGTTTCTAGAGTGCTAGTAATATAGACAATGATCACTGTGACTATGTCCACTTAATAGTTGTAGTAAAGTTAAATTTGATGATTGATATCATTGATTTCAAGTCAATGGAAAGGGCCAACTATTAAACTCCCAGTTACAGGCTTTCAACATCTTTTATTATTGTCTAGCCCAAGTATTTCTATAATTTTAAATAAACTTTCAATGTTGTTATTTGTGGACTTAAAATTAAGTTACATTTTCATTTGGACATGTCAATAAAACTTTTAGAAATACTACACAATATTCAAAAACTTGTCCACAAAAGAAATTGAATGATTTTTTTTTCTATTCAATTAAGGTAACACAATACCATAATTTATAGTAAACATAAAATCATGTTATATAGATGTTTCTATCTGACCCTATAATTTATACAATACTGAGCACCAAGTTAAACCTAAAGCCAAAATTTAGATTTTTCACTTCCTGATATAAATAGTTTCATTCTGTATGGTTTCTTTTTGATTTTTAAATACTTCATTTTAATTTAAAACAACCTTGTAGTGAGTTTTCCTTAAATTAGAGCAGGTGTTGCACAATAAAAAGACTCACCTTCATCACACTCACCTACTTTGATATTCATGACGATTTCCCTCCTGCCTATTTGTTTGTGTTTCACTGTCCTTTGTGTCTCCCTCAGGTTTCACCAATCATCCACTGCAGCCCTTCTGTGGATATTGTGTTATGTACCATTTCTTTAGAGCCTCTGTGTCTCTCCCAAGGTGAGGATGTTTAATTCCCCCAGAAAAAACTTTAATATATTTTATATGTTCAGTGACTGATTTTTATTTTACCCTTGTGTACAGCAGTAGCCGAGACTCCAAATTTTACCTACTTCTTGACTCACATATAGAAAATGTGGCTAGAAATGAAATAAAATTAGTTTGAAGAATCAACGCAATATTTCTGACTCTGATACTGCGGTACATATTTAGAAGGGCTATGACCTTTGATATTCTTTGTTTTAGTCTCATATAGAAGGTTTTTCTATTTTATATAAAAATATGGCATTCTAAAATGACTTCCAAGTAAATTATATGTAACTTACTCATATTTTCTAAATTTGTTGGATTTTATTGTAATTTCTAAATTTATCTGAGGTTGACCGCTGAATCATTTATATATATATAATTATCTTTGGCTTGTCTATTCAAGCAAACCAGTAGGTTATAACAGTAACTTCAAAAATAATATGACTATTAAATGCAAATTGTAAGCATCCTGCAATTACTTTTCTATAATGGGTTGAGTGGAGAGTAATTACAGTGCTACTAATTTAGTGGACATTTTCCTATCACTGAGGTTGCTATTCACATTTATTCTTTTTTCAAGCATGTGATAAATGTTTGCAACATCAAGTCTTAAAAAGTAACACATTTTATTTTTCTTTTATGAGGCAGGAAATCAGGTTCAGCTGATAATAAAAAAAACAATTTCTCAGGACTTGGGATAATATAAGATATTAGATTAGGGGAAGGGATAAGGTATGAGGTGCCAGTTTGCTTTCCAGAGACATAAGTAAGATGTCTTTACTTAGGTGTTGTAAAAAACAGGACTTTGGGCAAGCAAAATTTGACATTTTCTCATCCAAGTGTCTAAAGATCACTCCTAGGTAATTCTTTGCTGAAGGAACGGGTTGACTTCTTTAAATGTGGGTGTAGACTATGATTAATATTTAGTAAATGACACAGGGATTCATATCTCAGTGAAAAGTTTTATTGGAAAAGTTGAACAGACCAATTTCTGTCTTATTTGATAAAGCAGTTTTAGTGAAAAAAATTTACGAGTATTAAATTTTCTTTCAAAGCCCAAAAAACTATTAGTAAGAAATTATTTTCCCTTCAAAAATGCTTATTATCAGAATCAAAGATTCATTCCTACAAATAGACAGTTTAAAATAAATCCATGCCTAAATAAATGTGAATTCTGGTTACTTTTATTGCAATTTTCATATATTCTATCTACTAAATATCTGTAGTATATATTGCTACAGGCTATTAGTATAGCCTGTCTGTCTTTTTATGTATCATCTATCTACCTATCTATCATCTACCATTGTTCCATCTATCTATCTATCTATCTATCTATCTATCTATCTATAGCTATAGCTATAGCTATCTATCTATCTATCCATTTATCGTGTGTGTGTGTGTGTGTGTGTGTGTGTGTGTGTGTGTGTGTGTTTAGTTACAAATGCTTGTGTACAAATGGGGACATCTTGAAAGATTAACGAGGTCCTTTCCTTCACAAAACTTCCAGGTATAGGTTCAATTTGTCAAGCTTGGACAAAATCGCCTTCACCATTTCTGTTATCAAGTCAGCCATGATTGCAGCTTTTATTACTACAGTTTGAAATAAAATGTTCATGGATCCTTAGATTGAATCTTGTCAGGAATTTAGAACTGCCTCAGTGGCCTTTCAATAGGACACCACCAGATGGTGTCCTCCAGTGTAACATGGTAAGACTTCTTTTGTGTGAAAATAAAAGTGGAGTCCCTTGGTTAAGAGTTGAGGGCCTGGATTTTTGAAGGTAACAGTGCCTGATGCCAGGCCTCAGGACTTAAGTTCTCAATTTGAAGGTATGTAATAGCACGGTAAAATGAGACAACTGACTCCAGCTACTGGTTATAGAAACTCCATATGTGCAGTGTGGCATGCACTCTACTTCTTCCCAAAATATATAAATGAATAAAGTGCAGATTAATGATAAGCCCAAATAGACTAATTACACGAGGAACTAAATACAATGGCATCATTTGTAGTTTAATCCTTAGACAGACATTTGACTTGAATCTGTTAGTAAAAATTCCCTTTATAAAAAATGAATTGGGGAAAAAATATCTTCCATAAGCATGCACTAAGAAATGATGACTGCTAAGAATTTTAATTCAGTGTTATGAAAAGAAGAATTTCTTGATTAATTGGATTTCGTGCAGCTTAAAGAATGGTTACAGTGTATGTACTTTTCCTATAATTTCAGTAATATTTTAACAATGTCAATGCTTATTGGTTCTATCCATAAAAGTTTCAAAGAAAAACAAAGAGGATTCTTTGGAATTCTCCATTTTTTATTTTCCTTATTTTTTTCAATAATTCTTAATATTTTCAAGTGATGATTAGATAGAGTACCAAGTGCTGTGCTTGGACATGAGAACTGTACAGATAAAATCTCTTAGGACACAAAGAAAGAACATTGACTCTCCATGAAAAGATTTCTAATAGACATGGATAGAACAAATCCACTTAAATAAGCAAGTATGAAGGTTGCTGGGATGTTGCTGCATGTTTTTCCTACCCGCTGGCGCCAACTGGCTTGCCGCCAGTCAGGGCCCACAGCCGCGACAGCCACAAATAACACTCAGAGACTCTGTATTTGATACAATCCTGTGGGCCAGTTACTCATTATTGTTAATGGGCTAGCTCTGTCTTAATGATTAACCCATTTCTACTTATCTAAATATTTCCACGTGGTCGTCTTATAAGGGAGCCTTGGCAGGCGTCCTGCTTCTTCCCTGGGCTACATCTCAACCCCTCCTTCCCACTTCCTCTTTCCTTCACGTGTCCTAGCCCCGCCTATCTTGCTATCTCATTGGCCACAGTGATTTATTAACCAGTATGAGAAACATATATACAGAATAACATCTCCCATCATCTCCTCTTTTCTGTCTAAAGTAAAAGAAGGGGTTTAACCTTAACATAGCAAAATATACCATACAACAGTTATCAAATAAGAATCACAGTTAACAATATTTAGTACATTAACATTTTGTAAGACTTAAACAAAATATCATCTATCCTATTTTTGTGAGTCTAAAGTCCTATATGTAACATATCTTTAATCCTTACTAAGGAAAACTATAACCATAACTATCTGTCTTCAACTCCTTCAAAGACCACAGAAGGATAATATATAAACTCTAGAAATGACAGAGACAATGCATTGCCTGGTTAGTCACCTGAAGTTCTTCTGGCATGTTCCATCTTCAGCCCATATGCCATAGTGTGCATCCAGATTCCTCAAAAAGGCAGGAAACTTTAAACTGTCCATCTGTAATGGCAGTTTGCCAGTCACTTTTCTCTGTGTCCTGTAGACTGTCTGGCTGCCTGGGCGCCTCTTCTACGAAGCAGGAATCCTGTAACAATGTCCATCTTGCATCAGCAGTCATATTTCTGTGGGTCCTGCACATCCAGTTTATTCAGCATATAGTCAGTCTAGACAAGAGCAGTATCTTGTCCAAATGGCTAGTTTTGCCATATTAGAAGCAAACTCCACAATGTGTTTCTTCGATGTCCATCTTCCTTTCTTCTGTAGGTGGTGTTACCAGGAGCAGTTGTGCCTCACTGTCAAGAAAAACCCTAAACCATTTTAAATGCCATATTCTGTAGGTCTTTGAAAGGTTTGAAGAATGCCTATTCATCTCAAATTCATCTCTGCATATCTAGAAATCCTAACTAACTTAACCCCAAGTTTTAATTATCATAGGTAACTCTCTATAATCTGTATTAAATTATACATTACATTTTTCCAATGAGCTATATAAACAATACCAAAACAAGAGGAGAAATATACATATCACAAAATTGACCTTAAATTGTATCAATAAAAGAAAATCCATTCCAAAGCAAAGTATTCATATCTATACCATAATTCACTTTTTACCTTTAAAAAAATAGCTTGTGTCATTAACCATTTATAACCAAGCCCATATAAATGAAAACAAACATTTATAAACAATATTTGGGAATTTGGGCGTCGTTCTTTCCAAACTACTTCATGCTGGTAGAGGGCGCTGTCATGGGGGTCCAAAGAAGATGCAGAAATCTTGGCAGTAGTCTGCAAGGCTTTGTCTCAATTGCTTTGAATGTTGGATCACCTGTGGAGCTGTTTCAGGGGGTCTGGCTTGATCAAACCACATAAGTCTGGAAAGAATCCATAGCTTTTCATTTTCTGTGGAAATAAAAATAGAAATCCTTTTCCCCAGTATCTTGTCCTTAGGTTTAAATTTTGGAGTCAAAGCATTTTTAAAATATGTAAATTGAATTAATCCAGCAGCATTTCTTTTATCAGTAGTTTTTTTCTCAGCAATCAAATAATTTAAAGACAACAGAAGCTCGTATAATATCCAAAATCTTTCTGTGTTTTCCATCTTTACGTGGCTTTTTTTATTACTCTATTTATTCTACTTCTATTTTTACATATTTTGAGACAGGGTTTCTCTGTGTAACTTTTATCTGTCCTGGAATTCACTGCATACCAGGTTTGCTTTGAAATCACAGAGATCTACATGCCTCTGTCTGCCGAGCGCTAGGATTAATGGCATGCCCCATTATACCCATTCATTCTACTTTGTTTTTTCTTTTTTAAACCATTGTATCCCCTTTCTTTTTCTCTCCCAAGCCAGCGTAATTTTTAAAACACAGTCTAAACCTTCATTGCAGCTCTCGTACACACCAATGAATTGTTAGCAGAGCTCTTTAAAAGCAAGGCGGCTTTTTGCTACTTATGCTAATTTTTGAAACCTCCCTTAAAGGAGCTGTGCAACTCTCTGTCTACAGCAAAACAAATCCAACTGCGAAAATGCTGCTATCAAGAAGTCTTGCTAGTCTCTGTTCCCTTGTTTCTAAAAACTATTTTTTAAGCTTCTGTTAAGTTTTAAGTGAAAGTTCTCAGTTACATTTCTGACACCATTATGTTACTGAAGGTTCCCCCACTGGCTGCAGCCAGTCCTGCCACCATGGTCCCTCCCGTTGCCACACGAGCCCCAAATAACACTCAGAGACTTTGTATTTGATACAATCCTGTTGGCCAGTTACCATTATTGTTAATGGGCGAGCTCTGTCTTAATGATTAACCCATTTCTACTTATCTAAGTATTTCCACGTGGTCGTCTTATCAGGGAGCCTCGGCAGGTGTCCTGCTTCTTCCCTGGGCTACATCTCGACTCCTCCATCCCACTTCCTCTTTCCTCCTTGTCTCCTAGCCCCGCCTATCTTGCTATTTCATTGGCAACAGTGCTTTATTAACCAGTGTGAGAAACATATATACAGAATAACATCTCCCATCACTGGGATGTTCACAGTCAAAAGGAAGGTTAAAGTCCCAATTTCTATTATTGAAAAATACAAAACCAAAGATTTCACTAGGAAGAAACAACAAAATTTTGTTTATAGTGTCAAAGAGTAAGGAGTCATTCATTTAATGTGACTTTACTTAAGAATCTCATACTATCTTTATGCAATTTCCTTTCCCCAAATTACTCTCAGGATATACAAACTGAAGGGAATATCTTTGAATGCATTTTAACCAAAAACAAAATTCAACATTTTTACTTAAACACTATGTTCTCCAGATTGCATTAAAAATATTGTGAGAAAGTGGATGATAAAATTGCTATAATCAGCATGGATCTTGACTAAAATTTCAATGGAATCTAGCATTGCATTCTTTGCAAGGAAAGGGTAAAGTCCTTATTCATAGGACTCCAAATGAAACCATGATTGATCCCAAAGTGTGTCAACAGAAACAAAACTTTTTTATCTCTATGACAGGGCTAAAAATGCGAAGAGAGTAAAAGTTAAATGCAGAGAAATGGGTAATCCAGTCTTTGTCTGAATTGTTTACAATATAAGCAACAGGTCTTTTATATTCTTAATATATTTCCCCTATTGTGTAAAATAAAATGAGTGATGAAATAATTATTGGCTTGACATCAAAAGCATTGTATTTAAATGTTTTATAAGCAACCTTATAAGAGCTCTCTTGGTCATGGTGTCTCTTCATTGCAATAGGATAGTGACTAAGACACAGTTCTGCCCTTGATCTACTGAATGAGTAATTTCATTACTCATTGTACTGAATTTCAGGAAAAGATTGCTGAGATATCATGGCTGCCATAATGAGCCCATGAGTGAGAACTTCTCTAGTATGCAAACTACATATAAATATTATTTTACATATCGATCCCAGTTCCCTCTCCCTGTATTGCCTGGAATTGTTTGTTTTCTTGTATTGTGCTTATGCTTACATACATTTGGGTATTGTGTGCATGTCTGTGTGTTCTCTGATTTTATGTGTGGTTTGAGTAATGTTCCATGTACCTAGAAAGAGCATTAAAATACAATTTTAAAATAAAATTAAACAAAATTTCATCTATGAATCCCATACCAATCTTTCATAGTCCAACAAATTATAAGAAGATCACAACATTTTAATGTCATCTGGCCAGAAAGAGCCTTTTTTCTTGAGTTACCAGGACCTAAAATAAGTAGCTTCAGCCATCCATGCCAGATCCTTAGAGATATACAGTAGCCAGCCTGTGGTTGTTTGAATAAAAATGGCCCTCATTGGTTCATATATATGAATTCTTAGTCACCAGAATACTGTTGAAAGGATTAGAAGTATTAGGAATTGTTCTTGTTAGAGTAGGTATGACTATATTGGAGGACGTTTGTCACTAAGGATGAGTTTTGAGATTTTAAAAGCCTGTGGTTCTGAATGTAACTCTCAGCTGCTTCTCTAGGACCATTCTTGTTGCCATCATGTGCCCTGCCACGACAAAAAAGGACTAACTCTTTGAAACTGTATACATATTCCCCAAATGTGTTGTCTTATAAGAGCTGCCTTGGTCATGGTATCTCTTCATAGCAATAGAGTAATGATTAAGCACAGTCTTGCATTGACATATTGAATAAGAAGCTAAATTTCAGAAAAAGATTGCTGTCTACCATAGTGATCCCTGACATGCCTACATGAGTGAGAACCTTTCTAGTATACACACCCTTTCTTTATATATACATACAGGAAGGGTGGTGTCTTCCAGGAAGGATCATCAAACTCTTTCAAGTCATTTGGAGCAGGCCCTCTCTTCTGTCTCCAGGTTAAGGGAGTATCACGCCATGGGGAAGGTGCCTCTAAAGTCCTTTCATGCACAAAGGATACATCCTGCTTCCATTGTAAGAGGTCCCTTAGACTGCCCAGGCCTCCTAACTGAGATGGATGTTCAGGGGGTCTAAGTCAGGAACAATGCTGGTTTCCCAGCTATCAGTCTGGCGGTCCATGAGCTCCCCTTTGTTCAGGTCATCTGTCTCTGTGGGTTTCTGTAGCCTGGTCTTGACCTCTTTTCTTATCACTCCTCCCTCTCTGCAACTGGATTCCAGGAGTTTGGCTCACTGTTTAACTGTGTGTGTCTGTGTCTGTTTCCATCAGCTACTAGATGATGGCTCTATGATGGCATATAAGTTGCTTATCAATTTATACACACTTTCTACAATAGATTTGATGTATAATTGGAATGTCTGAAGGTTTGGCCAGAGTAGATAGAAGAAAATCCCTTCTTCTATCAGAGCACTGATGTGTTTTGCTTTACAGCTGAGGATGAAATATATAGTCATATATATATTGCTACATTAAAACAAAACATGCATTTCATGGGATAGTTATTTTCAATTTCTACTGCATAGAGAAGATCAACAATTGTAATTCATTTTATGACAAAGTAAAGGTATAGTGAGTTGCATGACTGTTTACTAAGTTTTAATACATTTGCTCTGAGATTTTGAATATATAAAGTCACTGTACAAGTTTCCTGACTTACTGAGAGCTAAATAAATTCAAAGCAGTAGTAGAAATAACTTGAGACTTAGGGATTAATTTAGGGTAAAATAAAATTAAAAATGAAGTATATATTTATATGTTCATAATATTTTACAAGACATAAATATTTTCATATTGTAGTGAAACAAGGAGGCTATTTAATATATGGTAGTGTCATCTAGTGTCATCTTTGATTAAATCTTATTAAATTTAAACAAATACTGATCATTATTCTTTTAAAGTTAATAAAGGCATCATGTAATATGTTTACTTTGAAAGCATAAAACAAAACTACCAGATAGTTTCTAGCTGGAAAATCAACTAGTTTCTGTTTGCTCTTCATTACTTAACAAAATTGTTTACAAATTTCTTAATTATGCATAGATGTGTCAAAAGAATTATTTTTCAAATCAGTCTGACATATAATTTCAAAACAAAAATTGCCATTAGCATACTAAAAAGGGATCATCAGACAATGCAAGGTGATAAAGAGTATAAATGTATCCTCCACCAGGTTTTGGCTTTGGAATGAACATGTGCCACTTTTATGTATAGAAAAAGCAGCATCATTTTCATTTTGATCTAGAGTTTAGTTTTCTTTCTCCAAATTTCATCCCAAGGTGGTGACATTTATGGCATTCCTTCAATCAGTCTGTTGTCTTCTTTTGTTCCATCTTCTTCACTATCCTTTGTCATTCTGTCTTACTTTCTTACATAGAAACAAAACCAGAATCAATTGTGTGTTTGAAAAAAAATGTATTTGTTTTGCTGTACACTAAATTTAGGTGAAGAAAGCATAACCATTTTAATGTGCTAGGGAATAAAGTGCATATTGCTAGCATGTACCTAAAAGAAGAATATTAAATTGTGCACACAACATCAGTTGATTTGCCTTAAATTAAGATAAATAAAAGTAAATAAGCTTCTGAGTAGAAGAAAGGACAGCTATACAAGACTTTTTGTTGAACAGATGAATAGAAGCTGACACAGTGCTTGTTCTTTGCCTTAAAGTAAGTTTTTTTTTTTTGTTTTGTTTTATTCAGCCTCCTACTTGTGGCTCAACTTAGCAATGGTTTATTATTCATTTATAATCCTGTCTTCATCTGATTTATGCTATTACTTCCAAGAAAATTGCACTTTAGGAGAAATGAAGAATAAAAACATCTTTTATTGAAAAAGGCAGATAAATATTCATGTGTAAAACAAATATATACAGCAATGAATATTACTTTCTTATTAGGATAAATGTTAATTCTCTTAAGATGGTTGCAGTCTTAGCATATTTCATACTTAAATGGAGAATTGACATATATTACAGTAGGGATTCCTTCTGAAAGTAAAAGATTAATGATATGGTTCCAGACTGAAACTTGATTATTGATTATGAAATTCAATAGCAAAGATACTCTATGCTAAGCCTTATGAAGAACTAGAAAGATTTTTATCCATCCTCTGATGTAAGAATCACCACATTGTGTATAATTAGTTCATCAATTTATGTGTCAGTATTCAATACAACAATTTTTCAAACATTGAGAAGGCATATTGTTTTCTAAAAATGTAAAACTTTCTAAATCTATGCTTAATTTTTAAAATTTATACTTTGCTTACTACCATTTATACTCACATTTCAGGTTTGCTAAATCTTATGTTTTGCTGTTAACTCTGACGTATTGTAAATGATTCTTTGATAAGACATGTGTACGTTTTCTTGTAAGATATTTATATCATGTATTATGCAATGCCCCTTTTACTCACCCAAGAAAGCTTCCTGTATAGAAGCTTAGTGGCAGTTAAGCTCCTACTCTAGTTAATATGGTCCTTTAAAAGATTTTGTGAGGCATCTGATACAAGTTGATTCTTTGATCAATGTGTGTTGGTCACTTTGATAAGTACTCCTATTGAGGCCAAAACATTGTAATTCATTTCTAAAAGGAAATGACAAAATGTGGACCTATGGTAATGAATGTAGAAAATTGCATTTTGACTGGGAAGCATTATCTAATCATATGTTTATGTCATTTGCTTTTTCACAAAGTTACAGAAAAAGCACTATGAGTTTCCATGTAGTTATGTATCAAAATACACTAACTTTTGTGACTTGAATCATGCAAAATATCTTGGTAATGTTGGTGACCAGTTTTCAATCAAGAATGATCCTCATGGGAAAAGAAATAAGTTTGTATCACCTTCTCATATTAAATTATAAAAATTTCCAGTATTCTTTTGCCCAGTAACTCTAATTTCTGTATCCATTGTAATAAGCTCTGTTTTAAGTCTTTGATATTCAACCTACCACTAAGAAAACTGATGATTGAACCTACTCCAACAAAGTAAACTCTACCCAAAACATACTGGACTTTCACTTACCTTTAGTGATATTTTTGACACATAGTGTGGGAAAAGGCATAGTTTTCAAGGCTTATGGTTCCCAGCCTATTACTGGATATTTTCATTTGAGCAGCATAGGATTTGCTACTGTTCAGATGAAGTCCCATATAATGATATATGTGATGGTGCTTTTAAATTTTCTAGGAACTGACTGCCTAAGTGAGGTAATGATAAATAATGTTTAAAATTGGTTAAGGGTAAAGGGATGCCCACAACTCTGGTTACTTTACCAGAAGCCAGGCTGCTGCTAGGGACTCCTGGTAAGATACCACTGACAATCCCATAACACTCCATAAAGCATGACCAACAGCCCAGACTGCATCATCTCCCCAAATATATACATTCTGGCCCACTTTACCAGAGACCAGACAGCTTTACCAAAGACCAGGCTGATCCTAGCTAATTCAGGTCAAACACTATCCACTGCCAGCTAACACTCCCTAAAGCTGGCCCAACAATCCCCACTGTACTCCCTCCCCTGAGTTACACCCTCCCCCCAACCTGCAGTTTAAGTAGAAAAGGTGTGCTTTACTGGAGGTCATGCTATACTAAGAATCTCAAAGACCAACCAGGTATTAAAATCCCAGAAGCCACACGGGTACTTGGAATCACAGAGGCAAAGTTGGCACGCATTATCCCAGGGATCTTGTGAACTTCAAAACCCCCAGCAGAGACACCCTACTAGACCTAAAAGCTCAGTAGTCATTAGAATGCCTGACCATTTAGGCCAGGAGACTAGAGAGGAAACACAAAATAAATAAATAAATAAAACACCCATCCAGAAAAGGCAATCTGAGGAATTAACAACTAAACCTATAGTCATCCCAAACCCAGATGCCTAAATGCCAATGTAAGGAAGAAATTAACAATAACAGAAAGAACAATATGGCAACAGCATTTACCCTACAAAAGCTACAAAAAAAGTCCTTAAAACCCACTTTATGAAGATGATAGTTATCCTTAAAGAGAAAATAGAAAATGTCATTTAAAAATTTGAGGAACACAAAAAAATTTTAGTAAATCAATGTCTCCTAGAGAATACCAAGAAAAACAAAACAACAACACCAACACCAACATCACCACCAACAACAAAAAGGCTGAATAAAAGTTTCTAGGATCTAAAAATAGAAAAAGAAGCAATAAGGAAAATATACATGGGGGAAATTTGGGTAATGGAAAATCCTGGTAACTAAACAGGAACTACAGGTACAATTCTCACCAATAGAATAAAAGAGATGGAAGAATATCAGGCATTGATGATATGACAGAAGAAATACATTCATCTGTCAAAAAAGTAAAAATTCCTAATATAAAACATCCAGGAAATCTGGGTTTCTATGAAAAGAATAATTTCTAAGAATATTAGGAATTGAAGAAGTAGAAAAATCTTATTTCAAATTTCAAGAAAATATTTTCAACAACTCATAGAAGAAAATTTTCCTAACCAAGAGACAGACATTCCTACAAAGGTACACGAGAGTTACAGAACAACAAATACATTAATAGAAAACATGCCTGTATTACATTATAAATAAAAATTAAAACATACAGAACAACAACAAAAAGAAAGTATTAAAAGCTTCAGTGGAAAAAAGACCAAGTAACATATAAAAGCAGACTATTAGAATCACTCCTGAGTTCTCAATTAGACTCTAAAAGCCAGAAGAGCCTGTAGAGACATCTTAAATATTCTAAGGAACAATGGATGCCAGCCCAGACTACTATATCCAGCATTACTTTCAATCATAATAGTTGGAGAAAACAAGGTATTTCATTATAACGTTAAATTTAAACAGTATCTATCTACACATCCAGCCCTACAGAAGGTATTGGAAGGAAAACTTCAACCCAAAGAGATTACCTGCACCCATGAAACACAGGCAATAAAAAATGTAGAACCAACAAAACTCAAAGAAGGGAAACACACACACAAAAACACAGAAAGAAAGAGAGAGAGAGAGAGAGAGAGAGAGAGAGAGAGAGAGAGAGAGAGAGAGCCTCCACCAACACCAACAATCACAAAATATCAAGAATTTAAAAACATTGCTCATTTAAATATCTCAACATGAATGGACTGGATTCCCCAATAAAGACACATGTTAAAAAATAAATATCCATCTTTTTGCTAGATACAAGAAATACAGCTCAATCCCAAAAGTAGACATTATCTCAGAATTAAAAGTTGGAAAAAGATTTTCAAGCAATTTTCCCTAAGAAGCAAGCTAATGTACCTATTTTAATATCTACCAATATAGACTTCAAACCAAAATTAATCAAAACATATTTATAATGACATTTCATAATCATCAAAGGAAATCCCACCCAAAGGACATTGCAATTCCAAATATTTATTACCCAAATAAAAAGGAACACATATTTGTAAAAGAAATATTACTGAGTCTTAAATCACACATTATTTTGGGAGATTGTAACATGTCACTCCCACCAATGGACAGGTCATCCTGACAAAAACTAAACAGAGACATAATAGAGCTAACAGCCATTATGACTCAAATGACAGATATTTAGAGAACATTTCACCCAAACACAAATGATATACCTTCTCAGCACCTCAGGAAACATTCTCCAAAACTGACTGTATATTTGATCACACAGCAAGTTTCAACAGGTACATGAAAATTGAAATAACCTGTAGTGAGATATTCACCTTGTCCACACCTGTAGGATAGACCACACCCATTGGGGGTGGAGACCTGGGAGACTAAGGCTTAGGAGAGAGCTAGGAGAGCTCTCTTGCTTGCAGCACGGGGACAAGAGTACATCTGGAGGCATCCTTTGGACCAGGAAACTCTTGGTGTTCATCTGTCTACGTTGTGAGTTATTTTTCCCTAAATAAACATCTATTCAGCTTATTTGTTTCCCTGATCCATATTAAACATCAATAATGGTGTCAGAAGTGGAACTGAGAACTTTCACTTAAAACTTAACAAAGGCTTAAAAAAATAGTTTTTAGAAACAAACGGCAGAGAAAAGCAACACTTCTTGGTAGCAGCATTTTTCTGTGTTGGTCTCTGTTTTGCTGGAAACTCCTTTTTTTGAGTGGCTCCTGACTCAGCATAAGTGGTAAAAACTGCATTGCTTTTAAAGAGCTCTGCTAAGAACTACATGGTATGTACAAGAGCTGGCAATGGCAGTCAGCACAGCTCCCAGTGCTGGCGGTAAAATAGCAACCGCCATCTTGTATAGACCACAAATATAAAAACTGTGGCTTTCATTTTGCAAATGTTATTGTTTACCAGATAAAAGACTTGTGGCCACAAAAAGATAAAGATTTACAATAAAGACAGATTCAGTTTTAGAAAACCTCTAAAGGTTTACAATGTGTTTTAAAATATATGTAGACTTGAGGGAAAGAGAAACAGGATAAAGTGGATTTTTTTATAAAAAGGAAGTAGAGTAGCTGGGTGTGGTGGCATATGCCTTTAATCCCAGCACTCAGGAGATAGAGGCAAGCAGATCTCTGTGATTTCAAAGTAAACCTGCTATGCAGAGTGAATTCCAGGACAGATAAAAGTTACATGGAGAAACCCTGTCTCAAAATATGTAAAAATAGAAGTAGAAGAAATAGAGTCATAAAAAAGCCACGTAAAGATAGAAAGCACAGAGAAACTTTGAATATTGTATCCTGTTCTGTTATCTATAAATTGTTTGTCTGCTGAGGAAATAACTGATAAAAGAAATGCAGCTGGCTTAATCCAATTTATATATTTTAAAAAGGCTTTGACTTCAAAATTTAAGGTCAAGGACAAGTTACTGGGGAAAAGGATTTCTATTTTTGTTTCCACAGAAAATGAAAAGCTGTAGATTCCTTCCACACAAAAATGGTTTGATCAAGCTAGACCCCCTGAAACAGCATCCCGCCTGATCCAACATTCAAAACAGTTGGGACAAAGCAGCCAAGATATGCATCGTCTTAGGATCCCCATGAAAGTGACCTCTACCAGCAGTAAGCAGTTTTGAAAGAATGGCACCCAATTCCCAAATATTGTTTATAAATGTTTGTTTTCATTTAAATAGGGTTGGTTATAAATGGTTAATGACCACAAGCAACTACTCCTGGTAACACCACCTGCGTCAGAAAGGAAGATGGACATTGAAGAAACTAGTTATGAAATTTGCTTTCAATATGGCAAGACTAGCCATATCGGCAAGATACTGCTCTTTTCTTGACTGTCTTTATGCTGTATAAACTGGACATGCAGGACCTACAGGAAAGTGACTGCAGAAACAAGATAGACATTGCTACAGGGTTCCTGCTTCATGAAAGAGTCTGTGACAGTCTTCAGAGCACAGAACACAGAAAAACTGCCAATACAGATGAACAGTTTAAAGTTTCCTGCTTTGCTGAAGAGTCTGCCAGACATACTGTGGCCTATGGGCTGAAGATGGAACTTTACAAAAGAACTTTGGGTGACTGACCAGGCAATGAGTTGTCTCTGTCATTTCTGGAGTTTATATATTATTCTTCTGTGGTCTTTGATGGAGTTGAAGATAGATATGGTTATAGTTTTCCTTAGTTAAGATTAAAGATAAATTACATATAAGACCTTAGACTCACAAAGATAAAATAGATAGTAAAATATTTTCTTTAAATCTTGCTAATTGTTAATGGACTAAATATTGTTAACTGTGATTCTTATTTGATAACTGTTGTGTTATATATTTTCTATGTTAAGGTTAAAACCCTTGTTTTATTTTAGACAGAAAAGAAGAGATGATGGGAGATGTCATTCTGTAAATGTGTTTCTTTTATTGGTTAATGAATAAAGCACTGTTGGCCAATAGGAAAGGAAAATAGGTGGGACTAGAAGGCTAGCAGGAAAGAGGAAGTGGTAGGGAGGAGTCAGCATGGAGAGACTGGAGAGAATAGAGGTCCCTGTCTTCTCTCCTTTAAGATGAGACCACATGGAAATGGGTTAATAATTAAGACAGAGCTAGCCAATAAGAAACTAGTAACTGGCCAACAGCATTGTATCAAATATAGAGTCTCTCCATGATATTTGGGGCTGGCGTGGCAGTGGGACCTGACCAGCAGGAAAAACCTATTCGTAAAAATAACCCCCTGTAGTTTATCAACCACCATGGATTAAAGCTGTATTTCCACAACAACAGAGACAACAGAATGCCTACAACCTCAAGGAAACGGAACAACTCACTACTGAATCACCACTGGGTCAATGACAAAATAAAGAAACTAAAGACTTCTTAAAATTTAATGAAATTAAATGAACAAATGTCTAAATTTGTGGGACACTATCAAGGCAGTGCTAAGAAGAAAGTTCAGAGAATAAAGTGCCTTCATAAAGTCTTTGTAGTGATCTCATACTAGCAAATATCTATACATCTGAGAGCTACAAACATAAAGAAGCAAATACAATCAAGAGGAGTAGAAGGAGGGAAATATTCAAACTAAAGGCAAAATCAAATAAACAAAGAATCAATGAGACAAAGATGTAGTTCTTTGAAAAAATCAGCAAGATAAACAAATCCCTATCCAAACTACCTAGAAGGAAAATAATGAATACCCAAATTAATGAAATCACAAATTTTCTCACACTACAAACAGAAGTAATTTCCCAATTCTCACAGTCTCCAATTCAAACACATTAAAGGTGCAGTCTCTTAATATATATATCTTCAAAAATCAAAAATCACTTTTAAAACTTCAAAGTCTTCAGGTGGGGCTACTGTAAAACTCAAAATTAAGTTAAATACTTTCTTCTTTCAAGAGGGAAGAGTGAGGAAATTGTTATCATTTCTATCATGTTCAGGGTCCCATGGCCACACAAGCAGCCCTCAGCATCCAGGCAAAAGGCCTCATCATCGCTGGACCTTATGTAAAATATGTGCATATACAGCATGGCCATGTAATCTATATTAATGTGTAATGTGGCTACATAGGCCTCCATAATCATGTGCTGAGCGACCTTTAAAGTGGACCCCACTCCATCTCTCTGCTTCATTTCTTTCAGACAGGCCTTCACACTAGCCTTATTCCCATTCCCGACTCTTTACAAATAAAGTGAGTTTTGTTGTATATCTTGAGGTTCACTCTCAATAATGGTAAATAATAGAAATAGTCTTTGGGGTACAAATAGTTCTGTAGTGCATAAAGGCCGTGTGAACACAAAGAGGCATTGCAGAAGCCAGGAAAGTTAAGCACACAGTTTATACCTTTCCAATGGAATGAGGTTTATAGCTGTTCTTCCTGGAATGCCAGGGATGATGTAGTTTCACAACCTGGTGATCCTTTGCTGTCTGTTGAGACAATCTATCTTTACTTGTCCTAGATGCTTTTTCCCTGAATCTTAAGCATTTGCTTTTAGATCATAAAACCTATTCTTGTTCTTCTGTTATTGTTTCTTTTGTTTTTCAAGACAGGGTTTCTCTGTGTAAAAGCTCTAGCTGTCCTAGAACTCACTTCCTCCTAAGTGTGAAGATTACAGCATAACATATATTCTTATGGGTAATGTCACTTGTGTTTTACAACAGCCTAAGTGACTTCTATGCTATTTTAGGCCCAGACCAATCCTGAAACCCACAGCCATTATGTTTGTCTCAGTCAGTCTCCCTAGATCCTTAATCCTGGCACTATCTCCAAGTCAAAAGTACCCATTTTTGTGGAGGAAGCCAGATTTACTTTGTAAAGAATCTTTTTTTAAAAAAATTATTTTATTTTATTTACTTTTCTTATTTTACATATCAATCCCAGTTCCCTCTCCATACACCCTTCCCTGTTTCCCTACCTTCATCTTCCCTTTCCTCCCCCCTCCATTTCATGCCCCCCACAGACCACCTTCCCATGCCATTCCCCCACTCCACAGGGAGGGTGATACCTTTTAAGAGGGATCAACAAAATCTGTCAAGTCATTTGGAGTAGGGACTAGGCCTACCTTTCTTCCTCTAGATAAAGGAATATGCTCCCAAAAGTCCTTTTGTGCACCAGGGATACATCCTGATTCCACTGTCAGAGGTCACTTAGACTGCCTAGGACTTCTAACTGAGACCCATGTTCAGGGGGTCTGGGTTGCTCTTATGCTGGTTTCCCAGCTATCACTCTGGGGGTTCATTAGCTTCCCCTTGTTGAGGTCAGCTGTCTCTGTGGGTGTCAGTGACCTAACCTTGTTCCCATTTTCTTATCACTCCTCTCTCTTTCTCTCTCTCTGCATCTTGATTCTAGTTTGGCTCAGTGCAGGTGTCTGCTTCTATTTCCTTCAAACATGCCTTAAATTGTGCATTGGGATTGAGCTGTGGTTCCCAAAAGTTTGTCGTGCTTAACTAAAGCAAAAAAAATCTGTGCTAGACTCTACAAGGCCTGGTCTTGCACGAGTTAAAATAAAATTGTGCTGAGCTGAGTTACTTTTTGTCTCTTCGTGTGTCATTTTTCCTAGCCTCTTGTAAAGCCTACAGGGGAATTACCACAATAGTCAAAATCAGATCAAAGCAAAAACAAACTCCAAAACTATACATACTTCAAAGTTTAATATCTGGGATTCACCTGTGACTCCTCTAAGGGGTTTGAGCCATTTCTCTGGCTCCAGACCCTGCCACAAACACTACTTGGTATCTAGGTTCTTCTTGACTCCATTCCAATGTTGCTGCTATTTCTAGTGGTCATCCCATGGAACTGGCATCTTGAAACTACTCAGTACTTCTGTAACAGAACTGCAATTTTTTTCACTAGCCTTTCCTAGGCTCCTTTCATGGTGTCAGGCCTTAATTACTCTGCACTGAAGCATTTAGGCCTAGTGCTTCAACTGTGACTTAGGCTGCACCTTTGTCAACAACTTCTGTTGTTCTGTCATATTGCCAAGCCTCAGTGTCTATCCATGACCCTCTTATACCTTCTAAACCAGTGATGGCAGTGTGAATCTTACACATTACCAAGTCTGGCTTCTAGCACAAGGTGCAACCTTGTCCTCCTCTGTCTTCTGACTCTCCTGAAACACTTTCCAGAACATTTAACCGTTATGCTACTGCTCCCATGTTAAACACCAGTAATTTCTTCTCTCCAGGTAACAAGCATCAATTTTTGCATAAAGCAAAGTTTTCAATTCAGCTGTAGTGATCTCTTCTTAATTGCAGATAATTCTTCAGCCCCACATGACCAGAAACACAGCATCTTAATTAAAATTAACAAATGACTCCAATAGAGCCTTTAAACTTCCCTCTAAAACTTTACAAGTTAGGAGTCCATCATCTGCATTCCCCTTAACATTCTTACCTTCCAAGCTCCTACACAACAGCTTATTAAGCTCTCAACACTGAGTGATGATTTCAGACCAAAGTTTCAAAATCATTCCACAATCTTCCACCAAATAACATGGTCTTATCAATACCCTACTAACCTGGTACTAATTGTCTTAGAATTATCATTGTTGTGATGAAATATCATGACCAAAATGAACTTGAGGATGAAAGGGTTTATTTTACTCACAGTCACATATAATAATTTATCATCAAAAGCAGTAAGGAAGACAAGGAGGGCAATGATATGAAGACTGGAGCTGATGCAGAGGGCATGGGGGTGTGCTGCTTATAAGCTAGCTTATCATGGCTTGTGCAGCCTACTTTCTTATAGAACCCAGTGCCACTAGACCACAGCCAGCACCACCCACAATGGTCTGGGCTCTCTGTCTTTGATGAAGAAATTGCCCCAAAGACTTGTCTGCATCTTATCTTTTGGAGGCATTTATCTTGTGTCAAGTTGACATAAAACTATCCAGCACACTATCAGAGAACAAAAGGTTCTTTGTGTCTCAAGTTTAACCTGGAAAATAAACAGTGACCCAAATGCAAATTACAAATATAATGGAGCTGTCTCAAAAATGGGGATCACCTGTCCAGGAATTTACTCAAACTATAATTATGGAAAAACCAAACAAACAAACAGAGCCCTATTCTTTGCCCTTTGTCTCCTAGGGTATCTTCTTTAAACACCTGCTTGAGACGTAAAAGGCTGCCTTGTTGGGGCCCATAAGCTTACAACTACACTGCCTTGCCTTTGTACTATTAACATACTAGATTTGGTGGCAATGTATTATTTATGATTTATTTTATTTAAATTTGAAACAAGTTGTTTTACATGTCAATCACAGTTCTCTCACCCTCCTATCATCCCCTATCAACCCCACAAAACCCAAACACATCACTTTTCTGCTCCCAAGGAGGGTGAGGATTTCCATAGGGAGTCTTCAAAGTCTGTCATATCATTTGAAGCAGGGCCTAGACCTTCTCCCATGTGTCTAGGCTGAGAAAGTATCCCTCTATGTTGTATGGACTCCCAAATACCACATGTATACTAGAAATAAATACTGATCCATTACCAGAATCCCCATAGACTACCCAGTCCCCCTAACAACCACATTCAGGGGATATGAGTCAGTCCTATGCTAGCTTCCCAGCTATCAGACTAGGGTGCATGAGCTACCTGTTGCTCAGGTCACCTGATTCTGTGCGTTTCTCCAGCCTGGTCTTCACCCATTACTGTAACTGGATTCTAAGAGTTCTACTATTGTTTACCTGTGGGTGTCTGTTTCTGCTCCCATCAGCTACTACATGAAGCATCTAGGATGGCACATAAGGTAGTTGTCATTCTCATTGGGGAAGGGCATTTAAGGTAGCCTCTACTATTGCTTAGATTGTTAGTTGAGTTCATCCATGTAGATCTCTGGGCATTTCCCTGCTGCCAGATTTCTCCTAAATATATACTGGTTCTCTCTATTATGGTCTTCTTTATTGTTATTCTCTATTCTTTCTCTGTCTCAATCTTCCTATTCAGACATGGAAATCAAGAAGCCAAGAGGATGCTTAGTACTCCATATATTTTTTAATTTTTTTATTTATTTTTCTTATTTTACATATCGATCCCAGTTCCCTCACACTCCTTCCCTCCCTCCTTCCATCCCTGCCTCCCTCTTTCCCACCCTCCCATGCACCCACGACCACCCTCCCAACCCAACCCCCACCCAATCCACATGTAGGGAGATGAATTCCAAGAGGAGTCATCTAAATCTGTCATGTCATTTGGTGTAGGGACTAGGCCCTTCCTCCTGCCTGTAGGGTAAGGGAGTATCATTCCATAAGCAATGTGTTCCCAAAGTCCTTTGGTGCATCAGGGATATATCCTAGTTCTACTATTAGAGGTCTCTTAGACTACCCAGGCCTTCTAACTAAGACCCATGTTCAGGCAGTCTGAGTTGGTCCAATGATGGATTCCCAGCATACAGTTTGAGGGCTCATTAGCTCTTCCTTGTTCAGGTCATCTTTCTGTGTGGGTTTCTGTAGCTTGGTCTTTTCCTTTTTCTCTGCATCTAGATTCCAGTTAGGCTCAGTGTTTAGCTGTGGGTGTCTGCTTCTGTTTCCATCAGCTACTAGATGAGGGCTCTATGATTATGGATAAGTTAGACATCAATGTCATTACCAGGGAAGGACATTTATGTTAGCCTTTCCACTGTTGCTCAAATTGTTAATTGGGGTCAGTCTTGTAGGTCTCTGAACATTTCTCTAGAGTCAGTTTTCTCTTCAAATCTATGATGACTCTCTCTTTTATGGAATCTCTCTCTCTCTGTCTCTCTCTCTCTGTCTCTCTCTGTCTCTCTCTGTCTCTGTCTCTGTCTCTGTCTCTGTCTCTCTCTCTCTCTCTCTCTCTCTCTCTCTCTCTCTCTCTCTCCCCTCTCATGTATTTCTTCTCTGCCTCAATCTTCCTAGTCCCCTGTGCTTTCCTCTCCTTCCCTTCTCTTTCTCCTAGCTCTCTCTCCACTCATTGTCCCCCCCACTACCTATATGCTCAGGAGATCTTGTTTCTTTCCCCTTGTGTGAGGGAGCTTGTATAAATCTAGATTCCTCCTTGTATCCTAGTTTCTCTGGCCATGTGAATTATAAGCTGGTGATCCTTAGCTCTATGTCTAAAATCTATATATGAGTGAGTACAGGATGGTTTCTTCAAGTTCCATCCACTTGCCTGTGAATTTCAAGATCCCATTTTTTTTCTGCAGAGTAGTATTCCATTGTGTAAATGTGCCACATCTTCCTTATCCATTCTTCAGTTGAGGGGAATCTAGATACTTCCAGGTTCTTTCTATTTCAAATAATGCTGCTATAAACATAGTTGCACACATGTCTTTATTACATAGATATGGATCATTTGGGTATATGCTTAAGAGTGTGATTGCTGGATCCTGTGGTAGACTGATTTACATTTTCCTGAAGAGCCACCATACTGATCTCCAAAATGACTGCACATGTTTGCACTCCTACCATCAGTGGAGAAGTGTTCCCCTTTCTCCGCATCCTCTCCATCATAAGTTTGTCATTGGTGCTCCTAATTTTAGACATCCTGGCAGGAGTAAGATGGTATCTCAAAGTTGTTTTGATTTGCATTTTCCTGAATGCTAAGGATGTTGAACACTTTCTTAAATGTCTTTCAGCCTTTTTGATTTCCTCTATTGAGAATTCTCTATTCAGTTCTTTATCCCATTTTTTAAATAGGATTATTTGGTTTGTTAGTGACTAGTTTCTTGACTTCTTTGTATATTTTGGAGTCAAACCTCTTTCAGATGTGGGGTTGTTGAAAAACTTTTCCCAGTCTTTGTGCCATCAACTGTGTCCTTTGCCTTACAGAAGCTTCTCAGTTGGAGGAGGCCTCATTTATTTATTTTCAATCTCAGTGTCTGTGCTACTGGAGTTATGTTCAGGAAGTGGTCTAGTACCAATTTATTCAAGGGTACTTCCCACTTTCTCTTCTAAGAGATTCAGTGTGGCTGAGTTTATATTGAGGTCTTTGATCCATTTGGACTTGAGTTTTGTGAATGGCAATAGACATGGGTCAATTAGTAATAATGATGCTATATTTGTTTATTAGTGAGTACCGTGCTTGAAAGAATTTGCAATCCAAGATAAAATATTTTTACAACTAGTTGTATTGCTTCTGATAAGAGAAACTCGTTGAATTAAACTTATAAAATCAACATACCTTGCATGGAATATTCACTTTGTCTGCATCTGTGCTACTGACCATGCCCATTAGGGGGTAGAGTCAGGGGCAGAAGTGACCTGTGGAACTAGGTCTGAGGACGGGCGGGGGAACACTCTCTTTCTAGTGGTACCTGGAGAGGAGAGTATGTGGTAGAACCTGCTGGTGTTCATCTGTCTAGGTTGTAAGTTACTTCTCCCTGAATAAACATCTATTCTGCCTATCTGTTTATCCTGATCTTTATTAAACCGCAATAATTCCTTTTTTGTAACTATTTTGAAAAATAAAAATTTTAATAATTAAAATACTTAAAATGGTAAAAATATACTTTATATTATTTCAAAATTACAAATAACTGGAAATTGACCATTGGAATTAACATAAAGTAACATACAGTTTCTTTTCTTTTAACTCTATGCAATTTATTCATGTGCTCAGAGAATATGTTAGAAAAAAATAAATAATCAAATATCTTTAAGGCATTCATTTATTTGACCACAAAGATTCTGGATAAAGCTAAATGACACTAGGGGTCAATGTATTATCTTAGTAGCAATAAAGTGCATTAATTTCACATGTTTAAATGGAATTATCAATGGTGTACTCTATGAGTTCTGACAATAAAATATGACTGCAAATATTTTTTTAATTTTTTAATGCAAGTTAAAATATTGGAAAACAAGTTATATGAATTTTAATGTTTAGTTATTTGATGTTCAATGTTAGGATCCTCTCATATCTAGGTTGGGATAGTCATTTTCAGGAACAGCATTAAAGTTGGATTTTTAAAATACCCTAAGATGCTGAATCACTTATTTTTTTGTATTCACTGAGCTGATAATTTGTAGTAAGAGATCCATCCAGCCACACCCATGACACTGGTCACAAGTGTGTAGGTGAGTATGTGGTATTTGGTCTGGAGTTAGGCAGGCTTGCTCTCTCTTACTTCTGGTTGGGTTACTGAGAGCAGCATGAGTGTGGATCCTTGGGGAAGGAACATTTTAGTCATCAGTTTCTCATGTAAGTGACTTCTCCCAGAGTAAAATATGTAACCCACTTTTTATCCTCATCCTGTGTATCCTAATCTGTACATCATAAATGATATTTGTAATAACAGAGTAATTGACACTTTATTATTTTATCTACTCTCTTCCTAACATATGTCAAATTACAATTCATAATCCTTATGAATAAATGACAACTCTGGCTTATATATTATGTATGTCTTACCCTTGAAATTAATTTGCAAATATTTGTAAGGTAAAAGTTTTGATCTGTAATTTATTTTTAAATTAACTCTTTCTTCCTATTCCTTCTAAAATTCTTCCTTTCCTTAATTTATTCTAGTTCCCAGGAATTATAGCTTGCCTCATGAAATAACTCCAATATCGTGTTTATATTTATGTTGTTACTTTATGCTGCGGAAATTTCTCTAAACAGCAATGTTCAACTATAATTTATTTGTTACTCTATGTTTATATTTTAAGTATTTCATATTCATATATTCTTATATATACTTTATACTGTCATATTTATGTTATTTTATTTGTTGCTTCTTATTTATTCATTTTTTTAAGACAACATGTTATAGTAAATTGTAGCTGTAATTGGCCTTGAACTTTTAATCTTTCTCTTTGCACCTGACTCTGTTTCTGAGTGCTGGTTTTAAAGGGGTCCCTGACTATAATCTGTCTATCATGCTATAGGCATTCTGTTAGTTATTCCTCTGTTTCTAGACACAAAAATGAATTCATAGATGTAAGTGAACCTTATTGACCTATTTCATGATAAAACATCATGACCAAGACAAGCTATAAAAAGGTTTATGGTGATGTATAGTTTCTGGGTTTTTTTTAAGCCAAATTATTATTATTATTATTATTATTATTATTATTATTATTATTATTATTATTATTATTTCTTACTCTACATATTGATCCTAGTTCCCTCTCCCTTGTGTTTTCCTATGGATCCTGACACCTCTTCTCATCTCATTCCCCACCCACTCCTCAGGGAACTTGAGCCTTCCAGGAGAGATCATCACAGTCTGTCAAGTCATTTGGATCAGGGTCTTGGCCCTCCCTCCTGTCTCTAGCTTAAGGGAGTATCCTCCTATGTGGAATGTGTTCCCAAAGTCCAAGGGGAACTCATGGACCCCCAGAGTGATAGTTGGGAAACCAGCAATGGACCAACTCAGATACCCCTGAACATGGATCTCAATTAGAATGCCTGGGCAGTCTACAAAACCTATATTGTATGGTTTCTAAGGATTAAGAGAAAATCAAGGCAAAGAAGCATGACAGAAACTGGAAGACCTGGTGGCCACAGCAGAAATTTGGAAGCCTACATCCTGAACAAAAAAAGGAGAAACACAGAGCATGAAATGGAAGTAGCTGGAGAATTTAAATCTCAAACCCTACAGGCAGTGATGTACTTTCTCTAGCAAGTTTTCACCATGTAAATCTCTACAATACCTCCACTGAGGAATCTATTTTTCATTCAAATTACCATAGGCATCTTACAGGCAAGACTCTATTGGTCTTTTAAAATTTTAAATGTGTGGAAAGAGTAGGAAGACAGAAAGAGTATTTATAAGATAAGGACAGATTTATCAAATATCTGTATAAGTATAAAGAGTCAACAGTCAAATATCTAGTTCTTTCCTTATTTAAAATTATTTTCCCTTTTGAGAATTCTACACATATGTGTATTGACATATCATTATATCTACTCTTTTGTAGTATATACATCATGTCTAGAACATAAAGATAATATTTCATAGCTCTCATCATTTCTAGCTACTCTTTTACACTGTTGACATTATTTTATCACACATCATAACCTTATCACTTACTAATTACTAATACTTTACATAATCTACTCATTTGTTTTATGTATTGTATACTGTCTTTCTTAGTGTTATTTTGTTATTAAAATTGTTTGAGAACAAGCTATTTTCTTAATTTTCTTTTTTATATTAACCTATTTTTACCTAATTAAAGTTGTATGCATGTGTGGTGTGTACGTGCGTGCATGTGTGTATGTGTGTGTGTGTGTGTGTGTGTGTGTGTGTGTGTGTGTGTATATGTGTGGGTAGGTCAGAAGACAACTTGAGTTGAATTTCTGTACCTTTTATTCATTCTTTGAACCACAATAAGTCACTTACCTGGAACTGAGACACAAACTAATAGATCTTTATTTGTTTTCATTTTCAAAACCAATATGACTGGGATTATGTACATCTGTGATGTTTTAAATAAGAATGGGCTCCAAAGACTCCTATATTTGAATTCTTGGTCATTATGGGGTGGTGCTATTTGAGGAGGACTAGTTTGTTTTAGAGCATGTGTGGTATTATTGGATGAAGTATGTCACTATGGGTGTGTTGTGGGTTTTCAGATGCCCACGCTAGGCTCAGTGTTTCTTCTTCCTTCTTCCTGAGGATCCATATATAGAAGCTCTCAGCTTCTCTTTCAGAAACATGTATGATTCTTGCAGCCATGCTTCCTGTCATTATGGTAATGTATTAAACCTCTGAATCTGTGAACAAACATCAATTAAATGGTTTCTTTTATAAGAGTTGCCATAAAATATCCAACTAATCAAAAACTATTATGTCAAAGAGAAAAGAGTTGTCAAGATCATGGTATCTCTTCACAGCAACAGAATAGTGACTAAGAAAAAATCATTACAATGTCAGGCTTTCTAATGGATTCTAGAAAGTTGAATTCAGATATTCACACCCATTAATTAAGCATTTGCCTCTTATATTTTTAAGCAAAGTGATTAGCCATGAAAAATAAAGGAAATCACACCTTTTTCTTGAATTAACAAAAATATACAGTGAACTGAATTAAAAACAAGAAATAGAAAGGAAATGTATCTCTGACACAAAAAAATTTGATATAGTTCATATATCAAGATATATGAACTGTACCAGTTTATATTATAAATTAATACATAGCTTGGTTTTTTTTAAACATTTATTTATTTTATGCTGGACATAATTATACATGCCTTTTTTTAAAAAATGAAAGTAAACATTTATAAACAATATTTTGGATTTTGTGCATCGTTCTTTCCAAGCTGCTACCCGCTGGTAGGGGGCACTGTCATGGGGAAATCATAAGAAGACACAGAAATCCTTAACCTAGAGACAGGAGAGTAGTGGTCTACAAGGCTGCATTGTCTCATTGACGTTACTTCAAGGGGTCTTGCTCGATCAAACCACATTACTCTAGAAAGGATCCACAGCTTTTCATTTTCTGTGGAGACAAAATTAGAAATCCTTTTCCACAGTAACTTGTCCTTAGGCTTAAACTTTAAAGTCAAAGGATTTTAAATATATATTGAATTAATCCAGCAGCATGTTTTGCCTTCTTTTTTTAATAATAATATAATTTAAAAATTTTATATGTGGATCCCAGTTTCCCTTTCTCCCTCCAACCTTTCCTCACTCCATCCCTCCTTCACTCCCTCACTCTTAGCCTCTTTCCCCTGTGACATGCACCCTGGCCAACCTCCCCTCCAGCCCCCAACCCCCATTCCACTTGTAGGAATATGCTATCCAGGTTGGGTCATGTAAGTCTGTCAAGTCATTTGAAGTAGAGACTAGGTCTTTTCTCCTATCTCTAGGTTAAGGGGGTATCCCTCCATGGGGGATGTGTCCACAAAGTTCTTTTGTGCACCAGAAATAGATCCTGTTTCTACTATCTGAGGTCCCACAGACTTCTAAGTCCTTCTAGCTTAGAACCATATTCAGGAGTCTGAGTCAGTTCTTTGCTGTGTTCCTAGCAATTAGTCTGGGAGGCCCAAACTCCTTCTTGGTCAGGTCAGCTGTCTTTGTGAGTTTCTGCAACATGGTCTTGTCCCCTCTTTGTGTATCTGGATTCTAGTTCGACTCAGTGTTTGGTTATGGGTGTTTGATTCTGTTTTCAACAGGTACTAGATGAGAACTCCATGATTATGGATAATTTCGTTGATGATCTCACTATCAGGAAAGGGCATTTATGGTAGCCTTTCCATGGTTTTTCAAATTATTAGTTGGAGTTGGGCTTACATGTA
This sequence comes from Cricetiscus sungorus, assembly GCA_030556225.1. Taxonomy (NCBI): domain Eukaryota; kingdom Metazoa; phylum Chordata; class Mammalia; order Rodentia; family Cricetidae; genus Cricetiscus; species Cricetiscus sungorus. The sequence goes on from JANBXA010000730.1 coordinate 92,052,868, forward strand.
GTTCTATAGACCTTTCTTTAGGTTATCTCTTTAAAACCAATATTGGCTCCCTCTTTTATGCCCCTCTCTCACCCTGACTCAACCTTTCTAGTCACATGTTTTTCTCTTCTCCCCTTCTCTTTCTCTTAGTTCTCTCTCCATTCACTGCCCCCTCATTTCCCATATGCTCTGGAGGACTTGTCCCATTCCCCTTTTGTGAGGAACCATATATGAATCTCTTAGAATACAATACACCTTTTATCCCAGTTCATCTGGTGGTATAGGATGGCGATCCTTTGCTCTACGTCTAAAATTCATATATGAATGAGTACATACCCTGTTCCTGTTTTTGTGACTGGGTTACCTCATTCGGGATGGTTTCTTCAAGGTCCATCCACTTGCCTGTGAATGTCAAGATTCCATTATTTTTTTTTCTGCAGAGTAATATTCCATTGTGTAGATGTGCCACATCTTCTTTATCCATTGTTCAGTTGAGGGGCATCTAGGTTGCTTCCAGGTTCTTGCTATTACAAATAATGCTGCTATGTACATAGTTGAGCACATATCTTTGTTGCATGGATGTGAGTCATCTGGGTATATACCTAAGAGTGGAATTGTTGGATTCTGTGGTAAGCTAATTCCCATTTTCCTGAGAAACCACCATACTGATCTCAAAAATGGCTGTAAAAGTCTACAATACCACCAGCAGTGAAGGAGTGTTCCCCTTTCTCTACATCCTCTCCAGCATAAGTTGTCATTGGTGTTTCTAATTTTAGCCATTCTGGCAGGAGTAAGATGGTGTCTCAAAGTTGTTTTCATTTTCATTTCCCTGATAACTAAGGATGTTGAACATTTTCTTAAATATCTTTCAGCCTCTTTGATTTCCTCTATTGAGAATCTTGTTTCAACTCTGTACCCCATTTTTTAATAGGGCTATTTGTTGTTTTGTTGACTAGTTTCATGAGTTCTTTGTATATTTTTAAGATCAGCCCTTTGTCAGATGTAGGATTGGTAAAAAATTTTTTTCCAGTCTGTGGGCTGCTGTTTGGTCTCTTCAACTGAGTCCTTTGCCTTACAGAAGCTTCTAAGTTTGAGGAAGTCCCATTTTTAATTGTTGATCTCAGTGTCTGTGATACTGGAGTTATGTTCAGGAAGCCGTCTCCTCTACCAATTTGTTCAAGGGTACCTCCCACTTTCTCTTCTAAAAGGTTCAGTGTGGCTGGATTTATGTTCAGGTTTTGATCCATTTGAACTTGAGTTTTGTGCATGGTGATCGACATGGGTGTATCTGCAGTCTTCTGCACACCATCATCCAATTGTGCCAGCACCATTTGTTGAAGAAATTTTCTTCTGCCCATTGTATATTTTTTAGCTGTTTTGTCGAAAATCAGGTGTTCATAGGTGTGTGGATTAATATCGTGATTTTGGATTCGAATCCATTGTTTACCTGTCTATTTTTGTGCCAAAACCAGGCTGTTTTCAGGACTATGGCTCTCTAGTAGAGCTTGAAGTCAGGGATGGTGATGCCTCTTGAAGTTCTTTTGTTGTACAGAGTTGTTTGGGCTATTTTGGGTCTTTTGTTTTTCCATACAAAGTTAACTATTATCTTTCAATGTCAGTGAAGAATTGTGCTGGGATTATAATGGGGATTGCATTGAAACTATAGATTGATTTTGGCAAAATTGCCATTTTTACTATATTTATCCTTCCAATCCAAGAGCATGGGAGATCTTTTCATTTTCTGGTATCTTCTTTAATTTCTTTCTTTAAAGACACAAAGTTCTTATTGTATAGGTCTTTCACATGTTTGGTAATGGTTACCCCGAGATATTTTATGTTGTTTGTGGCTATTGTAAAGGGTGGTATTTCTCTGATTTCTTTCTAGGGCTCTTTGTTGTCTGAATAAAGTAGGGCTACTTTTTTTTTTTTTGAGTTTATCTTGTATCCTATTAGTTTGCTGAATGTGTTTATCAGCTGTAGGAGTTCCCTGGTAGAGTTTAATGGATTGCTTATGTAAACTATCATATCATCTGCATATAGAGACAGTTTGATTTCTTCCTTTCCAATTTAGATCCCCTTGATCTCCTTTTGTTGTTTTATAGCTTTAGCTAGATCTTCAAGTACAATATTGAAGAGATATGGAGAGACAGGACAGCCTTGTCTTGTTCCTGATTTTAGAGGAATTGCCTTAAGCTTCTCTCCATCCAGTTTGATGTTGGCTGTTGGTTTACTGTATATTGCTTTTATTATATTTAGGTATGTTCCTGTTATCCGTGATCTCTCCAAGACCCTTATGACGAAAGAGTGGTGACTTTTGTGGAAGGCTTTTTCAGCATCTAGGGAGATGATCATATGGTTTTTCTTTTTCAGTTTGTTTATATGGTAGATCACATTGACAGGTTTTCATATGTTAAGCCATCCTAGCAACCCAGGGATGAAGCCTACTTGGTCATGGTGGATGATTTCTATGATATATTCTTGGATCTGGTTTGACAGTATTTTATTGAGTATTTTTGCATCGATTTCCATCAGGGATATTGGTCTGTAGTTTTCTTTCTTAGTTGTATCTTTGTGAGGCTTGGGTACCAAGGTGATTGTGGCCTTATAGAAAGAGTTTGGTAATGTGCCTTCTGACTCTATGGTGTGGAACAATTTGAGGAGTATTGGAATTAGCTCCTTTTTGAATTTCTGGTAGAATTCTGCACTGAAGCCTTCTGACCCTGGGATTTTTTTGGTTGGAGGTTTTCGATAACTGTTTCGATTTCAATGGGGATCATAGGTCTATTTAAGTTGTTTGTCTGTTCTTGGTTTAATTTTGGTAAGTGATAGTTGTCCAGAAATTTGTACATTTCCTTTGAATTTTCAAATTTTGTAGAGTACAAGTTTTCAAAGTATAATGTGAAAGTTGTCTGGATTTCCTCTGTGTCCGTTGTTATGTCCCCCTTTTCATTTCTGATTTTGTTACTTTGCATGATCTCTCTCTCTGCTTTTTCATTAGTTTGGATAAAGGTTTGTGTATCGTGTTGATTTTCTGGAAAAAACAACTTTTTGGGCATTGATATTTTGTATTGTTTTCCTGGTTTCTATTTTATTGATTTCAGCCCTCAAATTGATTATTTCCTGGCATGTACTCCTCCGGGGTGGGTTTGTTTCTTTTTGTTCTAAGGCTTTCAGTTGTGCTGTTAATTCTTCAATGTGACTATCCTCTGTTTACTTAATATGGGCATTCAGTGCAATGAACTTCCCTCATAACACTGCTTTCAAGGTATCCCATAAGTTCGAATATGTCATGTCCTCATTCTCAATGAATTTTAGGAAGTCCACAAGTTCTTTCTTTATTACTTCTTTGACCCAGGTGTGGTGCAATTGCATATTGTTCAGTTTCCATGAGTTTGTAGGGTTTCTGCGATTAGTGTTGTTGTTGAATTCCAATTTTTAAAGCATGGTGGTCAGAAAAGATACGGGGGCTATTCCAATTCTTTTGTATCTGTTGAGGTTTGTTATGCCACCTAGTGTGTGGTCTATTTTTGAAGGTTCCATGTGGAGCAGAGAAGAAGGTATATTTTTTGTTTTTGAAAGGAATGTCCTATAGATGCTTGTTAGACCCAGTTGAGACATCTGTTAGTTCTTTGTTTCTTTGTTGAGTCTGATTGGTGGTCCTGTCTAATGGTAAGAGTTTTGTGTTGAAGTCTCCCACTATAAGAGTGTGAGGTTTTATGTGAGCTTTGAGTTTTAGTAGTGCTTCTTTTACGAATGTCGGTGCCTATGTACTTGGGGCATACATGTTCAGAATTGAGACTTTTTGTTAATGGATTTTTCCTGCGATAAATATGAAATGACCATCTTCATCTCTTTTGATTAATTTTGGTTTGAAGTCTATCATGCCCATGAACATATAAGAAGCATAATGAACACCAAATTGGCAAGACCAAAGAAAAAAGACCCCTCGATATATAATAATCAAAACATCTAACATACAGTATATAGAAGAATATTAAGAGCAGCGAAGGAAAAAGGACAGGTAATATATAAAGGCAGAGCTATCAAAATTATGCCTGACTTCACCATCGAAACCCTCAAGGCCAGAAGGTCCTGGATAGATGTTCAACAAGTACTAAGAGTTCACGGATGCCACCCAGGCAACTATACCCAGCAAAACTCTCAATCACTATAGATGGAGAAAACAAGATATTTAATGACAAAGTCAGATTTTCACAATATGTGCCTACAAATCCAGCCCTACAGAAAGCTTTGGAAGGAAAACTCCAATGCAAGGAAGGTTACTACACTCACAAAGAAGTAGGCAACAGATAATCCCACTTCACCAGAAACCAAGGGTAAAGAAGGACAAATAAATTCACAATGCCACTGCCAAAAGCAAATCTAAAACAAACACACATTAACAATCAATGGTCTTTACTCTTCCTCAACTTTAATGGTCTAAACTAGCCTATAAAAAGACACAGGCTAACAGAATGCATACGAAGACAGAATTCATCCTTCTGCTGCATACAAGAAACATACCTAAGCTACAAAGATAGACATTACCTCAGGGTAAAGCCTGAGAAATGATCTTCCAATTAAATGGAACCAAGAAGCAAGGAGTTGTGGCTATCCTAATATCTAACAAGTTAGACTTCAAACCAAAATTAATCATAGCTTGGTTTTTAATAATTGGAATTATTTTATTTTTAATTTATTGGATCAGTATGTCAATATTGTTATGGAAGATATTTAGACTGATTTACAGGATAATTAAAGAATAGCAATCAGATGTGTAAAACTGATTAACAGTACTGTTTTTGATACATGTATATGGAAATTAAACATTTAAAATTTTCTTTACTTCAAATATCTGAAAAATGAATGACATAATTTTAGCAGTTTGTATAGCAAATTTATTTTTATTCCCTCTACTTTGAATACACAAGCTTTGAACATAAGGTAAGAATTAGAATTTTTTATGAATTTGAAGCAAACAAACCCTACATTTATTTTGGTCAATCATTTCTATCCACATAAATAAGAGAAAATGATTGATGGTTTGTGTGATGCATCTGTCAATATTTTCCATGAAAGGATAACTGGAAGTCAGGAAGAGTATAGATAAATCTCAATCTGTTAATACTTGCAAGTGGATCTATGTAAAGATTTATCTCCTTCTGGTATTTTTTTTTCTTTAATTTTGTTTTTTAAATTAATCCTATATAACAACTGTCAGAGAAAGTCATCCTAGTGTTTTCCTTTACATTCTTGTCCACATTGTAGTCTTGATTACAAATGGGAAATATTGCAGACTGGTGGGCAAACATGTAATGTTTGAATAAGTTGTGAATTTTTATTCCTTAAATTGTGAAGAAAATGCTAATGATTCATGAATATTATTTTTCATTTAAATATATATGGGAATGACATACATATTGATGAGATTTAGCATGCCATATAACAAATTGATTAAGTGTTCATTCTCAATTTCAGTTTTTTGTCCAATAACCATAAAAATGTTCACAAATTAACTTTCTTTCTTCTATATTTATGTAATGTGAAGGTTATAATTTGAATCTTTATAATTTGAAGCTTATATATGTCACCAAGCTACTTACAATATGTGTCAATTGGTGCACAGAGAAGTATTCAGCTAAAATACTTATCAAAAAATTGGCTCTGTGTTAATGTGAGAATATGTTTGTGAGTTGCTGGTATCAGAGAATAAAACAATACTAAACTGCAGGCCATTTACACAAACTTTTCGAAATGTATTGCACATAGATGATAAAACTGAAGTCCATATCATGGAGAGCTCTTCTCATGAGAAGCAGCACTACAAAAGAAGACAGAAAAAATTTTAACATGGGACACTGTGTAAGACGCTACAAAAGTGGAGTTAGAAAACAAACAAAAAACACTAAGAATGGTTGTTAATAGATTTAAACAGGCAAGCACAACTTTTCTCACTGCTCATTCTCCATTTCTCTCAAAGTTGTAAATGACACAGAAGCACACAGCACGCTGTTTCACTTTTCTGATTACTGGCATTACATATCTGACAAATGAAACTAGAAGAAAGCTTATTTATCTTAGCTCACACATTTAGAATTTATATTCAGTGATGTCAGGAAAGTCATAGAGGACTTCATGATGGTGGACCTGAAATTGCACCTTCTCAGATCACTATGGGACAGAAAATATAAGGGTGGTTCTGTATTTATCTCCTCCTTTTTTTCTTGTTAAATATTCAGCCATGGATTCAGGATAGCACTGCCGACATTAAGAGGCTCTTGGGGTCACCTCTTCCTCAAGTCTTTCTGGAAATTCCCTGAGTTCTTACGCAGAAAAGTTTCTCCCAGGGAATGATAAACACAGTGAAGTGATCTTGAAGGTTAACAGTTATAGACAAGAATAAGTTACCGTCAGGATTTATAGGCAGCATAAATGCAACATAGAAAACACACAATAGCAAATGGGAAATGAATAATTTTACATAGACACAAATTCATTACTTTCAATATTGATTATTTTTATAAGTTGTAATCATGAGATTTAAAAACACAAATTCTATAGAAATGAACATTGAACTTAATGAAAAAATAAATTAATAACCATTTTAAGTTATAAACAATGAAAATATTTAATTTGGGGGACTCCAGTATTCTGTTACAGTAACATAAAACAATTTAGACATTAAAATGACTATTTTCCATTTTGCTTCAGTGCTTTTTACTTTTCTGATACTGTTTTACTGTATGAAAATGTGTCCATTCTTTCTCCCTACTAATATGTTTTATTTTGTCAATTTTATCATTATTTCAAATAAGCCATTTTCATATCTCTTAAGAGAACTTCTGAATTTTTAACTTAAATGGTATTACTGTAGATATTTTATAAAGACCTTGAAGTCTACCAATGTAAATGGTGACCTGTTAAGAACATGTTTTTCTGCCAGCCTGGTCACAGAACCCCACCACCCCAAATAACACACAGGGACACTGTATTAGATATAACGCTGTTAGCCTGTTACTAGCATTTATTGGCTAGCTGTGTCTTAAATATTAATCCATTTCTATCAATATAAATATTTCCACGTGGTCTTATCTTACCAGAGGGAGCCTGGCATTGTACTTTCTTTGTCCTCCATGTTGAATCTCCTTCTCCCTGACTCCTCCTTGTCTCCTAGTCCTGCCTATCTTGCTTTCCTATTGGCCAATAGTGCTTTATTCATTAACCAATGAAAGAAACATATTTACAGAATGACACCTCCCATCAGTGACTTTACAAAATGCTAAGTGTATTCAGACTGTCAGAATTTTGGTTCCCATTAGGCATAAATATCCTGACATAATATGTACTAATATCCATAAAATGTCTTCAATTTAAGGGAGGAATTTCTCATCTTTCAGTCTTATTCATGACCAAGAAAGGATGAGAAATACTAAGAGAGGTTGAAAACTGACAATCTTGAATCAAACATTTTGTCAAAAACATCTTTCTCAAAGGGAATTTAAAGGGCCTTTACAGTGAACACCCAGTGTAAAGGTATGTAGTGTTATAGTCCATTCCTCTATTTAATCCAAACAGTCTTCACACCTTGCAAAGGCTAAAAGAAAGGAGAAAGCTAAAGAAGAAAAATTTAAGCTAACATAAATTGACTCAAGAAATTTATGGAAAAAGCAAATTATCATTAAAATACAAGATGAAGTTGATGTAGTTTAATGTAGTTGAACTGATATCATATTGGAAATTGGTGTATTAGCTAGAACTCAGGTAGAAGAAGTTGATGGATATCATAATACCTTAGAATGCTGAGTAATACTCAAGGAAAATTCAGTGTGCTTTGACATTCCCCAAAATATAGGACTTTTAAACAATTTACTAAATATTCTCATCCTGTGTTTTGTTAATGTAACAATCAAACATATTTGTGAACAAGATGGACCTATAGCTAAAGGATACACAATCATACTCCAAGGGCATTTGCTCAACTATTTTTACAGCAGCATTTTCTGTAATAACTAGAACCTGGAAACAACTTAGATGCCTATTAACCAAAGAATGAATAAAGAAAATCTTGTGTATTTACACTATGGAGTATTATTCAGTGATTAAAAAAAAAGGCAATTTGAAATTTGCAGGAAAATGAATGGAACTAGAAAAAATAAAGTTACCACACTGAGTGACATAATTCGACCTGGAAATACAATCAGGGCATGTAAGATGTAAAGCAAAGAATAACAAAACAACAATCCACAACCCCAAAGAAAATAAGTAATAAGGGGGACCCTAAGAGGGACATATATGGATGGCCACAGGAAGGGAAAATAATTAAGGTCTCTTATGTAAACTTGGAGGGAGGGTAGTAAGGAGAGGATGGGAGCTTGAGGGTTCAAGAAAACTAAGTTGGGGGAAGAAAGGAGTGGGGAGCAATGAAAGAGTCATCTTGATAGAGCGAACCATTATGGTGTTAAAGGGAAAAACCTTGTGGTAGAGAAGTTCTCAGAAATCCACAAGAATGACCCCAGTTAAGACTCCTAGCAATAGGAGAGTGTGCCTGAATGGGCCTTCCTATTTAATTAGATTAATGACTACTCTAATTGTCATCACAGAACATATATCCAGTAACTGATAGGAGCATATGCAATGACCCACAGTTCTTAGAGCTCAGTTGAAGAGAGGGAAGAAGGATCATATGAACAAAGGGGGGAGGGGATCAAGAACAGAATGGGGAAAAACACAGAGACAGCTAGTCCTAATCTTAGCTAGTGGAAGCTCATGGATTATGGATTGACAGCTATGAACCTGCTTGGTACCAGACTAGACCCTCTGAATGTAGATGACAGTTATGTGGCTTGATCTGTTGCAGGAGGGCTCACAGTGTCACCAGGACCTGTTCCAGGTGCATGAACTGACTTTTTGAAGCTCATTACCTATTGAGGAATACATTGATAAGTCATGGTGCAGGAGGAAGGAGCTTGGTCCTACCACAACTTGGTATATTAGACTTAGTTGACATATACAAAAAGTTCATTTTTATCAATCATAAGAAATACCCATCAAAATGACAGCATGAATTAACCTAGGCCCCAGTTAATGTGGCTGTCATTCAATATGATATCTTAAAAGCTACATTTGATTGGAAATATTCTTTCATGGGATTTTAACTTTCCAGGATTATTTGTAAAGCCATGATGGTATTTTGTTTGTGATGAAATGTTCTTGAATTCTTTGTGAATAAGTCAAACACTTTTCTGTGAATTAGCCTGAACATCTGCTGCTTGTGTTTGCTCACAATGCAAAGTAGAAAACAAAACTCACTCATTGAAGGTCACAAATAACACAAAGGTTAATAGAAAGAAAATTTAGAAGCCTTTCTCTTCTTGCATGTTCTCCATTTACCTCTGAATTAGCGATTTTCATATCTGTATTCATCATGAAGTTCATCTGTTTTGTATTAGACAAAATAAAAATTAATTATTATTTCAGATGAAAAATCACAACACAGAAGATAAAGATAAAGTCAAATAAATTTTCTTGGAAGGGCAAAGTCATACATTTGCCAAGTTATATTTATTAAGATCAAAGAAAATCCATTCACCATTCACATTTTATGCTTTCCAACATGTACCTATACAGCTAGTAATTTCTAAATTCAAGAAGTTTCCATTTAAAAATAATATTCATGTGAAAAGATAGTATCTGCATATTACTAGCATTTTGTTGAATGTGACTTGAGCAAGAAAGGTTGCTGATATTCTCATGCCATCATTTTATAAGCTTTATTTTGAGAAAAAGCAAGTGGTCCTTCTTTTCTATGTTCTCTCTGTTCTTAATCCCCTTTGCAATTTTTCAGGCCCCAATTTTTATATTTCATACTTGTTTCTTATGCAGTCTATAAACACTTCCTCTGAATCTTCCTTAAAATATTTTTTTTCTCCTGTGCTGGGTCCCTTTCTAGTTTCCTGGTATCTATCTGCATTCACTAATTCTTAAATAAATAAAAGAACACACAAACTAGAATCTACATCACACATAAAGAGGAAATGTGGTTTTTGCCATCTTGATCCTAAGAGATTACTTACCTCCTTAATTGAACATTATACAAATCTACCCACTTTCCTTAATTGAGTGATATTCTCTTTATTGGTTCATTAATTTGCTATGTTCTAATTGTTCTTGAACCTGTTCATATTTGATGTGCATACATCCTGGGGGATTTGCAAATTTAATTGTTTTGTTTTTTTGTTTGTTTCTGCATTAGTAATACACATGGGATACTTGATTTGTAGACAATTTAAAATAATCATGCATCAAAATTCCAAATTATATTGTTCTGGACATTTTCCTACTCATGTATCAAACTACAACAGGAAACTATGTTAGACAAAATCTAAGATACCATCCAAGTCTATCCTTGGGGAATATCTGAGTTTGATAGGGTCATATGAAAGAGTTTTGATGAAGGTTTTCTTGCAGGAATATGGGTAACTCTTAGGCAGCTGCAATGATTGCCCCAGTATAGATATAAGCACCATCCCAGGAGCATTCTGTCCAGTATGCAGGTACCTCTATTCAAGCGTTTCTTCCTTCCCAGCAGTGATAAGGCACATGTAACTGTAGAAAGGGGCCTTGTGAATCTTGCAAACTTTTATGCTTTGGGGGGGGGGTTGTAACTGAGTGAGCTGCTGGAGCTTCTAAAACTACCTTCCTGGGTCTTGTGGGCTTCCTTTATTCTTCAAGAAGGAGATGTTGTACTTTGGAAGAAAAAGCTACCAAAAACTATGACTACCTCGAGAGTGTTTAACTTTCTAGCTTTATAGTTTTATAACTTATTTGATTAATTTGTTAATAAGCCTATTAATAATTTGTTAGTACAGTTGAAAAGAACAAAATTAATTCACTGAGAAATTGAAATAACTTTTTAAATACTACAACTGGTATTTAGTGGAGAAATAAATATCCTAATCTAGATTTATACTGAAATTGTTTAATAATTTTGCCCCCTGATTGAATTGAAATATGACAAAAAACCCCAAGTTTTTCTTGATGTACTTTTTAATGAGACATATTTTTATGAAGTCAGTAACAGATTCAGGTAAGAATAAAGGTAGGTGTTTCTTTGATTATTGCTTTTAATATAGGGCTGGAAAAATAAACACCTCAGGATAGGTAGAAAAACATTTACTTAGCATGTACTATGCAGTGCAGTTTTGGATAGTGAGACTCCTGACTGAAAGCAGGTCTATCTGAGCAAGGTTGGAAGTCAGTCAGTGAATTAATTTCCTGGGTGTTACGGCAGGTTGTTCCCACCGGCGCCAGCCTGCTAGCCTGCCGGTCTGGGCCCACAGCCACCGCCAGCCCCAAATAACACTCAGAGACTCTGTATTTGATACAATCCTGTTGGCCAGTTACCATTATTGTTTATGGGCTAGCTCTGCCTTAATTATTAACCCATTTCTACTTATCTAAGTATTTCCACGTGGTCGTCTTCCTTCTTCCCCGGGCTACATCTCGACTCCAACCCTCCTACTTCCTCTTTCCTTCTCCTAGTCTCCTAGCCCCGCCTATCTAGTTTTCTATTGGCCACAGGCTTTATTAATTAGTATGAGAAACATATATACAGAATAACATCTCCCATCACCTGGGCTCAAGAGACATCATTGAGTTAAATTTAAAGTTTTAAAATTAATCTAGTTAGGAATTAATTTCATTGCTATGATGGAATTTTTGTTATTGTAAAGTTACTCAAAATTAACATTTATTGCTAAGTGTGTGGAGCAAACATTGAAGTCATGTTCATTTGCTCAATATGTTTCATTTAATCCAATGATTACTTTTTATTGCTGTATATCAGTAAACTTTCCACTAGATTTTGTGTATGTTTGCATATATACAAAATCTCTTCTAGTTTCTACTAAGTAATTAATGATATTTACATGGAAGGAGGAAAACTCTTCGGATCTCAATCTTAGATAATGTACTGTAGGAAATGAATGGTGAAAGCAGGAAAATTAGGCTTTGCCAGGGAAAAGCATACCAAATTTTCTATAAATGTCATTTGCTCACCCCTAAAACCATCTAAATACATGTAACATGATATGAATTGAAAAGGTTGTATTTACATATTTAGAACATATAAACAATTGAATAAAAACAGGCCGTAAATATGAAAGATAAGAAAAGAGTACAGGAGAGAGAGCTTGGAGAGGCAAAACAGAAAGGGGGAAAACACATTTAGAATATTAAAAATTGAACACAGTTATTTACATAAGAAAAAAATGTATCATTTTATTTAGTGAGAGGTGCTAGACATTACAAACCTTGTATTTGTAATGGGTTTGCATCCCCTTGGGGAGGTATCTGTATCCTGCTTAAAACCATAGTAGTAATTCAGAAGGTTCTAAGAGGTTAAGAAGAATCACAGGAAGGTTAAGGTAACATGAAACTTCATCAAAGTTCATACTGTGTATTTATCTGTTGTGATTCTTTTTGAAAAACACAATATTGTAGTTTGAAAATATTGAATTATTGATTGCTGTCAACATAGGAACAAAGGAAAATATGCCACAGTAGATTCCGAGAAACAATTCAATTGTGGTGTCTGCTCTCACTGTCATCAACATTTAAAAATACTTTTGTGGACTTGATAGAGACTTGCTCACATGGTTATTGGCTGTGTAGAATGAGTAGAATTCAAGTTGTTATTCTCTTTTAAGTCATTTTTTATCTCAATAATTATATTAGTAATTTGTTACTTGTAAGCTATTGGGTTCTTTATTAATAGCCAAATAGTCCATGATACAATGAAGGTGTTAATTAGGAATGCTGCAAATTAGGTGATGAGAAATAAGCATGAGAGCACACTAAACTGGAATTTTGTTTCTTGAAAATTATGTAAGATGAAGTTTTAAGCAAACTAACACAGCCGTATTAATTTTCTTATTATTTATTTATATGTGGTATGTGTATGTATACATGCACATATTTGCAACACCATGCCATCCTGGTCTTGTGGTGTTCTGAAGACAACTTGCAAGAATCAGTCCATTCCTTCTACTCTGTGGGTTCTGAGAATGGAACTCAGGTCCTGAGGCTTGGTGGCAAGCACCTTCAATCCTTTATAATGCAGTAAGTTCTTATCTATGGTAATGTCTTTTGCTAGCTTATCTAACAAGACTCTGATAGCTCAGTACATGTTTACTAAGGTCAGAGTCTTAGATTTTGGGAGTGTAAGTTTGATGTGTGTACCTTTTGGAATACCCTTGGTGGAAACCATTGGACTTTCCTTCCCATAATTTACTAGTTCTGCCCAGGTAGCCTTGGTTTGACTTATTATTCTAAACTTCTTGTCTCATGGAGTTAGGGGAGCTGAAGGAGCAGTGAGTAAGGCATAAGGAGTGGATGACACTCAGTGAAGGAGGAAAATAAACAATTACTAAATTCTAGTGCTCTCAGCTCTGGTGACCTCCCTTGAGAGTCAGGAACCTTGGAGTTGAACACTCCCTAGGTAGGGACTCCTCTTTGTGAGAGCTTTTTATACCTACATCATATTAGTGGAGTGGTCTGGTTCTTCCTCTTGGTGGGAGTTGAGATCTCTGGTGGCTGCTTGTAGTCCTGCTTTGAGAGAGGCTGATGGCAGGAAGAGAATTATACTGCTTTTTTTTTTTTAAAGAAGATTAATTACAAACATCTAATAATAAGAAAGGGAATATGTGGGGATTGGGAAAAGTTTTAAGTCAATGTGTAAAGATTAGATGAGGTATTGAATGTGTATAATTAACAAGATGCAAAGGTATCAGATACATAGGAACTGACAGCCTTCCTCCAGTGAATGCAAAGCTTTCTTATGAAGCATATATGAGTAAGTACCAGAAAATAAATCAACAAATAGATACAACAAATATATACATAAAGTAGCATTATAGATTCCTCCACTAGGATGACTACAACTCAAGATTGCTGCTCACTTAGAGAGCTCTTTCAAAGACTAGCTGATTCCTCTTCTTACTGGCTTTCCTGTACAGTCAGGTAGGGTTTCAGAAACAACTGTGCAGTAAGTGGCAATAGACACATTTCTTTTGTTATGATTTACATAATTCAATGGATATCAATATTCTTTCCATAAACTGTCATGTGATTGATGGCTTCATAACCCCATAATTTGTGTAATGGGATAATTAATTGAATTTAATTATTCTGGGACATAAGTAGATATGGGATTTATTTCCATATTATCATATTTCATGACTTTATCAAAGCATTTTTAAAAGGAGATTGTAATGGAAAGATATCTAGTTAAATCAATTTGATTTAGAAATGCCATGGAAATATGGGCAACATTTTATTTTACATGGTAAAAATATATCAAGAAATATTTCACAATATTATCCATTTGCTTTTATTTCAGAAAAGTTTATGCCTGAAAAAATTGAATAAACATAGTATAAGAATATAATGAATATTATAATTTTTCAGATTAATAAGGATACTGGTTTGTGTGTGTTTAACAGGAATAAGAATAAAACCTTAAAGTCAGAAGAATAATATACAGTCTTTAGAGTACAAACAATGGACAGACTGCTTTAGGAGCATTTAGAATTATTTAATCCCAGATGTCATTAACTGTAATTGGTCCAACATTAAGGGGAAATTACATTTGAATTGGACTTTATAGAATTTCAATTGTGCAGAACCTACACACGAAAATAATATTATTCCCCTTAGAAACAGCAGAAGAAAACACAAGGTATGCTTGAGGATGAATGACTCTTAATCATAGAGAATTGTGATGAATTCACAGTAATTATAAAAATGTTTCATCTTTAACCACATACTTTTTAAATACAGGCATGTCTAGTTTAACTTTACAATAAGGCAAAATGCAAATAGAAGCTAAAAAGAGACAAAGTTACCTAAATAACAAAATTCTCATTCAAAAATGTGTGCTAACTTTGAAGAAAAGTAAAGCAGAATCCAAATCAAATAGATACTTTTATCTACATTAGAGTTACTAATACTTAACAAATGTTATGGCCTATTGAACACATCAGATTCTTAGTCAAGAATTCTCTTTAACTTGTGAGTTGCACTTAACAGAAACAGAACTACTGGAGGAGGAGTATGTCAAGGACATATTTGCACTTTCCCATAGGAGGGCATGGAAAAAGGATCAAGCAATAAAGTGCAAAGTCTTTGGGAAGGCAGACCAACAGTGGCTAAAATGATAAAATAGACTTTAGGTATGCATTTAATGCAACAAGATCACAGAGTTGAGATTAACCAGAAAATGAGCAACATTCTATGAAAATTTGTATTATCTCCTTTGGATATTTATGTTAGGATTGCAGAATGGATCACAAGGTAAAGACACATGGTAACCCAGGTTTGATCAGCAAGGACTTCCTTTAGCTGTCCTCTGACTCTCAGATGTGTAAGTTGACATGCATCCATGTAGTGCCAATCCCCTCAATATCAACACATTCAAATGTAAAGAAATATATGCTATATGGAGGAAAAGTAGTATAGTCAGAAATGTACACCTACCCAATAATGTGATAGCATGAGAACATGAAATATATAAACAGAGTGGAAATATTTAATTGAAAACCCACCACAGTCATTATGGAAATATAATGAAAATAGCAAGGTATATTCCTTTGGCACATTTGGTTGGTTTGTCTATAACAGCAGTATCTCTATCAGTTATAAACATAAACTTTAGTTTTATTTATTTTAATATACCATGAAGCAGAGGCATACATTTAACACTGAAGCAAGAAAACCTTTTCTATTTGTTTTACCTTCCTGTTTTCCTTTGTTCTTGTCACAGGTACCTGTTTTATATATGAACAGTAAGAAGTGTTTGCTATAGCATAATTTCCTTTTCACTAGAACAATAGAATTCAAGGCTATGCATTTGTTTATGATAACTTGTCTAAAAGATTGATATAAAAAAACTGGCTGAATTCTTTTTCATAACAAGTTCCATCCCTGTAAGAAAGACATAAGATTGGTAATGGCATCAAATTATTTAACTTGACACCTAGTGTGCATTAATTATTCAGCTTTAAGTTGCACATAATATTTTAAAAAAATAATGCAGATCCCACATAGAGAGCAATGTCTCATCTGCAGCCATATACTGCTGATACCAAGAAACAAACCTAATTTTATTTCCCATTACTTTGTGCTTAGATTTGCCAGCAGGGTAGTAATTCTTTACCACCAAAATTTTGCTAAAATATATTCTAAGATATTTACAAGACTAAACATTAAAAACTATTCAACAAACTTAGAATTTAAAAAGTTCATTTATATTCTGAAATATCAGGACTAGGCATTAGATAACTAATAGTGATAGTTAAGTAAGATTAATAGATTATATTATTGGTTAAGGTATGTATATGATAGAAATAAGGAACATCTGTTTCATATGTAATATACAATATACAGTAAATAATATACAATAAATTATATAAATGTGTTTATTACTGTTGCTTGCAGGCTATTGTCTAGCTAGTCTAACAATGGCTGTCTACAGAATCCAGAAGCTTTTCAGTCTACAAGGCTGGATGTTTCAACTGGTCTCCAGGATAGGTCTGAATTTTGAAGAAATAGTCTCTGAAGGAATGAATTTTACAGAAACAGGGAGGGCAAGCCAACAAAGAGTAAAAGACTCCTTTCTTGCTCTTTAAATAAGCAGCTATGAGAAGGTATGGCCCATATTTAAAGTGCATCTTCCTATCTCAAATAATCCACTATATCAAAGTTTCTCACATGTGATCCTCACAGTTGAGGCTTTGAATCAAATCCAGATGTACTCAAGCTGAAAGCCAAAATGGTCATCACAGTTAAATTAAGCACAAAAGATAATTAAAAATAACTAAAGGAAGTATTTTATTAATGATCATGTACCAAAAGAAAACAGAATGCAATATTATTTACAGAGATGAGGAATGTATTGAAGAATCAGATCCGTCTTGGATTCTTATTTTACTCAGTGTTGTAAACTATTGGAAATTAGAAACTGCATGGAATGAGTTCACTTCTCAGTTTCTGGTTAATCTTCAATTTAGCCTCTTTGAAATTTTCCTACAATATTTTACATTCAGTAGTACAGAAAAACACAAAAAATATTATTTTTAATGGAATCAGTAGTAAAATAAAAAATGTTATATCATTTCTCCATTATATTGGCTGTTAATAATTGCCTTCTTTTTTTTCATCACAATCACTATGAGATTGTCCAAGCATGTTTTCCAGAAAAAAAATCCTGTTTCAGAGACTATTGTGGCCTTGACAGCTTTAATTTTGGATGTGCAACTTGTGTCAACTTGTGTGTGTCTGTGCTCATCTTTGTGCTCTCATATGAATTTCTGGCAATATTTAGATATAATGGACAGTAATTGATTATTTTTGGAACAGCCTGTTATTATTTCAGGAAGTAGCATAAGGAAATCAGATGTGGTTGATCTTATAGCCTTCAAGGATACAGATAGTATCATTAGCTTGTGATAATGTAACCACTTGGACCTTTATAAATGTAACTAAAGCCATATTTTTAGTGCCTCAAATTTAAGGTAAAATAATGGATTTTATAAGAAAATTGTAAAAAATTGTGTGTTATTTTAAAAATAGTGCAAAGTTTTTAATGTCTTTTACATTCAAATAAGCAAAGACATTAAAATGTCATATATATATATATATATATATGTATATATATATATATATATATATGAGTGTTGTCCTGGAACAGGCTCTTGAGTGCCCTATACATGCAGGTTCAATCTCCATGAGTTCATGTGAGCTTTGCTCGTGTGGGTTTAAAAGGTCTTATTTTCTTGGTGTCCTCCATGCCTTCTGACTTTTACATTCTTTCAACATCATCTCAGGCAGTGATCTCTGAGCTCTGAAGTGAGAGTTTGATAGAGACATCCCATTTATAACTGAGTGTTCCAAGCCCTCTCAATCTTTGCATACTATCTGGCTATGGATTGTAGACAGAGTTTCTGTCCTGCTTAGTCCCTCAACTGTTTAGTTCCAAATAAACACACTGAGGCTTATATTTATTATAAACTATTTGACCAAAAGTCAAACAGTTTTTATTGGTTAGTTTTCTCTTAATGAGGCTGTGACTTACCGGTAATGTTCCCCAGCATGTTACTCCTTTGGCTGCTCCATGGCAACTGTTTCCTGCCTTCCCTCTTCCCAGAATTCAGGTTACTCTGTTAGCCTCACCTATATTTCCTTCCTGACTCAGCTTTTATTTATAAACCAATAAGAGAAACATATATTTGCAGCATACAGAAGGATATTCTCCCATCATTTCCTCTTTTTTGCCTAAATAAAAATGGAGGTTTTAACATTAATATAGCAAGATTATATACAATCAACAGTTATCAAACAATAACTATATTTATCTATATTTAGTCAATTAACATTTGACAAAATTTAAAGAAAATATTCTATCTTCTGGTCAGTCAGCATTTCTTCACAAACCAATAAGAGAAACATTTATTCATAGCATAAAGATGAACATCCCACATCAGTGGGTTTCTGTATTATTTCTTATCTGCTGTAGGAAGATCTACTCTTATTAGAGCTGAAAAAGGCACTGACATATAATTATAGAAAAATGCCATTAGGAGTCATTTTCTCAAGATGCACTTTCAGACCAGTATTATTTGGTTTTCTCCTAGGTTCCAGGGACCTTTTGTCTTGGATTCTTGGGCAACGAAGCAGTGTCAGTATGAGTTACATCTTATGGAGTGGGTTTTATGCCAAATATGATATTGCTTGGTTATTCTCACAAACTTTGAGCCACCATTGTCCTAGCATATTTTACATACAGGGCAGCATTTCTCATAAAGGCTTTGTGGCTGGCATCATTCTAATGTCTTTGGTATAGGAATGTAAAGGTCAACATTCTGTGTAGAATCTATATAACTCCATATGTGCATGTTCAATTTAGAAGTTGTTTTCATCATTGGGTCCTGCTGTCAGTTTGTAGAGAGCAGTCTATAGTATCAGCAACTATAGGTTGTTTGGACTTCCCATGTAGCCATATTGGCCACTAAACTCTGTTACATGTAACCCAATTCCTGTATTGGATGTTTAGCTGGGTGACAAGAGATAGCCAGTTGGGATTCTATCTCCCCCATTATTTGATGATTTTCTTTATGTAACCTTCAAACATTTATATATTTTAGAAAACTTCTGCGATATATTTTAGGCTTCCTGAGGTAATTCCACATTAATTTACACAGTGGCTGTACTAGATTATACTATGGCCAGTAGTGGATGGGTGTTTTCTTTACCCGTACCCTCACAAACATCAGCTGTCAGTTGTTTGTTGATTTTAGCTATTCTGACATTGTAATGTGAAATTTCAAAGTAGTTTTGATTTTTATTTTCATGATCGATAAGGATGTTGAACATTTCTTTAAATGTTTCTATGTTTCTTGGCCATTTGAATGTTGTGGTTTGTTGTTGTTGTTTGTTTTGTTTTGTTTTTATGGGATTCTTAATTTAATGAACAAGTGGTGGGTCTATGAATCTTATGTTGTCTCTGATGGGAGATGTCATTCTGTAAATTTGTTTCTCATATTAGTTAATGAATGAAGTACTGTTGGCCAATAGGAAAGGAAGATAGGTGGGACTAGGAGACTAGGACAAGAGAGAAAGAAATAGGGGGAAGTTTCAACATGCAGTACCCACAGGGTAGAACTCTGAATTTTCTCTCCGGTAAGATAAGACCACACAGTAATACTTAGATTGATAGAAATGGGTTAATGTTTAAGACAGAGCTAGCCAATAAGAAATGCTAGTAACAGGCTAACAGCTTCATATCTAATACAGCATCTCTGTGTTATCTGGGACTGGTGTGGGTCTGAGAACAGGCCTGTGGGAAAAACTGCTCATAACACTTCTCTTGTGATCTTTCATTCTTTTAGATTTGTCCAACACCAATGTGATAATTTTATTTATCTTATTATTATACTTTATTCTGCTATATTAAAATGAATGAATTAATGAATAAATAAAAATGCAACAACTGGCATAAAGGTTAACAGCTGAGTTGCCATTTATGTAGACTGAGAGAGAGAAAACCACTTTTTTTTTCCTATACCTCTATCAACCACTCCAGGACAGGCCTTATCTTCAAAAAAGGATCGACTCCACATTGTGTGTGTATGTGTGTGTGTGTGTGTGTGTGTGTGTGTGTGTGTGTGTGTGTGTGCTTTTCTTTGGTTAAGGTTTGGTGTGTTTGTTTTATTTTGGGGTGTAACTTTACACTGTTTCCTTGTTTTGGGGAGGTTTTATTGTTGTATTGGGTTTCTGTGTGTTTTGCCATTTTTGAGCAAGCAAGTAGTGTAGGTTGTGAGGTAGAAAATGTTGAAGGACTTTGTGATCAAATACATTTAAAGTTAAAACATGTTTCATATAATAAAAATATTGATTACAATATAAGAACAACCATGTTATATTTGACAAAGTTGCCAAAAATATACACCAGAGAAGCTGGGCAATGGTGGTGAGTGCCTTTAATCCTAACACTCAAGAGGCAGTCAGGCAAATCTCTGTGAGTTAGAGGCTAGCCTGGTCTACAAAGCTACACAGAGAAACACTGTATTGAAAAAAAAAAAAAAACAAAAACAAAACAAAAAAAAAACCACAAGAGAAATTAGAAGTTAATAAAATAAATAAATTAGATAAAGCCAATTTCTTTGCAATCATTTCTCCCAACATCCTTTCATAAGTAAGCCTTCCCATCCAAACAATTGAATGAAGGAACATTGCCACATATAGGGAAATATTCACCCTGACTTTTAATAGCAGTGGCTTTGTAGTCCTTTGAGAATCAAATAGTTGACAGAGGAGAAATTGATCTGGGAGGATTCTTATAATTTTCCTCCTAAGCTTGATTCAATGAATGTTTGCTATTGTATATATTTTTAAGGATCATTTATGGCTGTCTCTTTAGTAATAGCAAATCACATAAAACTTCTTTATTTTGCATTATAATTCTATCAGTGTTTTCTAAACTACCATAATGTACCTTATGCCATGACATTTTAGTTACACCAGCTAATCTAAAATCACTTTACTACTGTCATTATGAGAGCATGCATCTTCTGCCAGCTGGAACCACCTAATCAAATAAATTAATCTAGTTATCGGAACTTATTTATCATCCAGAATAACCATATATTCTAATTAATCATTTATACTTTGAAATCCTAGAAGCTGGTGATTTGTTTTAGAATTTCTATAGAGCTATGAACCATAAACAAATCAATTTAAGTGAAAGATGGCATGTGGATGTTTCAGACTATCTGCTCATGGAATGAGGAGGTGCCAAACAGATTTAGATGATTGTTGTCTTATTTTGTTTTGGAGAGAAGATGTCTGTGTTTTAAGTAGTGATGGACATCAGGATCCAAGAGGGATATTGAGAGGAAGAACCTCTGTCTTAGGAGAAATGGAAAAAGCAGAAAGATAGCATTTTCTGTCAGTAGAAGAGTGAACATAACACAAAGTAGGACCAATTAGCTTAATGAAGATTTGCAAACCAAACAACTGAGCTTTTGTTCTTATTGCTGCTGTAGTACAAAGAGGGCTTCCTTCAATGGCAGTTTCAGTTGAAGGGAAGAGTGGAAAAGAGAATCCTAACCCCTAGTCAATTTTTTTCAAGAATAAATATAGGAAAATATTTGTGAGCCCCCAATCTTGAAAAATAAGCATTTATGAAATATCATTTTTTAAACGTTGGATATAACACCATGAGTGTTTTTTTATAAGAACATTTGATGAGATTTAAAATTAATTAATTTGTAATTTTTGGTAGACATAATGATGTACATGCTATTAGATTTCTTAAGTAAGTAAAATGGAGATTCCTGTGAAATTTAGTTATCTCTTTTAATTAGAGAAATGGCAATCTTCTGGTTAGAGAATTTTATTGTTGAAACATTGTATTGTTGATAACTGGGGCATGTATTGTTGACAACTGGGGAACAGAATAAGTACAGCAATGAACCCATTAGTTGCCCATTATGGTAAAGCATGAGTGACAAGAACATAAGCTACTGAGCAAGTAAAAAAGTTCACTGAAAATCCTGCAACTGCAGAAAAAAGTAGGATATCATTAACAATGTGTTGCAGCCACCTAACTTCTATAGGAAAATGGGTAAACAGTAAATAAGCAGGCACCAGGAAAGGAGAGGATTTTTTTTCCCTGATACAAGTACTGGTGTTTTTTTTTTTTTTTTTTTTGGCCCTGTATGTGTCCTGAAAGCCTAAGAAAAATGTCTTAATTAAAAAGTCACAAGACTCTAGTTCCTTTATTGAAAGAATTCTGTCGTTGGTTAATAACAGAATTATTCCCCAACTCAAAATGGTTATTGAGGACTTGGGTAGATGCAGAAAAGCAGCTTTTCCACTGAGGACAGCACATGATTACTGTAAAATAACTGTTTTTAAACAAAATAATCACAGATGACTTTAAATGTATTCAGTGACTTTAGAATACAGTGTTATATACAGCAAACTGAGTGAAAAAAAAATAGTGGTGAAAACACTTAAGCTTCACTGCAACGAGTATGTTTTCCCTGCAGGTAGGCACACCAGTCCCCCAAAACACACAGAGACTCTGTATTTGATACAATGCTGTTGGCCAGTTACTAGTTTCTTATTGGCTAGCTCTGTCTTAATTATTAACCCATTTCTATTAATTTAAGTGCTTCCACGTGGCTCATCTTACTGGAGAGCTCGGCATGCTGCTCTCTCCAGTCTCTCCATACTGACTCCTCTTTACTCCTTCCTATTTCCTCCTTGACTCCTAGCCCCACCTATCATGCTTACCTATTGGCCAACAGTGCTTTATTCATTAACCAGTATGAGAAACATATTTACAGAATAACATCTCCCATCACTTCACAACTAATGAATATTTAACTTATATTTTTAATTTTGTATGTCTACATGTTTTTTGCTTGAAATTTGTATATGTGCTACATGCTTGCCTGGTGCCAGTGGAGGTCAAAAGAAGGTAAGGAGTACCCTGAACCTGGAGTTCAGAAAGGTAATGTGGCACAGTGTGGATTCTTGGTGTTGAACATGATGAGTCCTCTGCACAAGCAACCAGAGTTCTTAAGCAGAGAGCTATTTTTCCAGTCACAATTAATAATGTTTAAAAATATGTTTATATACTATGCTCTTTGAGTATGTTCATTCTTTTTCACTCCCCATTTCTTCTGAGATACATTCCCATTTTAAATTCTCCCAAAATTGTTCATTGAGTTCAATTAGATGTTCTTATACACTCATAGGTATGTTGCCATCCACTGGAGCATATGAGATGTGAGTTAACATCCTTCAATAACACTAATCTCCTCTCCTGGAAACTATCAGTTGCCAATCGACCTTAGTTTGGCATTGAACTTCTACCTATTACATTCTCCATGCTGGGATTTTTTTTTTCTGGCCCCAGTCTTTTGTAACCACCCTATTGTATTCAGAAAACAGTTTCCTTGTCACTATTTGGATCATACTATCTTTATGCTCCTTCATCAGTTTTTCCTGAAATGTAGAATAAAGGGTGTGATAAAGCTGTCCCATTACGTAGAGCACTTACTCTCCTCACATTGACAAACAAGTTGTGGCTCTCTGTATTAATCACCATCATTGCAGATATAAACTTCCTTGATGTGCTTTAAGGGATACACTTATCTATCATTCATATAACAAGTCATTAAGTGTAAGATTAACAATATGTCCCATTAGCAGAATAACTAACATTTTTTTAAATCACCTTAAAGTAAGTGAAGCTAGAGTTTATCTAGGACTTATCTTGATAATGTTTATAAATTGAAAGGCAATGTTGAGATTACAAATAGTATGCAAATATCCACTTCTACAGACACTACCACAATAGCATTCTGTACTGGATTGTATTGATTACATTGGTTTGGCAGTAATAATATTTTAAATTTTGAGAAACAGTAAGTTGGACAACCTTAAATCAGAGTATATGTTTATTCAAAAAATGTGTGTGGGACTATTTCAAGAAAGAGAATTGATATTATTTTAGTGACCACAATGAAACCCTTCTAGTCTAAAAAACAGTTATGCATAATAAAAGATATAATTCACTTATCTATATTCACACAAAAATCTGTATTAGTTTAAATATACATGTATATCTTGTATGTTTAGACTAATATAAATGTAAAAACTTTTGAATAGGCTATGAATGAGACAATAAGTTAAAGTCACTTTTAAAGAAATCTACTGCTAGTATGAATTAAATTAGAAAATATGAAATTGACAAATTTGCAGAACAATAACAATAATCAATGTTTTTCCATAGCCACATTTCTCTGAAACTTTGTGTATAACCTTGCTATATTTTTGAATGATTATGTTAGCCTGATAAATTTTGATTAGTATAATTTTACCAAAATAATATACTGCAGATAAAGAACAAAACCACCAACAGAAAATAAAAAAAATAATTAATATATAAAGTGTTTACTTTTCTTCCTAAGACTGCAACCGGAAATTATTACATTATGAGAACATGCATATATCTCCAAAGTTAACTGCATATTTACTTAATTGTATCTATTCCTGTGAATAAGAAAGATTCAGTGACCAATCTATTCTTTTGTAAAATTGTTCCTATAGCTTGAAAACCATGGATAAAAGCAGTATAAAATTAATTCTTTAAAAATACACTATCTATTTGCATCATAGTTATTTATTTATTTATTCATTCATCATTTAAGTATAGGTCTTGAAGAAAGTGAACCAGAGGTGGGAGAAGACTTTAAACTTTCAAAGCCTGCCATGACTGGAGCACTTTTGCCATTGAGGCTGTACCTTCCTATCTCTGCAAATAGTGCCAACAAATGGGTACCAAGTATTTAAAGGCCTAATTCTGCAGGTAATCCTTTTTGCACAGCAGCAGTTCAATAACAAATGGAATTTGTATTTAGATGATTGAATTTCTTTAGACCTTGAAGGCACAAGCAATCTATTTGAATATGCTGCCCAAATGTCTGAAATTTGTAGTTCCTTTCCAATACATTTTGTTCTCTTTTTGTTGTTTGCTAAGATAAATTGGCTGAGGAAGTGAAGAATGGGGCCTGCTTTTCAACAAAATATGCAAGCACCACTCAGGAGTGTAATGATTTCCCCATAGTCAAGGAATCTACAGATCTTACCATGTTCTCCATCTTCCTGAAACAGTTGACTTGATATAAATGTGGGAAGGACTTTTAAAGTCACAGTCATGGTGACCCCTTTGTGATGGTAACCAAGTGGGCAGTTGCAGTTTACTTCAGAACATGGCATACTCTGAATGAGAACTAATGTGTAATATTGTTTCTTCTATAGCTGGGATTTATGGGTCCAGTAAGCAAGAAGTGAAAATATGAATGTTTTCTACTCACTATCCTGTCCTAGTGATCTACCAGGAAAATATTTATTTCCTGATTCCAAAATTGTAAGTCTGCCTGACACAGAAGTTTTAGTTCAAAAGACAACTCTCTTGCCATAAAAGACAACAATTATTCCACCGAACTAGAAATTAAAATTCTCTAATAGTACTTTAAGCTTCTGATGCCTTTAGCCAACAGGCTAAGAAAAGAACAACAGTGTTAGGAAGCGTGGTTGATTCAGAAGAAAGGAGCATGTGCTTGTAGTATTACCAAGGCCACCTGTATATTTGTAATGGTGTCTATCAATATAAATAAGGAATATTTAGGTACCAATCTATTTTTTAATTTTCCCCAGGAGAGCAATGCTTCTCTACAGTGAAAGGAAAATAAATGAAGTCTAAAGTATGGGATGACCTTAGGACAGTTCTTGGAATTACCATGTTTTGTTAATAAAATCAATGGGGAACTACAACAATCAAATCCAGGCAATGTGAAAATATAGCCAAGCCTCTCCAGGAATGAAAGTGTGATACATTCCTTCAAGAATATAACCAATACCTATTCAGGTGCTTGCTAAGTTTGCAGAATATGAAGTAGAAGGAAGTTATAAATAGCACCTACAACAGTGGTACTGGTTGGAGATTTAAGAATTATAGTTATTAGGAGTATTTATTTCCTCTTTTGTCAAGAATATTATCATGCATTTTGTGACATATGTTAAGCCAATATTTGCATTTTTTATAGTTAGAAAGACAGTGTCCCTGTACCGAAGAAAAATATTCAGGATGATTGAAACATTAGTTTAAATTATTTTAAAATGTCAGAACAAAATCAGTTCTCAACAAATTAGGAAGAAACTCCATATTATTTTATACTTTATGGCCACGATTTACGGTCTGTTTATATGTGTTGTGTGTGTGTGTGTGTGTGTGTGTGTGTGTGTGTGTGTGTCCCATAAATTATACAAAATATGTTACTATATGTATAGTACAATAATATTCAATGAGGATTTACATAATGCTCTGATTTTAATTATTGCTAAATCAAATATATTGACATTTTCCCCAACTAATCTTCATTAAAACCATCAGGAAGCATTGTTCCTGTCTTTGTCTCATAATCCTTTATTTCAAATGCATTTCATATTTTATAGGTTTTGTATACATTATGTTTTTTTCTGAAATAATTGTAATTATTACTTTATTCAAAATTAACTTATAAAACTTTATTAGTTATGATTACAAATATTTGGTATTTTACATTTAAGCTTTGGTGCTTACCAATGTTTTTTCTATATCCTAGGATTTAGTAAAGCAGTACTTGAATTAAAATTCAGACTGCTTATAGTGTTCTAAAAATATACTTCTACCCTCTGTTATTATAAAAATCTTTGTTATAGTGGCAAATTTCCCTGGAGAATTATGCTTAATTGACCTTTAAAATTTCCAGGCTCAATAATACTTTGTGCAGAATTAAATTGTCTCTACTGATAGAACTAGAAGAGACCTTAAAGTTCATCTAACTCTTGTTTTCCTTTCATGGATGAGTTTAATTTACTTTTGCAATGGCTAATACATGCAAAACAAGAACCAGAATTCATGTCTCATTCTTCCCAGAACAAGTTCTTTTTTGTTCATTTCTCTGCCCAAACACACAGCATTATTTCTTTGATGCTGTGCATGCATGTATGCAAATGTATTTTTTAAAAATTAATCAACTCAAATATAAGCCACTGTCATTATTCATATGCATAATATCTTTATGCAAAATGTGTTTCATCTAGTATTTTAGAATGATGTATGAAAACCCAAATTATATCTTGACATTCCAGGCTCAGAGAAAATCCATCATTTTTCTATAGTTTTAATGTGAAGTCTAAAATATCTGTTCTTATGAGTGTCCTGTCAAATTTTCCAAGATCCTCCAACATAATTTTTAGGTATAACCATGAGTTTTAACGCTTACTAGCCTTCTTTTCACTTTCAAAGACACTATGCTCATATTTAAAAACTTTTAAAAATGTTCTTCCTTGCTGGGAATTGGTGGCACATGCCTTTATACCCAACATTTGGGAGGCAGAGGCAGGCAAATTTCTATGAGTTTGAGGCAAGCCTGGTTTATAAAGCTACACAGATGAAAGCTGTCACATAAAACAAACAAACAAACAAACAAACAAAAATGTTCTTTCTTACCTCACTACCAATGTTTGCCATGGTAGGTCTTCTTTTATTTTTAAGTTATTAAGTTATCACATACTTAGTCAACTGTGTTTGCACTTAGTCTAAAAATCAGGGATAATTAGATAAGTGTCATTAGAAAATACTCTCCAATTATGATGACAGAAAAACTCCTAATGAGAAAGATGCTGGACCACCTGCTCTCTTTGCTGTTGTATCTATAGTAGATGAAAAAAGTTACCCCTGTAAAAGATCATTTATCATAATCCAGCCATGCTCTACATTGTTTTTTTTGCATATAGTGTGTACACTATTTTAGATTTGAAAATAGATTTTTTTTCATAAAATAAAATCTGATTATTATCTTCTGCTCCATCAAATCTTCTCATATAAAGCTCACCTCCCCACCCATCCATAAATACATCCTTCCCCCACCCCACTCATTAGAGAACAGACAGCTTCAAAAATGAAGGATGGAAAAAAATGATAAAACAAGAAACAGTCTTAAAAATCAAACACTAATGGGAAAAAACAAATAATCAGGAAAAAGGGCAGAAAAAAATGTGCAAGAAACAGATATAGACACAGAGACATACACATTTGCCACACTCAGAAATCCTACAACAACTTCACACTGGAAACCATGATATATAACAAAAATATCTGTAAAGTTAAACATGCCCAAGAAAAGCATTATAAAATAAAACCATCTCCATGGATGCAACTGAGTTTGTTTTGCCATCTACTGATTGCCATTGACCTGCAATTACGTGTAATTTGAATACCCAGTAAGACATTCTTAGAAAGAGAACTTTTTTTTTCCAGTGTGTGAGCTGATATTAATTGGAGTTTCTTAGTTAAAGATGGGAGGTTTTGTCTACTTCTCCTCAGCATGGGGACTGCCATCTGGCTTAGACATGTGTAAGCCTATTGTATGCTGCCACACTCACTGAGTTCATATTCTGTAATGAGAGTTATGACTGGAAAGCCTTATTCCCTTGGTGTCTTTCATCCGCACTGGCTCTTACACCTTTTTCTACTTCCTCTTTTGTACTGTTCTCTGAAATCTGAGGGAAGGACTTTGGTGGAGCAATCCCACTTATGATTGAGTATTCCTAGGTCTCTCACTCTCTGTACATTATTGAGATGTGGGTCTCTGCATTTGTTTCTTTCTACTGCAGGAGAAAGCATCTATAATAATAGATGGCACTCCTTCTCCCGTGCAATGGAACCTTTATTCTATTCCTGGGAGGTGCAAAGGCTGTGTCATCAGAATCCCTTACGTGCCTTCCCCAGTGCAATGGGGCAATATTATTCCCCAGGGGGTGCAAAGGCCATGTAGAGAGGTCCTATTTGCTCTTTAAGGCAGAAAGCCAGATTTGCAGGGAGGAGCTGGACTCCAAGTCAGCCAGTGCTTGAGAGATAACAACCTTGTCCCTTCTGGTCGCAGTTAGCATATTAACCAAAGGCAGATTACGCATCCCCCTAAGCTGATGGGAGATGTTATTCTGTATATATGTTTCTCATACTGGTTAATAAAGCCCTGTGGCCAATAGGAAACAAGATAGGCAGGGCTAGGAGACTAGGATAAGGAAAGAGGAAGGAGTAGGGAGGAGTCGAGATGTAGCCCAGGGAAGAAGCAGGACGCCTGCTGCGGCTCCCTGATAAGACGACCACGTGGAAATGCTTAGATAAGTAGAAATGGGTTAATAATTAAGACAGAGCTAGCCCATAAACAATAATGGTAATTGGCCAACAGGATTGTATCAAATACAGAGTCTCTGAGTGTTATTTGGGGCACACGTGGTTGTGGGACCATAGCGGCAGGACCAGCAGCAGCCGGTGGGGAAACTAGCCGTAGCACTAAGCAGCATCCCAAAAACATTCCCACCCCCACCCATTCTTTAAAGAAGGAAACAGCTGAGGAGATCCAGAATAGAACATTTAGTAAAGGAAAAATTAGATAATATAAACAAGAAGGGAGGATAAACACATATTTGGGTAGGGGAATAAGAGGTGCTATTATTAATAGTCTGATTTTGCTTAACATAAGCCTCAGTAAGATTCATGGCGCACAGGCATGGGTTTTGGGAAGGCTGACAGCGATCCCCCATCTCAGCTCCGCCTTCCCTGGAGTCCACCAGGTCCGAAGTAGCAGCAGGAGGATCCACAGAGGGGATGGATTCCTCATCCTGCAGTTCAGCAGCATCCTCTACTTCTCTTGTCAATCGAGTCGGGACCCAATGGGGCGTCTCTTGGTTCTGTGGAAAAACACAAATAGTTCCCCTGGATCTCGTGATAACTGGATCTGGTCCATGCCATTTGTTATCTATTATGTCCTTCCACATAACCATCCTTCTATCTGACATAGGGGTGTCCATGGCATGCCTCTCTGCTGCCATCCTTCCATCATCATTAGAAATTAAAAAATTGAGTGTGAAGAGTGCAAGAGAGACTCTCTCTCTGGGGGAGGCAACCTCCGCTATTCCCCCTTTTTTGTTTTTGGAGAATTTCTTTGAGACTTCTGTTAGCTCACTCCACAATACCCTGGCCTTGCAGATTATATGGCAATCCCAAGGTGTGTTGCACTTGTAGTTGGGTGCAAAATGCACGAAAACCATGAGATGTATAAGCTGGGCCATTATCAGTTTTTAGGCGTTGGGGCTTTCCCCGTGCTGCCCAGGCCTCCAAGCAGTGAGTCTTCACATGGGATACCCATTCTCCCGAGAGAGGAGTAGCATGAATGATGCTGGAACAGGTGTCCACTGAGACATGTAGGTATTTTAATTCATTCATATGAGTCACATCCATTTGCCAAAGAGAATTAGGTTTGAGCCCTCTGGGGTTAACCCCAATATGAGGGGGATGAATAAAGGTTACACAAGATGGGCAAGCCTTTACAATATTCCTGGCTGTATTTCGGGACAATGCAAATTTCTTCCTCAAGGTATTGGCAGGCACATGATATAGCTTATGGAATCCTTTAGCTAACTCAATTGGGTCTGCAGCCAACAAGGCTATGGCTCGAGTGGCCTGGTCCGCCTGTTCATTAGCTGCAGACATTGGGCCTGGGAACAAAGAATGTACAAAGATATGACCAACATAAAAGGGATTCTCTCGGTTTAATATCTGGCTCTGGATTTGTGCCAGAATGTTAGAAACCTTAATGGCCTGCCGAATAGAAGTGGCAACTTCAAGGGAAGCAACAGCATTGACAACATATTGTGCAAAAACAGGAAATGTGGAGGCCAGGCACCTTTTTATAAATGCCTTTTTATAAAATGGCAGCATTCTCCCGTTTGAGCATAGGAAGGAGGTGCAGAGGGAGGCCAAGATTCCCGGGGTGCAATGGGGACATTGGCTTTTCCCATGGAAACATTATAGGCAGGAGGCCGTTGCCATCCGTACCTTTCTCCTTGATATTCAGCTGCAACTTGTTCTAATTCATCCTCCTCTTGGGAACTTATTTCTGATAGCTCCTCATCTGAGGATCCATCTTTTGAGGATTCTTCACCTGATAATCTTAAATCTGAAAATTCCTCGAGGACCGGATAAAGGGAGTCCCCTTTATCTTCTTTATCCTTTTTTCTTTTCCTTTTTTTGTTTTTCCTTTCTATATTTTGTCTTAATATCTTTATATTTTTTTTCTTTTCTTAGGCCTAGTTATGTCTTCCCCTTTTGAATCTGACTCTGAAAGGCTATCCTGATGTTTTATAAGCGCCTTGCGTCCTTTCCTTAGTAAGGATTAAAGATAAGTTACATATAGGACTTTAGACTCACAAAGATAGGATAGATGATATTTCTTTAAGTCTTACAAAATGTTAATGGACTAAATATTGTTAACTGTGATTCTTATTTGATAACTGTTGAATGGTATATTTTGCTATGTTAAGGTTAAACCCCTTCTTTTGCTTTAGACAGAAAAGAGGAGATGATGGGAGATGTTATTCTGTAAATATGTTTCTCATACTTGTTAATAAAGCACCATTGGGCCAATGAGATAGCAAGATAGGCAGGGCTAGGAGACAAAGAGGAAAGAGGAAGTAGTGGGGAGGAGTCGAGATGTAGCCCCGGGAGGAAGGAGGACGCCCATCGTGGCTTCCCGATAAGACTACCACGTGGAAATACTTAGATAAGTAGAAATGGGTTAATAATTAAGGCAGAGCTAGCCCATTAACAATAATGGTAACTGGCCAACAGGATTGTATCAAATACAGAGTATCAGAGTGTTATTTGGGGCTGGCTCGGCTGTGGGCCCAGACTGGCGGGTTGGCGGGCTGGGGGAAACATACACGCTACAGTGTTGGAATTTTAATAGGGATTGCATTAAATGTGTAGGTTGTTTTTGGAGGATATCATAAGAAATATTCTAATCCTTCTTTGGGTTCTTCCTTTACTATCTTAAATTTTTATTATACAAACACTTCATTTGATTGGTTGGAATTGCCCCCAAGATACTTTTGAAGCTATTGTGAATAATATTGTTTCCTTGGTTTCTTTCTCAATATATTTGTTATTTATATATAGGAAGGACACAGATTTTTGTATTTATCAGCTGTAGAAATTTTCTGATGAAGTGTGTTGGATCAGTTATTTATATAATCATATCATCTTCAACTAAATATGCATGAATTCTTCCTTTTCTGTTGGTATTCACATGATCTCTTTCAGTAGTTACATTGCTTTAGCTATAGTGAAAAGACAAGGAAAGTGTAGACAACCTTGCTTTATTCTTTATTAAAGTGCATATGTTTTGAGCTTCTCTTCATTTATAATGATGTTGGCTTTGTGCTTTTAAGAAAACATATTTATTATGTCCCATCCATTCCCTAGTCTTTCTAGGACTTTTATCATGTAATTGTGATAGATTTTGTCAAAGGACCGTTGTACATCTAATGAGATGATCATAGGTTTTTTATTGTCTTTCAGTCTGTTTATTTAGTGGATTACATGAATAAATTTATATATGTTGATGCATCACTATATATTAACAATGATCTTTTTCTGTTCATATATTCATTCTGAAGATATTATATTGAGAATTTTTGCATCAAGATTCAGGAGGATATGTTATTCTCTCTCTTTGTGGGGGTCTCTATATGGTTTATGAATCAGAGTAATTGTAGCCCCACACGAGGAATTAGGAAATGATTTTTCAATTTCTGTTATGCAGTGTAACCTGAAGAATACTATAATTAATTTTTATTTCAATATTTGCGAGAATTCTGTACTGAGCTCATCTGGATCTGGGCTTTTATTGTTGTTGTATTTTGGGAGAATATTGATTACTGCTTCTATTTCCCTAGGGATTGTGGATCTATCTAAATTGCTTCTCTGCTTTACCTGTAACTTTGGTATATATTTAAATCAAGAAATATGTTCATTTATTTGAAGGGTTTTTTGTGTTTGTTTGTTTGTTTGTTTTACAATTTGGCAGAATACACATTTTTAAATTAAGTCCTTATTTTGTTCCTTTGGCATTTCTTGTTTTCTTCCCCTTTAATATCTAATTTCATTAATTTCAATTTTCTCTCTCTATTCTTTAGTTAATTTGGCTATTACTCAGTTCTACTTCACTGATCTTTTGAATTGTTTTTGTTTGTTTCGGGCTGTATATGTTTTGTTACAACCTTGAGTTTGATTACTTCTGGTCATCTTCTTTTTTGAAATTATTTTTTTTTCTTTTTGTTCTAGAGCTTTTAGGTGTGCCATTAAGTAACTCCTATGCAATCTCACAATTATATAAGTGGTCACTAAGTTATATGAATTTACCTATTAGAACAACCTTTATTGTGTCCTAAAAGATTGAGTATGTTGTGTTTTAACTTTAATTTAATTCAGAAAAGTCTTAAACTTACTCTTTAATATCAGTCTTTACTCAATTTTTCAGTAATGAATTATTCACTTTCCATAGCTTTTAATAAAGCTTTCTTATTTTTGGTTGTTTATATGCAACTTTAATTCATGGTGGACATATAGGAAACAGAGTGTAGTTTCAATTTTCTTATACCTGTTGAAATTTGTTTTTTTCCCAAGTAAATATTAAAATATAGTCAGTTTTTGAGAAACTTCCATGAGCTTCTAAGAAAAAAGTATATTTTATTCTGTTTGAAATACTGTGTAAATATATGCTATGTTCATTTGGCTTATTACACCATTTAGCTCAAATATTTTTCTGCTTAGATTTTGTCTGGATGATTTATGTAGTGGTAAGAGTTGGGTTTTGAAGTTTTCCATTATCACTGCGGGATATTCATGTACTATTTTGTTTGTTTGTTTGTTTATTTTAATATGGGTTCCTTTGTATTTGATTAAAAACATTTTTAGAATTATAACATTCTCTTGTATGATTTGTTCCTTTGAGGAATATGTAATGTTCTTCTCTATCTCTTCTGATTATATTGGTTTTAAGTCTATTTTGTCAGATCGTAAAATGATTACACCTACCTATTTCTTCATTTTATTTACGTGAAATAACTGTTTTCCATCAGTTGACACTTTGGTGATTTCTATCATTAATAGGATGGTATGTTTCTTAGATGCAGCTGAAGGATAAATGCTGTTTTCAAATGTAATCTATTAGTCTATGTTTTTTTTTTTTATGTAGGAAATAGAGGCCTTAGAGTCATCAATAAGCAATGTGGGTTGTTTCTCATTATTTTGTTGTTCTGGTATGCACTTTTGGTTTTGTTTATTTTTATACATTTTTTCATTTAAATTTGAACAAAGCTTGTTTTACACATCAATCCTCTTTTCCCCTCACCAACTACCATCCCATCCTCTTTTTGCTCTCCAGGGAGGGTAAGGCCTTCTTTGGGGAGTCTTAAAAGTCTGTCAAATCACTTGGAGCAGGCCCTCCCCCAAGTGTCTAGGCTGAGAGAGTATCCCTCTATGTGGAATGGGCTCCTAAAGTCCACTCATATACTGGTGATAAATACTCATTCACTATTCACTACCAGAGGTCCCATATATGCCCATTCCCAACTATCACCACATTCAGAATCTGGGAATCTGGGGCAGTCCTATGCTGGTTTGCTAGCTATCAAACTAGAGTCCATGAGTTCCCCTTCTCAGGTCAGAATTTCTGTGGGTTTCTCCAGTCTAGTCTTGACCCCTTTGGTCATCACTCCTCCCTGTCTGCAACTGGATTCCAAGAGTTTGGCTCAGGTTTTTGCTGTGGGTATCTGATTCTGCTTCCATCAGCTAATAGATGAAGTCTATAGGATGGCAAATAAAGTAGTCATTAATCTCATTATCAGGGAAGGGCATTTAAGGTAGCTTCTCCATTATTTCTTAGATTGTTTGTTGGGATCATCTTTATAGATCTCAGGACATTTCCTTAGTGCCAGATTTCTCTTAAAACCTATAATGGCTCCCTATCTTATGGTACACCCTTTTCTTGTTCTCATCTAATTTTCCCTAACTCAATCTTCCTGCTCCCTCATGCCCATCTCTCCCCTCCTATTCCCCCTACCTCTTCCCCCTAACTCCTTCTCCCCTCCCCCAATGCTCTCAATTTTCTTGGGTGATCTTGTCCTTTTCCCCTTCTCCAGGGGACCTCCTTCTTTCCTAGCTTTTCTGGCAGTTTGGATTGTAGGCTGGTAATCCTTTGCTCTATGTCTAAATTTCATATATGAGTGAGATCATACTGTGTTTGTATTTTGCCTGAGAATTTCAAGATTCAATTGAAATTTTTTTATTTGTTTTTTCTGCTGATTAGTACCCCATTGTATAAATATACTACATTTTCTCCATCCATTCTTTATTATTATTATAATTATTATTATTATTATTATTATTATTATTTATTTTTATTTTACATTGAGATCCCAGTTCCCTCTCCTTCCCCCTCCCTCTTTCCTTCTTTCCCATCCTCTCATGCCCCCAACCCCCAAATACTCCATCCCCTCCCCCACTCCACATGTAGGATGATGCCTTCCAGGAGGGGTCATCTAAATCTGTCAAGTCATTTGGAGTTCTCCATCCATTCTTAAATTGAGGGACAATTGGGCTGCTTTCAGGTTCTGGCTATTACAAATAATGCTGCTATTAACATAGTTGAACAGATGTCTTGTGTGTTTTTATGGCTGCTTTTTGATTTGCTGGTCTGAAATTATTTAGTTCTTATTTGATTGGGTGTGCCTAACTTATTTAGTTTGAATTTTTTTCTAGTACTTTCTTTAAGAAGTAATTTTGCAGATAGAGATGACTTGTATTTTATTTTATTATGAAATTTTTTTCTCTATTATGATTGGAAGTTTTTCTGGGTATGTTAGTGCTGTCACCTTTGATCTCTTAGAGTTTGCAAAATATCTCTTTGTGCACTTCTGTATGTTGGAGTTTTTACTGAGAAGACTGGTGTTGTTTTAGTATGTATATCTTTATTTGTCACTTGGTATTTTTCACTTACAGTTTTTTAATATTCTTTCTTTGTTCTGAACCTTTACTCTTGATTATGTATAATGGGAAATACCTTCTGTTCTAGCCTTTTTGGGCTTCTGTATGTTTTTTGTACCTTAATAGGTACCATTTTTTGTTGTTGTTGTTGTTGTTACATAAGAAAACTTTTCTTCAAACTTTATTTGAAAATATTTTCTGTACATTGGACCAGTGTTTCTTCTCTTTCCATTATTCCTATTATTCTTAGATTTGGTCTTTTCATAATGTCTTCGATTTCCTGGATGTTTTGTGCAAGATTTTTTTTTAACCTTTTTCTTTATCTGGTTTTCAATGCCTGAGGTTTTCTCTGCCATCTCTTGTGTTTGTTTGGTGAGGCTTAGAATTCTATTTGACTTCTTATTTTTTTCTTTTTTAACTTCCCTTTATCTTAGTTTCAGATTTATTTAGTGATTCCATTTCTACTTTTGTGTCTTGAGCTATTTAAATCATTTAATCCATTGTTTGCAATTTTATAGACCCAATTAGTGAACTTATTATAATACTCTTTGAAATATTAAATATATTTATAATAGCTATTACAAAGTGCATGTGCATGTCTTATGCTTCAGCTATATTGCATTTCTCTAGAAAAAGGACAGCCTCATTGTATTGGTCTCATGCTGGGCAGATGGTGAAACTGGGAGACTTGAAATGGAGAATAAAAAGGATAATGAAAATGCCCTATCTTATTATTAGTAACTGTGAACAACAAATTAACAGTTATGTTTGGGCATTCACTCAAAACAAAAAGGATAAGTGGAGGGAGCAATCAATTTTGCACACTACTAAAGCTAAATTGTCATGATTACTACTTACTGTTTTTTTTTAAATGTTACTTATTTTTAATTTTTTAATTTATTTATTTAATTTAGACACAATCTTATTTTACATATCTATCCTGGTCCCCTCTTTCACATCCTCCCATGCCACTCTTTCCATCCCACTCCCCATCCACTCCCCAGGGAGGATAAGGCCTTCTATGGGGGATCATCAAGTCTGAACAACACAAAGACACAACTAAGAAAGAGAACTACAGACTCAATAAAATACTGGCAAATAATATCCACGAACACATCAGAAAAATAATCTACCATGATCAAATAAGCTTCCTTCTCTAAATCTGATAAATTATTTTATAACTGTGAGTGATATATGTACCAGGATGACTGTCATTCCAGAATTCAGGAAGAAAGAGAATTATCAGAAGCTTGATGCTTGTCTGA
Source organism: Cricetiscus sungorus (assembly GCA_030556225.1). Taxonomy (NCBI): domain Eukaryota; kingdom Metazoa; phylum Chordata; class Mammalia; order Rodentia; family Cricetidae; genus Cricetiscus; species Cricetiscus sungorus. The sequence goes on from JANBXA010000730.1 coordinate 92,090,119, forward strand.
TTAACACAAAATAACACAGAAAGCTCCTTCTAACAAAAAATACATCATAGAGCTCTCTCTGAATTTAATAACACACACACACACACACACACACACACACACACACAAAATTCCACTGTCTATATATTCTATATATTAATTTTGTTTTTGTGTTTACAAAGCATTAAAATCAAAATATTAAAATTAAAAACATGATGAGTACACATTAATGATGCTCAAATAGTTTCTTTGACATTTTCTTAACATATAGATTCTGAATGTTTTGATATTCAGTATTTTACATTTTTGCAAGCAGATTTAAATAATGCATATATTTGTTGCAAATTATTATATTTCATCAGTAAAGCATATTTTTGTGTATATAGTGTTATGATAAAGGAACCTTGGCAGTTTCCATTGCAGGTGAGGGTTACCAAGGTAGAGGGATAAACATGCAAAGCAGACAGAGCTTATGTGATAAATTTTATCAGAAATGGGAGGTAAGGGAGAAGGAAAGAAAAAAGAGGTAAAGAAACTTAAAGACAGAGGCAGAGAGAGAGAGAAAGACACAGAAGAGACAGAGACAGACACAGACACAGAGAGTCAGAGACAGAGACAGAGACAGAGACAGAGACAGAACAGAGACAGAAAGAGACAGAGAGGCAGGGGAGAAGGGAAGGAGGTGGTGACAGGAAAAGTCCTGTCTTCCCAAGGGAAAGAGAGAAAACAAAGAGTGAGAGAAAGAGAGCAGAAAGACATGGTAAGTAATCATGTATCTTTCTTTTAAAGGGGTCCTTTGCAGGTTACTGGGCCAGACCACTATAATGCCTGAATTCTTCCATAAACCTAGTCCAGATAAGTTTGAGTTTTTTGTTTGTTTGTTTGTTTAGGAAATTTCATTGTTTCCTAATTTGGTAGGCAACTGATAACATGCATCCATCCCCTTACTCCCAAATGAAAAGATATAAGCAGTTATTAAACAAGCAGACTTCATTAGAGTGCATAAATTTCATTTGATTCCATTCTTGAAATCACAATTTATATGTCAGTTCCTCAGATTATCAGCAACAGTTTAATTGCCTCTAACTTTATTATGTATTCATCTCTCTATCTCTCTATCTACTATCTATCATCATCTAAAGTCTATCTCAATTTATCATCTATCTTTATCTCTCCTATATATACATGCTTCTTACTCTACCTACTTGCTTATGCAAAACATCCACAGATAACTTGTTACATATCCAAAGTAGGCTGACAAATTTGAAACTTGTCTAGCATATAAGCAAATTGCTAACTCCAGTCGATTTTATATCACAAATTTGGGCCAAGCTATTTGTTCCTTATTGAGAAAATCTGTTTCTGCTTTTAGAGTCTTCAGTCACTGGATGAGGACAATCTGCAGTATGAAGCATAACTTTACATATCATAGACTGATTAAGTTGCTTATCACACCCAAAAATTGTTTTCACATCACTCCTAAGACTAGTGTTTGATTGAACAATTGGTTATCCTAGCTTTTCCACGTTGCACATTGAGTGAAGAAGTACACGTGCCAATGTTATCATGCAAAGTTCTTTGTTTGATGAAAATACCAGAAAACACATACTAAATGCAGGAATAAGTTAAAAATGTGTATGAATCAAATGATGAAGAACTCACTTGATTTGGTGATTGTATGATAAAATATCAAAATTATGGTTATGTTTTAAACAAAAGACGATATATGACATTGTTTATGTGTATGTTAAAATGGTAGAATATCAATGGAAACATAAAATGTAACTAGAAAGGAAAATAGAAATGGGTTTGTTTCTTTGTTGTTGGATTTTCAGACATTTGGCTCTTGTAAATAATACCTATTTGCAGCTGTCAAAAAATTTCCCTAGGGATATAGAACTTTGGGCTATAACTGGTAATAGGTCACAAAGTGCTTCCTGAAATGATTCTAGAATCAGAAATGGTTCTTTAAACCAATATTAGTAGCAATATACAAAAACACCCTTTTTTAGATGTGTAACCAAAAACAACAAAACTTTATGGAGATTATTTTCTTTTATATCTCATTTGATGTCTCATCTTCAATCAACTATCACTTATTTTATAAAAACTGGACACAGACATTTGTAAAGCATTCTTCGAATTTTCAGTGTTTGAGACAATTGTCTCCTTATAGTGTCTAACTTATTGGGCAGAAAATGGAATTAAGGATGTGAAAACAACAGGCCTTTACAAGTCCTGAGGGCAAAGGCCTAATATTCTTCTCACTAATGCCACATACATCACCAGAAATCTGAGTTTCTCTTCCTGTTAATGTTGCATATGATGGAATTGTATCTGCTTCCCGTGATGCCTGATTATCAAAACCAAATTTGGATTCTTCATTAGTGTTATGTACTTGCTCAAAGGCTTAGAAGGAAGCTAATGTCACTGGCACCACTCAATATTATAGGTGTTTTCTAGGAATTGAGTAGTTTAATTAATGTTTGTTCTTTAGCCATGAAGGAAAGAATGTAATTAGACAACAAAAACTATTGGAAATTTTTTAACACTCATGGAATTTTAAAATTGATTTCTATGACTTTATCAATATTTCTCTTGCCTTCTTCCCAAATAATTTAGAGATACCTAACTCATTATTGTCCTAGAATATTTATTTATATTTCAGCATACCATGCATACATTTCACTAGCTAAATACTATGCTCATCTCAGATAATAAGCATAAAATAAATCACTCATTATCTTTGTGTCTGATTGGCAGTATTCAAGTTCTTTTTCATACAAATACCAATTTTGATTTTAATATTTAATCAAATTTTAAGGAGAAATTACTTTTTTCATTACATTTTCTTAGTATATAGACAGGAATCAATAATGGAAAAAAAATGCCAGATGGTGGTGGTGGTGCATACCTTTTAATCCCAGCACTTGGGAGGTAGAAGCAGGTGGATTTCTGTGCATTTGAGGTCAGCCTCGTCTACAGAGCAAGTTCCAGGACAGCCAGGAATGTTGTATAAAGAAACCTTGTCTTGGAAAACCAATAGTAGTAATAGAAGTAGTAGTAGTAGTAGTAGTAGTAGTAACAAAAATAAAAGTTCAGAACTTCAGAAGTCTAGACACATTTAATGAAATGTAGGTCTAAATGAAAATTTAATTTGGAATTCCTATGTTTTAGCTTAATGGAGAAGTCAATTTGTCTGTGGTATTAATCTTGTCCACATTGAATAATAAATGCTTGCATAATTACCAACAACATGCATTAAGAATAGGGAGGCATACATTATTATTAACACAAAAACAGATGAGATTGGAAGGATTTCACATTTTCTCTACTACTTGATCATTTACTTTAGGTTCTTTGTAAGAAGTGTTAACGCCAACAGTAGAAACTTCATTACAAAGTTCTTTCTATATATTCATTTATGATTCATGTGACAAATGTCATACTAAAGTATGGCCCATGTGTCATTCTATGTACAAGAAACAATTTTGACCTGCTCACCCAGGTATCATTTGAGCCTATTGATTCTACACCAGAAACTAGCTTAATCCCAATCAACAGCTTCTATAAAAAGATATCCAACTACTGTTATGACAACTGTAATAACATTAAAGAAAATTCACTTTTCAAAGAAATTAGAAACTTTCATGCCTCGTAAACTACCTACAACAATTTTATACAGAATTATTTCTTAAGAAATAATGTCCTGGGACTGGGTAGATATAACAGAGGTTAAAAGCACCTACTGTTCTTCCATTGGTCTTGAGATCAATTCCCTACACCCAAATAAAAGCTCATACCTGTCTGTAATTCAAGTTTTAGCGGACCCAATAGCAATGGCAAAAATACCAATGGACATAAAAATTAAAAATAAAATAAAATTAAAGAAGAATAAATGTAAAGTGTTCAAAAAAGAAATAATGTGCTGGTAGTTGGGTGGCTCACACCTTTAATCCCAGCCAATACTAGGGAGGCAGAGATAGGTGGACTTTTGTAAGTTCAAGGCCAATCTTGTCTACACAGCAAGTTCCAGGACAGGTTCCAAAATAATACAGAGAAACCCTGTCTCAAAATAAATAAATAAATAAATAAATAAATAAATAAATAAATAAATAACAAATAAAAGAATGAAATAATGTTTTTTTCTACACATGTAGGATCTTACTTTAAGTATCTTTTTTCCCTTAAAATTACCTATAAGGTTTTAAAATATTACATGTTATGTTGGCTGAAATAAATACTAAAAAATATAATTATGGGTAAATTAAAACTTTATAATCCAAGCTTTAAAAGATTAAAAGGTTACATTCATTTAATTCATTATAAATTCACAAATACAATTACTCGATGAAAAATTTTATGTTGAATATGAGTCCAAAATAATTCAGGTTCCATTGACCATGAATTTGGCCATATTTCTGACTGTTCCTATACCTCTTTGTGCAATAGAATTATGTGTATATGATTGTATATTATAAAATAGTTTAAAAATAAGACAGAAAGGAGAAAGGACTTTCATCTTCAAACCACATGTTAGTTTTCTAGATTGTAATATTGCTACAAAATATAAACAAGCAATTTTAAAATGTGTTAATTAAAATTGCTAGTGACAATGCAACACCATATAAACAGTGACTGCATCAGATAAACTTGTTGAAGGAAGAGTTTTCTGAAGTAATTCCTCCACAACATTTGGGAATTACAAAGGTTCTTTAAATCAAATTTGTAAATGTCTTATGTGTAAAGATCTGAATACTTTTCATTTTCCCTTTATGAGATAATTTAAAGGAAGCACAAACTCAGATTAATGTGTAATTGTGACATTCATTATAATAGCTAAAGTTCCAAAGAAACTTCATATACAAAAGCACAAAATGATTTTAAATATATTCTTTTCCTATTATATAGGTCTCTAATATGCTTAGACCTATGCAATTCAGTAATAATGTAATTTACTTCCAAGATTATAGATTGTGTGTAAAACCAACAAGTTAATATTATTTGTAATAGCAAAAACTGTAGAAAAATTCATTTTAAACTTAACTTTAATTAGGTGATAAATGTCATTATTAAAAATAAAATTTCCTGAAAAAAATCATTGTATTTCTATTTCAACATATACAAATAAATTACTCTATTTTGGAAGTGTTTCATTTAAAAACATAATGCAACTAGTAGAAGGAAATACATCTGTTTGTTTTGAATATACCAATAGGAAAAATTATGAAATTATAACCTGGGATACATATGAAAATAATGAATAATAACAATAAAACAAAACAGTTTGAATGTAAAAGCAAATGTAGAACAGACTTACAGAAGGAGTATTTACAGTTTATAAATTTCCAACTATTTCAGAGGCATTGTAAAGTAGATCAAAATGATTACAATGATACATCAATGTGTGGGGTTTAAGCATGTGGTGACTATAGCACTTTCCCATTGAGAGAAAATACCTTAATGAATGATGGGGACATGGCTTAAAGTTGAAGGGTATATGTGTAAGCCACTTGAGTCCCTCCCACAGGACCTCTAACTTCCAGGCTCCACCCACAGAATAAGGGCTGTAACTGCTAGACTCTCCCCCCATTCTACAAAGCAAAAAGTCCAATCTTAAACACAAAAGTCTCACCAAACTCCACTCTTGAAAGTTCCCCCCTGAAAAGTTCCACCGTCTTCCCAAGAAACTCTGCATCCTGTTCAGTTTGCTGCTATTTCTCAACAGAGCAGAGGTAGTTCCCTTCTTGGTTTATTCCCTTCCAATAAATTTCTTGTTTGTTGTGAGGTTTGACTTTATGGTATTCCTTGGCTCTTAGCTGCCAGAATATCTTTTCATCTGAACAGCAATATTTATTTTTGTTACCTTGACCCAGATAAGCTCACCTAGTGATAGATTTCTTTTCATGCTTTAAGCTGCACTGGGACCCTATCCCTCATCTCCAGTTCACACACAATACACTTACTTTCTGGTTTACTCAGCACTCATCTACCAGCATAGATGAGCTAAGTTTTTCTTTTGGTCAGTGTAAACATTTACCTGAGTTTGAGGAAGTTACCATTATGCGTGTGGTACCCATCTGGTACTCTTGGATGTGGATGCACCCACAGCCACAAATAGACTCTAAAAATTGAATAAGAAACAACTTTAGCTAAATGTTTTAGAGATGTATTTCCATTTAGGAATCATTAAAATATATTGGAAATAATAGAAAAACGTTTTAACAAACAAATTAAATCCATCAATATTCAACAAATTTTAAAGAATAAAAATCAATATTTTAAAAATATTGATAATATTTTATATAATTATTATAAATAAAGTAAAATTAACTCTAGCAGTACCCATTGCCTAATGCATTCAATCTCGGAAGATAGCAGCTAAGAATATGAAAATTCAGAAGCAGAATTTTCATTTATAAGAATAAAGTAAGTCTCATAGCTGATAACAAAAGGTAAATAAATATAGATATAGATAGATTATAATTTTGTGATACTTAATGTCAGTTGTCAATTGGAAAATTGATCTTTGAGTATGCCTGTAGGGAATTAAATCTCTGTTCATTGAAGTACAAAGATTCAATTATTGGGTATTCCCTTAACAATGTATATTAGGCTGTACAATAGGTAAATGCTGAGAACCAGGCTGTGTCTATTTCTTTTTATTTTAATGCATACATCATATTGCAAGGACTTCAAGATCCAACAACTGGAATTCCATGATTTTAAGGACAACAAATTGATTTGTGACCTACAATAAATACTTTCTACATCAAGTTATTTTTTATGACATTTTATTACAGAGACAAAAGAAAAGAAGAAATATTTTAATAGATGATCTAGATGCTATTACCTGTTTAATAGAAATAGACAGAAAAGAGTTGTATAAAAATCTATGTCATATTTTCATGATTACTCAAAACAAATGTCATTATCTTTCTACCAGTAATGGGACAGGGGTGATGAAGAAGGAGAAAAACAGGCTTTACATTTAATTACAAACCTGTAAAATTTATTATATGAATTTTAAAAATTCTGCTTCTTACAAAGCATGTACTAGAGATTTATAAAATAAGTAGGGAAATAAACAGTAATTTCATATATAGAAACACCAAAAATGGATTTAAAAAATTAATTCTAAATGCACAAATACAATTTGTATACCATCTAATTCTTGTGACAGTCTAGCTCTCATTGAAATCATTGGTATTATTAATGAAGAAATTAAAATGTAGACTGAAAAAGAGCAAAAGAATCTTGTAATCAATAGCTTTCTCCACCAAATGTCTTAGTGATTCTCTGTTAAACATAGAGTAACAGAACTCAAAAAAAGCAATGATGGACACAAGTTTTAAATGTAACTATTATTATTGACTGACAACAGTCAATGAGTGGAACACAGGAAACTGACAACTTGAATTACACCATGTTGCCTTGCCTTTAGAACCACTGCAAATCTGTCTGTCTTGCAAAGCAGGAGCCAGACATATGAACAAGACATTTAGTTGTACTTAATTGCTATTTGAGAGGTAGCATAAAAGTTTCCTTTCCCAAATGAAAAAGTGAAGTCCTGAAGCAAACTATAGATAAAAATGATTATTAAAAGAGACCAAATTTAATAAAAGTAGGTAGAAACTGAAAAGGTATGCATTACAGATAAGGCTTCAAGCATGATTATAGGAGACTATGTCAGTTCTGCAGTTATTCTCTGGAAGACAGAATAGAATGTGGCCTCTGTGCTCCTAAGGGCACTTACTCTAAACTTTCACAGGGCTATTTTGTTCCAAGTCAGGAATGATATGCACACAGAGATACCTAGTAGAAGGTGAAAAGAACTCATGATAGGCAATGGAAGTTTTATTTCACATTAACTTGACATGAAAGGTGAGATGAGAACAGGTATTCTTACAATTTCCCCTTTAGAAAAAAAATAATACAAAAATATTAGACATGGAAGGCGATTTTCTTTTCAAATGCCCAAACACACAACTTCAGAGCAGACTATTCACAAAAATAATTAATTGGCTGATCTACTACAATAAAAATTAATGTATGCATTCTAGAATTTGAATTTCATATTATTTTAATGTCACAAGGCATAATTGTCTTAGCTAAGGTTTCTATTGCTAAGACATCATAACCATGGCAACTCTTATAAAAGAAAACATTAAATGTGTCTTGAGCGATCAAAGTATGGATGATACAATCCATACCTGAAGATATCTGCAGGATCTGAACTTCAGGAGAATAGCCTGATCACTGTGTAGAGGGAAAGGACAAACACATATGTTATAAGCTGCTCAAATGAGTAAAGAAATAATTTCTTATTTCTTTTACATTTAAATAAATGTAAAGCAAACAGCAAGGTTTTATGTGTAAATACTTTAAAAAATATAAAATTGGGGAAAATAATGTAAGATTTTTGAGACAGGTTTCCCTGTGTAATTTTGGAGCCTGTTCTGTAACTAGCTCTTGTAGACCAGGCTGGTCTCAAACTCACAGAGATAAGCCTACCTCTGCCTCCAAAATGCTAGGATTATGGGCATTGTCTACCACTGCCCAGCATAAACATAGTTTTTTTGTTTTTTGTTTTTTGTTTTTTTTGAAACAGGTTTGTTTGTATTGTTTTGGAACCTGGCTGGCCTTGAACTCACAGAGACCCGCCTGCCTCTGCCTCCCAAGTGCTGGCTTAAAGGCTTGTGCCACCAATGCCAGGCTAGAAACACAGTTCTTAAAAGGACTATTGTGAACTTTGTGCTTTTTCAACACAATGTCAGAATTATTACACAACTCAAACAGAAATACATGAAATGTGTTTTCATAGGCTCGTTTTTCTATAAATTCAATACACTTCATTACCTTTAGTAGAATTGGACAGGGAAATGGTGTCTGTGTGTGTGTGTGTGTGTGTGTGTGTGTATGACAGAATTTTTGTGATAGAAATATAGAGGCATATTTACATAAGCAAATTGATCATATTTAAAAGTATGCTTCAGTATTATATTTTATTTGATAATAGATGCAAGAAACATTCCAACTGACTTTAATTCTTAATAAAAAAATTATAAAGTTGAACCTTAATTATTATTAATTTTTGTGGGGAGGTCATTGGTGAGCCATCCTCCAGTGATGGATATAAACAGATGCAGAGATCTACAGCCAATCACTGGGCTGAGTTCAGTTAGTCCTGTTGAAGAGAGAGAGGAAGCTAAAGGAGACTTTCTCCATCTATGTTTCCATGGCTGCTTAATGATCTAAACACATTGAGACTTAATATCACTTAAAATTGTTTGATCAAAGGCTTAAGTAAGCTTCTCACTGGCTAACTTTCTCTTAATTGTTAGCCCATTTTTATTAATCTATGTATCTCCACATGAGTTTGGCTTACCAGAGATGCTTGGGTCACTTAACAACTGGGAGGTTACATGGCATCTTTCCTTTTTTTTTTTTTTTTTTAATTTTCCCCGATTCTTTCTTCAGATTTCTAGCCTGGCTAAAGTCTCCCCATTCTTCAGCAGAAACAGCTTTATTCATCAACAAGTAAGAGAAACACTTAGTCAGATCATAAACAAGACATCCCCCATCAGGAAGCATTGCATGAGCCAAGGTGGTGGAGGTCATCTCCAGGGAAACCACAGAAACAAATAAGGTGGGCTTGGTGGAGTTCAGAGATTCTGGATCACTAGCTAGGGAGCTTGCATGGGCCTAGGCCCTCAAACGATGTGTGACTGCAATTTGATCTACTTGTTGGACTTGTAGTGGTGGAACCATGGCCTGTCCCTAATACTTTGCCTGACTTCCTGGAGTCTATTCCTCATACTGGGTTGCCTGTCATGATCTTAATACAAGGAGAGGGGCTTAATCCTACCTCAACTTGATATGCCATGCTTCATTGACACCTATGGGAGCCATACCCCTTTCTGAAGAAAAATAGAGGAAGAGTGGCCTGGGGTGGGGTTGGGGGAGAAGTGCTAGAGAGGGAACTTGAGGAGAAGAGTGAAGCAAACTGCACCGAGTATGAAATAAATGAGAATTTTTTATTTTACATATTGATGGATCACAGTTCCCTCTCCCTTCTTCCCTTTCTCCCTCCTCCCTCTTTCCCTCTCTTCTCTCCCACCTTATATGCACCCTGACCTCTCTCCCCTCCCAGCCCCCCCTCCACATGTAGAGTGATGCCATCCAGGAAAGATGATATAATTCTGTCAAGTCATTTGAAGTAGAGACTAATATTTCTTTCTCTTGGATAAGGGAGTTTCCCTCCATGGAGGATGTAACTGCAAGGTCCTTTTGTGCACAAGGAATACATCCTGGTTCCACTGTCTGAGGTACCTTAGACTGCTCAGAGCTTCTAGCTGAGACCCATGTTCAGGGGATCTAAGTCAGTCCCAAGCAGGATTTTCTGCTATCAGTCTGGTGGCCGTTAGGTCCTCCTTGTTCAGGTCAGCTGTCTCTATATGTTTCTGCAGCATGGTACTGTCCTCCCTCTCTGCATCTGGAATCCAGTTCAGCTCAGTGTTTAGTTGTGGGTGTTTGCTTCTGTTTGCAACAGGTACTAGATCAGAGCTCCATGATGGTAGATAAGTTAGTTGTTGTTCTCATTATCAGGGAAGGGCATTTATCGTGGCCTTTCCAGTGTTGTTCAAATTGTTAGTGGGAGTCAGTCTTGTAGATCTCTGGACATTTCTTTAGGTTCAGATTTTTCTTCAATCCTATAATGGCTCCCTCTTTTATGTTATCTCTCTCTCTCTCTCTCTCTCTCTCTCTCTCTCTCTCTCTCTCTCTCTCTCTCTCTCTCTCTTTCTGTCTATATTTCTCCTTCACTTGCTTAATCGGTCTTCTGCCTTCTACTCCCCTGACTCAGTCTTCCTAGTCGCACGTGATTTTCTCTCCTCCCCTTCTCTTTCTCCTAGCTCCCTCTTCACTCACTGGCCTCCCACTTACAATGTGCTCTGGAGAACTTGTCCCTTTCCCCTTCTGTGAGGGACCTAATATGAATCTCTTAGAATACACCTTGTATCCTAGTTCCTTAGGCGGTGGGTTGGTGATCCTTTGCTCTAGGCCTAAAATACATATATGAGTGAGTACATACCATGTTCTTCTTTTTGTAACTGGGTTACCTCTTTCAGGACAGTTTCTTCAAGTTCCAGCCACTTGCCTGTGAATTTCAAGATTCCATTGTTTTTTTTGTTTGTTTGGTTTTTTTTTTGTTTGTTTGTTTTGTTTTTTTTCTTCACAGAGTACTATTCCTTTGTGTAAATGTGCCACATTTTCTTTATCCATTTTTCAGTTGAGGGATATGTATGTTGCTTCCAGGTTCTTCCTATTTAAATAATGCTGCTATGAATATAGTTGAGCACATGCCTTTGTTGCATTTGGGTATATGCCTAAGAGGGGGGTAGCCAGGTCCTGTGGTAAATTAATTCCCATTTTTCTGAGGGACCGCCATACTGATCTCCAAAATGGCTGTACGAGTTTGCACTCCCAACAGCAGTGGAGGAGTGTTCCCCTTCCTCCACATCCTCTCCAGCATAACTTGTCCTTGGTGTTTCTAATTTTAGCCATTCTGGCAGGAATTAAGATGGTATCTCAAAGTTGTTTTGATTTGCATTTCCCTGATAGCTAAGATGTTGAGCACTTTAAGTGTCTTTGAGCATATTTGATTTGCTCTATTGAGAATTCTTTCTTCAGTTCTGTACCCCATTCTTTAATAGGTTTATTTCGTTTTTTGTTGACTGGTTTCTTGAGTTCTTTGTATATTTTGGAGATCAACCCTTTGTCAGATGTAGGATTGGTGAAAATCTTTTCCCAGTCTGTGGGCTGCCGTTTGGTTTTGTCAACTATGTCCTTTGCCTTAAGTATCACAAAATTCTCTAAGCTCCAGAGGAAAGTATTATTTAAAATAAATTAGAGATTTATTTGATAAAAACATGAGATATAATCAAACATCATATAAGTATAGGGGATTATTTATAACTCTATGTGTAATATGGTATTTTGTACATATCCTCACAGAATCTCATTTCACTAAAACATAAAATGATGGGAAATTATGTATGCTCTGTGATGCAATATTTTTGATTGTCTTATTTTGTTCCAGACAGCATTTTCTGTTTAATATCTTTGGCTGTTCTGGACAAGGCTGGGCTCAAACTCACAGAGATCCACCAACCTCGGCATCCTGAGTGCTGGTATTAAAGATGTGTACCACCACACATGGCTACAATACTATTTTAAAAAACAATGCAATCACAGATCTGTGGAGTTTTAGTTAAAGAAATATTTTCATGTAATTAAGTCCTTTTAAGGTAAAATAAATTCCCTATACCAAAAAGGAAATAAATGTAATATTAGAGAATATAAAAATGGAAAAGGAATGCTAGAATAAGGACTCCAATTTAGTTAAGAGGCAGAGAAAGTAATTGGCATATATTTATCTTACTTCCTCACTTCAAATCTTTTTTAAAAATAATAAATTTTCTTTCTCCACATCCTCTCCAGCATAAGTTGTCATTGGTGTTCCTAATTTTAGCCATTCTGGCACAAGTAAGATGATCATGTGGTTTTTCTTTTTCAGTGGATCATGTTGATAGCTTTTCGTATCTTAAGCCATTCCTGCAACCAATGAAGCATACTTGGTCATGGTGGATGATTTCTCTGTTGTATTCTTGGATTTGGTTTGCCAGTATGTTTTTGAGTATTTTTGCATAATGTTATTGGTCTGTAGTTTTCTTTCTTAGTTGTATCTTTCTGTAGCCTGGGTACCAAGGTGATTGTGGCCTTGTAAAAAGAGTTTGGTAATGTATCTTCTATTTCTATTGTGTGGAACAATGTGAAGAGTATTGGTATTAGCTCTTCCTTGAATTTCTGGTAGAATTCTGCGCTTTTTTTTTTTTTTTTTTTTTTTTTGGTTTGAAGATTTTCAATGATTGTTTCTATTTTGTTGGGGTTATAAGTTTATTTAAGTTGTTTGTCTGTTCTTGATTTAATTTTGGTAAGTGATAGTTATCCAGAAATTTGTCCATTTTCTTCAGCAAACTAGCAGATAAACTGAAAAAAAAAAATCAGTAGTCCTACTTTATTCAGATGACAAAGGGGCTGAGAAAGAAATCAGAGAAACCTCACCCTTACAATAGCCACAAACAACATAAAGTATCTTGGGGTAATGTTTACCAAACAAGTGAGAGACCTATATAATAGAACTTTGTGTCTCTAAAGAAGGAAATTGAAGAAGATACCAGAAAATGGAAAGATCTCCCTTGCTCCTGGATAGGTAAGATAAACATAGTAAAAATGACAATCTTTCCTGAACACAGCACACCCAAGTTCTCATCACTCATCCCGAACCCCACCTGAAGTGTACCCTGGAGATCTCTCTGTTTACTCTTCCAACGGAAATTCATGCATCCCACGTTGGGACTACCTTGATATTTTGATCTAGCTTCTCTAGGGCTGTGGATTGTGTGTTGGTTATCATTATAATGTAATTTACTCCCCATATCCACTTCTGAATAAGTACATATCATTTTTATCTTTCTAGGTTCATGTTACCTCACTAAAAATGACCTTCTCTAATTTTGTAGCTTGAGATTACAACCTGTCTCTGGTACATAGCTGGTTTTTGTGAACCTGCTCCCCATGCTGGATTACGTAGCCTTCATGCAGAGGTACAAACTTGCTTCTACTTCAACTTAATGTTCCAGAGTATGTTCAAGCCCATAGGAGGCATAATCCTTTCAAAGTGGAAACTGAGGAGGAGTGGATGGGGAGGGGATAGATGGAAATTTGGGGGGGGGAGGATATGGAGGAAGAGCTGTAGTGATAAATTTGCCTATGTACCTGTAACAGTGCCCATGTTTTTTGGGTGTGGTTACAAGTGCAGACATGTGACCAGTAAAATTAGAGGATTGGAATGCAGGGTCCCCTTTGGGTCTCAGAAAGCTCCAGAGAGGCAGGGTTTGCATCATGGAGGATGAACTCCACAACAGTCACTTATTGTTTTCTGTATAATTTTTCCCCAATAAAAATCCACTTATCATTCATACTGGGTCTTGTGAATCTATAATTTCTATGCCTTCAAAGAGGAGAGGTTGGGAAACTGTGGTTGGTGTTTTACAGATATCCGCAGGTTCCTGTAAAACCTGGGAGAACTGCTACTGAATCAAGAAATCTGGACTAATGAAAACTAAATTCTCCAGAGCCCATTTTGACCCCACCCATTTTTTGAACATATTTTCCAGGTTCACTCCTCCAGCTTGGGCCAACACCAAACCACAAATGACCTTCCAAATACTCCAACATTTTCCCAAGTTCCTAGGACTATACCTCTGATACCACCTCTCCAGGATCAAGTAGACACATATCTAGCAACTAGAACCTGGTGTTCCAAGATGTCCTAATAAGGGGCATATCTGTTCTCTCTAACACATTCACCCTTGCTTCTTATGTACATCCAAGGCACCTCTTAATTCCATTCTCTCTGGCTGCTATTACCATTCCCTGTTGAGGACCATCACCATCCTCACTACCTCACTACTTCACTACCTGAGATAGAAAATTATTATCTCTTAAGAAGTAAGCAAGCAGAATGTTTAGCAGAGCATTCCTAGATACAGGCTTGCAGTTTTACAACCAGTTAAAGAATAGCTTATGATAGTCTTCCTGTTTTAGCTTTACAACCAGTTAAAGAATAGCTCAGAATATTCCTCCTGCTACAGTTTTACAGCCAGTTAAAGATTAGTTCGGGGCATTCCTTCTACTGACCCTTTCACCCTGCCCACTTGCAATCCCATTCACATCCTGCCCATCATCCTATATAAGCCTCCCCTGAGAAAATAAAGTTGGACAGCTTGGTCAGAACATGGACTTGCTATTATTCTTTTCTTCCCTTACCCTCCAATTCCCCTAAGTTTCTCCCAGGTCATCGTTGACTGCCTCTCAGGTCAGGGTACTTCCCATTGCTAGCCTCATTGAGGGTGCTGATGATAACCATCTAATTTTCTCCTAGCAACCTGCCTTCTTAGCTCACTCAAGGAACAAATGCATGAGGTTTTCTGGATGGAAGATAACCAGATACTTCTCCACCCACACCTCCTGCTGAGTATAACCCCATTGATGCCTGAGTGCCACTCCACATATCCTTCTATGCACTCAGGAAGCAGCCAAACATGAACCAGAGTCCATATACCAAAGAATCGGGAATGTTTTAATGGAAATGTCATCCCAAATCTCCTTCCCCATCTCTTTTAAAACCCTGCTGTATCTCAAAAAGCCCACCAAATGATGCTTTCTCCCCTCCAAAGATGCTTAAGGCCACTCCCACAGGGTATTTAAGCTGCTACCCAGAAAAAAAATATTCACCACATAACCTACATTTGATCTGAGCTAAGTCATTTAACTAAAGGCATATCTGAACTCAAGCTCCTCAAGAGAAATGAGCGTAGCCCTGTGGACTACTACACACGTCGCAATGACCTCATTGTAGATGCATTGTAAGAACATGGCAGTGTGCTTTACTTCTCTAACTTTTACTTATAAGCTTGCAATAAGTACACTGCTTTGGAAACAGTACAAGACCTGTTGATGTAGCTTGCTTTATATCAATGGACCATAATAAAATCATATGCAGTAAATTTATTATTATCCAGCCAATCTTCTAATGTACATTCTCAATTATCTTCCAATTTTCATTATGAAGAAGTTCCTTGCTTATTTGTTTTTCATTGTGTTTGAGTACCATAGCCATAAAACACTTGTTTTCAAAAGCCAACTCTTATTTCACCATATGTGACATTTGTGAGTTTCCCACAAATATTTGAAGTTGCTCATTCTCAACAAATTACTTACAAATAATAAAATGTCCTATGGGTAAACATTTTTAATGCTATAGATAAACTTCTTTTGTTTTTTATTGTGATTCTGAAGAAATATGTACCAGAAGATTTCAAGCTTGGGATGAGTCCTCATACCCTGTTGATGTTGTCTACAACTTCCTACTCACAGATAGTGGACATGGTAAAACATATGCCTTACCAAAGCATAAACCCTTCAGCTCTTGTCATATGGAAGGAAAACTATATATTTTGTGGGTTAATTTATTTTTCTAATTTTTAGTTAGGGGGACTGAACAGTCTATGGGGTCCCTGGTAATGTAACAGCATTTATACCTAGTGTATGAATGGACATTGGGAACCCATTCCCCATAGAGGGATACTCTCTCAGCATAGACACATGGGGGAGGGCCTATGCTCTGCTCCAAATGACAGACTTTGATGATCCCCATGGAGGCATTAACCTCTCTATGGAGCAGAAGAGGTGTGGGATGGGGGTCAGTGGGGAGCATGGGAGAACAGGAGGGAGAGGGAAGTGGGAATGACATATAAAATAAGATTGTTTTGAATTTTAATTAAAAAAGTAAAATCATTTGAGTATTACATATTATTATATAGTAATGTATATGATAGGTATCTGCACATATGCATTTAAGCTTTCTTACTGTACCTAGAGTTTGAATTTATTGATGGGATTGTTTATGTGTATTTTATCAATAAAGTATTCAAAGCAAATGGAAAGCTGTGCTTTTCCCTGTGTACTTATTTTTTTAAAAAAAATATTCACTTCACCTCTATTATTTCAGAATGCATCTATTTTCCAGTTGGAAGTAGTTGACTTGAGAAGGAATTATGTTACTGGGGAAGAAATTTTATTTTATTGGAAATAGATTCTCATACACTACAGATCAAACAGAGTTTCTTATTCTTGCACTTACTCTTCTGCCTTTACACTCCTGTAGTTCTACTCTTCCTTCTTCTAACCAGGATTCCAAAAGATAAAAATCAAACATGAAATCAAGATACACCAAAACAAGGCAAAAGCCCTTGTCTCAGGGCTGGTCAATGCAACCCAGTAGGAGGAAAAGAGTTTTAAAAACAGTCAATAAAGGCTGAGACATACATGCACCTTCCTGCAAAACACCATGCTGAGAGCCATAACATACACAGAGGACCTGGTACAGACTCATGAAGGCCCCATGATTGCTGCGTCACGTCTTTAATCCCATATGATCCCTGCTTAATTAATTCAATGGTTCCAGTGTCCTACATACCCTCTGCCTCCTGGAATCTTTCCTGCCTGTCTTCCACAGGGTTTCCTGAGCTTTGATGGGAGGGATCCAGTGGATACCACAAATTTAGATGCTATCTCAGCATAATGTCTGTCTGTAAGTCTTTGAATCTGTTCATATCTGCTGTCAGAAGAAGCCTTTCTGATACTATCTGGATGGGGCAACCATCTATGAGCACAGTAGAGTATCATTAGGTATTATCATCATATAGACATATATGTAAACACACACTATATATATGCATATATATATATATATATATACATATATTGAATGCAGCACACACACACACACACACACACACACACACACACACACACACATATGTATATTGAAGTCCTTATGTTTGCACTCTAGATCTTTGGACAATCCTGACAATTCAGGCATATTAGGCATGGGCTCTGTCTCATGAAGTAGACCTCAAGTTAAAGCAGACATTGGTTGACCACTCCTACTTGTTCTGTTCCTCCATTACCCCAGCACATCAAACAGGTAGAAAGGACTGTTCACCAAAGGTATTGTGGCTGATTTATGTCCAGTTTCTTTTTAATTAACCTGCAGAGTAACTTCCTATACCAAAGAGACCAGAATGTAGTAGTGACAGCTTCATGAAAGGCACAAGCTCAACCTCCCCCCTGTTCATTGTGCTATGCATATGTTGACAATGGGTCTCTGATGTAAATTTTGAAGAATAGATATTTTGTACTAGCATTTGCCTGGATTGTTTGGGGGTTTTCATTGGACCCCTAGGCCAGCAACTCAGCCAAATGCAAGCCTGGCTCATTAATGGAAGACTTGCCTGGCTACAAATGATGGCCATTAAGATTCTATTCTCCAGTAGTAGGAGTCCTCATTAAGGTCACTGTCATAGAGTCCAGAATGTTTCCAGTGCATTAGGTTTCCACACTGACCTGCAAATATCCTCCCCAAACAGCAATCTCTTCCTCCATCCAGCCCCTGCAACTTGAACCCTCTCACTCCTAACCTGACAAGCCCAAAATTCACCCACAATCTTTTATTTCCTACTCACTCTTAGACCCCTCTTCTGTATCTCACCTCTCTAGGTCTGGGAATTGTAGCTTGATTATCAGTTATATAGCAGCCAACATCTACATAGTAAATACATAAAATATATGTCTTTCTGGGTCTTGGTTATTTCATTCAGTATGATTGTTTTTTGTAGTTGCATTAATTTTGCTGCTGATACAATTTGCTTTTAACAGCTGAATAAAACTCTATTTTGAAAATGTACCGCATGTTTTTGTTTTGTTGTTTTTTATAATGCATTCTAACATTGAGGAAATTTTAAGTTATTGCCAGTTTCTGGCTATTATGAATGAATTCACAATGAACATAGTTGAGCAAGTGTCCTTATGGTAGAGTGGAGTGTCCTTTGGGTCTATGTTATATAGCTAGCTTTTGAGGAATGTCTGTTCCCAATTTCTGTAGGCCAGCCATATTGTTTTCTGTAATGGCTATACAAATTTGCACTCAGACCAGCAACTGAGTGTACTATTTGCTCTACAACCTCACCATCATTAACTGCCCCTTGTGTTATTAACGTTAGCCATCAAATAGCTAGATAAAATTTCAAAGTAGTTTTGACGTGTATTGCCATGATGGCTAAGGAAGTTGAATATTTTTTTAAGTGTCTCTCAGATATTTAAAATTTCTGCATTAAGAATTTTGTTTAGTGGTGATGGTCTATGTCTCCTGTTATAACTGAGAGCTCTGGAGATGTCCAGGTTCTGGTCTGCAATCTGAGACTATGATGCTGCCTGATAGCCATGCTACCGCTGAGGCCATATGGTTCTGGGTGACCTGTGCAGCCACCAGTCTGTGGTGAGGTCCAGCTGGAGCTTCAGCTTGGGTCTGTTATGATGTCCATGACTCATTTTAACATAAGGGGTCATTGGAACCATGCAGAGCTGAGCCAGCCCCACCCTTCACTAGATTTGGAAGAGGTGGCCTTGCTCCTTGATCCATAATGCAGCAGTATAGATGGCCTTGTCCCCTCAGGGGAGAGTTTACCATACACTTTGGAAAAATGGCTCAACCCTTCAAGACAGACCTGCACCTTACCTGGGCAGTGTACTAGATAGAAACAGGTAAGCCATCTAGAGGGACTCAGATGAGCTGACCTTGAGGGTGTGAGAGCAGGAAAGCTAACACTACATTCCTGCTCTGCCATGTGGTATCATAGGTAAGAGAAAGATGTTTGTTCCCTCTCATGCATTAGATCCTGCAGCAGTGATAAAGATGGAGCAGGGTCTCAAAAATTAGGGAGCTAGTCCTGACCCTCACCAGATGCCACACATAGCAAAGAGGGCCCACCTTGCACCCCACTTGACCCTGTTGACAGGAAGTGTCAGTGAGCTATCTCCAAGGGTATGAGAGTAGGAAAGCTGATCACCCTCCTCATATATCCCCAACAGTAATCAGAAGAGAGGGCCTACTTGTTGCCTGTGAAAAACAGTAGAGCTGGCCCTGGCAATGTGAGTGTGGGTGACTGGGATCTGAGGACACAAGAGCAGGAGAACTAGCTCCATTCTCTGTTATAGGCTGCATCAGTTGAGCTAGACAAGGCAATGCCGGAAGGCTGGCCTGGTAGTGACCATGAGCTACTGGGCTGACCATTTCAGCCATCAACCAAGCCCAGAAACAGGGCTATGAGTTGGCCCACTCCAACATTCACCCAGTATATGAATGGAGTGTATGAAGGGTACAAATACACAGATACAAAACAACAGGATCTACATCACACAGAAAAACAACAGGATATTCAAGAGGATCCCCAGTGAGAGCTAGTTCTTGGTGGTAGCAGCCAATAAAGTTCAACCAGAATGCTTTTATTGGAAATTTATAAAGGGATTAATAATGATTTTAGAATGTGTGGAGATGATACTCAAATGACAAATTCATGTAGAAAAAATTTTCTTTATCAATTGCAAAGAAAGAGATGACTTAAGATTTAGTCTGAAATTTTAATTGTCATTGGGGCTGTTGTGTTTAATTCTCATGCTTAACAAATTTATTGTTTAGATACTGAAAAGCTCAAACATTTGTACATATTATAAAAATATGAATATACTTTTGGGCTATTAAAAGGTCATTTCTCTTGTAGCTGAAAACCACATCCAGTTCAAATCGTTTTATTTCTATTTTCCTCCCTGAAAATTGAATTAATTGAAGCACTGTTCTTTTTAATACCCGATAGGTTTGAGAGTGATAGATACATCTTTTTTGCAGCTGAAAAATGAGAATTCTCCATTCCAAAGGTGAAATTCTGACAGCTTACTTACCATATGTAGCTGTATGTCTTTTAAAATCTTAGGGAAGAAACAATTCTGTCCTTTCATAGCACCACTAAATTTAGCTTTTAGAATGATGCTTTTTGGTGAATAACTAGGACTAAAGACAGTAACTAGAAAGTTTTCCATGAATCAGTATTTGTTTTTCTTTCAAAATGCAAAAAAAAAAAAAAAAATCTCATGGCAATTTTGAGTATTGTGGTACCATGCTAATAAGAGTATATCTTTAAAAATATTGATAAAAGACCTTATTTTATTGTGGAGGGTATGAAGTTGGTCCAGGGTAAGTTGAGAGAGAGAGAGAGAGAGAGAGAGAGAGAGAGAGAGAGAGAGAGAGAGAGAGAAGACTGGTTATTCTCTAAATATATTGTACTTATATATGAGATTATCAGAGAACAAAGATACACATATCTCTAGCTATAATTAGGGGTTCCTGAGAGTTTTGATGAAAAGTAAATTTAAAAAACACTTTTCTGATGGGAGATGTCATTATGTAAACATGTTTCTCTTATTGGTTAATGAATAAATCCCTGTTGGCCAATAGGAAAGCAAGACTGGCTGTACTAGGAGACAAGGATAATTCTGGAAGGTGTAGTAGAGAGAAGTCAAGATGTAGGATGTGAGAGAAGAGGTCTGGACCCTCTGTCTGGTAACATAAAACAATGTGGAAACACTTAGATCGGTAGAAATGAGTTAATATTTAAGACAGAGATAGCCAATAAGAAGCTTTACCCATTGGCCAACAGCTTTATAATTATTAGAGTCTCTGTGTGTTATTTTGTGACTGATGCAGCTCTGGGACCAGGCTGGCTGGAAACTTCTCAAACATTTCTTTGATAATAGTGTAATATAACTAATTAATTTGTGATTACATTTATAGTAAGTCATGTATCTAAGCTTTAATAATAGTGAAAATTGAGTGACTTAAATGAGGCATATGACCAATTCATTTCAACTTGAAATATTTTACAATTTTGCTTTATTTATTTTATTACAATATTTTTTATTAATTCATTTTTTATATTGCAATCCCATTTCATCCTCCCTCCTCTCCTCCTGCTCCACCCACATGACTTTCACCTTCCATCAGATCCTCGAAGAGTTCAAGGCCCCCTTTGGAAGTCTACTAAATGTGTCACATCATCTCCTTGAGGTAGGACCAAGGCATCTCTCCACCACTACACTTCAGTGTCTAGGCTGGGCAAGGGATCTCTTCACATAGAATAGACTCCAGAAAGTCAGTTTGTGCATTATTGTTAGATCTTTGACCAACTGCAAGTGGCCTCATATATTGTCCCAGTCACACCATTGTCACCTATATTAAGGTAGTCTAGTTTGGTTTTATGCAGGTTACCCATTTGTCAGACCTGAGTCAGTGATCTCTCACTAGCTCAGGTCAGCTGATTCTGTGGTTTCTCCTCCATGGTCTTGACTCCTTTGTTCATATCATCACTCTTCCTAAACTTCAATTGTACTTCAAGAGTGTGGCCCATTGGTTAGTTTTATTCTGCATTGTTGAAATTTATTTTTTAATGGGAAAATACTGAGTCTTATTGATGTTTTGGTATGCTAGTACAGAAATGCTAGGTATATTTTAAAGCCAAGATATTTATTACATGACAAACAAGAAAAATGTGTTATTCACTATTACAGGAGGAACTTATTAATGACAAATGTTCATTAAAATATTGGAATTTTCATACAATCAAAATTTCCCACGTAGGAAAGAGCATACACACACACACACACACACACACACACACACACACAAACACACACATACATTTATATGCATGAGTGTACAATGTGGTATAGGAAGCTGCAGAGTGTTATCTATGCTTTTAATATCTGAGTGTACTGAACAAAATAAGGCATTGTGTGTATGTGTACCACGTACTGGTGTCACATGAAACTCCTATCCGAAATTTTACATTCAAAAGGAGTATTGTCTTGACTATAATGACTACAAATTGCATCACGGTGCATAGATACTTACCAAACATCAATTTTTCTTTTCCTCATAATCCTTAGAGTCATTTTTTTGTAAAATCTCCTATAATTCATAAGAATTCATAGTTAAGAACATTCCACAAATGAGATCCAATGGTAAGAAAATGGTCGGTGATGAAGAGCTATTACAAAATGTGGGAAGTTTGTGACACCCAATGAGGCAGCTGGCAACTCTCTAGAACACTTTTCTAAAGTCTCATTACCATAGCTTGATGGCAATTGTTCATGCTTTAAACAGCTGTCTGGATTGCTGGAGCAGCTGCTACCTGGAAAGATCATTTGAAGAGATGATTTTCCTGTAGACTCTCCAATAACTTCCCTAAAGAGAGACATGCATAGGAAGAAATATGCAGCCACAAAGTACAACCACAGAAGTAAGACAGACTTCAAGTCAATTCTAAGGCAGTGATAAAAAACTGTTAATTCGGGAGACTGTGTGTTTTCCTTTTCAAACCTTATTTTTCAAGCCACAGTAGTGATTTCTCTAGTACATTTTTGACATCCCATGAAGAAAACTAATTTTGCAAACTGTAACTTAATAGTCTTATGATATTAAGTAAATTCAATTATTTTATAATGTTATTCAAAGACATGTAAAATATGTTAGTAGTTTTATAACTTTTATGAGATATAAAGAATTACAGTACATTTATTTTTAGTTTAACATAAAAGGTATTTCATATCTTTAAAATTTTTATACTTTTATCAGTAAAAATATGAATAATTTACACAAATTCTTGATTATTTAATGCTTGTCACATATTAAGTTTTGACTAACTGTAATTAACACACATTATTTTATATTTATTCAAATTTGTTAATTCAACTTATTTCAGTGGTAATAGGTGAGTTCAAACCAATCTAGAAAATTTACAAATCTTATCTGTTCTATGTCCTTAACTTTTACTTGAATGCATACAAAAGTCTAATATTTAACCAGAAATTGTAATAAGCCATATTATGTTATACAAAAATTGATCTCACTAATATCAGATCAAGATATGAGGATCTTTCACTGAGTGCTCTTACACAGGGCAAGCATCTTTAGTCAGTACATAAAAAGTTGGTCTGTACCTGATAAATTCATTAAAAGGAGCATTTTCATACATTATAAAGTAAAGGAAATATTAATTAAAACAAACTTTCATGTTACTTCCTGGTTGGGTTGTAGAGAGCATCCGGGTGGCATCCTTGGTATGGGAACCCATGGTGGTCTTGTCATCTGTTCCAGGTGTAAGTGATTTCTCCCTGAATAAACATCTTTCAACCTATACTGTGTACCAGTGAATCTTACTTCCCATATGATAAGAAAGAAAAGAAGGAAAGAAGGAAGGATGAAAAAGAAAGACATTTGTCTTTCAATAACTCCTTAATTTTGCTAAGTGAATTTAAAATTTTAATGTTCTGAAGTGATGATTGTAATACACTCTATTTTTTCTTGGCTTCTTTTCTAAATCATGAACTATTGATCATAAACCTTCCACAGTATAATTCAAGAACTGTGTATGTGAAACTCACAGTTGAAACAAACTTAAACAGATATTTTATTTTTTTTAAATGCTTCTTCCTTGAGAGTATATTTGTACACAGTGTACATTCTTGGGAACAAAAAACAACAAGTCCTCTTGGAAGAGTTGTGAGACATTCCATAGGAATCATTCAGGGTCCTCTACAAAGAGCAGCAACTGCCTGTAATTGTTGAGACATCTCTTCTGCTCATTTTGCAAACATTTAGGTGATTATTTTTCTTCCATTTCCTGATGTCCTATCAGCCTTGAAAATGTGTAAAATTGGGCACCAAACAATTGGCACTTTTCTATTATTATAAAGATAAAACATTTATAGATATAGACAATAATCTTACTGATAAGTTTTCTATTATTTTATTATTATTTTTCAATTTTACATGTCGATTCCAGTTCCCACTCCCTCCCTCCTTTCCTCTTACCCTCTCTCCACCCTCACATGCACCCTGACCACCCTCCCTCCCAACCTCCCCATTCCAAATGTAGGGCTATGCTATCCAGGTGGAGTCATGTAAATCTGTCAAGTCATTTGAAGTAGGGGCTAGGACTTCTCTCCTGTCTCTATGTTAAGAGTATTCCTCCATGGGAGAGGTGTCTGCAAGGTCCTTCTGTGCACCAGGAATACATCCTGATTCCACTGGAATCGAACTAGAATCCAGATGCAGACACACAGAGAACAAGACCAGATGCAGAAACACACAGAGACAGCTGACCTGAACAAGGTAGAGCTAATGGGCCCCCAAACTGATAGCTGGGAATCCAGCATGGGACTGACTCAGACCCCGTGAATATGGGTCTCAGCTAGAAGGACTGGGCAGTCTCAGTTTTCTATTTTTATTTAACCTATTTATTTATGTTTTCTTTGGGAATTTCACATCATGTACTTCAATCCCCCTCATTTCTATTTTCATCTATGTCTGCCCTCCTACGGATACTAACTTTCTTTTTTCAAATTCATTGAAGACCAGGGTGTGGAGAAATGTAATTAATCTCATTCCCTCATATTGTTGAGGAAGGAAAACTAAAATCTTATTCTAACTAGGGCTACATAATATAAATCTGTTTCATGAAACAGAAGAAAACAAGTTCTACACATTTGTTGTGGGCAGTTCTCATGTAAAATAAACTTATATGTTGAGAAAACTGAAATTTCATGTCAAATCACAGAAGCAGAAATATTTTTTCTTTTGTTTATTAATAATATAACTTAAAAGTTTACATGTTGATCCCAGTTTCCTTTTCCTGCCTCTCTCCCTCCCTCCCTCTCTCTCTTTCCTCTCTCCCTCCCTACCTCACTCCCTCTTTCCCTCTTTCCCCCTGTGATATGTACCCTGGCCACCCTCCCCTCCTCACACACACACACACACACACACACACACACACACACACACACACATGCGTGTGCACGCACACACACAAAAGAGTATAACATACACAAACACACAGACACAGACATTATTAACAATTAATTAAATAAAGAGGCCATGAAAGAGAGATAAGAGCAATGGCGTGGATGTGTTTGGAACCATGAAGGGAAGGGTGAAATGATTTAATTATAATCTCATACAAAAATTAAAAATTTAGAAAAGAAAGATTTTATACAATAAAATTATATTAAATGGTGGTAAACCTATTTTTAAGTTACTGAATTGTAAACTCCTTTTTGTTCAGATAACAACTTTTTGTATTCTGAAGGATCTTGGTGTGAATTACTTGTACGCCTATCCACAAGATTATTCTGTGAAATACACTCCCACTCTTAAAATCTGTATATATTCAGTCTCTGTGACTAAATTTCCCTTTTACATCATGTTTGTCCCTTTCTTGTCTTTGCTTACAATTTGTATGGTTGTTTTAACTTTATTGTATCTATTTCCTTTGCTGCTATAATCATACATTATTATGACTTTAAATTAGGCTTATGGATCACACTTCATTATTAGCATATTAGATTCTGACAGAGTGAATCTTAGGATACAGCACTTCAAATTCAGCTAGCTGGTTACTCCACTTGTGACAATGGCAGGCTAAATATTATCTGGGCACTGAACACTAAATGAAATTACAGTTTAGCTGCCTATGCATATATGGCAGAAAAAATGTTCCCAAAATTGGAAGGATAGAAATATAAATTATCAATTTCAATTAAGAAAAAGGAAAAAGAGTCTTATGTCTATTTATTTTTTGGAGTATTTGGATAACATAAGGGCATTCTCACTTTGTAAAATACTAGTATCAAGAATTCTGGCCTCTTCATAAAGAAAAACTTTTGATTCTGTAAATACATGAAGCTAATAGTCACCATATAAAAACATTTGCAACAATTTCCCATTTTCTAGTAAAACTAGAGATGATGCTTTTTTTACTATGCTTTTTTATTGACCAATTTATTTCCTCAAAAACACCTTAAAATTTCCCTATTGAACGCTGATCTTAAAAATTTAAAAACTTGTTAGAATTATATTAAAATATTTTATTAGAAAATGTAGCCTTTATAGTCCCTTGTATTATAGAATAGAAATTATTTTACATTTTATAAATAGTTTTTTCTAAATATTGTATTTCTCATCAGGGTCTTCCATGATATTCCTTTATCCTTTTCAGCCATGCTGTAAAAGAAATCATCATTTATAATTATATAAACCATGAAGTGTTTATGTGTCTTGATGTCAAGGCTGACCTCTTATATTCTAAATTAAAGGAACAACATTAAAATTTGAAGGTGGTCACAAAAATGTAGTGAATACCATAAAGAATAAAAGACAGATGAGACTGAAATTTAAATGCTTTATCATAACTGCCTATCCTTGGTGCTTAACAATGGATTATGCACCAGGGCAATATGGTAAAGTCTTTCCAATAGAATGTAAGCATGTAGCAAGACGAAAGGGCTAGGCTAAAGTAATGGCTACCCTGCAAAGGATGTGGAAGGATTATATAAACAATAGAAAATGATGAGAATTGCAGGAGGTCCTGCTTCCCACCATACACGCTTCTTCTTTCCAAGATGCACAATAGTAATTATTGATTGGATCATGGCTTTAGATAAAGGAAAAAGAATATAAAACATAAAAGTAAAGCAAATATGTGAAACCAATTCTCTTAAGTTCAAGATGAAGAATCCATTTCAGTGGAAGAAATAGATTGACAAAATTTCATAATGTATCAAACTCCTAATCATAACTTTTCCACAAGTAATGGAAGTATTTTTCCAATTATTAAGATGCTTTCAAGCATGAAATAACAAACATACTTTTCCTTTATATGAGATGAATATTATGAGAATTCTATAACTCATTATTCATTATTTCTAATGTAGAAGATCACTATTCTAATCTAGATAATTCACTATGAAGAATTCTACAAAGTTTATTTTAGTATAGTTTGATATAGAGATGTGAATTTATCTCCTGGTAGGTTAGTTGGCTATGTGAGTGATTATTAAAGACAGAGGAAAAAAGTGAGACTGAGCAGATTTGGTGGACACAATGATTCACCACAAGACTCAAAAGCAATGAGAAACTTATAAACTGTTATCTTTTCTCATAAAAGTTTTAGCTGCATTTTATTGATGTATTCCAATCCCCCATGCAACACAGCCACATCTTCACAGTGTACAAAAAAATTACCCCACACCAAAACTCACAATACCTTTACTTCCTTGGTTGATCCTAAATGAATGATTAGTTTAGAATCTTGAGACTTACAAACTACTGTCTCTCTGCACTCTACTTGGGCTTTAAATAGACTAAAATGACATTTGCTGGGTTCATGCACTATGAATAAATACTCTCACAGACCTCTCAAATTCAGTTTGGAGGCCACTTTTCAATCATTTAGACTTCTTTTCTTGCCATGAATGGACCTCACTTTTCAATTAGAACTGCTAATAGGTTCCCAGACTCACTTGTTCTCACAGATCTCTGGCTTTCAAATTTTTAACTATCCTATACATAAGTTGTATGCCATATCTATTGTATGTGTGTGTGTGTGTGTGTGTGTGTGTGTGTGTGCGTGTGTGTGTTTGTGTATGTGTGTGTATTTACATTCTTGCCTGAAATAAAAAGAATTTTAAAAACATATAGTCCTCTTTTCCATTGACTGACACTGTTATAGCTCTCAAGAACATCTTCCATCTTTAAGTAATTTTTTTTAAATGTTTGCATCTAAAGTGGTAATTTCTATTGCACCCATTTGTCATGAGATTAATAACAGTAGAAAGTAGTGACAACTGACTTAATAGACAAAGGACACAAATGTTGCAAGCTTCAGTTTTGTTCATTTAACCTATTTAGTTGCAAAGCCAAGGGTGGCACAAAGTGTATTATATGGCCTTGATAAAACACATAACCTGTTAAAAATATCAGAGGAAGTAAGACAAATATTAATGAATGTTAAAGAACACTAAAGACATGCTCACATATTCTAAAACTACTGACACATTTATTTTAATATATCAGTATTTGAAAATAATTAATGACATAATATCTCTTAGGCAATTTTCTATAACATTTTATTAGTTACACAAGTGAATCATCAAAGTTATCTGAAATTTTAATGGATTGGGTTTTAAAGGAATTCTTAACATAAATGGCATAATATATTTTCCTCTGTTCTCTAAAAAGTCTGTTACCCAAATGGTGTCATTTTTAATATGTTTGCCACTGACTGCCTTCTCATCTCTCTCTGTTAGTGGAATATTAATTTAAATTACAAAGCATTTCAAAGACTGACACAAAATTTTGTTTCAAAAGTTATACAACAAACAGGGTTTAAAACAGCTTATGTAACTATCAAGTATAGAAAGCAAAATAAGAAAAAGGTATTTCTTAGAAGCATGAAAGGAGAGAGGGAATTTATGTAATTAAATTATAATCCAAAAAGCTACAAATTGTTTTTTAACAAGAATTTTCATCATAGCAAATCTTAAAGGTCAGATAGATTTCACACAAAGGATTATGGAAAAACAAAAAATTTAAGGTGTTTAGACATAATTTTAACTTATTCATTCATTTTGTCAGGACAGTGAAACATGAGTAGATTTGTAGAAAACCCCTCCACCCCAAAGGGTACAGGGGAGACATCAAAAATCTTGCTTTGAACAGCATGACTTCTTGTGTTCAATACTGACTCTAGTAGTTCTTATGATCGGTTATTGGAGTATGTGTGTATCCAACCTCTAAAACTGCATTGCAGAGCTTTGTATATATTATACTGAAATGGAAACCATATATGCATGTGTGCACATTCATTGATGTATCTAGTGAAAGGAAAAACATCAGCAGAAGACACCTCAAGATCAAGTTCTCTGAACAAATAAAGCTTTATTCCCCCCACCCAGAGGGACAGAGGGTAGAGAATAGGAGACAAAGCCAGAAAACACCTGACAGAAGATGAAGGCAAAGGAGCATAGAAGAGAGGAAAGGAGTATTTGTCCTGGAGGGAAAGAGGACTGCTTCTAGATAGAGAAAAACAGATTCTTGGCCCTTAGACAAATGGCAGTTCATAAAAATAAAAGGGAAAACTCAGTGTTAGGATGATACCTTTAATTTTGATTGGGTATGCTAATTAGAGTAGCCAACAGGGGGTTTTTGGATTACTGACCCTCAAATCCTTAATAGCCTGAACTTGGTGATCAGCCTCAGAGGGAAGAAGTAGCCAAATAAGGGAATAATTATTTGAATGTTATTTTTCTTATTTTACATATCGATCTCAGTTCCCTCTCCCTCCCTCCCTTTCTCTCTCCCTTAATTACTCCCTCACTCCCATCATGTCTCCTGAACCCCTCCCGTCCCATCCCTGCCCCCTACTCCACAGGGAGGGTAATGCTTTCCAGGAGGGATCAACAAAATCTGTCAAGTCATTTGGAGTAGCTACTAGGCTCTCCCTCATGTCTCTAGTTTAACGGAGTGTCCCTCCATGGGGAATGTGCTCGCAAATAGTTTTTAGAAGGAAGAGGTAATAGGGGAGAAGGTCAAGGCCTGCCAGAGTCATTTTTGCCATGCTGGGGTCTGATAGAGCTCCTTCATTGAATTTATGCAGTAAAAACATCTCCATGTTTCCTAAAATCTGATAATCACTGAAGCAATTCAGACTTTGAGTTATATTGAAACAGCATAGGGTAAGAATTTCCTTTTCTTCCTTGTAGTTGTGTAACTTTGAAAGTCCCTTTAAGTCTTCAGACCTAACAAGTACTTAGGGCTTTGAGGAAGTTTCTCCAGCGAGCCTTTCTAGCTCCAAAGCCATCACAGTGATTCATTCAGCTCCATATTTCACTACCTCCTTTTTGACAAACTTCTTTATTGTCTTTGTTTTCCTGCTTCACTTTTATAAGGTTTCTTCATGATTTATATTAGAAGGAATTGTAGGCTATAGAAAAATATACTGAGAATCTCAACATGTGGATTTTAGCAAATTATATTACATTAATTACATACCCTTCACATAATAATGTAACCCACACGTCCCCCACAATGGGTACTTATCCATCTTTATCTCCTAAGAATAAGGTTAGTCTATGCTTACTGTAAAAATGTTTTACATTAAATTTTAAAATTTGCTTTATTTTAAGTGACAGTAGAAACATGATTATTTATTTTTGAAATTATCTCACTGTGTATCCCAGGCATGTCTTAATTCCTGATCCTCCTGCTTCAACCCATTAGTGATGGCTATAGAGGCCTGTGCTACCATCCCTTGTTGGTTTTGTGACTGCTATGTTCTCATTTTGCTTCTCAGTCACCACACATTTTTCACATCTCTAGTGAATACTTAGTTTACCAAACTCTTTTTCAGTTTCACTGTTTTCTAATAAATACTGTTTTTGATGCTAATTTTGAACTACATGTCAATGGGAATGAAAAGAAGTGTGTACAATCAGTAGAAATAGAGTCCCTTTTGTTTTCAACTCCAAAGAAAAACCATATTCAAATTGACACCTTTGTATCACATTTCAGTATTCATCTTTGACCTTCTCTGAGTCTAGGCACCAACAGGTGGACCCAAAATCTTTGTATTTCTTAACCTAGGAAAGCACGGCCAAGCAATCACTGGGATGTAAATGATTCCTTATTGGGATTAGCTTACCATGTGACTTTATGCTGTGCCAAGCTGATAATCAAAACCAAATTTCACACAACCATATGTGACCAAAGTTAATTCATCACTTTTCTTCCTTTGTCTTTACAGTCCCCTCCTTCAATAGTTTTGCTTTTCTGGGCCATTTGTCCCGTGCATTTCTTTGAACTGTCCTCACAGTGTGTTAGCCAGTGTGCTCTATGGAATTCTCAAGTAACAGCTATCTAGTGTCTCTATTTAATTTGGTATGGGGAATGTGTACATGACAAACTTTGAGAAACAGAATTTCTAGTATCCACCTAACTATTGTGTGGAAACAGCACTTCCTGAGGCTCAGGGATTGGATAGGAGATATTCACATAGAAGTCCAGTTGCATTAGTGCTTTTACTTGCCTTCTCAAATCTCAGAATATTCATGCTTCTAATAAAGAATTATATATGCACTAATTATAGAACTTACATCTAATGACTGATGAAAGTAGATGCAATGACCCAAGGCCATTGAGTTGAGCTCCTGGAGTTCAGGTGAAGAGAGAGAGGAGGGATCATGTGAACAAGGGTGGGGGCAGGATCAAGGAAATGATGGGGAAAACCACAGAGACAGGTGACCTTCGCTAGAGGGTACTAATGAACTATGGGCTGACAGCTGAGAAACCTGCATACAATTGAACTACATTTGTTGGGAGGGGCCTTGACAGTGGCACCAATACCTATCCAAGGGACAGGAACTGAACTTTTGGAGCCCAGTCCTTATGGTGGGATACCTTGCTCAGCCTTGATACAGGAGAGAGGGGCTTAGACCTGCCTCAACTTGGTATGCCAGACTTTGTTGACTTCCCAAAGAAGGCCTTACCTCTACTTAGAAGTGTATGAGGGGTGGGAAGGGTGGGAGATAGGAAGGAAGAAGGGGAAGGAGGGAAACTCAGGCTGGTATGTAAGGTGAAAAAAATTTTTTAAATAAAAAATAAGTAAACATGCAAATAGAGTGCTTAGTAATAGAAAGTGAGAGTGTAATAAGTGTTCAGACAACTTAAAAAGTGTTAGAGGGTCATGAAGAAATGATGTAAGAAAAAGTATCTGTCTTAGTTAAGTTTTTTTATTGCTGTGAAGAGGCACCATGACCAAGGCAGTTATATAGAAAACGTAATTGAGGTTGCTCACTTACAGTTTGTCGGGTTCAGTAGATTATGATCAAGAATGGGGCATGCAGGCAGATGTGGTGCTGGAGCTGAGAGTCCTACACCCATCAACCAGCTCTTCAAGGCACAGAATATCGCGAAATTAAAGTGTGCAGAGAATAGCCAGTGCTCGTCACTGTAATTTAAGGACAAAACAGCATGCAAAAGAAAGATGCCATGAAACAGTATTCAAGTAAAGGTTTAGTTTTGTTTTTTAATTAAGCAAAGGAAGCACAAAAAGGGAAAAGGGGAGGGAAGAGACAGGCCTCCACCTCTGGAGACAGGAACAGCAGGAGATGAAAGAGCTGGAGAGAGAGCATGGGTTGGGGGGAGAAAGAAAGAAATAAGGAGGGATGGGAGGTGAACAGGGCCCTTTTAAAAGGGAACACAGTGAGTGTGTGTGTGCACAGATGAAGACAGAGAAAGAGGGAGGGTCAAGAAAGAGCAGAATGGAGAGAGGGAGAGAGAGAAAGAAAGAAAGGAAGGAAGGAAGGAAGAAAGAAGGAAAGAAAGAAAGAGGGATGAGAGGTGAACAGGGTCCTTTTAAAAAGGAACATAGTGAATGTACACAAGTGGTGTGTTTAGTGACTGCAGCTGAGGATGTATCTTAACAGTACTCCAAGAACAGACCAGTAGAGATGCCTGAATACTACTACACAAGAGCCTAAGAGAATTCAGTTATTTTACTGAAAATAACTGTATGACAATATGCATAAATTAAACAGTGTACATTAAATTTAAGCAAAGCAAAGCTAATAAAAAGAATGAACATTTCACATATTAGTTTAAAAGATTAAGTACTGTTTGTACTGTATTACACTTATATTTAATAAAAAATAGTTGTGCTAATGTTTTATAAATACAAAGACTGGAAAATGATTTCAACTTGCATGACGCTCATGAGGCCAGGTGGCTTCTATATTAGCACTTAAATGCCATAATTCTGATTCAAGCAGTAAAAACATCCCCCAAAGGCAGACTATTGTCTTAAGTATACACAGAATCTTTTTATTTACTATTTTTAAAATTTTATTTGTGTGTGTGTGTGTGTGTGTGTGTGTGTGTGTGTGTGCCTGTGTGCCTGTGTGCCATATGTTTGCAGGAACTGGCAGAGGCTATCAGATGTCTAAACTTGGGAAACAAGTTGGTTGTTAACCACCTACCATGAGTACTTGGAACTAAAATACAGTTCTCTTGGAGAAGTAGTAAAAACTCTTAACTACTAATCTGTCTTAATTCAATGGGTACAATATTCACTAGGCCTACCCTTCTCTGGATGGAAGGTAACTATTTCAAGCTGTAAAGCTCAGGCATCTGCCAGGTGCTCTTTATCCAAATCATGGAATTAATTATTAGGCATTTGTATATTGAGCTATTTCTTCAAAATAGTACAAGCCTTCTCCTAGTATGAATCAGACTAGTTTTCTGGAGTTTCCATGATGACAATTTTGTGGCTGTTTTCTTTATTAAACATTTCCATTTTCCTGAAACATTTCTGCTGATTTAATAGCAAACATGCTAAGCTATGAGTTTCACAGAAGAAATTCACCACACAGGAAGCATCTTGAAATCTGTCTGCCGCCAAGGTGTATCAAGGACTCTGACTTTATTTATTTATTTATTTATTTATTTTTATTGGCTATTGCTTCTAATATTCAAGTTCAAACTTACTTTGGATTCTGGAAATGTGACTACCTCATGAGTTTTTACAAGGCATGACTAGACTGGATGAATAGGAAACAGAGAAAAAGGAAGTCTCTTGAGAAAATTAGCTCTAGATTGGATTTTAACACTTGCAGGAAAGATGGGAAGATTAAAAGGTCAAGGGATGATTTTGTTTGCTTTTGCAATGAGACCTATTACTGCTTGTTTGTGAAGGGTACTGATGTAACGGAAGGGGAAATTCAATGATTTATTAGTGAAAGCAGGAATCCCCCAAAAGAAGCACTGAGAACACATGAGAGAATAGAGAATAGAGACAAAGGTCAGGCTTGGGAAGATTAGATTTAAGAATCTACAAGTCCAGTTTAATCACCAAAAAGCGAATTTGTCAGAGGATGGGTTGCAAGGCAGTTTCATTTGTTTCTGTCTTTCCCAGAGTCTAGCTTGTGGTAAGTAACAGTTGTTGGGACTGAGTTCCAAGGGGACACTTGTGTTAATATCTATGGAGAATTTAAACACACTCTGTTAAAAGGAGTCTCTGGCACTTTCATCTGCTAGCTTCTGAGTGGAGTGTCGATCCTTGATCTACTGGTTTTGATTCCAGCTGATTTCGGACAGACCTGCTGGGCCTCAGCATTCTGTCCCGGGCTTAAGAGTCTAGCAGCAACTTTAGCATGTCTATTCTCAGGGTTTTTTGTTTGTTTGTTTGTTTGTTTGTTTGTTTTTCTGTGTGTGTGTGTGTGTGTGTGTGTGTGTGTGTGTGTGTGTTTCTTGTTTTTGTTTTTCTCAAAATGTGCTTCAGTGTTTTTTCATAAAATGTCCTTGGATTGGTTTTACATTTAAGTCTAATAAAAAGGTGAACATGGAAGACCAAGCACATTGTTTCTTGATATTTTGGTAGCTACCAAGTTCCCTTGCTGGTCTCTTAGCTTTCTGGTTCTTGTAACGTTAGTCTAATTACTTCAAGACATGTTTAGCATAACAACACATGATGTGTAGAAGACAAAGTGGCGATTATGAAACAACATGCAACATTTTCATGGATAAAAATGGTATGTGACCAAAAGGTCTTTTGCAAAGAAAAGCACTTTCATACTGAGAGTGGAAACTGGCGAGAGAGATCAGTGTCTACCTACTTATTTGGGTAGCTTTAAAACTATTTTATAAAGACTCCAGACTAGGTGGCTCTCCTGAGGGACATTTGCTGTCTAGATGATTAGCTGATCCACTTGGAATAACTCTTCTGGATGATGGAATGGTGCATATGTGTTCTTTACCAGAAGGCTCCCAGCAGACCACAGTTTTCCTGGAATATCAAAAGGTCATGTCTCCATGCCAAGACAGGAGCTGGTAATCAAACCACACAGTTTTAGTCCTGCCTCCAAGACTGTGGAAGCTGCTAACTTGTGCAGGTTCCCCAACAATATGATTTCACTGAAACTTCACAATTATGGTTTACTTGAAGGGAAAGTCCCCTTGAAAAATACTTTCTGGTAAAGATTTACCTTGTTATGAATCTGATTTATAGCGCCTCTTTTTTTTTTAAGATAGATAAAAAACTATGAACAAAGATTTTGATTCTGAGTTACAGAATGAATACTTTCTTTTATAACCTTGAAATAGACCTCTTAACCTTTATTTGTTTTTGTTTTTCATGACAAGGTTTCTATGTGTGTAGCCCTGGAGGTCCTCAAACAGTTCTGTCATCCAGGTTGGCCCCAAACTCGAAGAGATCTAATTGCCTCTGCTTACTGAGTGCTGAGGTTAAAGGCATGAGCCCACTGCAACAGGGAACTTCAACTTTCTTTTAACACTTCCAGCTGAGTGGGTCTTAAAATGCTTCATTGTTTCAGATAACACTTTCCAGTTTTTCACTGTTTTTCCTCAAATCGTTTGTCTTTCTGCTTTGCATCATAAATACATAGCATAAGAACATATTATCCATTTTCCCTAGGAAACAATATATATTAAATTTGTCTTAGAAGAATATGTACTTTAAATGTGTTATGCCCTCAAAATGTACATAAAATTTCAAAATAAATGTGATAAGTTTTGATATTTAATATATTTCAAAAAGTACAATCGATTCTTTGTATAAGTTTGTACTACCTTTCTTACCATCACTATATATAGCAATAATCCCTAGTGCCTAAATAAGTTTAGTTCAATGAAATGCCAAATCAGGTCCCACAGGAGGAATCTGATGGTTCTGTAATACCACACTGCAAATTTCTGGGCATCAGAGCACAGGGAGAGATTATATTTGAAATATGTTGTTGAGTGCAAGGAAATTGCCCAACTTGGTATAGACAGACTTTTGAAAATCATTTTCTAAAAGCATGATGTTGGGCTAATCTGGTGTAGTGACCAGATAAACTATGGTCTCAATGCAACTTAATCAAACCTCCTTAAAGTTGGAAATGGATTAAAAAAAAAAAAAAAAACTCCTCCATTCTAATGTCCAAGAGACTCTATAATACTTCATGTCCAATGGACACTAATATGATGCTCATTTCTACATTAGAATCAAATCTGCCTTAAAAATCATTTAGTGTGTGTGTGAAAATAAATTCCTGGAAATGTAGAACTCAGTTTTTTTTCTCTGTCACTAATGGAAACACAACTTTCTTTAATTCCTTTAACTAATTATTGTGGTGCTATATGATTTATTAAAGTTTATCTGATGATTCAGAAAGCCAAGTCAGCCTCAAGCCATAGAAATTAGTCAGTGGTGATATACACCTTAATCCCAGGACTCAGGATAAAGAACTAGATGGATCTCTATTAGTTCAAGGCCACCATGGCCTACACAAGAGTGAAGAATAACAGAGCTCAGGTCTTTGACCCCGTGCCTGGAATCATACGCCTTTAATCCTAGCATTAGGAAGTTAAATAAGCCAGGAGCAAGGTCTCAGAGCTGTTTTCATTTTTCAGGCACAATGAAGATAGGAAGACACTGAAGTCTCAGGAGTCTCCAGCCACACTGAGGAGAGGCTTGGTGAGAGCCTTGGAAACAGGATCTGCCTTTTTATTTGAGGCAGAGTTAGAGCTAATTGCTGGCTGCTTTGCTTTTCTGATCTATAGCATGAAGTTAGAACCTAAATATCAGTCTCTTAGTCTTTTATTTTTCCTGTTTCAAAATAAAGAAAATAATAGCTATAGAGATTCGTCTACCACTTAATCCTGAGTCCTGGGATTAAAGGTGTGTATCATCACTGTCCTCTTTAGTTTGAGGCTGACTTTGCTTTCCAAACCCTCAGGCTAGCTTTAATAAATCATAAATAATATATCACCACAAATTGTAATGCAAAACCTAATCATCTTAATAATAAAAACCCAGAGTCAGATATGAGGGAATAAAAGCTAAATGATCATAGAAACAGTGCAGCTAACCACTAGAGCTCTTACCTCTACAAAATCCTCTGGTTGAAAATGAGTTCCTGCCTCTGTGAATACTCAGACTGAATGGGCAACAGATCCTGTCTCTATCCACTTTATATTCCTATCTAAACACCTCTAGTGCCAGGATTAAAGGCCTGTGACTGACAAGTTCTAGAATCAAAAACATAAGATCCCTAGTGCTGGGTTCAAAGGAGTGTGCCACCAGTACTGGCCTCTATGCTCAACTAGTGGGTAGCTCTACACTCTGATATTCAGGCAAACTTTGTTAGAGAACAAGCAAAATATAACCAACACTAATCTTGTAAATTTTCTATCAAATGGGAGTCTAAGCACTTGAGTGAGCAGTAATGGTGTGATTATTATGTAAAACTCTACTTCACTTTAGCTTATTGAAGGGGCTCCAGGTATGAAACAAATTTACAGACAAATGTGATATATCAGTGTAGGACTCTTAACTATCAGACAAATCTAAGTGAAAGATCATCTACCACTACCAAATACTCATTGAATCTATTAATGATGCTGTATTCCAAATGAAAGCAGACACTGATCTTTGCATGTGTAACAAACTCGAAGCTTTCAGATAATCGCATCTATTGTTTAATTCTTAGCTAATTTCACTCTGAGATCTGATCAGAGGTATAGGACAACAGAAACTGCATCATTAGTCCTATACTGAAAGGCTCAATATGACTCAATATATATGTTATTATTGGGCAGAGTAATAAAAAGTTCCTAATTATTCAAAGTATGTTCTCTAAGAAACATAATAATCTGAAAATATATATTATTGGCATTAAAGTACATAACATACTTCTGGTAATTATAAGTGTTCTTTATGACTATTTTTGATTTGTGTTGAGACTTTCAAAACAAGATCCAACACTAAGGTAAGAAAATATGTCTAGACTAAGATTTATGGAGTAATTTAAATTTATTTGATACCAACACAAATAAAGGAAATCTCAGGCAATTTCATTAAGTCAAAGAACTTTTATTTAGCCATGTTGGCCATATAGTAGGCGCAACATTAAACATTGCTGTTTTCTACAATCTAAATATTGAAAAAATAAAATCATAGGAATAAAAAAGAATAATAGAGAACAATTATAGTTGATTCAGTAAGACAGTAAATTAGATAAACATAAAAAATCTGACAGAGGGCTTATTTTCAAAATATACAAATAACTCAAGAAGCTAGTTACCAAAACCCCAAATAATCCAATTATAAAGTACAGTACAGAACTAAATAGAGAATTCTCAATAGAGGAATCTTAAATGGCTGAAAGACACTTAAGAAAGTGTTCAACATCCTTAGCCATCAGGGAAATGCAAATCAAAACAACTATGAGATACCATCTTATTCCTGTCAAAATGGCTAAAGTCAAAAACAACAAAGACAGTTTATGCTGGAGAGGAGGTGGAGAAAGGGGTATACTCTTATTGTCAGTGGGAGTGCAAAGTCATACAGCTACTTTAGAAATGAAGATGGTAGTTCCTAAGGAAAATGGGAATCAGTTTCCCGCAAGATCCAGTAATTCTTCAATTTGATGAAGAAAATGTGGTACATTTACACAATAGAGTATTACTCAGCGAAAAATAAAAACCAACAAAACAAAACAACAATGGAATCTTGATATTTATAAGCAAATAGATGAACTAGAAGAAACCATCCTGAGTTAGGTAACCCAGTCAC
Source organism: Cricetiscus sungorus (assembly GCA_030556225.1). Classification (NCBI taxonomy): domain Eukaryota; kingdom Metazoa; phylum Chordata; class Mammalia; order Rodentia; family Cricetidae; genus Cricetiscus; species Cricetiscus sungorus. Next base: position 92,129,082 of record JANBXA010000730.1, read on the forward strand.
AAAAAGACAAACATGGTATGAACTCACATATGGTTTTTGGTCATAGAGCAAAAGATTACCAGCCTAACCTCCACACCACCAGAAAAGTTAGAGAAAAATGAGGACCCAAAAAGAGACATACATGATCCCCTGAAGAAGCAGACACCCACAGCTAAACACAGCCAAACTCCTGGAATCCAGTTGCAAAGAGAGAGTAGTATTAGCAAAGGGGTCAAGATCAGGCTGGGAAAACCCACAGAATCAGCTGACCTGAACAAGAGGGAGCTCATGAACTCAAGTCTGATAGCTGGGAAATAAGCATAGGACAGACCCAGATTCCCTGAATGTGGGTGTTAGTTAAAAGGACTGGGCAGTCTATTGGACCTCCGGTAGTGGATCAGTATTTATTCCTAGTATACAAATGGACTTTGTGAGCCCATTCCCCGTAGATGGATACTTCCTCAGCCTAGACACATAGGAGAGGGCCTAGGTCCTGCTCCAAATGATGTGACAGACTTTGAAGACTCCTCATGGAAGGCCTCAGCCTCCCTGGGGAGCAGAAAGGGGAGGGATGGGGTTTGAAGGGGGGAGGGGGAAGACAAGAGCCTGAGGGAATTGGGATTGACATGTAAAACAAGCTTGTTATAAATTTAAAGGAGAAAACAATACAGAATTTCTTTTCATATTCATATGGGTGAGATAAGTAAAAATAGAAAAGGAGTTCTTGTATTTGAGAACTTCAAAAGTGAGACAAGAATTAGCAACATTTAATGAAATTTTGAAAGTTCAACCTCAAACATTATTGCAGTATGGTAGTTACAGTAGAAATGAACGTTTCTAAAGGGACAAGGGAAGGAGTCCCATCATTATCATTACCAGATCAAATAATCAGTGCAAACTATGAAACCTGGGGCAAATAATTTATGGGGTATACCTATGGGAAAGGATGAAAGAGTATTGCAGCATACTGTCCTTACTTTCAAGACATGAAAAACCAACAAAATAGTCTGTATTTCTTTAGCTGTTAATTAAAAGAAAAATAGTTTTTCTTTGGTTTATCAACAACTCTCTTCCTCTCTCTCTCTCTCTCTCTCTCTCTCTCTCTCTCTCTCTCTCTCTCTCTCTCTCTCTCTCTCTCTCTCTCTCTCTCTCTCTGTCTCTGTATGTGTGTACATGTCTATTAATGGTGCACACTTGTATAAATGAGGATGTGAGTACACATGTTTACTTAGGTGTAAACAGAGGTTTATGTCTGATATCTTCCTTAATTCATCTGTACTTTACACATTGAGAAAAGGTCCCTCCCAGAAGCTGATTCTCATAAATCAGGGTGGCTTGCAAAGAAGCCCTGTGCTTTGCCAGAAAAATCTCTTGTCTCTTAAAGTACTAGATTTCCATAGAGGTGTGACGGTTTAATTTTGACACAGGTGTAGCACATAAACCAAATTAATGGTCAAATTCTTGTGCCATATCCCTACCCCTTTTGTCCTTTGTACTTAATGTAAATCAAATAAGTATTGAATATATGCTATTTTAGAATATAAGATGAATATACTGCGTTTCAATTGACTTTTGAAATCTTACAAGCAAAATAAACAGTGCTTTCCTAATGCTTTTGTACTTCTCCAAAATTTCTGAATGCTATGTCATGTCTCAAATGACCTTGTTTACATTTTATTGGGTTATACAGACATATTCAGGGACAGACATAGAATTGTAATGTTGAAATAATTTCATGAAGACAACATTTTGTGTTTTCAGATAGCAGCAGAATACGCTCCACCGTTTAAAGCAAGCTCCACTTTTATTTGTCTTAGTTCAGCTCCTTATGGTTCTGGATCTTACATCCAGAGGGCGGAAAATCCTGTCACTGCAACTCAATATAGCAGTTGCTCAATCCAGACACTAATAAGCTTGGCATGGCCCAGAATTACAAAAGGTTCCACACAGAGTCTGAACAGCAATGGGTAATGAAAGCGTCCATACCTGTATTGGCAAAAATCAGTCTATAGAAAAAGATTAATCAAGGAACCCGAACAACTGTGTAGCAGTCAAGAGCCATTGCTGCTCTTATAGAGGCCAGTGTTTGGGTCTTAGTGCTCTTCAATAGGCCTGTAACCCCACATCCAAGGATCTGGCTACCTCTTCTATCCTTTATGAGTACCAGCATTACTCATGTGCCTGTACACACACACAAACACATGGACAATCACATGCAAACACACAACATTTTATAAAGATGTTTATTTTATGTGTATGAGTATTTTGCTTCCATCTATGGTTGTTAAAGTATGTGTACGTCTGGTGCCTGCAGAGGACACAAAAAGGTAGTGGACTGTCTTGGGATTGGAGTTGAGAAAGTCATGAGCTACCATACAGATGATGAGAACCTCTTGCAGGTCACCTGGAAAGAGCTGAACATGCTTTTAACCGCTGTGCCATTTTTCTAGGCCCCTACAATGAAACTGTTTCAAAAAATCATTATTTTTTAAGATGGATTTATTGAATAAAATAATATTGTTATAAATAAAATGCCTTATGCAGTTGGTAGATGGCTATAATATAACCCCCCCTTCCCCTGAGTGTTTGTGTGTGTTTTGGATGTTTTCCTATATTGGTCTTCACTGTATTTTTTAAGGCAGGATTTCCTAAGACAGTTTTGCTCCATTTATCAAGATCTCAAGCATGTGAATAAACTAATGTTGCTTGTCAGCATGTCAGGAGATACCCTTCCTCTGCCTCCCAGCATGTAGAATTCCCAGCAGTTGCTGTGCCTGACACATCTTTGTGTGGAAGTACTTTATTCAGGAACCATTTCCCTAGGTGCCAATGTAGTCCATTCTTAAGGTTTATTTTTCTTTCTTGTGCAATAGACATGCAAAGTCAAATGCAGGAATTCCCTTGTAAAATATATAGGCTGTAGACAGGAGAGAACTAGTGTAAATGAGGTAGACAAAATGGTTTCTGGGGAAGGGCAGCTAATGTTAATTTAGCAGGTCAATATGTTACCACCTGGGAGTTTCCCTGAAAGGCTGAGTTGGTCTGACCTCTGATCTGACTTACCCTTTAGTACTGATCTATACTGATCACTAATTTGTTCCTTTCATCCAGGGTTAGTCAAGTTCAGCACCCTCAGGCACTTAGTCATCTCTAGAGATGAGACTGGACTTGATTTGCTCACCATATGCTATTTAAAATCATAATTAGAATATAAAATAATATATGTCTTCTCATTCAAAATGTGCAAGAGGGGTTTGTAATACATGACAAACAAAATGATACCTAAAAAAGCAAGAAAGATGCACAAAAGTTACCGAAAGTGAATTTTGAGGAGGTGGTACAGGATCATTAGCTGACAGCTAGTAGAACTGACAGTGTGAGCACCCCTTCCTTCACCAGGCTAACTGGAGGTGTCAAGCATTACCTGCTTAGGCTGTTTACAAGTTATTCATATACTATTATGTGAAGAAGTTTATGCTTTTTTTCACTAGACACTTGATTAAAATTCCCTATTAGTCATACTATGTGTGAATCATATTCCTTCTCAAAATGTTTTAAGAATACTAAATAGAAAGACAATGTAAAATTATTTTGTGTGCAGGATAAGGCAGTACCCCAAGTGTGCAAATACGAATGTTTTTCAGACATAGCCTACCATTTATCTTGACACATTTCTGTGCCACTGCCATAAACTAATTTACCTAATTTGCTAGCTGGGTTTCATGAACTTGATATCACCTAGAACTTCTAACAGAGAATTTAAATTTAGAAAGTGCCACCATCATATATGGCCTATAGACACATAACTGGGGTATTTTCTTGATTAATGATTGATGAGTAAAAGCCCTGCCCACTGTGGATGGTGGCAGCACTGTGCAGGTGGGCATAAGTTAAGTAACAATGCAGACTGAGTACAGTACGGCAGGAAAAGCAAGCCAGTAATTAGTGTTTTTCATGTTCTCTGCTTCTGTTCCTGCCTACAGGTTCCTGCCATAAGTTCCTGCCTTGGTGTTTCTTGATGAAGACTAGAAATTGAAAGATAATTATATCTATCTTCCCCAGTTTGGTTTTGTCAATGTTTTACCATATCAACAGAGAAGCAAACTATTATAGTTAGTATGCCACATCAAAGAATCAACAAAATACATAAGAGAAATTATTATAAACTGGTAGTGGAATTTGTGACAATTTTTTGATATTTTAAGAAAAATCTATTTAAAAAATTATATTAGAACTTTACCCAATTATTATCTTTTAATTTACCCAAATCAATTACAATATTCATTTTATAAGCAACTCAAGTTATGAATATTAACGGAGATTCTTTGATTTGGAAACATATTGTGTTTTGCATTATTTAAATTCATAAATACAAATAATAGTGCTTTTGCTTCTTTATTCTGACATCACCTAAACCATGTTTTAAATCAGAAAGTTACTGTGTAAATAATCCAGTAAGGAAAGGATGTCAGAAGTAATTACATTCTTGATTGTTCTTTAAACAAAAACCAGAACAGTGAATATGTTCAAGTCTTAAGAGTAATGTTGCTATAGTAAATCTAATTTTGTTAGTTTCTACCTAAACCTTACAATATAGGAAATAAACAAAAACAAAAGGATTTACAAAGTGTCATTGAATAAATGAATGATCAATTTATCAAAAATTAATACACTGTTGAAATGTAATCATTAATTAGATTTTTCTTTTTTGTTTTTGTTTTTTGTTTGTTTGTTTGTTTTGTTTTTCCAGGCAGGGTTTCTCTGTGGCTTTGGCGCCTATCCTGGAACTAGTTCTGGTAGATGAGGCTGGTCTCCAACTCTCAGAGATCACCTGTCTATGCTTCCTGAGTGCTGCGATTAAAGACATGCACCACCACTGCTGGTTTAAATTATTTTTATTTGACATGCATTGGTATTTTGCCTGCATGTATATCTATGTGACTCTGTCAAATCTTGGAGTTAGACAGTTGTAATCTGTCATATGGGTGCTGGGAATTGAACTCAGGTCCTTTGAAAGAACAGCCAGGGCTCTTAACAGCTAGGCCATTTCTACAGCTCCCTTAACTAGATTTTTCTAAAAAGTCCAAACATTATAAGAACCAAATTAAGTTTTAAAATATATGTATGAACAATTTTTCATATTGGATTAATGATAAAACAATTATCATACCTATATAAAGATTTCATTCCAGAAATATTATGATTGTATTAGTTGATAACACAAAATAATTCAATAGTATTTTCTTCCTTTTTTATTCTTTTGTTTGTTGGGATGCCCTATTAATCTTTTAATTGTATATCTTGATTTCTTTTTGTCTGTTTCTGTGGGAATTTGTTTGTGTTTCTTGTTTTTTATTGTTTTGATTTGTTTTTTATTGTTTAGATTTGTTTAATGTTCTCATTTTTATTGTATTTAATGAAAGGGAGACTAAAAGAACATGAAGTTCAGTAGGTGGGGAAGTTCAGGGTATCTGAGAGTAAATTTTGGAGGGAAAAACTTGCTCAAAATATATTATCTATATTCTTTCAGTAAAAATTTGGTTATTTATTAGAACAAAATGAAGGAAAAACTCTGAAAAAGTTAACCTGTATTCATTAATATTCTTATTAGCTATAATGAATGTGAGCATTGATAATTTATATTTACTCTGTTTGTACACATGCACTGCTACCAACCTTCAAAAAATTGTTGCTATTTCTCTTTAAAGAAAACTATTTCCATTTCTTTACTGTTTATATCAAATGGGTTATATACTAAAATTCACTGTAATCCACTAAGAGACAGTTGAAGGGAACACAAATTTGTCATTTCAGTTGAAAAACAAGAAAGCAAAGTTGCTATGGGGAAAGGATCATTTCTCATAAAATTCTAAATCTTGGGAAATGATAGTATTAAAAATACAGATATGACTTAATATACATGGAAATTTTGCCATCTGCCAGTATTTTACAGTCAAAACTATAATAGATCAAGAAAATGTTGCTGCTGACTTCTCTGTTTTCACCCCAAAATAAACACAGTTTGTGTTTTCTTTTAACATGTTTTAATTTCCTGTCTTTTTCTCCTCTCTTCACATGTTAGGTTTCCTCCCTTCATCCCCACTTAGAAGACTGTTGACTGGAATATATGTTTCCTTCTGTAAATCAAATACCTGTCTTTTTGAGGTTTAAATTTCTTTGATTAAGTAGATGTGATAATCACAAAAGAGAATCACAGATGAAAATAATTTATTTTTATAGGAGATGAGTTTAAAGACACAATCATAACCACATATATTTTATTGCATTGTTTACTTATTCATGGTGGTGAGAATGTATGCATGCCTATAGTAAAATATGTATTCTATACTAGAATATAATTACTTGGAGTATAATGGAGACTTATACACTTGAGCAAAGCATACTGTAAATAATAGCGACTTTTGTTAGCTAGTTTGTTTTCCACCTTCAAACATATTCTGTCAAACTATTAAACTCTTGAATATGGTCTATTTGCCTGCCACCACCCATCTTGTTCTTGTCAAGAGCTATCAGGAAGTGTAGAAAAAGACATTGTTCTGAAGACAGGAAACTGAAGGAATTTTGTAATAAACATTGGATTATGATCACCCATACTCCACCAACTTGGTGAACTGAAAGGTTCACTGTTGGGAGGAGACAACAGAAGTGGAAAGAAAAGCTATAAATGAGAGTTAAAGAGAGTAGAGATAGGATGATCTGAGATACTGACAGTGTGGGAGGGAGGGGTTGTTCCAGTACACATCATAGAGTTCACAAAAAGAGTTCAGAGCAGCAAGTTTAAAGTCTGCCAAGCTGAGGCAATGATAAATGTTGACCTAGAAAATAAAGAGAGGAGTGTTGATTCTAGAGTGAAGCTATGGGAAAGAAAAAGAGGAAACTTGCTTGCACCAGCAACAGAGAACAAGAGTATGAGGTGAGGGAGAGGGAGAAAAAGAGGAAGAGGGAGAGAGGCAGGAGGGGGGTAGGGGAGCAGTGGGGTGTGGAGTGCAAAATGCACTAGTTAAGAGAGGGCAAGGAAAGTGAGCAAATATGAAAAGAAATGAGAATCAGTGAGAACTAAGCCAAGTAGTAAGTGCATCTGAGTATGGGGAAAAGAGACTGGAACAGAATATATGTCAGTATGAGGGACAAAGCAACACTGTTACACCAAATCTAATTTCCAGCCTTGGTGAGTCTAGGCACCAAGCTTCCACTTTATTTCCTAAATTTTATTCTAACTCCTCCTCCTTGTCTTACATTTTTAATTCTTCCCCCTTCTTTATCATTCAGGATAGCAGGTGATAACAATTACAGAAATTGAAATACATGAATGAATGAATAAAAAATTCTGATGATTCCTACTGAAGATAACAAAATCTGGTGTCACTCTCACTTCAATGAGAGTTGCTGTCCCCAAGGAAAGTGACCAGAAGAGCTGGTCTAGATGAAATGAGGAGGAAGTGGATCCTTGTGAACTGTAGTGAGAGGAGGAATAAGTACAACAAATTTGAAAATGAATATATGGAGCACTTACTCAAAATACAAAGAACAAAACTACCACTGATGAACTAATCTCATTGTAGTGTAAACTGTCTCTCTTCTACTTTGTATATCATAACATTGTTCACAATGTCCAAGACACAGAAAGCAAACTTCCCTTAGCTAGTGTACGGATGAAGTACCTAGGGTAAAATATTATTTATCTGCAAAATAATGCAATTGTGCTGTTTGTAACAACACAGATAGAGCTAAGAATTTTTAATAGATTGAAATAAGCCCATTTCACAAACACAGGAACCACAAGATTTCCTTGATGTGTGTACTAATAAACATTAATGTAGACAGAATGTTGATTCTTATGACTACAGCCAGGGAAATGACAATAAGGAGACTTGCCACTTTTGTACAAAACCTTGTTTCCAACACCCAAAACAGGCATCCCACAACGGCATATAACACCAGTATGAGGGAACCCATGCTCTCTTCTATCCTCTACAGGCATCAGTACTCAAGGTGCACACACCCAAATCAGACATGCATATATAAAAGTAATAAAGTAATAATAACAAACACTTAAAAGACTGTTGATTACTAGAGGCTGGAGATAGTAGAAATGAAGAAAAGATTGAGAAAATATATCATGTTCCTGAATATACTGGTAAAAAATATTCAGACATTCTGGTGTGCTGATTCCATGTTAAGAAAAATGATAATGATGGTAATGTAATGGTATAATGTAATTCCTAAGAAATATTTGAAATTCCTAGAAATTAAATATTTGAGATGAATATGGTATACTTGATTAAAGATTTTAAAATTCATACATGTATAAAAATTCTGTTCTATTAAGAAGATATGTATAATTTCTATGCTTTTACATACTAATTTTAAACTCACTTATACTTGGGGCTGGATGCAAGGATCAGTAATTAAGAATACTATTTCTCACAGGAAACCTGGGAATGGTTTTTAATACCCACATGGTGGCTAACAATGGTCTGAAACTCCAGCTCCCGGGAAAACATACCCTCTTTTCTTCCAGCTTCCATAAGCACAGTATACATGTGGTTCACAGGCATGCATGTAGGTAAAGCACCCATACATGTATAATAAGAGTGAATAAATCCTTAAAGGTCACTTATGTAATTAACAATAGAATATTTTATATGAGTGTGACATTGTAAATAATCAAATTCCTTTATGTCAAGCCTTGCAATTCTCTTCTTTAACTTGAGTATGTGGATGTTTGTGAGTCCCCACTGACAAACAGTACATTTGAATGCATGTAGTTCTATATGATTTGGCTTTCAATGAGCCAGGTCTAATTTTTTTTTTTTGAGGAAAGAAATGTTTTTTATTAATAATATAATTTAAAAATTTTACATGTTGGTCCCAGTACCCTCTCCCTCCCTCCATCCCTCCCTCTTACTCTCTTACCCCTCTGACATGCACCTCCCCCTCCCATCCCCCCAGCCCCATTCCACTTATAGGACTATGCTATCCAGGTTGGGTCATGTAAATCTGTCAAGTCTTTTGAAGTAGGGACTAGGACTTCTCTCCTATCTCTAGGTAAGGGGGTATCCCTCCATGGGGGGGTGGGTGTCTGCAAAGTGTACCAGGTCTAATCTTAACATCTATTCCATGGCTTAGTTAAGAGTATGGATATTAAGTTATTAAGCTATTTTTCCTTTAGAATTTTAGATTATGCAATGTGAACTTAGAAATGGTACAACTACTATCAAAATTAACTTTAAAATAGAAAACAAAGAATGTCTATAATTCAGGAATTGGAAATATTGTATTAGAAGATGAGGTTGACCTTTGATTATAAATAAAATATAATAATCTGTTACTATATATTAATATTTGTAAAACAAGATGTTTATTGCTTAAATTTATTAATAGATTGATTATTATCATACTCAATAATTATGGCTGAAGGATTTCTGCCTTCTTTCCTTTTCAACTGTAGAAGTGACAAGATCCATACTACAGCAATAATGATGTGTGCCCTGAGCAGTTACAGACTAAGTTCAGTGGCTCTAATGAAGAGAAAATGTCTTTCATCTTAAAGAATGGCATGTTCATCTTTAATTTCAAAATTCCTGTATTGTTCACTATAAAGAAATATTGCTTCTAGGCCCAAGCAGATTGTTCAGTAGGTAAAGGCTCTTATAACCAAGAATGAGTTTGATACCTTGACCCTACATTCTGAAAGAAGAGAGTGCATTCTGGAAGTTGCTGCTTTGATCAACATAGATGTACTAATGTTCAACTCCTGTAATAAAAAAAAACTATTGTATATCTGTGTTCTTAATATGACTATCAATGGAATATTTACTATTGTTAACATATCCTATTGAAACTCCAGGAACTACAATGATTCTGAGTTCAAGATAATTCCATGGTACCCTCATATGGAGAATGAGGTACCTACAAGTCTATGAAGGACTGTCATTTATGAGAACAATTGAGTATATGGCTTTCAGAAAGGGGCATACAGAGTTATGGAAAGAAAGGTGATGAATTCTGATTTCTTTATGGCAAAAAATAGTGGCTAACCTCACATGGATTTCAGCAATAGGGATGACCTCACAAATGTCAACTCAATGAACCACAGGAAACTGGCAGAAAGCTGATCCCAGGAAAACTAAAAGGTGATTCTGATTTATTTTACATGGTAATTCTTAGTGAGAAATTTAAGCATTAGCTTCTAATAGTTAAAACAATGCAAAGCCATTTAATTTTGTGTTAATATAGAGAATATTTCTTCACCAATTTCTTAGAATTTTGACCCAGAAATAGAGATAGTGAGATGACAGATTTAGGGGTAGTCTCTCTTATAGAAACTGATACCATGATTGAAAATGATAAGTACCTATGTAAATAAAATGCCATAGGCAGTTTATTTGCATAGATATTTATCAGAAATTTCTACTTGTAATTCACTTATTCTCTGGGGCTCTTGCTAAAATCTGGAGAAATTTTGCACTGTCAAAACTAAATGTGATGTTGGAGGCATGTGAGTGAGATGAGGTTAGGCATACCCCTTGACCTTTTCTACATCATTGCCAGTATTCGAAGACAACCCTCTTTCTGACCTAATAACTCAATCTTGGGAAATCTGTAAAAATGTGACTTAGACATTTTGGCTGAAGTGATATTTAGGCAGCTAAATAATAAGAAACATTTTGGCATATTAGGAAACAACTTGGAGAGGGTAAGACAATTATTATTGAAAGGAAAGTGGAAGGTTGAATTCCAGGTGTGGCAGGAGAGATGAAGATGATTGCAAGCAACCAGTATGCTGAGGGTCACCAGCACAGAGCCAATGACAGAGATATCTAATGTGAAGTCTGTAGTCAGTGTCAGAGAAATAATTTGGGCCTCATTCTAAGTGTTGAACAAAGTCGTAGGTCACTGGGAAATCAATTTTCATTCTGTCATTAACACACTTTTCACTGCACTCATGTCAGCTCCCTTCTCAGATGTTTTCTTCTCCCCAGTTCTTGGTTTTGGGGGAAAAAATGATATTTTAGTCCCTAGAGTGCGGTCATGAACTTCCTTTCAAAACACTTCAGCACTTACAGAAATGATGTGAGAAAAGAAAGCATCAGACAGAACTGAAAGCAGAGTTTCTCTGTCCCAACAGCTGCTTCCAAATTACCACACAGAGAGGCTTATACTAATTTTAAATGCTCAGCTATTAGCTCAGGCTTTTCACTCTTGCATTTAAGTTAACCCGTAATTCTTGTCTATGCTCTGTCACATGACCCAGGAGTTTTCACCTCATTTTTATATGTCCTGCTTCTTCCGTGAGCTGGCTGGCGTCTCCTCTGACGTCTTTCTTCTTCTCATCATTCTTCTAGTTTGGTTGACCCACCTATAATTTATGCCTTGATACTAGCCAATCAGCTTTTTATTAAACACATACGAGTAACAAATATTCACAGTATACAAGATGACAATTCCACAGCTTAGAACTACAGTGTTTATTATGTTATATAACACATTGCATCTCAGGCTCCTTTCTTTTTGTTTATTTATTTTTCTTATTTTACATATGGATCCCAGTTCTTTCTCCCTCCTGCCCTCCCTCCATCCCTCCCTCTCTGCCTCTCTCCCACCCTCCCATGCACCCTGTCCACACTCCTATCCCATCCCCCCACTCCTTTCTTCTCTTTAAAAGTCAATGTAAAGGCTCACATAGCCACAGTGTAAACATTCTCACCCCCTTGAAGTTTCCAGTTCACCTTTTTCCTATTCTTTCATGATTTCAAACTTGTTTATGCAGTGAAATGGCACTGTTCGGAAGCGCTAATTGAACAATTGTCGTCATCTACCTGAGAATGCAGTGTTTAGCTATGTATAGTCTATGACTTCAAAGAGATATTACAGTGAAGACATTCTAGCCACAGAGGGGTGGGATGTCTGCACCTACATACAGCAGTGGTGGACTTCCTACCAAGGTTAGCATGTGTCAACAAATTAAGTAAAATAGAGACCAATGAGTACAATCACCTGAAAACAATATTTAAAACATGTTCTGGCAAAATGAGTAGGATGGTACTGTGAAAATGGGGGCACATTTTCTTATATGGCATTATGAATATGAAGTGTGGGGAATCTCTAAAATAAATAAAATTAAAAGTAAAGCAAAAAACAAAATATTCAGGTTGAGTCACCAGAAAAAGTTTGTTTTCTATATTCTTTCCTAAAAGTTGCTGTCTTATTCCATATCAAACATATTAAAAGCCAAGTTTATGACTGGAGAGATGGCTCAATTGTTAAAGGCTAGGCTCCTAGCCAAAAATGTAAAAGCCAAGTTTAAGTACATAAGGCCAAATTAACAAAAGTTTTATAAATGTAAAATTTTAAGTATGATTTGATCAAAATATAATTATATCTTATTCCACATTCCTTCCATCCTTCCCTACTCTGCCCAAACTAATGGCCACTTTACTTTGATTATTTTGTTCTCTCTCTCTACAGTTATGTGTGTGTGTGTGTGTGTATGTGTGTGTGTGTGTGTGTGTGTGTGTGTGTGAAGAGAAACACAGACAAATATATAAATAAAACTGCTGAATCTGTTGTTGACATATCAGGGATGACTGATCTTTTCTGTAAATATACATAGCTGTTTAATACTCTGTTATTAATTACAAATGCTTTACTTCTAAATTTCATAAGTAATATCTAAATGTTACTTATTTCTTTTTCAAATGTATGCAAAGATATTATTGCAGTGTTTCTATAGCACTGGGGATCAAACAGAGTGCCTGGAGCATAATAGGCAAGTTTTCTTCTGTTGAATCGCTTTCCTAGCTATTCATAGGACAAAGACTTCTTGTAATAATCAATGAAAGTACAAAATAAAGCAAGGTTTTAGTATAAACTATTCACAACTTACATTTTATCATACTGCTATACTCATGGGAAACATATTTGGATTAAAAATAATGAGTTAATATTTCTGGCATAATGTTACAGATATTGTAAGCACTCTTGAGAATCTAAATTGGACACCTGTAGAAATAATTAACTGAAGTACCAATTTAATAATTTATGAATTAAAATTATAGTGGGAAGTGCTAATTTAGCATTGGCATCCTCCTGATCTGAGAGAAATTTATAATTCAACGAATCTATTAAATTGTTAGTTTAGAAATACTCCTCTAAACATGGCAGTCATTATCACTGTTCTGTAAAAAACTTCTATAAGGGTTTACTAAGAAATGCCAATGTTTTTTTTTACTAAAGGAGAAATACTTCAAGTTAAATTGTTTGTGGAGTTAATATTTATTTTAAAATAACAATTTTAGGTTCTGGCAAAAATAGCTAACTTGTGGACCAGCATAATGGATCTGTCCATAGAGGGACTTGTTTGCACAAATTTATAAACATGCCAATCTTACTGGTGAATCAGAGGTATATTTATTATTGCTTTTCAATACAACAGGGGGTAATTATCTATTGGAGAGAAATAAATGAAATAAAACAATGAGATTATCAAACTCCAGAAAGGTTTATTTCTATACATTATATTCTCTATGCGTATTGATAGTTTCTTTTCCCTTTCTGGAAGTAAGAAAGAGAATACATGCCACAGGTGATAACCTGAGTGTCAATTTTTTCCATTTATATTCCCATTGATTTTTATGCATCTTACATTTGTAAGACCACAGATGATATTTTATTTGAAACAGATACAGAGACTGTATTTCCCCATCAAATTCCTTCCCTCGAAGCTCAGGGAACCCTGCATAAAAGGAGGTAGAACTAGAAGAACTAAACCCTCTGAATCAACTAAGCAAGGTGCATATGTACTCACAGAGACAGAAGCAGCAAGCACAGAACAACATGGGTCTGCCCCAGGTCCTCTGTGTATATTGTAGTTTTTACTTTAGTAGTTTTATGAGATGGCTGAGTGTGTGAATGGTGGGTCTCTGATTCTTGTACATGCTCTTAGGAGACTTTCAGGTAGGTTACCTTGTCAAGCCTTGATAAAAATTTGGTTTACTTTATTATATTTGTTTTGTCATGATTGTTGCTTATCTCTTTGAAGCCTGTTCTTATCTAACAAGAGACAGAAAGGGAGAGGAGGAATAAAGGGTTGGGAAGCTATAATCAGGATATAATGTACAAGAAAATAATCTATTTTCAATGAAAGCAAAAAGTAAAGCAATTCTTTTCTTTTTTTCTACCAAATAAATGCAAATAGAATGATGTAGGGGCTGGGGCAGTAATAGTACAATGAAATGGAGCCAGTCTGAACTACAGACAAGACACAATAAAAATATGTTTGCAAATGCAAAATATTAAATGAGGTAACCCAGACCCAGGAGGACAAATGTCCCATATTCTTCTTTACATGCTGATGTTATCTTTGAATGCTTTACAAACATTCTTGATTTTAAGTCCTTTATGACAATGTTTTCTAAAATCCCTTCACATAACTCATGAGCTCTGTATGTACTGCAGAGAAGATTCCAGGACACAGAAAATGGTAAACTGGTTTTGTGCATCTAGATTTAGTCAATTGTTTCACTAAGTTCATTCTTCTCCTTTGCTACTATACCCCCAGAAACAAGTTTGTTAATTTTATCCTTAAACCCATTCTTTTCTATTGTTAATTTCTCTAGAAATGCTATGAGCAATGGGTAGCAGAATTATTTTTCTTATCACAAATTGTCAAAAGATTCATCTTTAGTAACTAAATTCTTATTTAAGGCAGAAAGCTGTTTAAATATTTCTACCATGAGCATTCTCCATACTACCAGAGAGGAGTCTTCAGTAACTGAAGGTGTTGAATTGCCATGCTTGCTCCAGATTCCTGCTTAAAATTTTGTTTCCCTAGAAATACTCCCAGTACCAAATTCTGTATTAGTTAGGTTCCTCTAGATGAGCACAACTTGAAACTCTTTACTCACATTTCAAACATGGCCCCAGGTATCATAACCAGCAATATTGCCTGTGTTAGCATACACAGCAGGTACAGAATTTGTGCTAACAGTGTGTGTTTTTTTGTCTAAGAATTGCTTAATTCTTAAGATCTATAGGAGGCAGTAATGCCTGAGATTCCCTTTAGAGAAAAGTCAATAATGCTCATTAACTCAAAGGAATTTGGAAATATTCACAACACTGGTGGATTTACGGGGAGAGATTATTAAAATTATTGACATCAAGTTTAAAAACAAGAGTCAATATAACACTGCCATTGTGATTGACAATAAAGTTTTAATAATTTTCTCTCTTATTCTCTTCTGCTGGGCTGCCTAGTGAACCATGAGACAATATTTTTAATTCTCCTTTATATAACTTATATATTCTCCCTTATAACTAATTGTAGCTAAATTACCAAGATTTAGTATACAGTAGGTAAGCAGATCTGTTTGGGAATGGTAAACTTTGCAGAAAACTTGTCTGATTGAAACAAAAGACCTTTCTTCCTTCCTTCCTTCCTTCCTTCCTTTTTTTCTTTTTCTTTTTCTTTTTATCCCGCAGGTGTATAACAAAACCTTGGACCAGTCATGTCCTTTCCTTTTCTGTTTCCCTTTTGTTTGTTTGTTTATTTGTTTTTCATTCACCTGGTGTTAAACTCCCAGGGGTTTTCACCCCAAGAAACTCAACTGTTTGAAACAAGATTCTCATAAGAGTCTCTTTAGATATGTAGAGATCATGTGTTTCTGCTGGCTTCTGCCCACAAAACTTGATTCCAAATTCCAGAAACCAGTTCTTCAGTGGCTTATTCCCTTTGCATGCATTCAATCATTTGTCCTTCTTCTACTCCATGTTTCTGGGCTCTGGCATGCTATGTCCTTCATGTGGGCACCTCTTCCTGATTGCTGCAGCCTGTTATGCATCCAGCCTGGAACACCCATGTGGAAATTTTCCCTTTGTTCCTGCTCTGTTATCTCAACTTCTCTACTGAGTAACTCTCAACCCAAGCTACCTGCTTTGTTTACTGTTACAACTAAAGCCAAATAGATGTGCCAGGAAGCTCCTCTCACCTCCAATGGGTGAGGGACAAGGGACATTTTTTCTGTGATTTGGGACATTTTTCTCCCTGACAAGTTTCTCATTCTGCCTGGGGACACCCCAGATGAAAAGTCTTATCATAGTGTCACTTTATCTTCTTAACTGCATTCCCATCCTTCTGCTCACAGCTCCCTCCTAAAGTATCCTCCATCATCCCTGCCTTCCCCCCACCCCCAGTACCCCCAGCTGACTGCTCTGTCTATTATTTAAATACTGTTATACCTCTCCTTATCCAAGTTCATGCCTTTAATCCCAGCAAGTGGATCTCTGTGACTTTGAGTCACTCCTGTTCTACAGAGCAGTTGTCTGATGCTTGGATTGTCAAGATTGTTCCACAGAGAAACCCTTTTTTAAAATACCATCAACAAAATTATAAAATTTGTAACAAAATATATCTTTAAACTTATAACCAAGGGCTTATTTAAAACACATACACACACACACACACACACACACACACACACACACCTGTACATGTGGCTCTCCCAACTTGACTAATGATCTCGTCAAGATATAAGCAGCCACAGGGTTGGCAGTCATCTTTCCTAATGTTAATGGCTTCATTCCATGTGATTTCACCATCTTAAGAGAACCACATGATAAGAAGCAACAATTATAATACATATCAGTCCTACTGACCCCTGGTTATCATTTTATCTCCTCTTTAGGCTAAGAAAATAACAACAGGTCTCTAATTTATTTTAGATTGGTATGGATCTATGTATTATATTTAAAATTTACCATTAAAGTTAATGTCTACTCGGATCAACAATAGCTGATTTATGATGTTTGTCTAACTACATATGTCTTTGCTAAGTGTTCAACACCAAGCTTCTAGAAAATTTAGAGAAGTAAACTCTATGATTAATTAACAAGTTATATTTGTTAAATAAGGTTTGTAAGTTCCTAAAGTAGTGTTTTGCTAGCTTCTTTGGCTTTGCTCACTTTGTTAGCTTTAGCTATTTGGATAAGGTAATCCATACCAAAAAAAAAAAAAAAACAAAAAACCAGCAATAAAGTGTTTATCCTACCCAGTATAGACGTGCCCCTTCCTAGTGGGAAGCCAGTGGTCTCCAATAAAGATAGATGAGGCAAACTGACTTCACCTGATTTATGGTAACACTAAACTGGGCAAAACTTTCCCATTCCTGCCTGTTGCCAGGGCTACGCACAAAGTGGACATTTTTGTGTTGATTGCCCTACACTGCCCCATAAAAGTAAGGTCAAGTTTCCCATGGTCCTCTACATAGAAAAATCCCTCAGACCTATGTGGGACAGTCACAGGCCCCCTGCCCTGCATGTCAACTGAATATTAAATGCTACCCTGTGTCATTTTAATAGATACATAGGCCATTTGTAATATGTGTCTAGCTGCAATTTATCCTTTACAGATCTCTGAAAACATTGACTAACTGTAGCTTTGAGAGCAGCAACTATACATAATAGCTCTTTCCCCAAGGCTATAGCTTCCTTCTTTTCACAAATAAATATCAAATATCAGGCCCTGACATCCTGGAGAGCTACTAGTAGCAGAGTCTAGAAGAAGATAAACTGATACAACAGGTTTCAAAGTATCTTTTCACTGTTCTTTGTTTAAGGAAACTCTTTAAAATGACTGCTCTCAGTAATCAACAACCTGTGTCTCATGGTCAATAGTGGATTGAAAATGTTCAATGTTTAGCAAAGTTCTGAGAGTCCAAGAAATCGATAAAAATAATGCTTCAGATTTCTTTCTCTCTATATGCTATTATTATATTAATAAAATTTCAGTTTTAATATTTAATCAATATAGTTCTGATAAGCCATTATGCCAGCTATAGTAAGCACTGCCTACTATTATAATCACAAAGCCAATTTTTTATTTTCATTTGGTTGTTTTCTACACATAGACTTAAAAATGCTTGTAAATGGTAACAAAAACCTCTCTTTCCAATCTATATATTCAGATTTCTGGAAAGTGTGCTTATGCTTTTTAACCAAAATCCCTTTTGGTTCTCCAAGCTTTTACTATGGCTGAAAGGCATGAGTCTATTGCCTTTTGTATAATGTAGATTTTAATAAAGATTGCAAGAAGTAGTAATTCTAACATATCTGAAACTTTTGTTTCTTCTTATGAACTTAATAAAATAAATGCAAGCTTCTGAGACTCAACTTGAATCCACCTCTTGCAGGTCAAATGGTCAAATGGACTCCAGTTAAGTACTGACAATCAACAGCCTGCTTCCCCACTAATAGGTTTTCTCCCCTCCCACCTTCCTATGAGTTTCTCTGAAAATGCTGTGGACTAGATCAAGCTGAATTGAAAAAAGAATAACAACAAGCATATTGAGCAAGGCAACTCCCGGACAGGTTCTTTGGCCCTAGAGAGTTAGGCCAGAGAAATCACCTGCCAGAACTAAAGCAGGGAGATTTTATAGATTGTGTGGGAATAGGGGGCAATGATATGCATACCACAGGCTGGGTTTGTGCTCAAGTATGGTTAAAAGCTGAGCACTTAGGCAGGGACTTCTGAGGAGGAAGAGGCAGGAGCCTCCAAGAAAGTACAACTGGATTTTGGTGCCTTTCCTTTGTTCAGAGACTCTTTGATGAATGAGGCTTGAAGAAAGAGAGAGAGAGTAGAAATGGGACTTTTCAGACTGAGCAGGGGCAATACTGGAGGAGCCAACCTAACACCCACCTGCCTACTCTTGGGTTGGGATCTCTCTCCTTTCCCTTGTCTTGGGAGACTGCTCTCCCATCTGTCAGGATAGTAGCCCTTAAAGTATCACATGTACACCCAACATAAAAATGTTCCCCTAAATCCCACAACTTTCCTTCTTTACATAGTCTCTCTGTTCCAGAAGATTTCAAATAAACTGCACTCAGCAGCTGTCCAGTTACAGGTGGTCCTGAAAATCTGCATCCTGAGCTGCTTCAAGATGGCTAGCCCTGGGTGGACAAGTTTGATGCCCTGTAAAAAGACCCAGTATTGGAGGTCAACTATGGCTCTTTTAGCTCAGAGGGCCTGTTGTTGGGACTCAGAGTAAAAGCCAAGATAATACAGATAATAAAGGAAGGAGTATAGAGGTTTTATCTGGCCTCATTAGCAATCTTGTCAGGGAAAGCATTTTTTTAAAGCTATATTGTTACTATAGGAGAGGTGGGGTGGGGGCTGGAGAATGATTGGGATGGAGGGAAGGAAACTGGTATGGATGTATGAAATACAAAAAGTTAAAACACATTTTTTAAAAAATGACAAAAACAATAAGCGTAAGTGAAGTCCTCATTAACATCTATTCATAACTTCTTTCACACTGGGTCTCAACATCTCTAGTGCTTTATTCAATCCCTCTTCTACCCAACCTTTCTGTTATTTTAAAGGCTATTTTTAAGCATCATTCAGGGATGTTCCATCTTTCTCTTAAATTTCGCAAAGCAGACCTTGAAAGCCCCTTTCCTTCAACCAACACGAATTTTGGTGAATTCTACTAGAAAGTGACTGGCAGATTTCACACACATGACTCCAAACAATATAAATAAATATCTTCACAGGATGGTAAGATGTTTTCCCCATTATAATTAAGACTTCAGGTGGAATATATTCCTACCTCATAAATGATATTTCAGTCAGAATTGGACTTCCTAGATCCATACAATCTGTCATTTATCCTTAGTGGCTGTAAGGTAATTTTAAGAGTCTTAGAGGTACAATGGCACCTGCACATTTCCTACTAGCCCTAGGCCTTGGGAAAGGTAGAAAAAGCTCAGAAACTTATTAAGACACTTCTTTCAAAACTATCTTCTAAACTTCATTGCCCTTGGACACAACTCCTACCTGTAGCCTTAACTTGAATTTGGGTCATACTCTGGACTTCCTTCTTCAGCCCTAATGAGTTTATGTATGGTTGTCCTTTTCTGTTTGGAAGTCCATCTCCTCTGGAAACAGCATCACTCCATAACTACTTGTGTTTTTGGTTTTGTTTCTGTTTTCATTGTCTTAAGATCTTCAGGAACTTACTGGTTATGTATTCATCCAGCCCTCTAAAGTTTCTATCATCCTTTATATTAACTTTCAATCCATAGCCTATATTTGTCTCAGCAAATATTTTCATCCAGCTGGTATATGATAAAATTGCTTGATATTTATTAAATAACACATATGCTATTCAAAGTGTGTTGGCATATGTCTGTATTTACCACTGGAGAATTTTAGAATTTCAAAGCCTTAGATAATTCACCATGATTATATTTAGGCTTAAAAATAAGGCAAAACATACCAACCAACTCAAGTTTTGTTTTTATTTTCTATATTTATTTCTAAGTTTTCAATACCCCTTTGTTTGACTGAGATTATGAAAATTTCTCGAGTTCTTCCACTATCTGAAGTAACATTCATACCCTATTTGGTGGAAATAATGAAAGAAGAGACAGAGAGGTGTATCTTTAATCCTACAAGCTGTCTCTTTGCACAGGATCACACAATTTTTCTTTTGCCTGGAGTCAGCATGCTTGACATCTGTCACAAAGGATGAGGCTCTATTTTTATTTTTCCATTGAAATCATGGTACAACACCTGCCTTTTGGTACTTGCAGCAGGAAAAATCAGAATGATTTTCAATAAAAGAACTTACCATATTTTTTCTTTCTTTCTTGGTACAAATATAGAATTAAAAAATAAAATTTATTTTCAATGGATATGCTATGTGACAATATTATAATTAAACAAATCACATGGCGAATCTATATACACTATGTTGTGTATATAGATTATATACATATATATAGATATATAGATATATATAGATATATAGATATATATATATCTGATATTAATTTTACCATGAGACAACATTTAATATATTCAATATTGTCTTTTATTGTTATCATAAAATATTCATAGAAGTATAAAGTACATACATATATATTTATCAGCTGCTGTTAAGTTAATGAAGTAAAATATGTTTAATATAATTTATGACTTGCATCAGTATTGTTCAAAACATAATGGAAGTATAATTAAAATCTTTAGATGTTTAGGTAATAAAAATAGGACAAATGCATCTATTGATCTATCAAAACCTGAGGACAAAATTCAAAAGCAGTTTCTTGGAAACATTGAGATAGTCAACATTCTTCACTGTGATACTACTTCAAATGCCAAATACGAGCACAGGGCCAGCCTGGTTGTGAATGTAATCTGGGAGATGATGTATGCACAGAGACTAATTGGCTGATTAGAATTTCTGCCCTGTAGTAACTCCAAAGGCTTATCTTGAGATAGTTCTGCCTCAGAATTGTTACTCCTTGCTCACCTCTATATCAGCACTAACATTTTATGACTATAGGTAAACACCTTTTATACTACATTAAGTTAAAGACTTCCAATACTTTAACAGCTAAAAACATTATCAGACATTTCTTGGGCATATAGAAAATCTTCCTCAGTCTCAGAGTACCTGCCCATGTTATGGACTTATTTAGTATTTTAAACTTTCCTTCATTTGTTGTTTTCTTTGCTCTTAAAGCCATAAAAGTCTCATGAAACTGCTACCATGTTAAAATATGGAACTTGGAGTGATCTAAATCGATGCTCCCAGGCAATGATCACTTAAAATGACTACAAGAATTTCATATAGACATATGGTAAGAACTAGTGAAAAAAAAGGCCATAGATTTAAATGCAAGTTAGGAAGTTATATGGGAGTTTGAAGGTAGGAAAAGAAAATGGGTTTGGTGTTGTATTAAATTATAATCTCACAAAAGTAATATTACATCATGAATGAAAAATTGACCAGTGATAGAACAAAAAATGAATCTCTACTTCTATAAATGAAGACCAGCTATCAGATATCCTTGAGAAAAACTTTAAAACAGGGATAAAACTTCAATGAAATTAGGGAAACAATATCATATATAACTCAAAGGAAATATCAATAACAAGATATAACTTAAAATTAGGAATCACATGTAAAAATCTAGGTACGAAATTGTAATTTATCAAATAAAAACCTAGGCAGGCCCAATAATAATTTGAAGAGATAAAAGAAAGTAATGTGGTTGATGGTAAGGTCACTGAAAATTTTCAGTTGGGGAACAAAAAGGGAAAAAGAAATTAAAACTATAAACACTGGTCTTAGTGATTAATAATTAATAAAGCACAAGTTGAGGAAAATAAGCATTGCTATTGGTACCTCAAAAGTACTGTGCAGTATGCATTTCACATTTATATAGTCAGTGTAAGTCAGATTGGCCAAAAGTAAATAAAAACAAACAAATAAATAAATACCAATGAAAAGATTTCTAATGGTTTTCTGCTATACTCATAGATAGGTGCCTTGTCTAGCCCTCATCAGAGAAGCTTCCTCCAATAGCAGATGGGAGCAGTTGCAGAGATCCACAGTCAGATATTATGTGAAGAGAGTCTAAACTGGAGGTTCCTCCATTGGGTCGCTCCCCTTGGAGTTCAGAGAACCCCTCAGATAAGCAAGAGGAAAGGTTGTAGGACTCAGCGGTGATGGAGGATATCAGGAGAGCACGGCCAACTGATCAACTAAGGAAGGTTCACATGGGCTCACAGACACGGAAAGAGAACTGCAAGGGTCACCACCAGGTTGGCGGCATAGAGTTATTGCTGTGAACATGGTGTTTCTATGGGACTGCAAAGAGGAGAGAAATCATTGCAGACATCAGAGGGAATGGAGGATCTCCTGGCCTCAGAAAGCCGAGTATTTGCATGGCATCCTCTGTGGACAGTATATGGTTGATAGCTTGGTGTTTTTGTGGGACTCCTAACAGTAAGTATGTGTGTTTCTCTGAGTCATTTGCCTGCTCTTACAACTTTTATCCTTCAATTGAGTTGCCTTGTACAGCCTTAATATGAGTGGTTTTTTTTTTCTTGTCTTGTTGTATTTTGTTTTGTTGTGTTTGCTTGTTGTCTTTTCTAGGCTTGCAGTTTTCTGAAAAGAAATAGAGATATAATGAATCTGGGTGAGATGAGGTGTGTGTGTGTGTGTGTGTGTGTGTGTGAGAGAGAGAGAGAGAGAGAGAGAGAGAGAGAGAGAGAGAGAGAGAGAGAGAGAGAAAGAGAGAGAGAGAGAGAGAAAGAGAGAGAGCGAGAGAGAGAGAGAGAGCACTGGGAGGTGTGGAGGGAGGGGAAATTCATTAGGATATATTGTATGGAAGAAGAATCTCTTTGCAATAATAATAAGGCAATTTTTTCTTGAATGTCACAAATTCAATCAAATACAGAAATCTAAATCTAACAAGAACAATATGCCCTTTAATTTGACAAAGAGGCTGATACCTAAATAGCTAACAAAAACAGTTATCAAAGAAACAGACCAAGACTTTAGAAAGATAGTTCAAATATCAATTTATTTCTTACCAGAAATTACAGAGAACTGAAAGATTTCTAGTGATGTATCGACACTACTAAAAATTAATGTTTCTGTATTTGAAAAGAAACATGCTTGAGAAGTTACTTATATTTACAAATAAATAAGCACAAATGGAATTTGTGATTCTATAGCTGTCAAAAAGGAAATCACACTGAATCTTTCCAGTAAAAGGTATAAAGGCTGTTGAGTAGTAACTTGAAACCACAAAAGAAATCTGTCAGAATGATAGTGAAGCATGTGGCCTTGTACAAAAGTCCATTTTTGTATTTTCTAAATTTCTTTGAGGACAGAATCGTTTTCCTCTATATTAGGAAAGATTACTCCATAAAAAATAAGAAAATAGTTTGCTATTTCAACAGAAAGCTATGATTCATAGCAAATTTTATAAATATGTGAATCTAAGAAAGCAGCATTTGTTTACAACTGTTTATATGAATCAACTCAAATTTCATTGTTAAAATTTTGGCTGTTATTATCATCCTCATGGTAATGTCAAACAAAAGTCTTTACTTAATTATGCTAAATAGGGGTGGTTTAAGAGTTATCTGATTCAAGCCAGGTGGTGGTGGCACACTCCGTTATTCCAACACTTGGGAGACAGAGATAGGCAGAATGCTGTGAGTTCAGTGAGTTCAAAGCCAGCCTAGACTACAAAGCGAGTTCCAAAACAGGTTCCAAAGCTACAGAAAAACTCTGCCTTGAAAAGTCAAAAAGAAAAAAAAGAGAGAGAGAGAGAAAGAAAAGAAACAAGAAAAACAAACAAAAAACCATAGAGTCTAATTCAAAAGTAACAACTTTCAAACTAACTATATGTTTTCTAAGAGACAATGACACACCAATAAACATAATAATATGGAAGGGGAAATGTCAGATGGTGCCACCTGTAGACAAAGAATGACAGGCACTATTGAATATTGAAAGAGGAATAATTAGTCTTCCTTAGAATGAGCTTCCTAACTGGTTATATATTATGAAGTTGTCAGCACTGAAATAATATATATCCAAAAAAGAGTAAATGAACATAGTTGTATAATATATAGTTATGTGTGTATATGTGTTTCTGTATGTAACAATAACAAAGATAAAGAGGTAATGAATTTGAAAGAGGATCTTGGGAAGAAATGTTGGTGGGGTCTGGAATGCAACATACAACTTAGTCTCAGTTCTCAGAGGCAGAGGCAGAGGCAGAGGCAAAGGAAGGGGAGGCAGATTTTTGTGAGTTTGAGGCCAACCTGGTTTAGAATGAGTTTTAGGACATCCAGGAATGTTAAACAGAGAAATTGTCTTGAATAAACAAACAAAAAACAACCCTCCCAAAAAAACCTAAAGCAAAAACACCAGCAAAAAAGGGTGAGAAAAAAGGGAGAATTGGTTAAAAAAATAGATTTAAAATTTGAAAATATATTATCTTTTAAATCCTTGAAAAATGCAAAAAGAATGTAAGAAACAAGAAAGTTACATATGTGTCTGTGGCACAAATAGAATTGAAGGAGAAAAATCAATAAACAAATATTAATTGAAAAATATTTGTGTAGTTAGACAAAGAGTAGTCAAAGACATTACGTATTCCTATTAAAGAACAGCAACAAATATTATGAAAATTTTCTGTATTAAGAAGATAGAAGATTTACTCTCTCTCATCATGCATTATTAAGTAATCTGCAAACATTAACCATGAAAGCTATGAGAGCTAACAAAAAACTTGAACAATCCTGGAGATTAAATACATATATCAGATGTTTACTCATCCCAATGATGAACATTTTAATGTATAATTGAGAGGGGGACTTTATTTATGATAAAATACTGAAATGTTTATGGTAGGCAACTACTTGTATACCAGAAACTGAAAATGATAGTGAAAAAAATAAAGATGAAATAGATAAACACATAGCAACACATCCCCTGTTCATGAGTAGAGTGATGACTATAAGACAATAATGCATTGTTCCTACATATTTAACCCATTCTTTTTATTTTATTGCTAAAACATGCTCTCTAATTTACATATGCTGTAAAGAATCTTTAAGTATCTAAGCAAGTTTGAAATGTGAGAAACACTGTGTGATCAACTCTGGCAATATCCCACTTACTATAAAGTGAAACTAATAATGAAACAGTTCTGGAAGTGAAATCCAATGCCATAAAAGGCAAACCAATACGTCTATACAAACCAATTTTCAATATGTTCCTTTCAAATCCTATGTATGTATATGACATATGTACATATGGTGTTTGTACATTTGTGAAGACCAGAAGAGAACTGTAAGAGATGCCAAACATTGTTTTCAACCTCATCTGTGGCAGTCTTGTTTTCTGGTTGTTTATTGCTGTGTTCTGGAGACTTCCTGATCCTTGAATTCCTTTTGGATTCTTTAGTTGCACCTCTTATGTTCTTCTAATGTTTCCTGAGATTACAGATGAGCACAACCATACCCAGCTTCTATACACTTTAAGAATTGTAATGTGTGCCCCTACACTTGACCCACTGAGCTGTCTCTACCACCTATAATTGGGTTGCTTAATTATTTAAATAAGGAATTAATAGTTTTTTCAGAAGATGGGAATGAGACAAGAACAGAAATAAGTAATTGCATGAAAATACCTTTTTCTCAGAAAATTTACAAAATTTGAGTCAGAAAGAATCAATGTGTAAAAAGTTATTTGACCAATGGAGAGAAACAAAGTGGTATGGTCTAATTATGTTACAGTTAGCACTGTATTTTCAGGTATAGTAACAAAGATGTGAGACACAAACAATACATATAAATTCAGTTTGAATCTTCTCCCTACTGTTCCCTGAATCTTCCTTGTCTCCTAGTCCTGCCTACTTGCATTTCTATTGACCAACAGGGCTTATTCATTAACCAATATGAGAAACATTTACACAATAACATCTCCCGTCACTTCTCCAACTTCAAATTCATGTTTCACTTGAATTTTACTGTTTCTTACTTTTCTTCAGTTAATTATTCTTGTGATTAAATTGCATTTAACAAAGCAATATTTATTAATTGTTCCATCCCAAATCTTAACAGTAACATCTGTGCAATTACTTTTCCTGGAGTCACCTAGAGAATTTTCAGGAAAAGTCGTGGGCACATTCAGTGTATTTATTTCACTTCCAATATATACAGAGAAAATTATAGACAGAATTTCACCTTTGTCAATTTTTAAAATTTCTTTTATGACCTAGGATATGCACAACTTTCCCTCATTTTTTGTTTTTAATGCATCCTAGTATATTGAATAGAATTCTCACATCTGATTTCATATTCAAGTTTTCAAAAAGCTAATCAAATTACATCTTCCATTTTGATTATTTTAAATCAGGTATTCATTCAGTGTTTCCATCACACCTCCATACAACACATGTTTTTTTTCCCTACTTCATTATTGTGGTGACTAAATGAGAAATATTCTCCATAGGCTTCAGTATTTAACATATCATCCTCACCTGGTGGCAATTTCTGGGGGGAGATTGGGGTGGTTCATATTTGCTGGAGGAAATGAATGACTGTAAGTAGACTTTGAAATTAAATGCCTTGGGCCAAATCTAGTTTCCTCTATCTGCTTAGATTTTATTGTAAAGTATGTGAGTTTTAAGCATCATTGTCTTGCCACAATGCCTGTTGTTTGCTGCCATATCTCCTCTCAATGATGGATTTTTGTCCCTTTGAAACTGCAAGCCCAAATAATTACTTTGTTTTGGAAATTTCCTTTGTCACAGTATTTTGTATCAGCAACAGAAAAATAACTAACACATTGAAGTTTGATTTCTTGTTGGGTCTTGCTTTAGCCTCACAGAGTCATAGTACAATGCCTTTTGTTGTTGTTGTTGTTGTTGCTTACTCTATGAACTTGGCCTTGAAACTTTATTTTGATCAACTGTGCTCATTTATTTAGACTGTATAATTGTTCCCCAACATTTGGGCCCGAACAACCTGCATGACACTGTCTGTGGTACAATGAGAATGGGAAGCCAGTGCGGGAAGGCTAAGTTCAGAGACAAGTTCATACATAATGAATCATGCAAAGCCTGAATACACAATTGATTGACACAACCAAGACTGTACTGTAGATGACTCTCTACTATTGAATTAGTAATTAATTTTTAATGCAACATTAATGAGGTAATAACTTACTAACTTGATGCAACCAAAGTGTAAACAATTATCCCATCAGTAACTAAAACATTTTCTTCACAGTAAACTAAAAATATAAAAATCACTGTGTAGCATGTTGTTTTCCTCCAGCCCACCAACAACTGGTCTGGAGCGCCGGCCCCAAATTACACTCTGAGACTCTGTATATGATACAATCCTGTTGGCCTGTTACCATTATTGTTTATGGGTTAGCTCTTCTTAATTATTAACCCATTTCTACTTATCTAAGTATTTCCACGTGGTCATCTTATCAGGGAGCGGCGGCCTTAGCATCTTGCTTCCTCCATGCTCTACATCTTGATTCCTCCCCCCTACTTCCTCTTTCCTCCTTGTCTCCTAGCCCTGCCTATCTTGCTTTCTCATTGGCCCAACAGTGCTTTATTAATTAACCAGTATGAGAAACATATTACAGAATAACATCTCCCATCATCACTGTCCTAGTTAATTAGGGTTATCACAAGAATGAAAGCTGTGACAAAAATCAAGTTGGAAAAAGTTTCTTTTTCTAATACTTTCACATATTAGTCTATCATGAAAGAAAGTTAGGACAGAAATACAAGCAAAGCTGGAATCCTGAGGCAGAGCCATGCCTGAGTGCTGCTTACTAGCTTTCCCATCATAAATTACTCAGCCTGCTTTCATACATACTCAAGACACCAGCTTAGGCACAGCACCACCTACAATATGCTGGGTTCTCCCTTATCAATCACTAATAAGATAATAACCTACAGGCTTGCCTCTAGCCAGATCTTATGGAGATATTTTCTCAATTGAGGTTTCCTACTTGCAGAAGACTCTAGCTGTGTCAAATGAACATAAAATTAGCCAGCATAATCACCATTAAAACTCTAGAGTAATTCTGAAAAAATTATCAGTGATTTTGTATGAATTTGAATGTGTCTGTTTTAAGAACTGATAAAACTAAATAGAGTGAAGTTGCCATTATAGCAGAAAGAATATTTCAAATTGAAATGCAAATTGCAGTAAAATGACAATGAATATGAGCAAAATTAAATGCTTTAAAAACATTTGGTATACTCCTGAATCCTGCTAATTTAAAAGGATGTACAATAATTTAAAAATATGGACAACAGAAATACAGCAAGTAAAATAGAGATTGATTGGAAATATTCTGAATTAGCATACCAGCCATACAAACATAAATACTTTCTTGTTCCTTTTATTCATATCTGAAAGGGCACATGGGGGAGGGCCTAGGCCCTGCCCCAAATGATTTGACAGACTTTGAAGACTCATCAATTAAGGTCTCACCCTTCCTGGGGAGCAGAAAGGGGATGGGCTGGGGTTTGGTGGGGGTAATAGGGGAGGATGGGATGGTGAGGGAATTGGGATTGACAGGTAAAATAACATTTTTTCCAAATTTAAATTAAAAAAAAAGAAACATGTACTTGCTCCCCGAAACACGTTTTAACTTACTAACATTATTTCAGTAATCATATCTCAAACTCAAGTAGCTATTTTAGAAAATGTTCTGCTGCTAATTAAATGATACTGAAAGAATGTATCCTAACTCTCAGAGGTATTAGAAGAACCTCTTTTCTGTTCAGTTACAATAAGTTTGGATAATGGAATTTCACTAAAGTCTAAGATTATAGCTTCATATAAAGGAGCAAAAGTAGTTTTTTTCAATATAAGAAAACAGTACTCTAAATGTACTTCTCAATTCATATTAACTTTTTAGATTGGTCAAATATCTCTTGATTGAACTTATCAGGGTACTAATGGGTCTTTATTCCTGGTATTGATGAATGTTACTAGCTAGGTTTAAAGCTTTCAATCCAGTTCAAGAATGGAGACACTCTTTTTAAGTATCATAGAAAGTGATAATGATAACCTTAAACATGATTATTAAGTTATTCAACATTTTAGTATATTTCCAAATAGAATAGTGTCCTTTCTTCCCTCCTAGGAGAAACTGATCTCTCTAAAAACAGATTGATGTCTACAGTCTTTTCTAAGTAAAATGAGCTTTTTCTATAATTTCCTTTTTTTTTTGGTTTGGGTTTTTAAGTTTGGTTTATTGAGACAGGGTATGTCCTGTAAAAATGAATTCTGCTGGAATTTTGTCAATTTCTAGAAATTTGGGCTGATTTGTAGAATATTAGTAACTTTGGAAGAACCGAAGGCATTTGTAACACACACAGACAAAATGAAAACAAACAAAGAGATGAATCCGCAGTTGTATTGCACTTACCCACCATTCTATATCAGGACCTGCATGGGATTTGTAGAGTC
Organism: Cricetiscus sungorus; assembly: GCA_030556225.1. Taxonomy (NCBI): domain Eukaryota; kingdom Metazoa; phylum Chordata; class Mammalia; order Rodentia; family Cricetidae; genus Cricetiscus; species Cricetiscus sungorus. The sequence continues at coordinate 92,158,897 of JANBXA010000730.1, forward strand.
TTAGCTATTACTAATGTGGAAATTGGTAAACCTACTGTGGATGACTTTGGCTCTTTCATTTTGTTCCCTGACCTGTCTTGCTTTAGTTTTATTTTGCAGTGCTGTTGACTTCCCAGAATCTATAATTGTGGGGTTTTATTTTTTCCACTGATGTCATCTGTAGTTTGCTATTTTATAAAAAACAATTCCCAAAGTCTCAGAAACTATTTTCTTGCCACACATACATAACTGCATGAAAAGCATTTCTAAGCTATGCAGCCTTTATTCTGTGCAGCTTTGAGGACATGCACAATCTTCTATGATAAAGTTAGAATGACAGAAATGTTGACTCATGCCAGCTCACTAAAAAGCTTCCTAAGGTGACAATGTAGTTTTCTGCTACAAGTTTTGCTGCTCTTCAAAGGGGTCATCTTACCCACTCTTTCCTTCTAGGGTCAAGGATAGAGAAGCAATATAAAACCTTGGCCTCGTCTCTTAGTTTTTTCATAAACTTATTTGAAAACAACACACTCCTTTGAAGACATAAAGGAGTGAAAAGAGTACTGGAGTAACATAATACTTTCCCATTACTCACAAGGAAGAAGAATTGTAGAAGAGAGGCATGAAAATCATTGCACTTCTATTATTATAAAAATTAAAACATATATATTATAAATTCTGTGTATTTCAGTGTCCTATGAGTTTCCTTAGAAGGAATCAGTATTTTCAGGGAGTATTTGACATACCATAAAGAAATAATACCTGATAATGTACAAAACTAAAGGGCTAGGACCTTAGACCTAAGACCATAATGAAATTTCAGACTTAATATGAATACATGTGATTATATCATAATAGGCACTTAGGCTCCTATTAATACTAAAAACTACAATCTTTTAAGAGTGTTTTGCACCAAAACGATCTCAAATCACTTTTGTTTCTTTTAAGGTAGCTTTGTTTCAAATTTCCCATCTTAAAAGGAAATAAATACATAATAATGTAAGTAGAGGAGTCCAAGTTCTTTCTATATTGGGCCTATTGTATTTATGAAAAGATACAATTCTTAGAGCATTTTTTCTATCATAATGTAATGTTCGTACCTTAAATGTATAAATAGTGATTTTTAAAAGTGGGTTACTGTAAAAAGAGATTACAGCTTCAAAAGTAGGTTACTGTAAAATAGTTTATTAATGAAATTTATCCACAAGAAAACATCAATATAAACTAAATACTATGTGACAAACATTCTCCTGCTACTCTGAAATTTTGCTAAACTCCATTTAATGATTTATCCAATAACTTATGAGAAGCTCAAGGTCACTGGGTATTTTCTTAAAATAAAAATCTATTTTCATTTCTGTTGGAACAAAGTTGGTTTGAATTTGTTGCCCCTTTTGGTTAGCAATATCCCAAGGTCTGTATCCTTTTGTCTTCATCATACCAGAACTATAATATCCTCAGCACTGATGCTCTACTCACCGGTATCTCTAGCTCCAGTGCTTTTATCACACCTCAGTCCTCTATAGGCATGCTCAGCAAAACATTAAAGCTTAAAAAGAAGTCTAAAGGTCAAAATCAAGCACACACACACATACAAATTATGTATGTATGTGAGTTTATTTCAAGTTCCTTTCTGTTTTGTGAAATATTTTTTACTCCAGAATATTACATTATAGTAATATGAAGTAAAGTAGAAATGTAAAGTACACTGGACTCAATCCATATTTTTATATCACATGTCCAGTAGTACATGCTAATTATATGGCTGAGATAAAATAATCTCAAAACTTTAATAAACTGGTTTTAGAAGAAGAGCATGATTGTGCTGACTATAAAAGAAAGGTATTATTCTTTTTAATTTTGTGGGTTAAACTGAAACACTCTACTCAAATATAGACAGTCTCCGACTATGGCCAAGAACATCTACATGGGGAGATGTCTCAGCAGCTAAAATCCCTTGCTTCTAAAGCCTTGGAGTCTGTGTCTGATTTGTAGAATCTACATGGGAGAGAGAACTAACTCTACAGAGCTGTCTTCTGCCTCTCACACATGGGTGGGCATGAGTGTCCACCCATCACATGTATCATGGACGTACCCACATTAATACAGGAGATAAATTACAAAAAAATATTTTGTTGTTTAATTTATTTAATTGAGGTAAATATATCCAAGATTCTATGTCTTCAATTTTTATTTATGTGTTTTGAAGTAGCTTATATGTTTATTATTAAATTATAGAAAAAGTAATCATCTCTTTGAGCATATAAAATGTTTGAAGCATAATAAAATATATTACTTTTATAACATTTACTTTATTACCAAACTTACTGTTGCTAGTTTATACATTTATTTGACTAGCAATCATTGATTTCCCAAAGGAATTTTACATAAAATGACTATAATTCCTTTTTATTTCATTTTGGTTCATCCATTTGAAGTTCTCTATTAAATACAGTGCTCATATGTCATGAACATGTTAGTTGTTATGAGCATGATATAAGAGTAACAGTTACAGAATATAGAACACATGCCTTTATTTTGCAAAAGAACCATTTTTTACTAAAATAACAGTCAGTATTCGTAATAAATATGTTGCTAGAAATATTACAAGCTTTTGGGAACAAAGATTGTAAGGAAAAAGCTATTTCATAATATCATTTTTTTATAATAGCTGAATAAACTATTGAAGAGAAATATTCACCTTTTAAATGTACTTTTGTCTATATTTTCTTCTCACATTCATGTAGTGTTCAGGACAATTAACCTGTACTATGTGTTAAGTTATTTTGTCTCTCCTTGCTTGTTTTCAAGAGCAACAGAAATATACAGGAACTGCAGTATCATCTCAAGATATGGTGAGGATTGCCAGAAAATTCCTGGTTCTGTTACAGTGATCTTTACTTTCCACTGACCTGAAACAGCATTAGAGAAGCTATTATACAGCTCTTATGAAATAAACCCCAAATAGGCTGCTTTCTGGAGGCTTTTATCTTTGGCTCAGGTGGCATGCATATAGTTGGAGCTACATCTGTTGTTGCCAGCTTTCGGGGCTTTATTGGACCTGATCACGCTGAATGCTTGGATTCTTCTGTCCCTGGCTGCCCATATGCAAATAATGAACATGCTCTGGGTAAATTGTGTGCATAGGTGTTCTGTCTCACTAGACTCATACAAGTTATTAAGCAGTACACTGTGAACTTTCCTCAGTTTCTTATTGAACTATGCGACAGTCAGTTGCTCACAGGCAATGGTGATTTAATTAATTGTTCATCTTCCTTTACAGAAACAGGTTTATAATTTGGAAGATGGAACTCACTTGTTCACAAGGAGAGAAGTTTAGAAATCAGAAAAACCTAAAAAAAAAAAAAACACAATATCTTCACAATTCTTCATGAAGAATAAGCCTGAACCTCAGTTTCTATAGTAAAAGGGGAACGATAAATATTCATTGGTATTTCTGATGAGGCTCAAGCAGAAGGGGTGCCTTTGCCTGGAGTTATTTGCTACACTGATAGTTGCCCTTTGATTCCTATTGGTTCACTATTTGTGTATATCCTTTATAATGGGGAAAAATTTGATGTCTATACTATGAAAAGAAAGAGGTTAATTTGAGATAAAAATTTTCAAAACAAATCAAAAACAAATCTATGTTTTTTTTTGAGAAAGGAAGATAATGAATTTCTACACACCTGTGGCATGTTTACCATAAATCTCCCAATTACCAATTGCCCTGGCTCTTATAAACTATATCTTTTTACCTATTGAGAATTCCCATCTGTCTTGTGTGGTAGAGGTCTGTGATGATTTGAATAACAAAAGGTCTCCATATTCTCAGGCATTTGAATATTTGATCACCAGTGAATGGTATTATTTAGGAAATTGAGGCAGTGTGGGCATACTGGAGGATGTATAACACTCAGAGTGGGCTCTGGGTCTCATTACATTTATCACACTTCTTTTTTGCTGGTTCCTCCTATTCAAGATTCAAATTTGAGTCCTTGGTTTCCTGTCATCATGCCTACTACCTGCTTTTTCCACTCTGACATTATGAATTCTAACCATCTGGAAAGATAGGTAAAAGTGAATTCTTCTATAAGTTGCCTTGACCATGGTATTTTGTCACAGCAACAGAAAAATAACTAATTAAACTACTGTTAAGAATATCTCATTGAAAGTATTACTATTTCAACTCCTTCCCCCCTTAAAACTACATAACCCAAAATACATGAATAACTTCTATTAGAAGACCATGATGGAGTCTGTGGTATTGTAAACAAAACCACACATACCTGGGTCTACCACTCAGAAATGACCCTCCTAGTCAACAACCAACTTTCATTTCACAAGTTCCTTTTCCTCTATTTCCCTCTATGCCTACAGTGATCAAGCCCTCAGGAATTAGTAAAAGAATTCATTAATCTTGAGGAGAAAACTTAAAAAGGAATAATTATATTAAATACATTTTGTAACCCTTTGGAAGACTCAACAACTAGATCACTTCCCATGTCTCTTCAGATGAGCATATGAGCAAATATGTTACTGTTAGCCTCTCTCTTGTTAAAAGCCACACCTTACAGTATATAGCTGGTTTGGGTCAGTTGCTGTTTTCCAGCTTTTAATATCTATGGCAAAAATCCACTTGTTATGTGATTCTGTAACTATCTCTCTTTAAGGTCATTTTAAATCAGTGAGCCTCTATCCTATTTGCCTATGCTCATGCTTATTGCTATCCTTATACTTATTATGCTTATTTCTCTTCATGGGGATGGTTAGAATCTGATGTAACCGTATATTTATCAAGAAGGAGATAGTAATTTGAAATTATGTCTGGTTGCAAGATGGGATGTTATGCAATGGTCTATTTATTCACTTCAAGATAAAAAGGGAAATAGAAAACGGTGTGTGTGTGTGTGTGTGTGTGTGTGTGTGTGTGTACATATATATAATTTTTTCTTATTTTACATATCAACCTCAGTTCCCTCTTCCTCCCTCCCATCCTACTCCCCTCACTCCACAGGGAGCATGGTGCCTTCCATGAGAGATCATCAAAATCTGTCAAGTCATTTGAAATAGGAACTTGGCCGTCCCCCTGCCTCTAGGCTAAAGGAGTATCCCTTCATGGGGAATGTGTTCCCAAAGTCCTTTCATGCACCAGGAATACATATTGGTTCCAATATCAGAGATCCCTTACACTACCCAGGCCTTCTAGCCGAGATCCACATTCAGGTGGTCTGAGTCAGTCCAATGCTTTTTTCGCAGCAGCTATCAGTCTGGGGGTTCATTAACTTCCCCTTGTTCATGTCAGCTGTCTTTGTCTGGTCTTGACTCCATTTTCTTATCACTCCTCCCCCTGTGCAACTGCATTCCAGGAGTTTGGCTTAGTGTTTAGCTGCTGGTATCTGTTTCTGCTTCCATCAGCTACTAGAGGAGGGCACTACGATGGCATATAAATTAGTTATCAATCTCATTATCAGGGAAGGGCATTTAAGGTAGCCTTTCCATTGTTGTTCAGATTGTTAGTTGGGGTCATCCTTGTAGGTCTGTGAATATTTCTCTAGAGTCAGTTTTCTTTTCAAACCTGTAATGACTCCCTCTATTATGGTATCTCTTTTTTCTTTATTGCTTTTCTGCTTTGTTGTATTCATCCCCTGACTCAATATTCCTAGTCCCACTTGTTCTCCTCTCTACCCATTCTCTTTCTCCTATATCCCCCTCCACTCACTGCCCACACCCACTCCCAATATGATCAGGAGATCTTGTTCTTCATGGAAGACTTTTTTAAAGTAGAAAAAAATGTAATGTTTCAGAGATGTCAAACCTGCGATTTCAGTACTTCTCTCCAAATGTCCAAACATAGATACCCATTAGATACTGAGGAATCAAACATACATGTCAGAATAGATATTTTAGAAATCAGAAAGAATATCTATTTGAGTGACCAAGCAACATTCCTTTATAGCCAGATATATCAATTATGCTATTAATTAACACATACTTCTTATAGTACCCTAGGGAACTTCCATGTCTAGGATGGATCACTATTGACATATGAAACAATTTTTGCTATTCTTTAACCATAATGTTGTGGTATTGGGTGAATTAGGAAAATAGAGAAACATTGAAAATTTCTAGTAGTACTTAAGTGTTAATTATTCCTAAACACTACTTTTTGCTACTGTCAAATACATTCTAGAATTTCCTTAGATATGTGGAAAATAGCCTGAATTAAGAATAACTCTGAAGAGTTTCCTACTAGTAAACAACTACCTACAGAGATCTTTTCCAGATTTAATGGAAAAGAATAATAGAATCCAATGCAAGTGTGGGGAACAGACTATATTTTGATGTTTCAGCAGAATTTAGCAGGATCCTTTATATAGTGCTGGCTTTTGTTGTTATCTAGAAAGCTTCTATTGAATTCCCAAATCCACTTATATCAAGTTATATGTGATAGATATTCAATGCATGGTGTCTTCTCCCCACCAAAAACAAAACAAACAAAAACCATCATTGAACGTCAGGGTGTAAAAATGCCATTACCATGGTTTGAATATCTATAAAAACTAAAGGCTAAGACTGGAACCGGTTTAAGAATAAGGCAACATGTGCTTCAGGGAGTATGTATGAATTTATGAGTACTTAAAAGGCTCTTGGAACATAGGTGTTTTCACACTAGTTCCAAATGTCAGGCATGGAACATCAGTTAGTGATTACTCTGGTGGGGTCATTATTGATTTGGTAGGGCTATTCTTGCTTTATCACCATTCTTCCCTATTTGAATGAGTATTCCTATTTTGTGTATATTCAGGTGCAGAGTTACTGTATATGTGATACTTTTGTGTGTGTGTGTGTGTGTGTGTGTGTGTGTGTGTGTGTGTGTGTTAGAGAGAAAAAGGTAGAAACAAGGACATAAAGAAAGATAGATAGGTAGGTAGGTTTGGGGGAAAAACACAGTTGAATGCACACCAGACAATTGCTGGTAGCACTAAACCATATCCTGAGCCTTATATTTGTTTGTATTAATGGACCTACAGTGTACCTACAGTGTCTGTACTGGAGTCTGAATTCAGAACCTAATGCATGCTATGTATATTCCACCACTTGGCTTCTACTGCAAGCCCTTATGATTAAGTTTTTATTGAGAAGTAAGTGCAGTTTCTTTTCTTTGGCTCTTCTTCTAATTTCCCATTACACTTTTACTACTTTGTATTTCAAATATCATAGAGATTTGGGGCACTCCTCTGGCATCCTTTATATATTTAAATTTTATATTAAATTATGAAAAGAACATCCAAGCTTTGATGAAAAGATATTTAGAACATAAATGCTATTTTAACAAATACAGAATTTCATGGTGTCAAGAACATTGCAGTAGACAAAACAAAAGCTAGTGTCTTCCAAAGTAATTATAAGTGATTATAAGCTTGTTACTAGGGCTTTTATAGTTCGTATTGTTGATGGTAGTCATTCTCCCATCAGGGATGTGTCCAGTGTTGTGTTCTTTTAACTCAATGAATATAAAATTTGTTTTAGTTAGTTCATTCCAGACACCATCACGAAATATGTGGTATATATTCAGCAATTCAGATTATAATCTTGAAAAAAGGCAAAATGCATTGTATCCCAGGTCAAACATCCCCTTTCCAAAATAGAACAAAATAAAACAAATAAAAAAACAAGTAAGTAAAACAAAATGCATAGGCTTGAGGGGGAAACTTTGTGTTATTGGGTGTGTGTAGCTACTTCAAAATAGATTAGTTTTCCCCCAAAATTAGTTGAAATGCATATACTTAAACTGTCAAGTTTTAGCATATATCAATAGTATAAGATTAAGTTTTTTATAAACAATAAAGAATGCTGTAAATAACCTTAGTTAATTAAGAGGTTATATAGATCTGGGGCTTTCCTTTTAGGAAGCAAATTTTAATTCCTTTGGAATAGATTTTCAGCTTTATTTTATCATCTATCTGAAATTTATGTACTACTTTTTGTTTAATTAAAAGAGAAACTCAGGATCGAATATGAAATGCAAATAAATTTATCAAATGATAAAATTTCAAAATTGTTGTTTCGCTTTCCATTCCTTTAAAGGTAGTCTTTTCAGTTTTATTAAATTAGTCTATTTTTTTTAATTTTTTCTTTTAAATACTAATGTAAAATCTAAGCAAATTCTTTGGATTCTTAGTAATATTGTCATTTAAAAAACAAAACATAACATATCTTACAAAGTTTATAAACTTTTTTTCTTAAAATTTTACATTAGTGCTGTATAGTGGCAAATTACATTAATCCCAGCTTCTAGGGAACTGAAACTTATGTCACTAGGCCTATGGTTGGAAGGCAGAAGATAAATGCCAGAAGAATTACTTTAACTGAAACAGCAAAACAAAAGCTTTTGTATAAATTTTCAAAAATTTCCTGGCAAAAAATAAACGTCCAAAGCAGCTTCACACTGTTTTCAATCTCTTCCTTTCCCCATTTCTCCCCTATAGTTTATTTGATAATCAATTATCCAGTTATCCAGTTATTGACTTTGAAACATATTGTTTTCTTGTCTCCCAAATATTAACACAGAAGCTAATGTATATATTTTAAACAAGCAAAACATAAAAAAAATTAGTAACAATTATCACCCTCTCTATGTAATGGGGGGTGGTAGGATGGGAGGGTGGTTGGGGGACTTAGGAGGGAGAGAGAGGGGGAACTGGGATCAATATGTACAATAAAAAAAAAATTTAAAATTAACAAATAATTTAAAATTAACAAATTTAAAATGTCTAGATTCTGAAATTGCCATTTCAAAGCAATTTTATTCGGGGTGTGTGTGTGGGGAGGGGGGAAAGCACAATGTTTCAGAATTTAAGTGCTTTAGCCTTTCCTAGTTTTTAAATGTAGCCTTTAGATTTCCTTTTGACTTTCAGTAACTTATTTTGATAGTCTTTTTCTGAAAACTTTATCTACTAAAAGGTCAAGAAAGTGGTGACAATCACTTAAGATTCCCTTTAGGTTAGATGTTAAAAGCTTTTACTAAGAAAATGATCTAGTTAAGATGATTTATCCACCTTTATTTATAGGAATTTTTGTGGCTTTTAAAGAGTTATTTGAATACTCTGTAAGAATTTAAAAATTTAAAAATTTAAAAATTTCTTCACTCCCTTTCATTTGCTTTATTCATGAATTGGGCCAGAATGTAAATGAGTAAATCAATCTGCCTATGAATACATGAAAACTGTGATCCATCAAATATTTCAAATGTCACACAATACGAGAATGTGTTCCAATAATTTTAAATGGTAGAAATCTAATACCTATTTTAGTTTGTTCAACAATGCTCTGTTGTTATCTGTCTCTCTAGGAAGTCAGTCAATGCCGGTTAAACTGCATGTGTGTTGCTGGAGCATTAGAAAACACAGCTATCTCTTCATTTTTTTTCTGTTAAAAAGCAGGTGGAGAAAAAGAAAGACTACTTTCCTTATCGCCAAGGGATCCTTTCTCTTTTGCCTTTATCTGGGACACCACTGCTTAAGTTTCAAGTTTTAATAGACGACAAGGAAATGGAATTTATTTAATCATTTTTTTTATCTAATCCTATGTTTTTTTTACTCTGTTTTATCCTAAATTAATCATCATCTGTATGTCTTCAATTCTCAATAAATGTGTCCAACTGTCTATGTAGCCAACCTTATGGGTATCATGTGATGAGATGATGGAAACATTGTTAGTAATATCAATAAGAAAGTTATATTGAAAGTAATTACATTTTTAAGTAAAGTGAAAAACAAAATTGCAAATAAAATATAGGCTATATATATTCAAACATACATGATGCCTTTATGTAAAATAACATAATATGTAGTGAAAATATGTACTTTCATACTATATAATATATATTTGTATTTATAATATAATATATAATAATGAAAAAGAAATGGTAAGAAGTGTGAAAGAATTTAAGGAGAAATCTCAAATCTCAGCACTTTATTTTCCTATTCAATGTAATTAAGCAAGATTAATAAATACATTATCTAACATTGTAAAAGTCCCCATGAGTGAAAGAAGAGATAAAAGATAAGAATTGCAGGTGTTTGCTTTAGTTTAACCTTCAAATTATTCCCCAAGTATTTTTATATTATGTGATCATTTATATGATGAAATATTCTTTTGGCAATATTATACAATAAATACTTGCCTCCTCCCCATTAGTGGTTAAAACAATCAGCACACAGAATTGACATAACTAAATTTGTGTGTCTCCAATGATTGGATTTTATTGGATTTTTTTTGTACTCATGTATTTTAATTTGGAGAGCAAATTCCACAGTAAGTTGCTAATTGAAATTTTATGTGACACAAATAAATAAATGACACAGAGACTGATTTTGGGCTTCAAGATGAATATCAGAAAAGCAAAGCAACTGTCCATTAGCTTCTTACCTCTACCTCAGGCTGAATGGACTGGTCCTGTCTCAATGAGCTCTCACCAAACCCGAGACTGTAACCTCTCTTCAAAGGGACTGGAGATTGAATGGATCTACTAAAACTTTGCTTCTGTCTTACATACTTCCCAAATGTTGGGATTAAAGATGTGATCTGTAAGTATCTTTTAGACTGATTCACTCTTGTGTAGATCTGGGTGGCCTTAAACGCAGAGAACCATCTATCTCTTAATTCTGTGTCCTGGGATTAAGTTATGTACCACCACCTTCTAGCTTCTGGCTGCTGGGATTAAAGGTGTGTGCCTGGTTTCTATGTAGCTGACTGTGCTTTCTGAATTCTCAGAAAAACTTTAATAAATCATAAATAATATAGCACTACAGTTTTATTCTAATGGTTTAAATATGCTTAGAGTAAAAATGCTAGTTGTAAAAACAGATAAAACTTCTGCAAACATATGCCCTAACATTCCATTTCTATAAAATAAAGGACTAGTCTAATGTCAAGAGGATAAGCAATGCATTGTGCTCTATGACATTGGTAAAGATGAGAAGAAATATTTATATTCAATAGTCAAGACTAAGTATCAATAAATCAATTTATCACTTCCAGGATTCTCAATTAATAGATAGGTAAATAGTCTACTTTAATTCCTCTTACATTTTACCCTTTAGAAAGATCCAAAATAATCATTATATAGATTATTATAGAACCATTACATAATGTGTTTTTTATACATAGCTTATATCCATTAGAAATACATTGATTAATCATATTGTAATTATCTTTTGTTTCTTTTTGTGTTTGTGTGTGTCCTTTATATGTGTTGTTTGTTGTATGATGCCATTTTAATACAACTATACCATACCATATCTTAATTAGTTCCAGGTTCCCTGTAACTTGCTCTGTAAACCAGGCTGGCCTTGAACTCAGAGAAATCCACATGCCTCTGCCTTATGAGTGTTGGGATTAAAGACAGGAATGAGCCACCAATGCCCCACCAATGTTTTAATATACATAATTTGTCCTTTTCTAGTTTCACAGAAAGCACAAAATTGGAAAGTCTTAATTTGTTCATAAATATTTCATTAAGAATAAAAATATTGTTGATATTTTGTCATAATGCCTATAATTATTGTTTTGTTTCCTTTATTGAAAAATACTTATTCTTTTTCTTAGAGTATAAAATCTGGTGACAGTACACTGATTTAGGATGACGTTGAGATACATGAAGATAATGAGAGTAGCATAGTGTCAGTATACCAAAATATCATACCTATTACCAAGAACTAAAAGTTGTATACATAGTTTCCCATTTTATTTATACCAATATAACAAGTATTTCGTGTGACTTGTATATACATATATATGTATTATGTATTATTTATATATACATAATGGCAAAAGAATTCAGTCATCATTCACTTACCTACATTTTCTACTGTGATATATTATGAAGTTTCATTTCTGTTGCTGTGATAAACACTGACTAAAACCAACTTGAGGAAGGGAAGTTTTAGTTTGTTTTATAGATTATAGTCTATCACCAGGAAAAGACATAGAAGGGACTCAGAGAATGAATCTTTATTCAAAAATTGAAGCAGAGACCATGGAGGAATACTGATTACTGGCTAGCTCACTGTTTCAAATTCAACTATGTTTTCTATACAGTCCAGGCCCACATGATTGGAGACAGCATCTCTACTAGTGGACCATGACCTCCTTTTCAGTTAGAAATAAAGAAAACACCCCACAGACATGTCTACCTGCTGATATGATAGATTCCTAAATTGAGATTTCCTCTTTCCAGGAGTCTCTAACTTACAATCAGGATTACCTTAAAACATGATAATTTTGTTAAATTAGCCATTGCTAGACAAATACTTCCAGATTTAATTTCTGTCAGTTTTGTATTCCATTTCTCAAGGATATATTCATATGCTGATATTGGAAAAGAGATAGGTTGGTGTTACTAAGAATAAATCTCAGTGCTTCATACATTCAAGGTGAACACTACCCTATCATGAGCTACATTTCCAGCAATATAATACACCTTTTAAAGAACTGCAATAAGTATTTTTGTGACTATAGGGGAATAAGAAAAATACAATGCACATTCTAGTAAAAAATTAAGATATAAATGCATGTATACACTTAAATATATATGTATATAAATATACATGCATAATAATCAATAATGAGCCAAAACATGTCTAGATGATGTGAATGATTTTGTATGTTTTTGGTTTTTGAAACAAGATCTTACTATATAGCCCTGACTAGCCTACAATTTTCAATGTAAAACAGGATGGTCTTGAACTCATAGAGAGTTACCTGTCCCTTTTACAAGTGTGCTGGGATTGAAGGATTCTGACTCAAAATATTGGCCAAGATAGTTTTTCCTTGTAGAGAACTGACTGCAAGCTATTGTTTGAGGGTAAAGTAGGGAGCAAGAAACATGCTTAACAGAAGAAAGACCATTAATAAAAAATGATGTTGAAACTATATTGTGAGATATTGAAAAAATAAGCTTTGTGTGCTGTATTTAATAAACAAATTATCAACATAAGATTTGAAATGGCTTCAGATATGAGCATTCTACTATGCCACAAAGTAGCTGGATAAACACCAATTGCATCTGTTTTCCAGAGGATTTTAAAAGACTCCAAACTCATGAAGTGTTACTCACTGGAATTTGAAGCATCTGCCACTGTGATCCTCTCCTGATTTATTTGGCAAACATTAGGAATGAGAATGATTGTTGAAAGCTACTTGAAGTTGTTAACAACTAATTAAAATTTCAGGGAAGAAAATCTGTCATTAAAAAAAGCTAAACCATTAGAGTATTAGGCACTTGAAATTGAGTAAATCTGAAAATACTACCCATTTGTGTCTAAACAAGTCAAAAGCCTTATTACAACTTCTCTTATCCCCTGACATTATGCACTGATTATAAAACTCTCCACTTTCTCTCATCTCAATATCTGTGTGTACTTTTGTAGATGATTCAGTAATTGGGTTGTTGACATACATTATGTTCTTTATAGTTAATTGGTTTTAGTGTTGTCTGAGAGGTTAACTCCGCCACTAACCAGTTCAGCTCATTTATAGGCACCCTATACATGAAGAGATTAAAGGTTTCAAGGTGGCAGAGACATCAGACAGGAGAAATTTGAGGAATATTCCTGAGACAGACACTGGAAAACAGTAGCTAAGCTTGATACTATTCTCATGCCAATATTGTGAATCTCTAAAGATCCCAATGGAACAAAGGACTTCCATTGAGATTTGCTGTTTGTACTGTGTGAAGTGAAATGGGATCAAGGGAATTAAAGAATTATTTAAGAAATTAAATAATCTAACAAACAAAATGATACAATAATAGCTGGAATAGTACCTCTTGAACTCTGACCGTATATTTTATTTCAGTTAATGTCTGTGTTCTGCATTGGGTTTCTTTGCACTAGTGAAAATATTAACCAAACATACTGCCCCAGTAAATAGTTTCAGTAATGATCTGCTCTCCCTCCAGAAATCAGTGCCTATTTTTACATTCAAAAATATTTTCAACAATCGCCTCTGAAGGCATGCTGTTTCTCTCAATTTCTTCTCAACATCATCCCTATTAGGGCAGGTTGGTCACTGCTATGCATTGTTTATATGTTTGTTTTCAAGGGGCTGATTGAGTGTGTGGCTTTCTTCTTTTCCTCTAGAAAGAATGGAGATATGTGCTGGGAAAGTAATGCATGTTTACATCTCTTTCAAAAATTCCCTACACAAAGATAATATTTCTAAGCATGAATTTGAGAACACACTGTGAATCCATCATGATTACAAATGAGACTCCTTCAGTCAGACACCAAAATAAAAATCAGTTATGCAACAAGCAAATAACAACAATGAGCAATAAAAAATAAAGAAAAATGAAAATGGGTCCAACGTAGTAGCCTGTACTATACAAAATATAATAATCTTTATATTCTTAATATTTAATATTTTAGCTTTAATATTTAAAATTATAAAGGTATAACTCATTGTCTTCAGGATGCTGAATATAACATGTGCTCATCCTTACTAACTTATAAATATGACATTATAATGATGAAAATTTAACAAAAATTAAAAAATCTGCAACAATGGAAAGACCAGATATGATCTATGATTTTCCAAAAATTATTTTTGAAAGAATTTTTTCTTTTTGAGACAGATTTGAATGTAAACTAGGCTGGCCCTGACTCTCTGTGTAGCAAAGAACAATCTTAACAGATAATTCTTCTTCATCTACCTCCCTGGCACTATGATTAAGGGTATATGCCATTATGTCCAGATGATCCAAAGTTGAAGATTAGTCATAAGGTTGTACATACACAAGGAAAGCAATCTACCAAAATTCTGTGAGTATAATAACCTTGCAGAGCATAACAAGTGAACCCATAGAAATTAGTAAAAATCACTGTGAAAATGAGGAGAATACCAGTTCTACAGACCTTGTAGAAAGGTTAGTTCTCAGAAACCTCTGTCTGACAGGTAAGAAGAATGAGACAAGGATAAATTTAAATGAGAAGACAAATGTGGCACATAAAAATAATTGTCTATTAATTAAAAGGTCTTTGGCAGGCTAGATGGTGCTGTGGGTGCTAAGGTAAAGCCTACAGACTCAAATGGATTCAAAGAACACATCTAAAGGTGGAGGAAGAGAAATGACTCTTCAAATTTGTCTAAGGATATCTACGTGCCGGTGGGACATGCATACCTCCAATACATATACTGAACACATGTGTTCATTCACACAGACACACACACAGTGGCACAAGGAATAATTAAGTTTTTAAAATTTTTTAACTACCTTAATCTTCAAATAAAATCAGACTGTACTGTCTACTTTGTAGTGAAGGTACATTGCTGAACCAGGAAAATCACTCTGAAATATTGGGGTATTGTTGATCTACTGTTGTACCCACTCTTAGCCTTGAGATATGGTACTCTATAAAATAAACTTCTGTATCTATTTCTTTTCATCTTATATAATTACAGTCACTTTATTTCTCTAAAGTGGTTGCTGACCCTTGAAACCATCAATTAATTATCATTGAAATATCAAAGAAAATAAAAATAAATGAAACAAAAATTATAAGTTATATAAATGGCTATACTAATGTGAATAACACATTATTATTTGGAAGGAATAGTAACACATTAATGTTTGAAGGAAACACAATTCCAGTGTGGGATCACATTTCACACCTCAGAGAGAGAGAAAAATATGATACTTCATGATTCACAATAAATAACCATATTGAATGGTATTTAATAGGGTAGTCATTTTGGAAAACTCAAAGACATGCTAAATGAGGAAAAAACTGAAATATAAAAATCAGTGACTAACTTAGGAAATTAATTAAAAAATCATTTAAGTAAAGAAATATGCTTAGAATGACATGTGTTTGATATCACAGGGAAGTAGTAATAAATCTTAACTTTTTTCAATCCCAAATTTACAGAATTAGAAAAAATCATATCTCTGCTTAAAAAGAGCATTTTATTAAATATATATATCAATATTACTAAACCTAAAATTTGTTCATTCTTATAGGTATGTGATGTTAGCTCTTGGCCAGCAGGGACTGCAGAGAGAGACTTTGCCTTAATTAAGAGTAAATGTTATTCTTCTAGTTTTAAATACATTTAATGATATATTAACTTGGTTGAGTAATTCAAATTCAAATTTTACACGTTATTTTTATGTATTTAAATGTTTCACATATACTTCTAGTAAACTTGAAAATATGATGTCAATGATTGGCATTCATTAATGCTATTATTCAGGCAATATTAAGTATTACTGAAATTCTTCATCAACCATCATGTGCTGTCTGTTCAGGTGAGATATACTTAATTCCAACCATATATGTATAATCTGTTCAGCTAGAAATAAATTTGTGACCTTTTCAACTTAGCTTTGACCAGTACCAGTGATTCTCTTGTGCCATCTTTACAATTGTATTTAGTCCTTCAAAGATATGCTCCTCATATAGTGGTTGATAACAAATAAAATACACTTTAAAGGTTATTGAAGAAAGAGTAAAATGGCTTTTCCTGAAGTTAGTTAAAATAAACTAGAGTCAGAACTGCATATTTTTCCATGATACTTTCCGCAAGATTTCTGAAAGATTTGACAACAGAGATAAAAAAAAAGTTGTGTGTGTGTATTTGTGTGTGTGAGCATATGCTTTTTCATACTAAGTCCATAGATTAACTGTCATTATTTAAACATTCTAGTTTAATAAAATCATTTTTTACTTTTTATTATCTTTTATTTTTTTGTTTTTCAAAAAATAGTCCTGGACTATCTTTATAGACCAATTGAAATTGGCCTCAGATTCACAGAGATCTGCCAGCTCTGACACATGAATGCTTGGATTAAATGCATGTGCTACCACTGCATGACATAGTATGTCATTTTGAAGAGAACAGAAAAAGATGTCACATTTATTGATGATTGTATTACAAAGGGAATAAATTACTTCTTTAATGTGAGGAATATTAATATTTTAAAGTGACATTATTAAATCAATGTATACAATGAAAATGAAAAGTAAGAGTCAGAAGACAAATGTATTAAATGCACAAAACTTACAACCATTAAAATAGTGGTTAGTAAGATGTAATTTTGTTACAGCTAAATATCAAGTTGTAGCTGATATACACATAGAAAATTGAGAAACAAAATACATTATAAAAGTGACAATACAATAAGATGAAGTATGGTCATTCCTATGGACCACATTTATTCTGTAGAGCTTCTATAATTTTAGGGTGGTTTTGTTACTTTTGGATAAGATTTTTAGATATGTGGGTCACATTTTCTTTGTAATTATCCTGCTTCAAGTGCATAAAACCTTCAATCCCAGCATTTGGGAGGCAGAGGCAGGCTGATCTCTGTGAGTTAGATCCCAGCTGGATCTACAGATGAGTTTCAGGACAGGCTCCAAAGCAATACAGAGAAAACCTGCCTGAAAAAGCAAAACAAAACAAAACTTCTAAAATCTTCATGTTAATATCATCTATCCAATTTTGGAAATTCTTAATTATTAATTTTAAAGTTATGCTTCTGCCTAAGTGTTTGCTTTTCTTCTTGGAGCCCACTTCTGTCATAAAAACTTTAAATTGATCTTGGGAAAAAAATCTCACATTTAGTATCAATTAAAAATTAGGGGGTGGTGAGACACATAAGTCTTAAAAGCCCATACTTCTCTTGAAATAGACTCATGTTTAGTTCTTGACACCCACATGATGACTCCCAGAGTTCAGTTTTCTGTGACTGCAGTGCTTGATTCTGGAATTCAAGGGCATTTGACCTCTCATGTGCATATGAAATTTTGCAGACCCTCACACACACACACACACACACACACACACACACACACACACACACACACACACACAGTACTAAAACCAGAGTTTAAGAAAATCCCAAAATTAGCCCCACTTAATTTCAGAATGATAGTATAGGAGCTTACCAACTGGTACATCTTGAATAAATATCTCTTAGTCAACGTGCTCCTGAGGCAGGAGTTAGTGAAACAATTAAAATACTTCAAGTGCTAAAATGCAAATCAGAGTTCTAGTTGCTGAATACTGTTTGTGCTTGTGAAGAGCATGCTCTGAGGGCAAGAAGGCACCTTTGTCTCACTTACAAGCTTGTTTCTTTCAAGTGTCACCCAAAATTATATTCTGGGCCAGGTTCAATAATAGCAAGAAATGAAAACAACAGATAACAGCAAGAAACAATGCATTTTTGAGAGCAGCTTGGGGGTAAACTGTTTGCAGCAGAAGTTCCTTTTGTTCAAGTCACAGCATAAAAATGCCTATGCAGACAAAAAAATAAGTCATAAGCTAATTCATGGAAAGAATACTGTTCTGCCTGAAGTCTCCTGATTGGGAACTCCTGCATTATGTTTCAGTTGAACTTCCCCAGTTATTGAGCAGGATGTTGCAAGAACTTCATTCTATGATTAAAATGCTTAGGTTTTTTTCTGGTGGATACTATAAATGTCCAATTTTAAGATGGTATTTTTTCCATGTGCTGCTTCTGTGTGTGTGTGTGTGTGTGTGTGTGTGTGTGTGTGTGTGTGTGTGTGCTATTTGTGGCTATATGCTTAATATCCTCTGTAGCACGTATGTTTCCGCCAGCCCGCCAACCCGCCAGTCTGGGCCCTCAGCCGCATCAGCCCCAAATAACACTCAGAAACTCTGTATTTGATACAATCCTGTTGGCCAGTTACCATTATTGTTTATGGGCTAGCTCTGCCTTAATTATTAACCCATTTCTACTTATCTAAGTATTTCCATGTGGTCGTCTTATCGGGGAGCCATGGCGGGCTTCTTCCTTCCTCCCTGGCTACATCTCGACTCCTCCCTCCAACTTCCTCTTTCCTCCTTGTCTCCTAGCCCCACCTATCTTGCTATCTCATTGGCCACAGAGCTTTATTAACCAGTATGAGAAACATATATACAGAATAACATCTCCCATCAATCCTCAGTCAAAAAAAAAAAAAGAAATAAATAAAAGGAAAAAAATAGGAAACAAATTATTATTAAGCTATTACAGTAGATCATACTGTGTGTAGGACGAATATGAAAGACTGTGTTGATACTTTGTGATCTATCAGATAAAGCTTGCTTAAAGGTCAGAATGCAAAGCTAGACATACTAGCTAGCCATAGATTCCAGGCAGTGGTGGTACTTATCTTTAAACTCAGCACTTGGGAGACAGAGACAGACAGATCTCTGTTAGTTCAATGTCACCCTGAGCTACACGAAATAGATGCAGTCTAGAATAAAAACAGAGCTCATAAAAAGGTGATCTCAGCACTTAGGATCCTACTCCTTTATTTCCAGCATTAGAGAGGAATATTAGGTGGGAAGAGACTTGAGCTCATTGAAGGCTGAGAAGCCATGCTGTCTGGAGCATTCTGAGGTTCAGTGGATTGCCCCTTCAGTCTGAGCATTGGCAGAGGTGAGAAAGCTCTAGTGGTTGGCCACTTTACTTCTCTGATCTTCAGGTAAGCTTTATTTGTTATAGAACAAACGAAAAATCACCACAAAAGGCCAAATCTTAATACTAAACATATGCTTTAGAAATTTAATGTATTACTTTCAAACTATGCAAGACATATTTGGCTGAAGCATAAATTTTATTTTCATTGTTTGGTGAAGTTTTAATGAACATCCAAGCCTCATTTTCTATTTTTTTGTTAATTAAGAAGTATGAAAAAGTCTAAGTATAATGTTGTTCCTACATTGAAATAAGTTTTTATTAAGTTTCTCTGGTGCCCAAATCACTGTCTTATTTTCAATATATATATTTTATACCCTTGAACAATTTTACCCAACTGTAAGCAGAATGCCGCACTGAAGAGAGCAAAACCCAGCTACTTTTTTCCATTTCTTCTCTTTCTCATCCCAAAGCAGTCCCATATTTCTGTCTGAAATCATCCAAAAAAGCATTCATATTACTTGAACAGAATTACATTAAACATTGTATTCTATCATGGATAGGAAACAAGTCAACATTTCTCTGAAAAACCAAGTGGAGGGATTTTTTTCTCATTTGCTTCTTAGACCAAGAGTATGTTTCATGTCACCATAGTATGAAAGTGCTTTGACTAGGTTTCTGCCTCATTAATTATAGAATATTTTCTATGTCAGAAATGAAAAATAATAAATGTACTCACAGAGATGAAATATACATTGAGAAATGTACACAATTCTGCTATTAGTAAAATTTTGATTATTTGGATGTTAAAATTAGTTGAACATATTATTGATTTAAGTTATTATGAAGACAAAGGAAAATACAATAGTAGAATTTTAAAATAGCATATATTCAAAGATTAAATATAAATATGTTTAATTTTCAATTTCATAAAAATCAGAAAATCATGCCTTATCAATAATTTTTGATGGCTTATAGAAGAAAATGCAGGTACTAAAAACTGATGTGAGCTTTAACATGGAAAGAGAATTTTAGAGAACTTGTGTTTTTACAACAATATTTTTAAGTTTCAGAGAATCTCATGGGCAATTACAATGTTGGCATTGATAGTTTTCCCTACATATTAGAACCCTTTGAATAAAAGCAAGACTAAAATCTTAAGTCTAGACGTGAAGTCATCATTTTGTATTCTGCATCAATTTCTATGAAAAACTCTGATATCCTGATGATTTAAAACATAGATGCACATTGATGGATAATTCCACTGAGATTTTATGTATCTTCACTTTAATTCTAAATTATGCTTCCTGAATCCAAGAGCACTGTCTATGAAATGCTTTGAAAGATCCTATCATACTATCTTTATAGACATCAGTTGTTTGCAATTCTCTGTACTTAAGCTTTTATCATTGCTTAAAATGATATTGGTCTCTCTTACATCTTTGTAAGACAATTGGTACTGTTCCAGCTTCAAGCTCAACATGAAAAAAAAAAACGTTTTGTTTTCTTGAATTGAACCAGGCCTACTGTAGATTTGCCAAGATGAAAATGACCCAGGCTTGACAATTAAGATGAATTAGGATCTGTAGACACAGTGACAAGTAAACATGGCTTCTCTTCTACACAGGATTGCATTAAATGCAATTTTTTTCTCAGGTAGACAGGAAACACTCTGAATAGAGAACTAAAAGAAACAAGCATTTAGTTCAAAGGTGACATAATTTCATCTTTTAGTACCTACAAGGACTTTTGTTATTTATTTCCCTGCTTTTCATGTTGTTTCTTCTAAGTATGGATAAGACTCATTCTTCTGACCTTCCTGCATTATCAGGTCCCATCCTCCATATGACTTTTGACTCAACACATAACTTCTGAGTCACTATCTTTGCACATTCTCCAGTGACAAGGTAACAGTTTGGAATGGTGGAAGCCATTATGATGGGAGATGTTATTCTGTAAATATGTTTCTCATACTGGTTAATGAATAAAGCCCTGTTGGCCAATACAAAAGCAAGATAGAAGGGACTAGGAGACAAGGAGGAAAGAGGAAGTAGGGAGGAGGAGTATACATGGAGAAACTGGAGAGGTAGCACGCCAGTCTCTGGTCTGTAAGATGTGCCACGTGGAAATACTTAAAATAGAGGAATGGGTTAATCATTAAGACAGAGCTAGCCGATAAGAAACTAGTACCTGGCCAACAGCCTTATATCAAATACAGCATCTCTGTGTATTATTATTTGGGGCTGGCATGGCGGTGGGACTGGTGGCCAGCAGGTAAAATATTCGCTATAGACCAGATCGGCAGCAGGAAAAAACCTGCTTGTAACACCATTAAGTAAATCTTTCATTTAGTAAATCTTTCCTAACAAGCTTATGGACACAGAAGTTTGAGAAATTGTGTTGTTATAGTGTCATAAACCACTTGATAATAGAGTAACAGGAAAGCAGAAAAATGGAAGGAAGATTTTCACACTGAAAAATAATATTTCTCCAAACATGGAAACAATTTCTAGTCTATAGTTTTATATTTTCACTCTTCTTTATTAGGAAGCCACAATATTTTACATATGATTTTTCCAAATACATTTTTCCAAGAGATATGGGAACAATATGAATGCAGATCTCTATTAATTCTTCATTAATTCATCACAAAATTTTAATTTCTTACTATGTTTAACACTGTTTAGTGTCTTAGTTAAAATTCTAGCTCTGTGAAGAGACACAACGACCAGGGAAATTTACAGGAGGGGTTATTTAAATGGGGTCTTGCTTAAAGTTTTCAGCCATTATAATTATGTTGGAAAATGTGATGACAGGCAGGCACACACAGCACTGGAGCAACAATGCGAATTTACATCTGAAGGTAAGACAGAACCTCAGAGCTTGGCACAGTGACATGCGTTTTGCAACAAGGATAGACTTAATCCAGATTTAGAATAATGTCCTAATTTTTCTTAAGGTGTACACTAAAGATAACTAGACATTCAAATATATACTCCTATGGAGTCTGTTCTTATTTCAATCCCCATAGTTACTGCAGATGAAAATAGCATTCTGATTTCCAAGGAATACTAAGAAGCAGGCAAACATACATTTTGAGAGGAAATTTATAGTGCCATATGGTCAGACCTATAAACAAGGGGTGTGAGTTCACACCCAAGATTTACCATATATTGGGTGTGTAAAACCATGTAGTTGGTTTCTTTTTTTCTGTGTTTGAATTTTGTCACAAAGAAATTTCCAGAGTAGCTCTAACTAAATTATTGATGACTAGGCAATTTAGTTTCTGGAGAAATGAGTGGTAATAGAGGTAGTAAAACAAGCAATCTTCAGTACAATTTTAGTGACATTTAAAACGGTGACTGTTGCATAGATTGCGTTCCTAAGTTATACTTTGATGTATCCTTTAGAGATAATGTCTGCTCTTTTATAATATTGAGAGACAGCATCTCAGTTTTTCTCTGTGCAAATGTTTGAATGATTTTTCAAAAAAAAAAAAACATGATGTTTCAGTAGATGACAGTGTTGGTGCCTCAGTATAAAAACTGCAGGGTCATGAACATATTAGTACTAATCACTATATTCTGTACTGTCATACACAAAAATCATAAAGAAAAGGCAATTTCAGTTAAGATACTTGAAGTGGAAAATTTATTAATTGATGCTATTGAAACTGCACCATCAAGCATGTAGAATTTTAAATAGGAATTACAAATACAATCAGCATTTTTTCTGTATTTTTCATGTGACTGCTACTTTATCAAAAAGTCATCCAAGTGAGTCTACACTGAATTAGCTGGTCAACTTGCTTGTTTCTAAAAAGAGATCACAATTACTTGAAAGATGAATTACCAGATAAAAATATATAATTAGGTGTTTGGTATTCAATAAGCTTATTCTTTAAAATAAACAAAGCCTGTCACATTAAGTAAAATATGGCAGTACTTTCTGCTTGTGATAAATTTAGAATTTACAAATGAAAGTATTTGGAAAAAGTGGGATCTAACAATTTGTGTTTCACTGATGCCTAAGAGTTAAAGTCATTTCTTGTGTGCTTGGTACATGGAGACTTTGTAACCAATGTTACATGTAGGCATTTAAAAGGTTTGCACAGCTCAATGAATAGTACTTTCAAAATACCTGATAATGTCACAAAATACCCATTATATTAATGATTTTACATTCAGGATGGACTAATGGATTTCCTGATACCTAAAATGAAAATTCCACATTATAAATGGTTTTTTTAAGGAAATGGTAATTACAAACCTTCCGCATCATCACCTAGTATCACCTAGTATCTCTCCTCTCACCTAAAAATGGTATTCAAGTATACTTGTTTCCTATAATATATTATAATATGACCAGAATATATTTGCATAAATATGTTAATAGAATACATAAATAGAATTACATAATGTACAGATTAAATTAAGAAGTTATAAATATGTTTACAAATATATTACAAACTTACAAATAAATTAATTTAAAATCAATTTTAGTCACATATACTTGATTTGTTACTGATTTTAAAAAAATAAGCAAATATTAATTTTTAAATATAAAGTATGAATGCCAATGGACACTCAATCTCAACAGTTTGTAGGAGCTGGATCCTTATGGCACATGCAAGGTCAAGGACAATATTTATTTAAGAATTTTGATTCAACTATTAATCATTACACTTCTGTGATCATAGAAAAATTTACTTTATTTATAAAGAAATGGCAAGATTTAGGGCTTTAAAAAGTTCAGATTATTAAATTAACTGACACAGCACAAACAAAACTCACATAAACAAAATCTTGGCTGAGGCTTTGGTACTTTTTGGTAATGCCTTTTCTTTAGAATAGAATATTTGAAGCTGAATTTGATAATATGATATGGATTACATTACAGTTAGTGATAATTCCCAAGTTTAAACATATTTTGTGTGAATTACTGCTTGGATTGTTCTGTAGAAAATGTTTGTAATATGTACAATGCTAGGAACCAATGAACACTTTCCAATTATCTACGTAAGTTCAGTACATCTTGTGATCAGTTTCCATAGATGTAAGGAGTATGTGAAACTTGTGGAGCTGTGGGCTTGTGATCTTTGACAAAGGGAACTGTTGGTACACAGTAGTAACTCTCAAGAGGTTGTAAACTGTGAAGAAAATCTGCAGGGTCATGCCTCAGAGATGAGTTGTGAATGGGTGCACCACACAGGTGCTGAGCCAGCAGGGATGAAGTAAATAGGCTATTGAAGATTTGGTCTCTGACTGGGAGAGCTAGTAGGGACTCCACTTGGATCTTGGCATGTAGAAATGTGAGTGTGGACTCATGGGGTAGTTTCTGACATTGTGACTGAACAGATATTAAGCAATGTTTTGACACAGAGGATTTACTGTGGTAAGAAGGACTGAGGGGAAGACACTTTCTGTGAGGCAAAAAGATGGTTACACAGAAGCACATTTGGAGTTTAGTTGAAATGCCAGGAGGAAAGGGAATCTAGAGGACCTCCTGTGGAGTAGGTGGCTGTTTGACTTTGATTTTCAGAGGACAGTTGTTGTCAGATACTTCATTACCCTGGGTGAAAAAATGTCACTGTTTTACCTTGCCTTCCTAAGGCACCTGACTTGTTTAATAAAGAGCTGAACTGTCAATGGCAAGGTGGGACATGTTATGCAGGACTTCCGAGGAGATAGAGGAACTAAGGGTTAAAATCTAAATGTGGACAAGACACTAGAGAAGGAATGAAGGAGTACAGTATCGAGGTAGTCAGAGGAGGGGTAAAAGGCCATGTGCAGAAAGTAGATTGATAGAAACAGTTTAGTTTTAGTTGTAAGAGTTAAGTGGAAACAAACCTAAGTGAATGGCCAAGCTTTTATAATTAATAAATGTCTTTGTGTAGCTGGAGTTTCTTTCCAGCCAGGCCCTGCAGCTATGTCGCCCCAAATAAATGCACAAAAACTTATAATAATTTATGAACTATTGATTGAGACTAGCACTTCTCCTTAGCTAGCTCTGTTTTAATTATAACCCAATATTTTATTAATCTAAGCATTTCCATGAAGCTCTGGGATACCTATAATCCAACATGTTACTCCTTTGGCATCATGGTGTCTCTTGGTAGCATCTCTCTGCCTCCCTCTTCCCAGTCTTTTCCTGGTCTAGTAGCCACACCTAAGTTCTGCCTGGCTATTGGTCAACAGTGCTATATTCACCAATCAATAAAAGAAACATATATAGATGGACATCTCCCATCATCTTTGTGTCATTATTTGGGAGCTGATGGTTCTCATAAGAAAGACCAAAAATAGGTAGGCTATGAACTCAATTGTTTTGAAAGAAGATGAAAGAGAGACTTCTAAGTGGGTTATGGAATGCCATTGAGTATCAGACAGGGAGGAAGGGAGAGAGCGAGGGATGGAGGGAAGGAAAGAGGAAGGGAGGGAGAGAGAGAGAGAAAGAGAGAGAGAGACAGAGAAAGAGAGAGTTTCTACCTGAAGATTGGGTAATTAATCAATATGGATCCTCTGAAAGCAGGGCTACAGATACTCACAAAGTTGCAAGTAAGAATTTACCTGCAAAGTCAGATGGAGTTCTGCCAAGTTTGTGAAATGAGTTCTAGAATTTAAGACAGTAGTGTCCAAGGGAAAGGTGGCTAGAAAGACAGACTGGTTCAGAATTTCCAAGGAAAGAGAGCGAATAGGAGAGTTAGGATATCATGGAAATTGGTAGAATGACTTCAGGACTAAGGAAGAAGACAAGGATTTGGGATTTAAAGTGAGGAAAAAGAAGTGAGCAAAACCAGGTGGTGTGTCCAGTGAGGTCCGTGACAAGGCCCTCAGTATCTAACTAAGAACTTTGCACCTTGGGGCCATTGTTGCTACCTCTTCTGCTATCATTTTAATATATGATCATTGCAACCATATCAGCCCCTTCTTTGCTGCTCCACGGATATACCTTTCTTAATACCCGGTCTCTTGTTAACATTGAAGTTCATTCTCAAAGGATGCTAATGCTGGCATGTTTTTATGACTCCCCTGTTTTTGTGTCTTAGCTACTATCTGTGGCCTGGATTTTCTTTCAACTGTCAGGCTTCTGGATACTTCACTACATCTATGCCTTAACCTATGGGCTGCTCCACTTTTACAGTAGTGCTACACTATGTTGCTTTGGCTTCATGTACTTAGCTTAGCACACCCCACTAAAAATACTTCAGAAACTAGAGAACAACATTTTCATGGGAACTGGTGTTTCAACACCAGCAGAGGAAGTAAGGAAGTTGTATACCATCTGGATCCCAAAGCTTAATGAAGTGAAGAAAGGGTGTTTAATAATCACAATATACTTTCTTGAAAATGAAGGATTGTGCTCACACCAATAATGGTATTATTCCTTTATTCCAAACATACTTGTCCTGGAGTAACTGGGGAATGTCCTTTTGCCTGTCTTGAGCAGAAATGGTAACTGAGACATCTTCAGAAGGTAAAGACTTGTGATTTTAAAAGTCCAGGAAAATTGAGGCAGTACTGAATGGGCTTCATCTTTAAGAGCCAGTGTAAGCAGCTATATCCTTATGTAGTTGACTTCTAACAACCAGAGCCAATAATTAAGATTGGTCAATTTCTCTGTTTGACTGACAGTTATTTGGTCAACGTAGCCAAGGAACCAATCTGTAGTCTAATAGCCATCAAGCAGTAAGTGAAATGTCCTCATGCTCAATATTACTTTTTCTCATTTACAGACATGTAGGTATTATAATGAGTATTTGTGGTAGATGTTTCTTAATATTGACAATGATTTTTAACAATGGTTAACAGGTAAACATCTTGGAAATAGTTCTCCTCTGTCTTTAATCCATCATTGCTTAAAAGTCAGTGACACAGGTTGGCTTTCCTGTGTGATGTCTAATATGGCAAGAGATAAAGAGGAAACTGTGTGTCCATCAGTTTTAGAAGAGTTAATAGATATTTTACAAATAATATTTGATGTTTTATTATAGCAATTCTATAATTGTAATGTGTATTTATATACTTAGCTTTGAATCGCTTCAAAATCCCAAACAGATTTTAGATTCATTTTATAGCCTCTATACATTTTATTTTTTCTTCTCAGGAGTTCTCTCTCTCTCTCTCTCTCTCTCTCTCTCTCTCTCTCTCTCTCTCTCTCTGGTGTGTGTGTGTGTGTGTGTGTGTGTGTTCAGGAGGATGTAAGAGAACAATGAGCTGAATCATATTTTTCTTCTGCCTTGTGGGTTCCAAGACTTAAGCTCAAGTATTTTCTTTATTTTACTTTACACATTGAAGAATAAATTTTGTTCATGTGCATTGAGTGTACAGGTATTTTCAAGGTACTGGGATCATTTCTGCACACTATTTCACACTGTACTTGTTGAAATTTCTTTTTTTATGTCCTTGTCATCTTTTAGTACAAATACAAATGTTTGGCTGACAGTATCTAGAGAAAACATTTGGAAACATCACTTCTAAAATCTACATCCGTTCATTTAACATTCTGCATGTTTCTCCTTCTTCTGAGGCACAAGAAAACTAGATAAGACTTAGGATACAACAGATTGTTTCACATTGTGTTTCATTTTCTGGTAGAGCACATTTATTCAGGCAGGGATTTAGCATGCAGAATATTGTTTGCTTTTCCTTTCACAGACTCATAAATTGTACTCTAAGTCTGATCTTGACATCAAACTTATTCTAAATTCCACTTCTCATCTCATGATCTCACAAAGTGGCATATATGAAGCATTTTGGAATTTTACACCTGTCAGACTTTTCACAAACAAAGAAGATTCCAAAATTCACAGGCAGACTGTTTAGCTGCTGCTTCTCTATATATCTGTAAATTAAATAAAATCTATTTTTTCAGGCTATTCAGAAAAGAGGCAAGCTTCAGAATCTGTAGCATCAACTTTTATTTTTCCTCATTATTAGATAGGATGGGAGCTATGGCTCCTTATTGACTTTTAGTTTTAGTGTATTATGCATAGAATATTGTTATTCTGTATCAAGACTTAAAAATAGCTCAATATATAATCAAACTATATTATTAATTTTCTATATAAAATATTAATATTTTCTAATGTTATTATAATGAAAAGTTATGAAAGAATTTACATATCTGATGAGATACATTAATGAGAAAAATTAGTTAATTTTACTTTTAAAACTTCATTTAATCTAAAAAATTAATTTGAGAAATATACTTAAAATATCTATTGTGGCATAAACTTTCTGAATATTTTATAAAATTTAACTAATGTTGTCTTCATTTTAATCTTGTGGAATATATCACATTAGGATCTAGTTATTTTGAATTAAGAAAGGAAGGTACTGAAAGGCTGTACTACTCTTCCAAAGGATACACAGCTAGTATGGGGATGACTTAGATACAGAACTTATGGAACTCAAGAATTCTTCATTTTCTTTTAAACCCTAATATTTCAATCATTCATATCATCCACCAATATCACACTCAACACTAAAGTATTTTTAAAAAGGAATCAGTGTATTGACTTACAAATAATTTTAGGGATAAGTTGACAACCTAGTGAGTTTACTTCATAGTACACTGAAACCCAAATTTGATCTCCTAGAACAGACATAAAACTGGAAAAATGAGCTTATACATCCCTAATTGCATCACAGTTATGGAAGGTAGAAGAACAGATCAGGAGAATCCTAGGATGCCAGAGGACTAACTAGTCTATCACTTTCAATGGAAGACAGCAACAGACTACCTCAAGAAAGAGAGAAGTGGAAAGTGACACTTGTTTATCCTCTTTTTAACACAGAGATTCCAGGGTGTCACACATCCTTGTTCACATATAGGTATATGACCCCACACATATCAAGAACACCAATGAAGGTATAAAAAGGCCGGGGGCAAGGCAGGGAGGGAGAGACAGAAGGAGGGAAGAAGAGGGAAATGAGATTGTCATGTAATCAAGAAAAATAAATAAATAAAAATTCTTGGAGAGCTTAAAAAAAGCAATAAAATTTATTTAGAAATAAAAAATCTCAACATAATCTTCACTTGAAATTTTATGATATCTTGCATTTTGTTGGTTATGCTTTTGTCTGTAGTTCCTGATCATTTTCCAGTTTTTCTATTTCTAGCACTCCCTCGGTTTGTGTTTTCTTTATTGTCTCTATTTCAGTTTTCGTGCCTTGAACTGTTTGAATTGTTTCCTTCACCTGTTTGTTATTTCTTGGCTTTCCTTGGTTTCTTTAAGAGATTTTCTCACATTATCTTTGAGGGCCTCTATCATTTTTATGAAGTTATGTTTTAAGTCGTTCTCTTCTGCTTCATCTGCTTTGGTGTGTTCAGGTCTAGTTGGTATAGAATCCCTAGATTCGGGTGGTATCGTGCTAGTTTTTCTATTGTTAGGTGTTTTCTTGTATTGCCATCACTTCTTCCAGTGGTTGCAACTGGAGTCTCTTTCTCTCTACCCTACTCTCCCAGTAGGCGAAGTTGGATTAGGAGTTCAATGTCCAAGCTCTATATATTTCTGATTTTCTTTCCATCTGAATTTCCTGGTGCTGCGAAATGAACAACACTTTTATTGTAGACCCACTTTATGAAGGATGATTTAAAGTTATATAGTTTCTTTCAAAATGTCATGGAGTTTTATATACAGTGTTTTCAATTCCAGTGTTTTTTTTCTAGTAATAGCAAAGTATTTCACATTGTCTAATACTTAACTTTATCTGCAAGAGCAATAACAATCTTAATTTCTCCATGCAAATATCTCAGAAATTCCCATTTCATTAAAGACAAAAAACAATTTAATTATTAAGCTAATCTGTATTTATACATCCTGAAAAACCATGATAGATGAAATGATAAATCTTAAATAAAATTTAAAAACAAACAAACAAAAATACCCCAACATTTTTAACATTTTTAACATTATAACACACAGAGTAGAACTTTTTCCAACCCTCTATTTGTAGTAAATTGAATAACTTGACAGGAGAAGATGGTGAATAAAACTGGAAAGTCATGAGACCAATAGACAAGAAAAGTTATATTTAAATATGACAAATACATATTTTTATACCACTAAAAGGATCATCCTTCTAGTTTGATAAACTTTTGAAAGCAACATTTTCACAATTCATGCAGGTCCCAGGATCTTCCAAATCACCATTATATTATAAAATCACATTAATAATTCTCATTTACTAGAATATCACTGATATACAAACCATTTTTAGTTTCAGTTTTAAAGCTGATTCAGTCCATAAATGAGTCCATATTCTGGTGTAGCAGTGTTTGTCTGCCCTCCAGAAGACATGCTATTTGCAACATAGGAAATAGTAGTGTTAGATCTTTTAAAATGTTTTTATATTCGTACTTTTGACATTTAGAATGTGACTTTTCCCCTAGATGTTTGCTTATTATAAGTCAATGAACATTGTGTGATGGAAGAGAGAGAAGTTTTACAGGATTCACATTATCAGAGTGACTGAAAGGCCATGATATCATGGCAGGCATAGCCATGAAATAGATTATTAAGGTATTCAGTCAACAAATAATTTCTTCATGAATCAATTATAGAAAACTCTAATAGTCACACAAACAGTCTGTGGATTTGATCATTTGACCCCTTACCATGTTCTTTTGTCTTCTGAAGTCATCTTTGTGAAGCCTCAACCAAATGACCCTTAAAAAAGGGACGAATATTTGAGACATCAAAGTTTAGAATCCATCTGCCCCCCCCAAACTGTGAGCAAAACAAACCTCTTTTCCTTTCTTCTCTCTTTATTGATATGGAAATTAGATACTTGTCAGCCAGGCAGTGGTGGTGCAAATCTTTAATCTCTGTATTTGGGAGGTAGAGGAGGATGGATCTCTGTGAGTTTGAAGCCAGCCTACCTGATCTACAAAATATAGTCCCAGGACAGATAAAGCTACACAGAGAACCCTCTCTTTAAAAGAAAATAAAGGAAAAGAAAAGAAACTGAAAGAAAAGAAAAAAGAAAAGAATTATGCTTAATTCACTATATCCTGATTACAGTTTCAAATCTCTCTCCTCCTTATAATTCCTTCCCTCCTTCAATCTTATCTGAATACATTTCCTTTCTGTTTTTTATTTCAAAGGAACAGGCTACTAAGAGATGACATCAAAACATATCAAAATAAAATATAATAAGGGAAAACAAACCCCATCACAGTGAAGTTGACAAGGCAAACAAACAGGAGGAAAGAGGGCCTCTTCATACACAGGCCCTGTACAGGCTGCTTCAGTCTCTGTGAGTTCAAATGAGTTTTGCTCAGTTGATTTGGAGGGCCTTATTTTCATGGTGTTCTCTGTCCTCTGGGGCTCTTATACTCCATCAGGTTTTTTTTTCTGTAGGGTTTCCTGAGTTCTGAGGGGAGGTATTTGATAGAGACATCCCATTTAGGGCTAGCTGTGTGTTCCAACTTCTGTCTCTTTCTCTGTGTAACATATAGTTGTGGGTCTCTAGTTATTCCCTTCTGTCTCAGAAGGAATACTCTTGGGTGATGTCAAAAAATGTACTCATCTATTTGTATAGCCCAGTGTCATTATGTTATTTTATCACTATTTTGTTTCCTTAGCAATAGACCAAACTGCCAGAATTCTTTAGAAGTTGTTCAGTAGAGTTGCAAATTTTCTAGAACTGTTGCTGTCAGTAGGACTGTGTTGGAAAAATGTTACTTTATGAGGCTTGACCACAAGGCTAAAAATTCTTTTGCTGTTTTTACACGCCTCCATTTTATTAAGATGAATTTCTGAAAAAAAAGGAGGAGGGGGAGAGATTTTTGTGTCTTGTAATGTTAAAAATGTGTGCAAATTTTTGAAAATATTGTCTTGTAGCAAACCCTTTTTGGATTTAATGGTAATGTATTTAAAGCAAGCAATAGAGATTCTATGTAGGTCTTTTTATAAGATCTTTCACTATTACTCTGAAAAATGTTGACAGACTAAAGGGGCATTCTCTCTAGACATCAATCTGCTTGACAGCAGTTCCTGGCTTTGTTTCTATAAATATATAAAGGA
The DNA here is from genome assembly GCA_030556225.1 of Cricetiscus sungorus. Lineage (NCBI taxonomy): Eukaryota > Metazoa > Chordata > Mammalia > Rodentia > Cricetidae > Cricetiscus > Cricetiscus sungorus. The sequence continues at coordinate 92,191,341 of JANBXA010000730.1, forward strand.
AGAAGAACATCATATGGAAGCAGAAAATTCTTTCACAGGTAACCTGTGGTTCACATTCTTGAGAAGAGAGCAAATGAACAGGATTGATTTTCAAATATAATAAGGAAAAAGCTGAGACATCCATCTCTGCCTACACAGTAAGGCACCTTTGGTTTTACAGTGTCACTGGTTTACGTGACATTTTTATTTACAGCCAGGTGGCTATTTGGGTGTCTAAAAAGTGAATTATAGTTCCACAGTGCTTCTGCTGAATTATGAACGTGGGAACCATTCAACATTATTAGAGTTTTTTTCACTCAGAAGTTGATTGTGTGTTCTCTTTCATGTGCTAATGAAGTGAGGGATTTCTTGCTTCTATGGTGCAACTTGATAACCATTTTGAGAATTCCTTTTTTCAGGTAGATTGAATATTTCATTGTTAGTTTTCATAGGAAACCTTTTAATACAATAATAATGTAATTGACACTAAAAAAACAAAGGAATATTACAATTACTTAACTCATTCTCTGACTTTAGAAACCTAATTAAATATTTTATGACTGACTTAACTTAAGTGGTTACAAAAAGTAAAACAAAAAGACAGACTTTAGAACTGGGAATGGAAAGAGATGTCTGTTGTTAAACATAGAAGTAAGCATAGGCACTACGTGCAAATAAAATGTGATTACTTTTTCTAGTTTTTAGCTAGATATAACTTAACAGAGTCAATGCTGGTTTCAAAATAATGTAGAAGAAGCACAGTCTGTCTTTTTGTACTTATTTGTGACTATACTATAAATATAAGACATTTATTTTTCTAATTTTAATTCATTCTATTGTGATGCAACACTGTTGTTGCCAGAACTTGGGAGTGTTCCTTGGAGGTTGCTAGATGTCTCAGGAAAAGTTTGGATATACTCCTGAGTTTCTTAGCTTAATTATGGAAAATATTCACAAACACACAGTAGCTCAAGGACAATTTCATGAGAATCAAAAAAAAAAAAAAAAGAAGATGATGGAGGAGTAGAGGAAGAGAGGGAGGAAAAGAAGAAGAAGAAGAAGACAAAGAAGAAGAAGAAGAAGAAGAAGAAGAAGAAGAAGAAGAAGAAGAAGAAGAAGAAGAAGAAGAAGAAGAAGAAGAAGAAGAAGAAGAGGAGGAGGAGGAGGAGGAGGAGGAGGAGGAGGAAGAAGAAGAAGAGGAGGAGGAAGAGGAGGAGGAGGAAGAGGAGGAGGAGGAGGAAGAGGAGGAGGAGGAGGAGGAGAATTTAGTGTAGATAAGCAGATAAGCTACCTAGGCCCTGGAGGTACCAGCTGGAGTCCCAACACATTTTGAGGAGAGGGGGATGTGATTAACAAGAAGTAAACCTTGACTATCAAAAATAACATATGTAAGTTAAGTTCACATCTGAAATCAAGAGAAAAATTTAAAAAATTCTGAGTTCAAAAAAGGGGCCAGCTATGGCCAATAACGGATGCTGAGCTTTTAGTGATTACTAAAATGTGAGTATAGAGTAGGAATTATGGAAATTAAAAGTATCTTTGTAAAGGAAAACTTATTCTGTCTATCTCTTTAGTATAAGGTGGACTCACCTTCTTATGGCTGCTCACTTGATCATATGATTGACCTCTCAAAAATTGCAATGTGAGACTATTACACCGAGAGTCAATTGTCTTGGACAAAAGTATTTTTCTTAGTAAATATTTACTGATTTTTTAAACAGTGTGATTATATTGATCATGATAATTAGTATTAACTGATATTGTATGTGAAGTTTTCTATATAACAAGTATTACCTAAATATTATACCTGTGGTTTTATTCTTCATTCTCAACATTCCAGTGAATTAAGCCATTTGGCAGAAGTGACTACGGAAAGAATGGAAAGAACTGTGTATGCTTACATTTGTTGTGTATGGAGATATGAGTTTCCTAATATTATTATCTTTTCTCTGTGGTAGCTTTCTCATGAGTGTAACCAATCACAAAGAAATACATACTGCTTTTCATGAAAATTAATATATTTGTAGCACTGAGTATGGATTTCCAAACTTCCGGAGTAAAAGATTTTGCTACTGAACTTCATTCTCTAGTCTATAAGTAGAGTTTTTATTTTCTTGCTACTTTTATTTATTTTTAGAGAAAACATATTATTTTAAAAATGTTTTACCTCCCCCAACACCATCAAGATCCTCTCCACATACTTACCAGATTTCATGTTCTTTCTTTCTCAAAAGCAAACCACAACAATAACAAAATGCCAACAAAAGTCAAAGCAGTAAGAGAAAAAAAAAAAAAAAAAGAAAGAAAACATAAAAAAGAAAAAACAAAATGAAACAAAAATCTAACACACACACAAAATCCCAGCAAAGAGTCTGCTTTTTATTGGCCAATTACTCTACTGTAGCATAACATCTCCCATCACTCTATGGCATGATCTTACCAGGGATAATTTCATATACTTTGTGACATTCCATTGATGAAAACTGAATTTCCCATTTACCAACAAGTATAAACTGCAAATAGCTTTTTGGTTATAGGTGGAATTTTTTTCTACATCTACTTTTTCAGTACTGGAATATATTATAAATATTACTGTGAATATTAATGAGTTCTTGGGGAATAAGCAATTAGGAAATTATAGTTGTTGCCATTAAAACAATTAACTCAATTTTATAGTTGAGAAAACTAGAACTTTAAGAGTCAAAACTGCTATTAAAACCGCTCTATTATTTTAAAATATGCTTTAATCTGTAAAATATTAGCTTAAATAATTTCTAAATTTTAACAGTTTCATGATGTAAACAGCTGAATTATATATGTAAAGGGGCTAGATTATTTTTAGTTTAATATAATTAGGTGATAGAAATATGGTGCTTTTTGTGGCATATATTATAATATATAATATAATAATAATATTATAATATATAATATATTTAGGATTTGAGAAATTTTCTTTTGTTGAAACTACAGGAAAAGACAATATTTACTGTTTGGCTAAGGACCTGAACATCTGAATCTTCATGTTTTCTGTCCATAACACAAAGAATGAATATGTTAACATTATTGAATTATACCAAGGAGGCATGACAGAGCCATACATAGCGATGCTAGATTAGCAATTACCAGAGAATATGCTGATTTTTTTAACCCATTACTAAATTAGATATCAGATGTTCTCTTCAGGTATTATTACTTCATTTTACAGGAAATAGGAAGGTATTTATAGATGTTGGATAAATTATAAAAAAATTATAAAACAGCATAGAAGTAGAACAAAAGACCAATAATAATAATAATAACTAAAAAGAAATAATATATTTTATTGAAGTTATAAATATGTGCATTTGTTGCAGTAAACCTTGAAAATCACCTAAAATTATGTTCTGGTAAGTGAGAACAGTTTTTTTAAAACATTCACTAACAGTGCTCCATTCATTATTTTGAGGAATACTATCTATTATAGTTTGAGTGATAATGGGTCCCATAGGCTCACAGGTTTGATACTTGGTCTTCAACTGGTAGAACGATCTGATCAGCATTCAGAGGTCTAACATGGGAGGAGGTATGGCACAGGGAGTGGACTTAAGGGTTCTAAAACACACACTATTCCAAGGATACTCTCGGTGCCTCTTATTTGTAGATCAATCTGTGAGTTCTCAGCTCTTCCTGACACCATGCCTTTGATCCACCATCATGGATCAGAACCATCTGACCCTGGAAATCCAATTAAATTATTTATTATATATTATTATGCCTTGGTGGTGAATTTTTTTTTCATAGCAGAAAGTAGGTAGAACAAGCACAGCAAGAAAACAAAAATGTACTTCAGTTTTTTTTTAGTATCATTAGAAACCCACTTATTTGATCTTTTTTTCAGTTTACTTATTTTAATACAGAAAAGTAGCAAACCTCAATTCACCGTGTGCCTTTTATGGAAAATTAACCTTACTTAGTTAATTTGATCTGTAGGAGATTGCTTAGTAAATTATTTAAAAAGATAAAATATATCAAATTCAGCTATAAACAGTTCATTCAATACATAATACACACTACACAAAAATATGAGGGATTATGATAGCCTCATATATAATGTATACAAAGAAATTGGAGGTATGAGTCAAATCTTTTTATTTCTCTGTAGAGAAGTCACACAGCCTTGTTGTAACATCACATAGCACCCCTAAATTTCTTGAGATCAAGGAAGTAAAGAAGCACATAGACAAGATCTCCTGAGCACATTGGGAGCATCGAGAGAGGGGAGAGGAATTTAGGAGACAGAGAAGGGGAGAAGAGGAAGGGAGAGGTGGGCATGAGGGAACAGGTAAATGGAAACAGGGACGGAATAGAGAACAAGAAAAGAGATATCATAATAGAGGGAGCCATTTTAAATTTAATGAGACATCTGGCACTATGGAAATGCTAAGAGATTTACAGGGATGAAACCAACTAACAATCTAAGCAATAGTGGAGAGGCTACCTTAAATTACCTTCCTGATAATGAGATTGACAACTACCTTACATGCCATCCTAGAACATTCATCGAGTAGCTGATGGAAAGAAAAGCAGATATTCACAGGTAAACACTTAGCCAAACTCCTAGCATCCAGTTACAGAGAGGGAGGAATCATGAACAAAGGGGTCAAAACCAGGCTGGAGAAACCCAAAGAATCAGCTGACCTGAACAAGGGAGAGTTCATGCACCCCAGATCTGAAAGCTGAGAAAGCAGCATAGGACCAACCCAGCCCCCCTGAAAGTGAATGTTATTTAGGAGTGCTGGGAAGTCTATGGGGCACCTAGTAATGGATCAGTATTTATCCCTAGTATAGTAATAGACTTTGGAAGCTCATTCCACATGGAGGGATACTCCCTCAACCTAGACATAAGGGGGAGAACCTAGTCCCTGCTCAAAATGATATGACAGTCTTTGAAGACTCCCCATTGAAGACCTCACCCTCCCTGGCGAGCAGAAAGGAGATGGGCTAGGTTTTGTTGAGGGTGATAGGGAGGATTGAAGGGTGAAGGACCTGAGATTGATATGTAAAACAACCTTGTTTCAAATATAATTTAAAAAAGTAAATGAATGCTTAATTTTCTAAAATTCCTCCTTTTTTCCCTCCTCTGTTTCTCATTCTTTCTCACACTTTCTAATATTTTCTCTTCTCTTCTCTTCTCTTCTCTTCTCTTCTCTTCTCTTCTCTTCTCTTCTCTTCAGTTCTCTTCTCTTCTCCACCTGCATTTCTTTTGGGAAAAGGCTCATGTATCTTAAACTTATTGTGTAACTTCCTTTTTAAATATTGTTTTAGAAATGATGGAAGAAACTGTACCTAGTTGCTAAATAATGAGCTCTTATTCCTGAATTTTTTAAATAAAGAGAAAGCTATCATTGAATGGTTAAATTGTAAAGGGAAGGGTAAGCTTGAGATTAAATAGAGAATCATCAAAGCTTACATGTCACTCAATATTGCTATTTCTATTGTAGACAGTACAATACAATATACTCATAGTGGAATGTTCTAAAAGTTGATTTGATCAGGTATAGGATTATATATAAGGTTCTTCTTCCTCTTTTTTTATTAATCTAAAAATTCTTCCACTCAGATATATAATGAAAGCTTCAAGTTATATATTTCCTTAGCTCCATCATCTCTTTCTCAGAGAATACATAAATAGTGATCAACAGAACTACAATGTTTAAACACCATGTCTCTTTTTATCTGAAGGTTTTAGAAATACCTCTTTGCAGATCTGAAATTCTAAACAGGAACTGTGAGTGTGCTTTGGGACTAAGAGAATCCAAATTAAAATGTAAATTAGAAAAACTTGCAATTTCTGCAGGCAATATGCAAGCTAATGGCTTGCTGAATTTATTTAATGTGGTCCAATTTATTGTGTAGCCCACATATAGTCCTTACCTTGGGGCCACTGGGATCCATTCCCAGGAATGGAATTTTGGAGGTGATGCCAAGCAAAGTGGAAAGGAAGACCAAGGGGAGCCTTATTTTCTTCTTTACCTCTTGATTTGAAATTGGCTGTAAATCTGTGAAAGCAAACCTCAGAGATGCTCCACTGACTAAGAAATACAGACCCCCCCCATTGATTCCATAATTTGAAATAGAGGTGATTTACATTATTGACTAAATATTAAGAAAAATTAAACAGCTACCAAATTTTATATGATAAAATGCCAACATATTTGAGCATTTGGAAAAAGTGTGTCAGAAGTTTGAAAGTAATTATAAATTCCCACTATTTGAGTGTGGCATAAAATATTATTCTAGATTTATTAATAGTAGATAGTGCATTTTTTTCTTTTCATGAATGGAGTATTTTCTCTTGTCATATTTTTTATTACAATCATTAATTTATTTATGGGTAGTGGTGTTGTATGTGTGTGTATTGGGGGACACCTTGCTGGATTCTATTCTCTGGTTTAACATGTTGGTCCTAGGATTGAATTTAAGCCTCAGGCTTTAGCAGCAAAAACTTTTAGCCATAAAGATATTTATTTTAATAACCACATACTTAAGCAAAACCATGGTTAACTGATTTGTGTTTTACTATATTTTCATTTTTATATATTATATATGAACAATAATTAAATTTAACACTGACAATTATGAGAAAACTAAATTTGATTTACATATGAACCTGTAATTTCTAATCATTGAACTTTAATTAATGTACCCCCCCATGTTAGAGAAATATAATGTCAGCCATTTATATGACATATTTTCTTATGGTAATAGAAAAAATAAAACATGATATTTTAAATGAGCTTATGTATCACAGGAAAAATGTTTTAGCACTTAATATAATCACTTGTAAATAAGATGCTTCATATTATTATTTCAATACTCTTGTCTTTTCAGTGACTCACAGTTTGGATTCTTTACATATCAATTCTTAAAAGTCACATGTCTGACAAAGTGGAAAATAGACCATATTAGACCAATAAAGGTTAGAAGGATAGGGTTAGGATTTTAGAGTGGCATGAACTTTAAATTAATATTATTTCCTGTAATTTTTATTTACTGCTTTGTATTTTATTTTTTCTGTGTAATTTACTGAAAACACTTTACCACATCCTCACTACTTCTAGGCATGTCTATTGCATCAATTTATCCTCTAACAACTTTTATGTATAACAGAAAGCTATTGCTTATGAAACCAATGATTTATTCCATTAATTTTTTTTCAGCAGCATATTTCCAATAATAAGAAAACATTGTTCTTTAAGATGCTCAAATTTAATGGTCAAATGTACTGTGATATTACATGATAAAAGTAATTTCAATTGAGTTTTTTTTAGTTATTTAATTTGTATTTTGTTTTTGTTTGTTTATTGTAGAAGCCTTACTCTTTCTCAAGTGAATTAAAACGGTTTTCCAAGTATAGAAAGGATTACTGTGCTTTCTTTTCCACTGATTGAAGTAGTTCCCTGAAATAGAACTTTGTCTACTTTTTAATGTTTATTCATCTTTTAACACAAGTGAAAAATGGAGGTCCACAGAGAAATGCTGTGTAGTATTTATTTCTTATTATTGAAGGGAGTCAAGAAGATCTGTATTTCTTTCTCTCACACATTGTATTTTCAATGTTATTATACTCTCCAAATTGTCTCAAAGTAGTTAGGTGGTTATTCTCATTTGAAAACAGATGCTATTCAAGAGAATTTTTTTAATACTGTGATTGCTAACTTCAATCCATTGCTTACAAATTTCTTTCATGCAACACTGAAATAGTTATAATATAGAAAAAGAAATGGTTTCTTTTACTCTAGTTTCATATATAGTATACCAGAAATTTCTGTCATGAACAAATTCTTTATTAATTTGTTGAAAATTTCAGACAATCTATTTTGATCATATTTATCCCATCTACTCCTTTTAACTGTCCAAGATCCGTCTCCAAATTCCTGTATTGTTCCATTTAACTAAGTGTCTTCTTTTTATTGATTTTATTAATTTAATAAGACAACAGCTCTAATTTGTGTTCTCTATCTACCAACAAAATATTCTTTTAGAGGATTTTGAAGCTACCTTAAGAATCCCCATAGTAACAGGAAATTAGGGTATCCTAGGCACAACTTTAATGTCAGCTTCTTATTAGTTCTTAATTAGACTATCACTGAACTTGGCAGGCAAAATGCTGTTGGACAGTGATAACATCATAGGTAAACATGGATCATGAGTCCAATAAATATCCTTCAGCATTCATTCACAGTTCATTAGGTGAAACAATAAGAAAGACATACTTTGTTGAACTGTGTCACAGGAATTAGACTTCAAGTGTGACAACTGTAGCAGAGAAGATCAGAGACAGGAAATACAATCCAGAAATTCACACACGCATTCAGTGAACATGTAATATAAGATCAGTCTGCAAATATATAATTACATGTCATCTACATATCTTCTTATCTTCAAAACAAAACAACAAAGCCTGACATCTATAACTGCATAAACATGAACTCAGACTTCCTGCTTCTAACACTTTGAATTAAAGAAAATGTCCATTGTTTAAGTCCTGTTATATTTGTTTAATATTTTAAGGTAACTTGGAACTATTGGCAGAGTCATCTATTCTGTAGTCATAACTTTCAATTGATCTTTTTTGCCAAAGATTTATCTATTTGTGTATTTATGTTTAATTATTAAGTGTGTGTGCGTGTGTGTGTGTGTGTGTGTCTGTTGAAACATGTCACATGTTTGTGGATGTCACCAGAATCCAGAAGAGGGTATCAAAATCTCCCCAAAACTAGAGTTAGAGGTGGTAGTGAACCATCAGGTCAAGATGCTGGGCCTTGAACTCATGTCTTCTGGAAGAGCAGCAAGCAATCTAAATCTCTAAGCCAGTTCTTTAGACCCTCAAACTACCCTTAAGCTTTTGTTCACTTTCATTTTATTTTACTGATTCCTGAAAATTTTTTTAATTAATTTCTGAACTTTTCTCAAATTTCCCAACACTCTGCTATCTACCTATGCCATTAATACCTTTTCTAATGACCTTCCTTAAATATGAAAATAAAAATATTATAAATCATTACCTTTGAATCCAGTTTATATTTAAGCTGCTGGAATTGTGTATATGGTATAACTAAGATAAAGCATTATAATTAACTGATTTTGGTATTGAGCAAGCAATGATTTACCCCCACATTAACAAAACTTAAAAAATGAGCAGTGAATTGACTTGAATAAGTACAGATTCTGTATGAGTTATTGTGTTACTTTACGAAGCGTACATTTTTAAGGCTTGAACAGTAAAAATAACTGATTTTCATTGAAGCTAGCTATCTTTCTTCTGGCCGATTAGCTATGTACATTATTTATCCCAAAGAGTTTGTGATGGAAACATAGGTTAAGAGTCATGAATCTTTATGTCTGAGTTAACAAGGCTCCTAATACATCACTGAGCTGCATAGCTCCTGTTAAACATACTTGTAAAGTGGTAGTGTCAGTCCTGAATTAGTTTTGATATTGAAACTATTGATGAACCGAAAAGGTTAAAATTAAAGTGTGATTTATGACTTGAGCAAGAGCATGGTGTTAGAGAACCAAGTGAACCGTACAGATTAGAGACATCAATTCTCACCGGATTTCCCTTTGTGCTCTATTGTGAAGCTTGGAGTTTTCTTTCTTTCTCCCACAAGGAGATTCCTTTGAGTAAAAGGCCTGTTGAAAACCTGACTCTCAGATACATAAAACTCTGAACAAAGCACCTGATTTTCTTTCTTTGTAATTTAATTCAGCTGGATGTTTAAGTCTTTGAAGAGGTGCATTTGAACAATATTATGTTTGTTCTATTGCTTGTAGGCAAGTATTACACATCAGAAGAAACATTCATACTTTCTCATGGTGCTTTAGAGAAATGTGATTCGTCTTGTAGTTAGGGAATTGGAGAGCCGTTGAAAGCTTTGCTTTTTCACATTTCTAGCCTATGTAAGAAAGCTGGCATATCAATTCTGTGTGCCTTATCTCATTCAAGCAGACAGGTTTGCTGATAGTAGGTTACCCAGAGACCTGTGTGCATAGATTAATATAAATATGAGAAATAAGAAACCACCAACTGTGTTGCAGTGGGAAAGTATCAAAGGTTGTGCATTAAGTAGAAATTTTTTGTTGAATTATCTTAAATGTAAATTAATAAATATAATCAAGCTTGAGGATCCTGGCAGCAGGAGTCTGAGATATCATTACTTTGTTCTTAATTTTAAGTATGACCTTACAACCCATGAGGTGCACTAATCGTTTAATCATAATATCTCTGAAACAGGTGAAAAAATAAGATATTTCTTTAATATTCTCTATTGTATAAGTTTAAAAAGCATTACAATTGTACTTTGGTTAAATACATATTTTTGCATATTTATGAACATTATTTATTAACATTAAAATTCAATATGTATTATCTCTTGATTTATTTGTACATATGATAGACAATACAGAAAAATACATATTATGATTATAATAAATTACATTGTGAACTGATATTACTTATCAGACTGTGGCTAATTAAAAAAAATACCTAGCAAATACATAAATGGTCAAATGCTGTTCATAAAAAAGTAAATTTAAAATGAATGATTTTAGCCAACCCAGACTATGTAATTTTTAAGAATACTTCACTGAGGGATTGGCAAGATGCGCTTTATGAATATCTATAGGACCTGATTTAGGTTAGAAGCACTCATGTTGGGTAGCTCACAACCATGTGTTAACTCTAGTCTCATGGAATCTACTGGTTCTTGAAGGCACCTCAACACATGTAGCAAACAAATTCCATACACATTAGCATGAAAAATAAGATTAATGTTAAAAAATACTTAAAAAACTAATAGTTTTATGTCCATCAAAATCTTTCAAAATATTTCTATAATAAGATAACAGTAAATATATATTCTGACTGATATTTGTTCAGAATCAATAAAAATAATTTATGTTTGACAATAAATGTTGGTTTAATTGAAAAATTTTAACATTTCTGAACTTAATAATGTATTTCATACATGTTTGTATATATTTGCCACCAACTCCTAAAACACTCTCAATACAATATTAAATTTTACTGATAATATTTTGTGGATTTCATTTTTGTTTATTATATTCTTTTTTTGAAGATATAGGAGTATCTGCTTTGCTCCAATTTATTTATCTATTTATTTATTTATTTATCATCTATCTATCTATTTATTTATTTATTTTTATCTACTCCAAGTTCTTTATCCCTAATCATCTAAACCTGCAATGTTGCAATCTTGACCATCATTCTGTCATCACATTTCCTTTAACTTCTTGCATACATTTTCCTTATTTTTTTAATATACCTTTTTGAATTTAAAGGCTGTTACATTTTCTTGTACTTCCGAATCATTTGAAAATGTCATTCTCTAGAGTGTTAAGTTTTACTCAAAATTTCATTATTATGAAGCCTATTAGTGATTATATGAAAAAATAAGTACTTCAGTTTATCAAACAGGGATACTCTCTAGTCTAGTTACATGGGGAAAGGCCTTACTTAGTACTTTCCCACATGATGAGACAGGCTTTGATGATTCCCCATGGGAGGCCTCATACTCTCTGAAGAGTGGACTGGGGTGGGGTGGGATGAGGGTGTGGGGAATGGGAGAATGAGAGGGAGAAGGGACTAGGATTGGTATGTAAAATAAAATTGTTTTCAATTTAAATAAAATCTAATAAAAAATCCCACAAAAATATGTGCAAAATTGGTCAATATATTTACTTATTTTCAAGTCATACCAAGTATGCAGTTTACTGAATAAAAAGCAACAGAGTAAAATATGGTCGACAGACCTAGTACTTATTTTTATGCAGTATTTTTATATTAATTTGGAAAACACAAAGCATAAAATGTCCAAAAGTTTCAGCTCTTTTGACCTGATATTTGAAGTTATAATGAGAATTCATACCTTCAGAATTTTACAGAATCAACCTGATCTGAGGCATAAAACTACACAATTCCAAATTCTTCTAGTTTGAACACAATTTTAAGTATTCTAATCATTGTGTGGTAGTAATCTATAGAATTTAGATTTAGATATATTTACAGAAAGTAAATTTAGATTTACTTTCTGTAAATAAATGAATGCATTCCTAAAAGTGATTTTAGGACTATTCCAAAACATTAGAAGAATTTCTTTTTTTTTTTTTAGGTCAAATTAAATCCTGATGACTATAAGCCAGACATTGTCCACACTTCATTCTCCTTAAGCCATGTGTTAGATTCACGTTGTGCATGGAAGGCACAGATGATATGCTGAAGATATTTCTCTATGTTTATGATAAGCATAGACAAAAATTTCATAATCTGTATTTTTATTTCTGAGCTATGCCTCAGAGTCTCTGAAGAGATTAGGAATATAAAGTTTCCATGTGTGATGGGGACAGAGAACATGGAGAATGGGAATTATGACTCAATTCAGTCTCAATTGATTACACTAACATAAAGCTTCAGCACAACAGTATAACCACCAACCTAGAGTTTCCTGGCTTTCACTAAATTTCAGTTAGCCTGGGCATCTTTGACATATTAACAGGCAGCCAGAAAATGATGTCTAAAGATTAATTGGACTGCCTTACATTTCTTACATGGATATGAGGCAGAAAAAACAGATTTGTGTATTTCAGGTCTAAGGATACAACACTGAATATTATTTGTATACAGTGGCTATATGCTCATTTCTTGTTTCTTGAACAAAAGTATCACATTACAATGTGTTATTCTACAATTTACATGGATGCTTTAATATGTGAAATGGATGTTTGTGTGTATGCTGTGTACTTATTATTGTCTGTGCAGAGGTACATTCTCATGAGTGAGCATGAATTTGAGTCCCAGTGGTCATGATTCAATATTTTTCCTTGACAACCCTGCATCTATATTTGATACTGTGTTTCCCATTGAACCTGCAGCTTATTAGTTTTGATAAAATGATTGGCCAATGAGGTTAAGAACTCTATCTGTAATTAGATTCCTAGAGCTGAGATTACAGTTGCACATTGACCCATCTGGCTTTGTGGGTAGGTTCTGAGCTCAGGTTTCAAATTTATCTTCTCATGCTTTCAGGGTAGGCAATTGTTGACTGCTTCATCTTCCTATATCCAGAAACTATTTTTTAAAAGTACATATTGAAATAGAATTACATTATGCCAGGAAGTGGTGGTACATGTCTTGTACCAGCACTTGGGAGGTACGGGCAAGCAGATATCTATGAGTTCCAGTCCAGCCTGGTCTACAGAGTGAGTGTGATATCAAACAGTGATACACACAGAGAATCCCTATCTCAACAAAATCAAACCACAACAACAAGGAAACAAACATTTCTCTTTCTGATGGGTGATATTCTTCTGCGAATATGCCTTGCATTTATTGATTGATGAATAAGGCAGCTTTGGCCTATGGCAGGGCAGAATATAGCTAGATGAGATATCCAAGCAGAGACATAGGGAGAAAAACAGCAGAGTTTGGGGAAAGATGCCAGCAGCCACCAGGAGGAGAGAGATGCCAGAGCATCACCATAAGCCATAGGCCACATGACAGTACAGATTAACAAAAATGGATTGATTTATTTGTTAGAGCTAGTTAGTAGTAAGCCTGAGACACAGGCCAAGCAATTATAATTAATATCAATCCTATGAGTGATTATTTTATAATTGGCTGCTGAACTAGGCTGGGTACAGAAAAGCCTCCAGCTACAACTTTCCCTCACCCTTTCTTCCCTCCACGTCCTCCACAACCCCAGCTATTCTCCCTCCAACCCCTTCCATGTCTCCACCCTCTTAAATTGATAGGCTCTTTCTCTTAAATTTTAGCCTTTCCTTCTTTTACATATGTACTTAACCCACAGACAGATGAATGTACATACAGCGCCTTTCTTACATGTATGACTAAGAAAACATCCCAAAGAGGGATTAAAAGTGTTCAAGAGCTAGAATGCTAGGAAGCCTGCTGTTAAACAGCTTCTCTGAGAAATGACTGCAAAAAACAAGACCCAGAGACTTCTTAACTGAAGACTGAAGGTTGAAGTCTGTGTGTGTGTTGTCAAATAAACAACACACACAGAAAACTCAAAGATTGTAACAAAATTGTTAAGAAATACTGTGAAATGTCACATTAAATTAGGAGTCTCATGACAGCTCCCATGTCTCTTTTGGTTTAAAGTATTTATTTATGCTAGCTGCTGAACTTTCCTGAACTTTATCTTTAAAGTTCTGCCTGTAGTATTGTTTATTAAAAGTCTATTATGTTCTAAGCTATATATTCAACTTTTGAAAAAAATAATAAAATACGGTAATATCATCAGTGAACTCTGGAGGCAATGGATGGGTGTGCCACTGTTTTTAATATTCTCTGAGCAGCAATAAAAAGGTGAACACATTGAACATATATCATCATGTAATGACCTCTGCACATCATTCTTCATCTCACCCTCTTCTGGTTGCTGTTTTCAATGACATCTACGGTTCTCATTTTCCAGCAGAGAGCTCACAAAAACATTGACATAAGAGCCAAAGAAGTTATTCTTTGTATCTCATTAAAGAGACATAGAAGGAGAAGAAAACATCTGAAGAAAAGAAGAGCACACATGGCCAGGCAGTGGTGGCACAACTTTAATCTCAGCTCTTGGGAGGCAGAAGCAGACAGAGGTCCATGAGTTTGAGAACAAGGAGGACTACAGTGTGAGATCTAGGACAGCCAGGGCTATGGAGTAAACCCTGCCTCAAAAAAAAAAAAAAAAAAAAAAAACAAAGAACATAACAACCTACCAGACCACAGTAAACAAAAAATACTAAAAATACAAAACACAAAAACAAAACAAACAAGCAAAAAAACAAAACACAAAAGAGCAGACTCCAGTCAGTCCAGCAATCCTTTTGTTAATTTGCATGAAATAAATAGAAGGAAATATTAGCTAATAAATATTATTAAAAGAACAATAAAAGACTAATGATGCCAAGTAATAACAAAAACAGATATTATGACTACCTCTGTGCCTGTGAGAGAATTTCCAATGAAAGAACATATTTTGAAAAGTCTTCCCCCTTCTTCCTATTTCTCCCTATGCTTTTAGTCACAAAACGATAGTCGTTTTTACAGAGAACAAAGAAGCAACTTATGGACAGTACATGAGGTATCCCCATGATACCAGAAAAACTGATGAGTGGTTGAGAAACTTGCAGAGGTTGAAAGTAGACCATGGCCAGTTAATCAGTGTCTCATCCACTTGGCTGAGAAGGTCATTAGAATCCCTGCTGGTTGAGGTTTGCCTAAAGGAGGGAGAGAAAATGTCATTAGGTCTCTCCTGCTCTATGAATTTTAGCTTCAAGTCTTAATAAAAATGTCCTTTGGACCAATATGAAGATTGTTCTTCTACTATGGTCACCCTAGAAGTCCTCTTACTGCATTTTATTGACAGAAAGTTACTGTTGTGTCAGCTTTCCAAGGAGAAAGTTAATGTCTCAGGAAGCAGAGGAAAGATAAACGGATGGTGCCACACTGTCTATAAATTGTTGGTTGCATTAGAATTTGAAAACCTGTAATAATTTAGGGCTTTGAAGACAGTCGTTTCACTAAGAAATGTGGTGGTGTAGAATAGTTAGAAAACATATAACTAGGAATTAATAACAATGCTAAGGCAGTGTTGTGGGCAGTGACTTATTGAGATGTTGCCCTCTGAAGTTTTTATAATGGAAGCATCATGATGTCTGGTATATATTAAGGGAATCAATTTCAATATGCACTGGGACAATGTTACATAGAAATAGATATTATCACAGCATCTTGTGTACCAACTATTGTTTCAATTAAATCTATTAATGTAGAACTCAAATCCGAGTAAATGCAAAAACTCACTAAGATGGGTGAATCAGCCAGAGTAAAACTTTGAAAATGAATATAGTGAGGAGTATGGAAACAGAAACATGGGATTTTCTTCTAAATAGACCTATATTTTTCCCTAGACTATATTTAATCTTCAGTCCTTTTTCCCACTTTAAAAAAATGTAATACTTGATAGTCATATCTATCAGAGAAGTTTTGTGGCTCAGCTGGAATTTAAATAAAGATGTGTGGGGTTTATTTTGCTGTTTTTTATTTATTTATTTTTATTTGCTAGTTGTTGTAGTATACAAGTTCAAACCTAGCACTGGAGAGGCAGAGGCAAGCTGATCTCTGAATTCTAGGCCAGCAGAAAAGACACAGTGAGACTCTGTCTCAAAAATTTTCCTCTCAGGGCTGAAAAGATGGCTCAATATTTAAGAGCCCCCATCCACAGGATACATGTTCAAATTGAGCACCCATATGGCAGAGTCACCTGTCTGTGACTCCAGTTCCTAGGGCTCTGATACTTTCGCACAGATATACATGAAAAGAAAGCACCAATAAAGTACACAAATAATAAAAACAAATAGTTCCAAAATGTTTCCTTTCCTTATATATTTGCAACTATTTTAAATATTTTATTAGAAAATATTGTGATTATATAGATAAATGATTATCGATTCTAGAATCACTTATAGCTGATTTGAGTTACTTAAGAAAAAAAATACTATGAAAACTGAAAACCAAACTATAGGGGTTCTCAATATATTAACCTACAGCAAGATATGCTATTGTGTATTTCACATGAGTGAACTCATTTTCTCTTCCAGGCATTATCTAGCAGATTTAGTGTATGGGGTTCAGTATATGCCAGCATAGCATTTGAGACTATATGGTTACATTGGAACTACTCATCTATGTTCAAGTGGCCAGAAAATAAAAAGAATACAGGAGGGACAAAAGCTAACTTAATTATTATAGTTTTAAAATATGAAAAATATGATATTTAATGATTTTTTAAAAATACCTTTGTAGAATAATTAGCAAATCATTACCAGAAAAAAAAACTTGCATGGTAATTTCTGACATTTAATTATGTTTAAGGTCTAGAGTAATGCAATGTGCAATGTTGACAATTAAAAAATAGATTCATAAAGGCTGCATGCTTCAATGTAATCTGTTTCAGTGCCTGAAAAATTGGTTTAATCAAAAAGTGACTTCCAACTCAAAATGGTCAATTCTAGCAATTAAAATGAGAACAAAAGTACACTTGTTTTACTCACATGTGGCCCATATTAAACAGATGTGCATAGAAATTGAAAGGTTTTGCAATGTGCTTTAAATGTACTACACTCCTGATACCACTTTCTGTATTGGCTCGTTGAAAAAAAACTGTTTATAAGGCTTGGAATTGTGTTTAATTAAAACAGGGAAAAAGAAAGACCAAATGTTATAAACTTTTGTGAATTTCCCAAGCAGTTCTGTCTCATTTGTTTTCAGAAATGGTGCCTCAAAAAACTTCACCTTTTTCACCGGTAATTTGTAGAACAATACTTAAATAAATTTTAATAAAGAAAACATGCCTGATTATTGGGGTTCCTATTTCAAATAGTAGTTGAAAAACAAGGCCAATCATGAGCATATTTCTATAACAGACACTTTTTTGATTTTTACAAATTGAAAATGACATGTTGCTCTCTCTTAAGGAAAAGTACTACATAAAATAAGTAAGTCACAATAAATTAACAATGGGTCTTGATATTACATTCTTAAAAGTCCTGAGTCCTAAAGTCTTGGTTTCATTGATGTTAATTTGACAAGGAATAACAAAATCCATTATAATTGTTGTCAACTTGACAAGATATGCAATTTATCTTGAGAAATGGCTCTGAACACACCTGGGAGAGATTTTCTCTTTTTTTCTCTTTCTTTCTTTCTTTCTTTCTTTCTTTCTTTCTTTCCTTCTTTCTTCTTTCTTTCTTCCTTCCTTCTTTCTTTCTTTCTTTCTTCCTTCCTTTCTTTCTTTCTTTCTTTCTTCCTTTCTTTCTTCCTTTCTTTCTTTCTTCCTTCCTTCCTTCCTTCCTTCCTTCCTTCCTTCCTTCCTTCCTTCCTTCCTTCCTTCCTTCTCTTTCTTTCTTTCTTTCTTTCTTTC
Organism: Cricetiscus sungorus; assembly: GCA_030556225.1. Taxonomy (NCBI): domain Eukaryota; kingdom Metazoa; phylum Chordata; class Mammalia; order Rodentia; family Cricetidae; genus Cricetiscus; species Cricetiscus sungorus. The sequence continues at coordinate 92,209,313 of JANBXA010000730.1, forward strand.
TTTCTTTCTTTCTTTCTTTCTTTCTTTCTTTCTTTCTTTCTTTCTTTCTTTCTTCCCTCCTTCCTCCCTTTTTTTTGTTTGTTTTTGTTTGTTTTGTTTTGGAGCCTGTCCTGGACCTGGCTCTGTAGACCAGGCTGGCCTCAACTCACAGAGATCTGTCTGATTCTGCCTGCCTCTGCCTCCTGAGTGCTGGAATTAAAGGCATGCACCACCAACACCCAACCCTAGAGACTTTCTTTATAAGGGTAATTGAATTGGGAAGACTCACCTTAGAACTAGTACTTTCTAACTGCAGCCCAAGCACAAGGGCAAAGCTTTTGCTGCTGGCTTACTTGCTTTACTTCTGTTGCTGACAACATCTACCTATTGATCCTTCTGCCCTTGCTGACATTCTTTGTGACATCAAAAGCAAACTTCTTCAGTCTTCCAATGCAGACTGAAGAATAATGACTAAACATGAATCCACCAGCCCTTCAGCATCATGAAAGACTGCTAGGTCATTGTACCTTTATGAAATGAGCAGATTTTTTCTCTCAGTCTTTCTACTGGGCAGGCAGTCATTGCTGAATTACATTATTACCTTAAAAACCAATCTACAAAGTCCATTTTTAATGAATATTCATTCTCTCATGTCTGTTCTACTAAAGAACCTAAAACAGTGATCTATTGTAGTTGTTTGCTTTTATTATTATCTGTGATGAATATTAGAAAATAGAGGTTAAAAAATGTGGGATTTATATTGACTCAAGGTTTTACAGTTTTAGTCCACGGTGATTAGTGTATCTTCACATATAGATTGTTATTTCTATTTGAATATAGCATAAACATAAACACTTATAGGGCAAATCTTTTGTGATTACTTCCTTCTAGGTTATGCTCAAACATTCCAACACTTCACAACATAAATCTTCCAAGAGATTATACATTCACTATGTGATTTACCTCACATTCTAATAATATATTTTTATTTGTTTAAATTTTAAACAAGCTTGTTTTACATGTTAATCCCAGTTCCCTTTTCGTCCTCACCTCCCTTGCCCCCCCCATCCCATCCCTGTTCTGGGAACAGGCCTTCAATGGAGTATCTTCAAAACCTGTCATATCATTTGGAGCAGGGTTTACCCCCCCCCATTTTTATAGGCTGAGATAGTATCCCTCTATGTGGAATGGGCTCCCAAAGTCTATTCGTATACTGGGGACAAATATTGATCCACTATCAGAGGCCGATAGACTGCCCAGTCCTCCTAACTAACATCCACGTTCAGGGGGTGTGGGTTGGTCCTATGGTGGTTTCTCAGCTATCAGACTGGGATCCATGACTTCCCCCCTCCTCAGGTCAGCTGTTTCTGTGGGTTTCACCAGACTGGTCTTGACTCCTTTGCTCATAAATCCTCCTTCTCTGAAACTGAATTCCAGGAGTTTGGATCAGTGCTTAGCTGTAGATATCTCCTCCTGCTTCCATCAGCTACTAGATGAAGGCTCTAGGATGGCACATAAGGTAGTTATCAATCTGATTATAGGGGAAGAGCATTTAAGATAGCCTTTCCACTATTGCTTACATTTTTAGTTGGGAGTCATCCTTATAGATCTCTCATCCTTTTCCTAGTGCCAGACTTCTCTTTAAACCTATGATGGATCCCTTTATTATGGTATCTCCTCTCTTGTTCTCCTCTATTCTTCCCCTGACTCAATGTTTCTGCTCCCTCATGTCCTCTTCTCCCTTCCTCTTCTCTCCTTTTCTTTCTCCTAACTCCTTCTTAACTCTCACATTCTCCCAATATGCTCAAGAGATCTTGTATATTTCCCTTCTCTGGAGAACCATGTATGTCTCTTAGATTCCTCCTTTTTTCCTAGCTTCTCAGGATATGTGAATTGTAGGCTGGTAATCCTTTGATCTATGTCTAAGTTCCATATATGAGTGAGTACATACCATGTTTGTAGTTTTTTTTGGGGGGGGAGGTTACCTCACTCAGGGTGGTTTCTTCTGGTTCTATCCATCTGTTAATTTCATTAATTTCAAGATTCCATTTATTTTTTCTGCTGAGTGGTACTCCATTGTGTACATGTACCATATTTTCTCCAACTGTTCTTCAGTTGAGGAACATTTAGGTTGTATCCAGGACCTGGTTATTAAAAATAATGCTGCTATAAACATAGTCCTTGTTGCATATATGTGCATCTTTTGGGTGTATGCCTAAGAGTAGAATTGCTGAATCTTGTAAATAACTGATTCCCATTTTGCTGAGGAATGGCCATTCTAACCATATTTAAGTGATGAGAGCTACATTTTGGAGACATGGCCTTAAAAACATTAGATTTGGGTGGGTAGTCCAATTTCAGATTGTAACATCTTTTCTGGATAAATTAAAAGAAGTCCTGAGTAAGACTGAAGGGAAGTAAGCTTGGTATTTCAAATGTATATAAATATTTAGAATAATTTTAGTTTTATCACCACTCAGTTCAAATAATCAATGTGAAACAAAAAGACAAGTGTGAGTATGGAAAGAGTTAGTTACTCCTATGAATACCTCTGTATTAAATACTTACTGGACTCACTAATTGTTGTTTCTTTCTATTTTTCAATGGGACCCTTCTAAAGTTGGGTCACTATTGTAGTTCTATTTTCAACAGATCTAAACATAAAAACTATTTGTGCAAAGCATACAACTTTATGTTTACTCCAAGGACACTGCAGTGTATTCAACTCCATAGATTATGCACCTTTCCCTTAATATTATAAATGCTGGGGCTGAAGAGATGGCTCAGTTATTAGGAGCACTGACTGCTTTTTAGGAGGATTAAGATTGAGTTCCCAGCATCTACATGCTGACTCACATTGTAACTCTAGGAGTAAGATGATTCAAAGTATTCCTGTGACCTCCAGAAGAGTATCAGCCATGCACATGTGTACATAAATGCATATTAAAAACTCACATATATGTAATAAAAATAAAATTTCTATAAATGAATAAAATAAATGCTGCCTTTCCTGGAATTTTTTAATCTCTATTGAGTCTTTATGTATTAACTATATCAGCAAACATTACATAGGTACTCTGATCTTATAATTATTATACATGGACTCTGAAGTATTTTTACTCTAATAGAAAATCACAAAACACAAGGGGATAGTATAAATTTTTTTCATTTTTTTTATTTTTTTTCAGCAGGTTGTTTGAGGAGCAAATGTTAAATATTAATTATTTTGAAAATGCCCATAAGTGATCAGCATCAGGCCATAAACCAACTTTGATTAACATCATATTTCTTAATTGCATTATTAGTTAAAATCACATGGCTCTAAAATTAAGGTATAAATGATGCCAAACTACATGTTTATCTACTAAAGAGTAGTAAAATGAATGTTTGAAATTGCTTCTCAATAAAACGGTCCAGCTTCATTTCCTTAATAAAGTTACTAGTGATGAGAAAAAATTTCAGAATTGACGTAATCCTCCAAACATATTTACAGGTTATTCTAAACACTTAAGGCAAACAAAACATCATGATTTTTATATAAAGCTGTGATTAAAAATCTGTTAAGATTTCTTTTTCTCAAAATGAATGGCATAAGAAGCTAATATAAAAGAGGAGCTTCAGACATGTTTACAAGTCAACTAAATGATACTATATAAAATGGTAGATGGGAAGCTTTTTAATTTTTATAAATTAATTTAGAACATCTCTTCTTTCTTAATGTTTCTAGATTAATGCATTTTCAAAGTTTTGGATAACTGACACAAGAAAATTCAAATTGTATATCTTTTGAGAAAACAGAAAATGACTCTCTTTTTTTGGATCTGTATCTTTCTTTACATTTCTATATTTTCATGTAGATGAGGATATACATATTATATATACATAATATATAATATATGTATTTAGTTTTATAATCATAAATAAAATAAAAGGATTAATATCATGATTGATATTTCAGTGTGTTAAACCCTGTGGTATATACTATAAAGACTAATTAAAATTACAACACTTGCTGATGTAACTTATTTGATAGAGAGGTTGCCTATCATGCACTAACTTCTTAATTTAATTTCTAATGTTGTGCAAACTGAGCATGGTAGGGCACACAAGTAATTCCATTGTTCTGCAACTGCTTCTGCAGGGTGATTAAAAGTGCAAGGTTATCCTTATCTCCCAAGGAAGTGTTAGAGCAGCCTGGTACTTCTTGAATATTCTGTCTTGAATTCTACACACACACACACAACACGGCACAGTACAATAATTAAGTCCACTGTTTAAATTAAAAGGGACATGAGGTTGTGGGGTGAGTGCCCAGGTAAGAGACTGGGAAGAAACTGATAATGGATACATATTATAAAGATACATTACACGGATTTAAGAATTTGCAAGGAATAAAAATATATTAAAAGCACAAAGACAAATATTTTAGACTTAAATACTTTTTAACAAAAGTAGTTGTTTTCAAAACATCTCACTGTTAAAAGGTTTGGTTAATTAACTGAAGTTCTAGGCATTGATTAATGATGGGAGATGTTACTCTGTAAATATGTTTCTCATACTGGTTAAAGAATAAAGCACTGTTGGCCAATAGGACAGCAAGATAGGTGGGGCTAGGATAATAGGAGAAAAGAGGAAGTAGTAAGCAGGAGTCAGCATGGTGAGCCTAAAAAGAACAGCACACTGGGCGGTTGTTCTCCAGTAAGATGAGCCACGTGGAAATACTTACAATAGTAGAAATGGTTAATCATTGCAACAGCTAGCTGATAAGAAACTAGTAACTTGCCAAGAGCATTGTATCAAATACAGAGTCTCAGCGGTGGGACCAGGCAGCAGGCAGGGAAACCATACTCATTACAGATTTAACTATGATATACTCCTGCAAGGCCCTGGTGTATCCGATGTTACATTAAGTTTCCAAATTGATGAGGACAATTTAGGAATTGTGTACTGTTTCTAATAACAGGATATATTATGACTTATCAGTGAGAATTTCTGAATGAAAGCAATATTAGAACAAGTAGATTATGAAAATGAGGACTTTTATGTGAACAGTCTTAACCCAAATTATGAATGTCTGCTTGACATAAATGATTTAGGAATAAAAAGTCTTTTACTTCTCTACTTTGAATCAAGGACTTAGTCTTCTTAGCCTCTAATCACTTTGAATGAAATTTGCACAATGATTAGTTTTCCTGATCCTCTTCACTTGTACTAGAAGTGTGCCTGCCATACGTAATGCTGAGTCCTCAACATCTAAATCCCAGAGCTGGAACCATCTTAGCATCTACTATATTGTGAGTCAATTTTTTTTTAGTCTGAAAGGCTGGTATGTCTTTCCATGTGGTAATAAGATATTGCCATTAGCATATATGCTAGTACATATTCATAGCTATCTGAACATGCATGTAGGCAGTGGGATTGTAGGTTGAATATCCCTGAGTTATTTATTTTTTATTATAAAATTATGGTGTATGAATTAATATGTTCATATATATTCTGATGTATATATATATATATGTATATACACATATACACATATACCTATATATATATATATATATATATATATGTATATATCTGTATGTCAAGAGAATTTAGACTCATAGATTACATATATTAAATTTTAGATTGTATTGGAAAGAATACCTAACATAATGAACATTGAAATATATTATATTTTTACTGGTTGTTTTATTGATTTTCAGTTTATCATTACATACATGTAACAGTAAATACAAACTCAATTATTGTTAGTTATTATCATGGGATCAATTTCAAAATATCATCTTTGCTATTGAACAAAAGCAATGCTCACGGTAGTCTGCCAGCTTTAAATGAACTGATTTATCACATCATTATCCAGCCCTCCTGCACCTGCCATTTACTCTTGGAACAGTGTGTCATGATAACCGATTACCAGATCCAAAGTCTCTGTTGTGAAAAATCTGAGAGATATGCTCAACCTTCCCAAAACAACTATGCTGAATATTTAGTTGGACTGAGATTTTGTAGTGGCTGTACTCATCAGTTTATCCAACCAATTAGAATGACCTAATTGCTAAGATATTTTTATTCACACCTTATACAACAAAGGTAGGCAATGATGAGAATAAGAGAAACTCCTACAACCATAGTAAAATCGTGATTAACAATCTCTTCAAATTTTTAATCAGACTACAGGATTCAATATGTATTAACATACCATAATGTTCCTCTTCTATCAAAAGTATGTTTATTTCACTACATTCTACTCTCTTATCTATGAATTTATGAAGAGTTTTGGGTAAATATTGCAGTGAGATTTTATTTCCATAAATGATTACAATTATACAAGTTGCCTGCTTGGTTTTGATTAGAGACATATTTGAAAATACTTTAATATTACATTAATCAAATGTAATGTATATTTGATTCAATGTTTTATTATTTAAAAACATAAGGACTATCATTAAAACTGAAGTTAAAAGGCAAGCCTGGACACATTCAGTCATTTTGTCATGGTAAATTGGCTTTATTGATTTGGATATTGATTTGAATATAGTTAACAGCTTATTTTAAATTATTTGCTCAATCTGTTTGATAATATTTCCAATTTATTCTAAGAAACCATAGGGGAGTATCTGAGTAGCTTCTACAAACATAAGTCTTTTAGAAATTACCCATTGTTATTTGTTTCTATTTAAAACCCCACACTCAGGCTATTACACTAATTACTAGGTATGGAATATTCTAACAGAAGCACTTACCTTTTATTTTATAAAATTTTCTCATTATATTCTGGTTCCTCCATGAGTACTTCAACACTTCCTAGAAACTATGCAAATTACAAAATTGTTGTTATAGCAACAATACCAGATGAAATAAATTCATAAGCTCATAGAGTTGGTGTCCTCAAATGCACAGAGAAAGCATGAATAGCATTACTTTTTTACTTGTTTCACACCATAAATTGAGGCATCAATAGATCAAAGTATAATAAAAAAGGTGACAAAGTATTTTTTCTGAAGATCTACTTCACAGATAAGACTAAAAATCTGCGGATTACTATAGTCACAGACCTGTACCTCTCCCTTGAACATACCAAGAATTGGTTTGTTTATAAGTATATAAATACACAAATTTATAAATATAGGTATTTATAATTAGGCAATAGATTCTCTATTTGGTTATTTAAAAATATTTATGTTGTGTTAACTCTGAAAGAACATGATTGGCCTATTCATATAGGTTTTGAATTTGTTCTTTCAGTTCTAAGGATTATAACATTTATTATATAAGAGAGACAACTACTAAAATATCACTAGTTCAAGGATAATCAGTAAATACAAAAATTAGTGAATAGTAATTTATATAATATTTTCTTGGTTTAATCATAAGGATTCTTTTAAAAATAGGTAACAATCTCAAAATACATTTTTTTCATTTCAATTGTTTTGGAATTACTTAGATACCACTACAATTTATTGTGCATAAATTCTTATGTCCCTATCTCCTAAGTTGCAAATGAATGCTTTTGCACTTGAGTAAATTCTAACTAAACAGAGATTTCAAACTGTGCATCTTTCTTTGGCAAGTCTTCAGGAAATGTGTATGTTATTATGAAAATATTTGACAGATTTTTAGTTTATGATTTCTTTAACAATCCCATTTATCAATTGCCTAACAGAATGGTGTGGTAAATCTTATTACTATGTCATGTAATATTTGAGTTTAAATTAATGGTATTAGAAATGTCACATTTTATTTTTGTAAGTTTTTATCTGTGTATTTTATATATTTGTGTGTGTTTTCAGTGTTTCAACTATTAACTAAAGAATATTAGTGTAAAGTAAATGTCAAAATTATATAAATTTCATTAATTTCTCAAGTAAGGTAAAAAGTAATAAGAATAAAAGGTTTTGGAACAGGAAAAAGAGGATATAGTCAGAACTGTAACAAAGGAAAAGATTCAAAACACCTTTTGAAACTATACACAGCATAAAACTATACATGAAAATTTGTGTCCATGAATTACTATTGTATGTAATGACAAAAATATTGAAACTTGTAAGAACAAGGGATTCTGTATCTTTGGCTTTTGTTTGTTTTTTTGTTTTTGGTTTTTTGATGCAATATTTCTAATATTGAAAATAATCCTATTGAAGTTCTTCTGTTTTCTTGAATGAAAATGTGTTTTCACCTATGTAAAATAAAAAACATGCATCTTCCAAAGTATAGTGTTGTTCAATTTCAGCCTTCTTGTTAACATTTTAAAACTTCTTCCATATGAATTTTAAAGAAGTATGAAATTCTTTGATTTCACTTTGAACAGTCCTCTATTGATTGCTCTTTTACTATGCCTTACTTACATAATTGCATGAGAAGGTAGAACACAATTCAATAACTTATTAATAGACTTAGCTTATGTGTCTTTCTCATAGGAGGTATGATTTCTACATAAGTCAACTTTCAGGAAGCATATGCACAAATTGCAGACCTGCTGCCACCATGCCTTTATTTAATGACATATAAAGATTGGCAAATGGATAATGTTGATGCATATTTTATGTGCTGCTCTAGTGCTTGGCATATGCTTTAGCCAAACCTAAACAACAGTATAAAATTTAGCCTGGAACTTCCAAGGCAAAGTTTGAATTTTCTTTCTAGAAAAATTCCATTGTGTTTTCTTGTAAATTAATTGGAAGTGTTGATATCATCAGTGAACGTTGCATGGTACAAGTTTAGAAATTTTTAATTTTACTAAATGATTTGAATTGCAAAATGGGTATGGTACAATTTTAGAAAAAATATGTTCATAAATGTATTATTATGGATGTCAGAGAGATTTCTCTACTGTGGAATATGGCTGCTCTTTTTTTAGAGGCTTTGAGTTCAGTTCTTACCATCCATGTTTGGTAGTTTATATCGATTGTAATTCCAGTTTCAGACATTCAGATGCCTTTTTCTGGCTCCAGTGAGAACCTACACACATGTATATTTATAAGTATTAGACACACAGAAATGAAAATAAATCTTGCAAATAATAACTTTGTATGCAGGGAAGTGGTTTTTCATTCCTTTAATCTCAGCACCCCAGAGATAGAGGCAATGCAGCACTCTGAGTTCAAGGTCAATCTAGGCTAAAAATTGAGTTGTAGGATAGCCAAGGTTATACAGAGGAACACTGTCTTGAAAACCGAAAGAAACAAGCAAAAACAAAAAGTAATTTTTTGGTAAAAGGCACTATACTTTTAGATTTGCTTGTATACATTTAGAAACTATACACAATTAAAACTACAAATCAATAGGTTGTAAGCTTTATATTACAGTTTTGATGGTTACTCCTACAACCTCCTTAAATTGCTCCAATCTCTCCCATCATCCATCTAAGCCAAGAATATCTCTTTCCTTAAATACCTTAGAAGCCACAGAAATACCAAGCACAGTGATTTTGATAAAGATAAACAAACATGTCCTACAGTTTCTGGAGGATTCTCTGTGCTGTTGAAGAGAGCTTTCTAACCACCACTCTACAAAGTAACAGTATCACTAATTAAGCATGCTTTTTTCCTTAGGCTTTCTTTGAATGCTTTATGAAATTGATCAAATATATTAGACTGATATTATCCTCAAATTTAAGATTATCTTTTAGGTAATATCCTTCAAATTCATAATGTGAGAATTTGTGGCTTTACATGTCTATTTAGCTTATAGTTATGTACTTTCCCATCATATAAAAGTACTCAAGTTTTAACACAGTATGTAAATTGTAAAATTTATCTTCTTGGCTATTGTCATATTAATAAAATATTTAACTTCTTCAATGTTAAGACATAAGTAGTATTTGTGTTTGTGTGGTTACATACACATCTACATTTTTTTTTTAAGTTTTGATCTTCCTGAAATTCACTTTTGGTACAAGAGTGTGTAGGAATCTAGTATTGTTCTGTACATTTTATATTTTGGGTCTCTGATTTTCCAAGAACAGTGAACTATTCTTTTGACTAAGTTTATTACAATTTTTAAAGTACTGGAGAGCAAAATTTTGTACAGAATGATAGTTAAATTTGTCTCTTACACCCATTTTTGTTACTAACTTTTCAAAAACAAAAATGCTTTGGAGACAATAAATTAACTGAAGATCACAAAAAATCAATCTCCACTTATCTGTTAATAGTGAAAAACTAAAATTCAGTAGACATTCTTATATGAAAACACATGGTTTCTGCAAGTTTACACATGGAAAAACAGGAACTGAGAGGCTAAAAATAACAACTGTGTTTACACAGGGTTGGATCATATAAGTTCATGCATGGGGAATGCCATTGCCTGTGCACACTGCAGTGCATACTTCAGACTGTTTTATACCTGATCTTACTGATGACACGTTGGCTTCCTTGAGTACACCAACAGGTATCTTCATCGCACTCCCAAAACTCCAGAATGACTCCTCCAGTAATGCTGATTGGCATATTGGAGAGAGTTCTTTTTTACTTCTTAAAATTTTTTACACAATTGTAGCATATCTATTTTTGTAGCCATAATAGTATTCGTGTTACTAGGTGACCCTATGACAGCCATATCCTACTAGATTAAAAGATTTTTATTGCTATTGAGATATTTCAAGATCCCTCCCCTGAATTTGCCTTGCAATACAAGTCTCATTTACTAAATGAACCTTACAAAGTATAAGTATAAAATTAGTAACCCAATCTAGTGGTGCAGACCTCTATTCCTAGCTATTCAGGAAGCTGTAATAGGAAGAACTCACAATTGAGTCATTGTGAGCCTCATACTGAGTTCAGTCCAGGCTACATAGCTTAGTAAGATGTGACTTCAAGAGCAAAAATGAAAAATTGAAGAAGTAATAATAGTGAGGCTGGGTGGAGTGGAAAGTGATCCCTAGTGCATGAAGTCAGAGGTTGTCTTTAGGACTAAAATCTAAAAAAGAAATTACTATTATTCTCAACAATGCTGCTCAGTAATCCTTCTTTCCCTCAAACCATGAGTAAGCTCTTTTGAATTTCTGTTTCTGGATCAATGTTTCATTTGCCTACCCTGAAATTCTTTCTTTGCTCTGTCAGACATTCACAACCAGGCGATATGCCCGAAATTCACTTTCAGACATTCCTGTCACTTTCTATACTAAAGTGCATTTGAGTAAAAATACTTTTCACACATACTTCTCTTAAATTAATTTATATATATATTTTTCTTCTCCTTACATCAAATCTATACAGAATTACATATAAAATCATAGCTATTAAGTTCTTTTCTCTTAATGACTCCTAACTATTTCCACAGCAATGTCATGATGTGCCCTTGCATTATCATGGTGACCACCTCACTTTTGTAAATATTTTACCTGTCTTTACCATTTGAGAATGCATACCATAATTTTCTGTCTGAATTTTGTGAAATTGTTGTCCTGGTAATTTTTTTTTCCAAAAAGTGTTTTGGATAATTTTATCTTCTTTTCTTTTAAATTCAAAAGTTTGACTTATCCCACATTTTAAATTTGGAATCTTTCAAGTATATGTGTGTTGATGCCCACTTGGTGATTGCATCTTTTCTCATAGGTTTATTGTATTTTTATTAGCCATCATAACATTTTTTTAGCCTGAATCCAATATATATATCTCCATTAGCATTAAGCCTGAAAATTACTTTTTTTCTTTTTTTTTTTCTCTTTCCTCATCCCTTTCATGCCCTCTGACCACCCTTCCATACCATCCACCCCACTCCTCAGGGAGGATGATACTTTCCAGGAGGGATCAACAAAATCTGTCAAGTCCTCTCTCCTGCCTCTAGGTCCTTTAGTGCACAAGGTATACATCCTAGTACCACTGTCAGAGGTCCCTTAGACTGCCTAGGCTTTTTAATTAAGATCCATATTCAGGGGGTCTGAGTCAGTCAAATGCTGACTGGGGATCCATTAGCTCCTCCTTGTTCAGGTAGGCTGTCTCTGTGGGTTTCTTTGGCTGGTCTTGTCCCCATTTTCTTATCACTCCTCCATATCTGCATCTGGCTTCCAGTTCAGCTCAGTGTGTAGGCTGTGGGTGTCTGCCTCTGATTCCATCAGCTACTGAATGAGGACTCTATGATGGTAGATAACAATCTCAGTATCAGGGAAGTGCATATAAGGTAGCCTTTCCATTGTTGCTCAGATGATTAGTTGGTGTCATCCTTGTAGGTCTCTGGACATTTCTCTAGAGTCAGTTTTCTCTTCTCTTCAAACCTGTAATGGCTCCCTCTTTGATGTTCTCTCTCTCTCTCTCTCCCTCTCTCTCTCTCTCTCTCTCTCTCTCTCTTTCTTTCTCTCTTCTCTATCCTGTGTGTGTGTGTGTGTGTGTGTGTGTGTGTGTGTGTGTGTGTGTGTGTGTGTGTGTGTGTGTATGTGTGTTAGTGGCAATACCACCCTGAACGCGCCTGAAATCGGGATGCACATATATGTCTACATATGTGTCTATATCAAAATATATATTCATACGCTCTTTTAAAAAACTTCTATTCTGAGATCCAACCTATGAACTTTCCATATTAGGCAAGCCATCTAATATTGAAATATAAGTGTAGATATACTATATAAGAAATTTTCAAGCTACAGGCCATATTCATAACGAACTCGGGCAGATTGTTATTGTTACTAAGCTGCATCCCATCCTGCCATCTGCTGTGATAAAGCCTTGATAACTGTTCAGTTTTCGCCTTTAGCTACATTTACTATTAGGCAACTGGCACAGTCTTCAAGGATTCAGGGCATGACCAATGTGAATATTTGCATGCTCTGTTCTCAACACTAATGTCCATCTTGTCTAAGCCATGGTTACCATTCTGTTAATAGCTATATATTTGTAATTTAAAAAGGTCTCAGGTTCCTAGCTTTGCTGGCCTGTTTTATTCTTAGAAGTTTAGCTAGCATCAGAAAATTTCATCAACATCCTCAGTTGGAAAAGATCTTGTGATTCTCCTATCTCAGTCCCCAAATTAGCATTCCCACACCTGTCATATGTCCAAGTTTTAGTATTTACATTCTTTTCATTTTTCAATATCTTGATAAATTAAAATATATTTTGTATATGTAGTAGTGAAGACAACTTGGAATGGATTGTGACAAACTTTCCTAACTCAGCTACCTTCAGCTGTCTAATAATATGTACCACCTAGTGCATATATAACAAATCTACCTTTTGGAATGATTTATGTAATTTTATTTTAAAATTTAATTATTTTAAAATATTCTCATGTGAAAATTTGAATTTTGTTAAAATAAACTTAGTTTGACATAGATAAGAGCAAATGTGAAGGCAAAGTGTAGATGTAAGTAGTACCTTTCAAATAACAGCACAGAGACTTTTTATTAATTATAAATGCTTCACTGAAATCACCTCTGACTTGTCTCTAACAACTTCTTAAGCTTAAATTAACCCATTTTTGTTTATCTGTGTGCTGCTTCTAGGCTTATTTACCTCATCTATGAATTTTCTATTTTTCTTCCTTCAACTTTGGCTCCCAATTCCTCAGACTCTGTTCTTATTCTTCCCAGCATTCTCTTGCCCCCAAATCCTGCATAGCTATTGACCTATCAGCTATTTATAAATAAATTGAGCAATACATTTTCGCAGTGTACAGTGGATTATTCCATAGCAGGGAGGAGTACCGTATTTTCAATTTCTGGAACACACAGAATAATAGGATCACATACATCAAAACAAAATATTTTATATAGTAAAATTGCATTAGGTTTGATAAAATCCAAAATCTACACAGCAAATTTGTTAACCAGTGTGGCTACCAGACAATCCATGTTTAATGTAACCATGTTTGAAACTAGTAAATTGTCACTTGTGGCAGAAAACAAAAGCAGAACGAAATCTACTTCAAATTCACTGCAGTTTCACATGTAAAAAATAATCTTAAAATATAAATAAATAAAAATAGAGTAGGTTATGCCATTAAAAGTTAAAGCATTCACTGTTTCTGAGAGTGAGCACCTCTAACAGGCAGCTGTCTAAGATGAGGATTTGGCAAAATCTCAAGTCCAAGAGAGATAGTGTATAAAATTCAAATTAAAAAGTACTGCAGATATAGCTCAGTTACAGAGAAATTTCCTAGTACATGTGAGCAAAGTACCTAATCTATAGTACTAGAATATAGGGAAACAGAAATTTGCCAAAATTGAGTAGAATTGAACTGAAATTTAATGTTGAGTTTTAACAAAATTTAATATATGATCACAGAAAATAATCCTTATATTTTTCTTATGTAAATGTTAAAGAGTACTATATGATTAGCAAAAGTTAAAGAATAATTCACAGTGCTTACAGAAAATCAAGTGGGTAAAAAGATCAAAACATGGTATTCATCTTTTTTTTCAAGAAATCTGTGACTCTTGATTCCTACATTCTATCGATTTGATGACTAGAAAGTAGCTATTATCCAAGCAAAAGGCTAATTGGATCCTTTGGATCTGAATGTCACCATGGTGACTACCATTTTAGTATTTGCACATTGTTATTTTAGTTCTCTGTTCATAATTAAATGTATGCCACACATTTTTACATAATGTAAATCTATTTCTTGTTTCTACTAGCTGCATCTAATTTGCTGTGAACAGAAGTTGCCAATATTGCATACACTATCATAACTAGGAGCAAGTCTGAAAGCAGGAAACACTAATGTTTCTTATAATTTCTTCAACTTTGCTAATTTCTGGGACCTAAAAATTATAATTGTTATTTAGCCAAATATCTGTTTCGCATCCTTAGTTTGGAGAAAATTTTATGTTCATAGAAGAATAGTTTGTTTTTGAACAACCATGTTTTCTTATTGCCATAAAGAGAAAAAATATTCCAATGGCCACTACTGAATCTTGAGAAAATATACTTAAATAATGCTAACAATATATTTTCTCCTTGTTTTACACTTTTTCCACATTAAGCCCCAAGAGACAAATATGTAGTAGGGCAAAACAATTTGAAGTTCATTATAGTTGCACAATATGTCTGAAGAAATGCTTACTTCATTATAATTATTTTCTCTTTTACTTATAGGACTATTTCCTTCATGGAAAATTGTTTTGAGCAAAACACTGAATTTTGGTACACACAATATAAGTAAGGAATGAAGGGTTAACTCACAGTGATTCTCGAGGAGGTTTTACCTAATTCATCTTGTTGGGAAACCACCATAGAACTGATCCAGAACCCCTGATTGTGGGTATTTGTTAGGAGAACTGGACAGTATATGGGGCCTCTAGTAATGAAATAGTATTTGCCTCTAGCATAGGGATGGACTTTGGGATCCCATCCCACATAGAGGAATAGTTTCTCATCCAAGACACATGCGGGAGGGCCTAGGCTCTGTGGGGAGGGCCTAGGCTCTGTCCTACATGATATGACAGACTTTGAAGATTCCCCGTGGAAGGCCTCACCCTGCCTGGGGAACAGAAAGGAGATGGTCTGGGGTTTGAGGTGGTTATAGGGGAGAAATGGGAGGGTGAGAAAATTAGGATTGACATGTAAAACAAACTTGTTTTAAATTTAAATAACAAAAAGAAAAAAGATTATCTCCATTACATGATACTTAGAACTCTAAGTTTTTAGAATATAATTCACTGACTTTACTAAGTGTGGTGTATTAAGCACCCAAGTTCCCAAAAACTGATCACTCCCCAAAAATCTCCAAATAATTAAGTCATTTTCATATAGTGAATGTGATTTATTGGTATTAATATCAAATATGAGAATAGTTAGATGGCAATATTAAACAGAATACGGAAAATACACAAATGTGTTTTGTGTTTATAATAACCAATAACTTGAACATGACTTTTCATTAATTAGTATGTTTTGTTTTTCTCTCAATGTATGCAATATATCTGTTATGATTTGTATATTTTGAAAGGGGCAAACTAAGATCAAAGGCTTCACTTCTAATAATTTCCCTGGGAAAAATTGTAAATTCCCATTCAACTCTTATTATTCATACAAGAGAGAAGTAATGGGACCAGACCCTCGCTCAGCCCCCTGCTTTACCAGACATAACAGGATACAGATAAGACATGTAGACCTCTAACTCAGCACATGACACAAAGAAATTCAAAATCCCCTGGCGTTCCAGTGCTTATGGCAAAAACTGAACCCAAAGAAACTTTATTATTTTCCCCCTGGAAGCCTCCTAGATGTTTGGTTCCTGGGAAATGTATACAGGGAACTCACTTCTTCTGGTGGCTATTGTGTCAGCCAGCTAGATGGGGTCCCTGTCATGGTTAGATTAACAATAACCTTATGCATTTGCATCAGTGGGTTTCTCTTCCAGGTTGCCTTTGGTGATCTTCGCTACTTGGGCACAAAATGATTTTTGTTTCTGAAAAGGAAATTTGATATTTAAAGACCATTATATTATATCAAGAAGTGTGATATACTTGAACCTTTATAGGATGCTCAAATTTTCAAAACAATCTATGGATTAATCCAGTCATTGGATTAATGTGTTGGCTAGAGGTTTTTAGGTTGTGTGTCTTTAGTCTTTTAGGTTGTGTGTCTTTTGTTATCTCTTTCTGGTCCTGTATCTTGATGTCATGAGATTCGGTCATCATGGGCATCACCAGCTGCAGATGTTTGAACTTAAAATAATGACAGAGTTTGGAGCCAAGTGGTGTCCTTATTACAGATGATCTGTGGTATTTTGATACTTCTAATATAACAGAAATTTGATTTATCTTCTATGGATGACCTGTGTCAATAATCCATGTAGCCACTGGATTTCAAATGTTCTCTTTAACTCCCTGAGTTCCCCTGCACCTTACCCCTTATCTAATGCAATATTATTGGTAGGTAATGGCACTTCTCTTGAATGAAAAGGACTTTTCTTAAATACTACTGTAATGCAATACTAGATTCATAAGAGCCATGTAGTACATTGGTTGCCATCGAAATAGCTGGAAGTGTTATTGTTCTTCCATACTTAACACTCCTGGTTAACTTTAAGCACTGAACTCATTCTGCTTGATGAAAAGTCTGTATTATTTTTTATGAATAAAGACTCAGACCCCCTGAACATGGTTCTCAATTAGAAGGCCTGGGCAGTCCAAGGGACCTCTGACAGTGGAATCAGGATATATTTCTGGCGCACAAAAGTACTTTGGGAGCATGTTCTCCATGGAGGGATACTGCCTTAACATAGAGGTAGGAGGGAAGGCATAGTCCCTACTCCAAATAACTTGACTAATTTAGATGGCCCTTCCTGGAAGGCATTGCCTTACATGTGGAGTGGAGGGGAAGAGGGAGGGAAGGGTGTTCGGGGGACATGGGAGGGTGGGAGATGGAACTGGGATCAATATGTAAAATAAGATAAATAAATAAATAAATAAATAAATAAATAAATAAATAAAAGATGCTGTGACAATTGACTACAGACAATTTACAAAATATTTGTTTCTCTTTGTGCCTCACTAATTTTATAGGCTTCCATGAACTCATCAGAACTCAAGAAATATATTCCCATTGATCATAAATTACTTAAATCTTAGTTCAAACCTCTGATTTATCAAATCAATGAAAATACAGTAGGATATCTAGAACAAAGGCTTATCTTAATTTCTTTTTTTTTCCTTCCTTCTTTGCTTCCTTCCTTCGTTCCTTTCTTTCTTTCTTTCTTTCTTTCTTCCCTCCTCTTCCTTCCTTCCTTCCTTCCTTCCTTCCTTCCTTTCTTTTATATTTTTTAAGACAGGATTTTTCTGCATAGCTTTGTAGACCAAGCTGGCATTGAACTCACAGATATCCACCAGCCTATGCCTCCCAACTGCTGGGTTTAGACATGTGCCACCACCACCCTAAAAACAAGGTCTATAAAGATTCAAACATCATGTAAATTGTGACAGTCTAAGTATATTCTGGTTTAAGATTGGATATTACACTTACATTTAAAACTACTTATTTAACTTTTAAAGCAGAGGTCAAAATAGATTATTTCAGTATCTCTCCTTCTCTCTCTCTCTCTGTATATGGATAGATTTATGCATGTTTTTATGTATGCATTTTATAGTGGGGATGAAATATAGTGCTTTTAGCATGTACATTATGTGTAAAACAATCCTCTACAATCCTCTACATCAATCCATAGCTTGATGACTAATATGTCTCATTTAAAGTTTTCTTATGAATAAATAAAAATGTAGTATTATACTCATTTTTTACTTGAAATATTTGCAGGTAAAGATAAATAAATGTGATTTAATCAAGCCCTAATTTTGATATTTTATTTTAACATAGTCTTCAAAGGATTTTGTTGCATAATATAAAGCTCCTCAAGAAAGGCTTGGGTTATTCATTAAGACAGAACATACTATTATGAAAGAAAAAAGATATTAACCCTGAAAATTAATTGTCATCTGTTGGATTATTTATCTCCTTCAGTGTTATGTTTTATTACTCTATTGCTGTCCCTTTTTGTTTCTTTTGATTTTTTGGGGGGGTTTTTGAGACATGTTTTCTCTCTATTGCTTTGGAGCCTGTCTTGGAACTTGCTCTGTGGACCAGACTGGACTAGAACCCACAGAGATCCTCCTGCCTCTGCATCCTGGGTTCTGGGATTAAAGGCATGTGCCACCAATTTCTGGCTTTATTAATTTATTATCAATAGTATATATTATCTTATAAACCAGTATTAAAACATGAAAAGTACATCTCTCTAATATGTATATTAATTTTTAGCAAAATATATATTTTGTTATAGTATTTAAATATTATAATGTATAAATTATATACAAATATTACTTGCAACATATGCAAGTAGTTCTTAACAAACTTAGATTAACTTAGTGACATATGCACTATAGATAAATCAAACATGAATTTCTACTTTCAAAATACCATTTAGCTTTTTTAAGTTATTTTAGTCTTGACTTCTTGTTTAATTTGATGTATTTATTTAAATAAGTAAAGTCATAAAACATAATAGTCTTCAATCTGGTTTATATATGTTTTATATTTACATGTTTAAAGTTTCTTACATTAGAACAAGAAATCTCATTTTGAAAGGTTTGATAGAGTTATCTGAGTGATTCCAAAAGAAATGTATATTATCACTGTAGTCCTTGATTACCTCTCAGTGATTGAGTGGGCTATTGTTCAACACACTTCACAGTGAAGACACAAGACTAAAAAGTTTCAAGCTACATCTGACCTGAAAATCTCTTTTTAGCAGTCTAACTTCTATTGTTCCAGAAAATAATAAGTAAGCTGTCAAGGGAGGGAAATAATTAAACAGTGTGACTCACATCCAACAAGTCTGACCCACAGCAATTGCCAACGTGAGAAGCTATGCATACAGGTGCATTAAATGGCACTCAATTGTTGGTGACAAACAACTGTCTAGTTGGAGTGAAGGCCAACTTAATGGTTGAGAAATCATGCCTTATAATGGAAACCTTGACAGTTTTCTAAGATTACTGGGGTCATGGATCTTAGGAAGCTATCCTCTGATATCTTAACTCTTAGCTGCATGTTAAATAGTTTTGGTTATTCAAATATTTCTAGCTATATAACTGTTATATATTTATATTTATTAAAAATATATATTGAAGACCGAAGAGTTGGCTCAGTTGGTAGATTACTTGTCACATTATCACAAAATTCAAAGTTTGATTCTCATTATCCATGCAAAAAGCCAGATGTGTAAATATGCATCTGAATTTCCAGTACTGGTGAGATGGAGCCAGGTAGATCTGAAGCTAACAGATAAGAAAGCATAGCAACTGCTTAAACACCAAGTTCAGTGATTGATAAAAATAAAATGTAATGGCTAAAGAGATGTTTCAGAGGTTAAGAGAATGTTTCTTCTCACAGATGAGTAGGATTTGTTCCTTGCACACACATAGTGAGTCAGAAACAGTCTTATGTTCAGTCCTGTGATCAGACATTATCTTCTGACCTGTCCATGCATCAGACATTAGTATGGTTCACATACATATATGCAGGAAAATCTCTCAGACACATAAAATAGAATAATGAATATTAAAAATGAATAGAGTGTGAATGACAATACCAATTGGTATAACATCTGGCCTCCACAGACATAAGTGCAAATGTACATGGATCTGTACAAACACACAAAAGCAAATTAACAGACATTTACACAGGAATTTGCATAATGCTCTGATTCCAGTAATGTTAGTTATTTTCCTCATACTTTAAGTTAACACTCTTTATGAGCTGTTTTTTCAGTAGATACTCTGTTTATTAGCACATGCAATAAAAGAGCAGTTCCTGAATCGGCTACAGTTCTGAAAACGTTTCAGAAGTTACAATGTCATTAAGTGTACCCTGACATAATCAAAGAGTATGTTCTGAATTTTCACACACTTGGTATGTCCAGACCACAATTGGCAACATAGACACACAGTTTTACAGTGATTTTAGAAAACCTGTTAGACAATAGCATACCAGTCCAAGTAGTACACTATGTTGTCACCATTAATTGGGAATGCCAGCAATTGAGACATTACAAAACCCTCCAAGATTGCTGCTGCTGTGCTAACTACAGCTTCCATCACTTTCCTCAGCAAGATTTCTTACTTAAATTAATGGACATTACATTTATCATTTAAAAAGTATAGACCTACATAGAGACTTCATTTCTGAAGTTAAACAAGCATTTGGAATTAATTGGAAATCTTATAATTCTCAAATAATTACTAAGTTTCACTCAGCATTCATTTCAAATTTTAGCCATGCATTAAATAACTTAATAGCCTGAATTATGCAGATAGTGAAAAAGTTAAACACCTTAAAAATAAATTAACTTTACTAGAGCTTGAATTATTTTACGCTAATGGTAGATTTCTCAATGAATTATTTTGTCCTATCATTGAAATACTATCCATAAAATATATATTATTTATTAAAATACTTAAATTTGATTGTTTGTCATGTGATATTTGCAACAGATTTCAACAAAACTTCCAAGTGTGTTGGTCACATGGTTTAAAATGATAGGGTATTATGCTGAGATGGTGAGAGGTGATTTAAAGATGTCTTTCTAGTCGGGAAGAGGTGTAACCAAAGCCTCACACTTATCTTTAGTTGCTCTTATTTATTAGGCATCCTTCTTCATTTAATATATGGCTTCCAGCTTCTGCAAGAGAAGAGCCTCTCCATTTGTCATTTGGTACACTTCCAGTCCTCTTGAACCCTCCTGCTGATAACATTCATTTCAAATTCAGTTACCAGATTTCATTTCTCAATGGCCAGCTTCAATCTGTGACATGTTGTTTATTTAATCTAGCTGTCAACATGGAATGCTCAGTGATAAATCACAGGTTCATTTCTAGTGCATGTGCTGTCATATCATATTCCTGTTTGTTGGGTTCAAAACACCAGTACATAGGGTTCTTCAATTTCATAGGTGTGCAATACAACATTTGGTCACCAACTGGCTTATGTCTATTAAGAAAACAAACAAGATTTGTATTTCCTGATTCAGATGGTGTCATTGTTACCGTAGCGTTTGTTGTTCATAGCAATTGTATCCTAGTATTCATTCCATTTTCTAGCCACAAATTTGACCTATTTTGATATCTATTGTGGTATTGTTGTGGCAATAAATCACTCCAGAAAAAGTGATAGTGAATTGTGCGTCAGCTCTGGCTACAGGGATATGAATTTACATAGATAAGTTACAATGTTAAAGTTTGTTTTTAGTGTTTCATCATTCATTCCACATTTCTGTAGTTTATGACTAATATAGTTTACTTGAAACATAAGGTGTATACAACAAGGTTTATTCTATATTTGGGCACTGTAAATTATTTCCTATTTGAATAAAAATTACATGAAAATTTAGGACATACTAATAAATGGCTAAAATAATTTAATCATGTAGCAAATATAGACATATATTTTATGGAAAATGCATATTTCCTAAGATATAGAACAGATACTGCATTAGATACTGCATTTCTTTATTTTAAATATAAATTTATATAAATTTATTTTCCAAGTCTCCACTGTTCTTTTTAATTTGCCTATCATATAAACGACCCAATTAAGTAACGAAGCTTTCAAAATCCTGACAAAATAATTTTATTGCATGGATAGTAAATAACTATCCCTAATAAACAAATAATCACCCCAAAACAAAACAAACAAATAAAAAGTAAATACTAAAAATGTATTTACATTAGATTGATAAACTCCATTTCAAAGTAATTTTGAAAGAGTTGACAGTATAGTAGATAAACTCACATCTAAAATTTTATTGTGGGTATTTATATGAATGTTTAAATTAACTTAAGTTGATTTTCAGACTTTTTGGAAAATCAAGGAAAGAATTGTGACTTTTCCCTATGGCACCTCCAAAACCTCAGTGTAGTGGAAAATGAGCATTTCCAACTATTTTTGAATAAAATACTAGGGTTATAAGATTATAGAACAGGAAAGGCATCCAGTGGATTTAATTTGTTTGTTTACTCAGATGTGGGGATATGGATTGACCCTAGAAGCCTGTGCATGTCTGCCAAGCTTTGAAATATACACCCTGCCCTCTAAGCATCTTTAGATCAAATAAAAATGGAACATGAGTTTATCAAAATTGTGTACACCATGAAGTTAGTAACAAAAGGCATTCCAGTATTACTGAATAATTCAACAGACCTTAAAGATTGTTTCATACAGGGATAAAATGTATTCCTAAATGCTGACTGTCTCTGTCTGTACTAAAATAATTATGGCCAATAAGGAAATGGTACTTTGAACTTGAGAGAGCCATTAATTATCTATAATCTTGACATGTATGCCAAACCCAATTCTCCAAGTAGTCAACCCCAAACATTGTTAAGGATATTTCTCACATTTCAAAGTCTACTTTGAAGCTGGTGAGTGGTGGCACAAGTCTTCAATCCCAGAATTCAGGAGTATGAAGTGGATGGATTTCTATGAATTTCAGATCAGCCTGATCTACAGAGTTAATTCTAGGACAATCAGGACTACACAGAGAAATCCAGTCTCAACAAACCAAAGACAGGCAATCAAAAACATAAATTGCTTTTGTTATGTATGTATCTTTAGATGCATGAGATAGTACACTACAGTTAAAATATGAGATAGCATTTGTAATTTCCAGATAATGTACATTATGAGATACACTTGTGAAACCTATTTGGCTTTGGTCCTGAGGTCAGCTGCTAATGTCTGGGCATGTAAGAAAGTAAAGCTGTAAATCACAATGCAATCAAGAATGACTATCTTCATAAATGTAAGGGTAAAAGGAGGCCTTATAGAATAAGTGCTTTATAAAATTCTAGAATCTTGTGATTTTCCATGGTTCTTGCCATATTTTTATACAAAAAGGATTTTTATATGCTTCTCTGGGAAGTAGCCAGTGCTCATTATCTTAATACTATTCAGTTAGTGTTGCTTACTTGTAGAGCTTTAAATAACTGCTCCTCGTGAACACTATGACTCTAGAATATCTTCTTACAAATAAATGTCATATCAAAAGAAAAGACTATGGTGAAAATATTCAAATGACATATTCATCTGATAGGGAAGTCACAGAGAGGACCCGAGTTATACTATCCTGAGTTTTAAGACTACAATACAGCGGGCTGTAGAAATGCTTCAGTGGTTAAAAACAATAACTACAATTCTAGAGGAACAAGAGCCAATTTCCAGCCCTCACAAAAGGCCCACAATTATATACAGGGAATTTGATTCCATTGTCTGGCCTTTGGGTCAATCATTACATACACATAGTGCACAAATATACACGCATGTAACACACCCATCCTCATTAAATAAATAAAACAAGAAATTATTACAGACTAAAACTAGCTAGAAAATGTATGGTTGTCTCTTGGAGTCCTACTCTTTGGTGAAGGAAAAGAGAAGGGGAAGTTGGTCTATAGCAGAGGGAGCAAAGAGAAATTGTGGTTGGGATGTACTGTATGAGAGAAGAGCCTATTTTCAAAAAACAAAGAAAATAAAACATATGCACATAATGTCACTTCTAAACAAGCATCTTAGTATCATGGTGTTACTATGTGCTAATTATGAATGTGCTAAATGTCACAGAATCTGCCAAGAAATTTAAAAAAAAGGAAAAAAATAATAGAATAAGAATTGCTATATAAAGAAATGATTGGTATGTAGGTTTACATGAAATTATTAAGATAGTAAAATTACTTAGTACTTGCATTACACTGGCACATACCTGTTTTAGATTTTAAAACTAATTTGCTGTTTCAGTATTTTTAAATGGGGAAGCAATAAGAAGACCTAGTGAGAAATCAAGACCAGCTAATGAGCTCCTTCCAGTCAATGGCTTGAAGTGTTTGACATAATTTTCCTAGAATGGTTAGGTCAATGGATAGGAAATAATAAATGATAAGCAAATATTTAAGGAGTGAAATTGAACTAGTTTCTAATGAATATAATTAACAGTCCGTCTTTGGTCAATGTTCAGATCCATCTCGTGCATGTGGGGCTGCCTTGAAGAAGAATATTTAATGTATATCTTTTTCAAGAGTTTTTCTTTTGTTTTCTAATATGAGCATTTGTCCCTAATTTTTCAGATTCTTATATATTCACTTGATGTTGTATACATGTGAAATAAATCTGGTCACAAGCACACCTCTTTGCTGTTCATATGATGGTGACTATTTTTTTCTATCTTTATGATTTTTACACTATACCTACCCATCAGTAGTACTTCATAAATATCAGCCACAAGATCTGCTTTATCAGTAAGATCAAATTGCAGGATCACAGGTGAAAATACCCCACTCTATGGTAAATTTCATGACATTCATTTTGTATTTTCATCAAGCATAGGCGTTTCTAAGAAATAGAAGTAGCTGAGGAAAAAATTAGTCAAGAATAGCAATTATATTGTGAGAAAAGAGTCACAAGATCAAAGAAAGAGAATTCCAAATCCCATGGTTGCTTTTGAAAAAGAATGCTTCAAAATTAGTTGTCCAAGACAAATATGCATGCTCTAATTGTCCCAAATTGATTACTGATCAGATTCTACTTGGGTTAAGAATGGGGTTTTGCCAGCTGACCTGACTGAGGAAGTGAAAGCTCACTGGCTCCAGACTGACAGCTGAGGAATCTGCATAAGATCAAACTAGGTCCCTAAATGTGTGTGTCAACTGGGGCCCTGGGCAATCTATGGGGCCATTGACAGTGGAACCAGTATTAATTCCTAGTGCATGAACTGACTTTTTGGAGCCTGTCCCCTATGAAGGTGTAATTTGTTCAGTTTACACAGAAAGGTCTAGGTCCTGCCACAAATAATGTGACAGACTTTGATGATTTCCCATAGGAGGCCTCACTCTCTCTGAGGAATGGATTGATGGGTTGGTGGGAGGGAAAGGGAACTGGGATTGGCATGTAAAACAGGATTGTTTATAAAAAGTTGTTTTCTCAAAGACACTGTACAATGAGTTAAACCTATTGTCAGCTCCCATACCTCCAGAAAACAAAACATCATGAAGCATGCCTTACCATAATTCTGGGTTTCTGGAATGAAGCATCAGCTTTAACTGGGCTTCTGACCTGTGGCAGACAATTTCTTTGTACTGAATTTTCTATGTAGGATTTATTTTTTTCATTCTATTCGGAAGTACTTATTTTCCCTGCTACAATGTGATACCATAACTTCAAGAGAGAAAGCCTGATCATTTGAAATACATCACCAAATAAAACACAGCTGGGCTAGAGACCCGAGGTCAGTTTATCACATCCTAGCATTATCAGTCTCACACATCAGTTAGAAACATCAGCTGAGAAACTGTGTAATCTCTCTTGAGTGTCTCTGAGACCTTGTAAGCTTACCTGAGTTGTTCTACATTGGCATTTAATTAGTGAATAGTGTGTGTGTGTGTGTGTGTGTGTGTGTGTGTGTGTGTGTATGTGTATTTGTTTGTTTATGACAGATGCCAACCTCAGATATTGTCCTTCAGAAAACATCCCCCATTTGTTTTTGCTTGTTTTGGAGACAGCGTCTTCTTTGGCCAAGAACTTAGAAGCATGCCAGCAAGGAACAGGAATCTTTTTGCTTTCCTCTCCCAAGTGTTGAGTTTGGTCCATGATTCACACCTGAATTTAATTTTTGGTTGATTTTTCTTAAGATTTCTTCCATTAAGATTTTATTTTAAATTCATGAATACATGCATACGTATGCACCAGTGCAGTCAGGTGACCATGAAGGTTAGAAGGGAGCATATTTTTCCCTGGAACTGTATATATGAGCCACTAAGTGTCCTGGGAATTGAACCCGGGCTTTCTGAAATAACAGCAAGTGGTTTAACCACTGAGATATATCTACAAGGCCATATCTAGGATTCTAACGTGTGTTCTGGTGCATGAGGAAGGTCACTGTGAGAATATAGTAAGTATTTTTCCAAATGAGTTTTTGTCTCAGCTCTAAACAAGTACAATTTTACATAACAGATGTTAACATTTGTGACAGAAACTGAACTCATGACCTTGACCAAGTTAAACTCACAATGTAGTACTGAGGTATGCGTTTAGTTGCAAATTAATTATTAACCATTAAACAACCAGTGACTCAATGTGTGCATTTCTATAGTAGTACAATATGTTTGGCACATATAATGTATGCTTTGGTTGCCTGCAACTGTTACAGCAGGTTTCCCCGCCGGCTGCCTCTGGTTCTGCCGCCATTGTCCTGCAACCACGTGTGCCCCAAATAACACTCAGAGACTCTGTATTTGATACAATCCTGTTGGCCAGTTACCATTATTGTTTATGGGCTAGCTCTGTCTTAATTATTAACCCATTTTTACTTATCTAAGTATTTCCACGTGGTCGTCTTATGGGGAGCCGCGCGGCAGGCTTCCTGCTCCTTCCCCGAGCTACATCTTGACTCCACCTACTACTTCCTCTTTCTCCTCCTAGTCTCCTAGCCCCACCTATCTAGTTTTCTATTGGCCACAGGGCTTTATTAACAGTATGAGAAACATATATACAGAATCACATCTCCCATCATGCAACCTGCTGCCATCCTTTCCTATCTACTGTTTGTATTCTTCTTGTTCTTCAAACAGTTTCTGCTCCTTTTATTTAGTTAGCCTTTTCCTATAGCAGGAAGGATGTTGTGGAGGTAGTCCATATTTGGAAAATGTATATATATATATATATATATATATATATATATATATCACACACACACACACACACACACACACACACACACACACACACATACATATCGAGAGAGTTTGTAGAACTGAAAAAGCTACTTGGTGATGTTTTCTGACTATGAATACTATATTCTTGGATAAATAAGAGTTCTGTTAGCTTTTCAATATGCCATGAATACCCTTCCATTTTTATACCTCTGTATGAGACTATTAGAATTATTCTGTGAGCTAACTGTGGAGAAATATAAAAAGAAATTCTTAAACACAACTTAAAAGCCTCGTGTTTCAATCAGAAGTGGTTTTGTGAAAGAAGTCTGAAGCACATTTAAAGGATACATGTGTTGTTTAGAAGTCTGAGTCCCTTAAAGAGGGGACACTTGGAAAAGAAATTAATAAAGGCATGACCTGAACCCAGAAATGCATTATGTGCAAACTGATAAGGAAAACATGCTTAAACTCACAGTTTGTGTTGATCAGTAAGACAGAGTAAGAGTGTAATAAGAAGGGTTTAGTATTTCATTCCATTTTGATTAACAAAATAAATTGTCAGTCACTCTGAGTTCAGCATTGATCTGAAAGAAGTTGTTAGAAAATTCTGGGGGAGTGGTTGAATGAGACAAATTGAAGGAGGAATTGTTGAAACCAGAGGCGCCATCAATGACATCATCAAGGCCATGAAACAAGGTCAGTGCTACACACTCCCAGACCTGGTGCAAGCATATCATAAATACTGATATAATGGAACAGCTTTTAGAATAAACACAAATGTAGTTTTCTAACTTTTGTTTTGAATTACTGTGGAAATAAGTGGAATAAAAACATCTGGCTTGTATCATTAATCTGGCATTTCTTGTTAAAGAATACAAACTGTTAAAGAAAGCAGGTCTGTCTGAGGGTCCTCCTTGTTTCTTAGCTTTTCTGGCAGTGTGGATTGTAGGCTGGTAATTTTTTGCTCTATGTCTAAAAGCCATATATGACTGAATACATACTGTATTTGTCCTTTTGTGACTGGGTTACCTCACTCAGTATGGTTCCTTCTAGTTGCATCCATTTGCCATTGAATTTCAAGATTCCACCGCATTTTTTTCTACTGAGTAGTACTCCATTGAGTAATTGCACAACATTATCTCCATTCATTCCTCAGATGAGGGACGTTTAGGTTGCTTCTCTGTTCTGGCTAATGAAAATAATGATGCTATGAAGACAGTTCAACATTGTCATTGTTGAACAAGGAGAACCCTCAGAGAGACATACATGGCCACTAGAGAAGTAGACAGGGAAAAAAATCTCCTGTACACATAGGGAATGTGTGTGGGGAGAGAAGTTTGGAAAAAGAGGATGGCAGAGGTGGGCTTGAGGAAGCAGGAAGATTGAGTCAGGGAAATAATAGAGGAGAGCCCGAAAGTGCTATCATAATAGAGGGTGCCATTATAGGTTTAGAGAGAAATCTGACACTAGGAAAACGTCCAGAGATCTACAAGGATGACCCCAGCTAACAATCTAAACAATAGTGGAGAGGCTACCTTAAATGTCCTTCTCCAATAATGAGATTGATAACTACCTTATATGGTATCCTGGAGCCTTCATCTAGTAGCTGATAGAAGCAGAAGCAAACAACCACTGCTAAACACTGAGCTAAACTCTTGGGATCCAGTTGTAAACAGGGAGGAGTGATGCGCAACGGGGTCAAAACCAAATGGAAGAAACCCACAGACACTGCTGACCTGAACAAGGGGGAGCTCATGGACTGCAGTTTGATAGCTGAGAAACCAGTGTAGGGCCAACCCAGATTCCCTGAATGAGGATTTAGTTGAGAGGCCTGGGCATCCTAAAGGGCCTCTGGTAGAGCATCAGTATTTATCCCTAGTATTGAAAAGGGATACTCCCTCAGCCTATATAGAAGGGGATGGGCCTAGGCCCTTCTCCAAATAATATTGCAGACTTTTAAAACTCCCCATGAAAGGCCCCATCCTCCCTGGGGAGCAGAAAGGGCATAGGATGGGAGTTGGTGTTGGGAGGGGATCAGTGGGGATGAGAGGGTGCTGAAATGGGATTGATATGTAAAACAAGCTTGTTTCTAATTTGAATACATATACATACATACATACATATATATATGTGTGTATATATATATATAAGAAAAGAGGTCTGTTGTCTGACAACATGTGCTTAAATACAAGCAATATAACTGTTTGGTTATGTGCTCTTTCTTAATTTTGGTTTAGGAGTTTTATAAACAAGACAGACAAAATGTTAAGCATACTAAAAATGCACCAAAAATCCTAGCTTACAGTAAATTCTCACTATTTTTATTTGTAATTTATTAATATATGTAAATTTTGAGTCTATATAAGATTTGGAAATTATAAGGAAAAATAATGTTAACTCTAAACATTCTGCCTTTAAATCTGCATATTGCTGAGTCTTTAAAGCATTAGTATAGTGTTCTCTCACAGAGATGATTAAGTATATCATA
The DNA here is from genome assembly GCA_030556225.1 of Cricetiscus sungorus. NCBI lineage: Eukaryota > Metazoa > Chordata > Mammalia > Rodentia > Cricetidae > Cricetiscus > Cricetiscus sungorus. The sequence continues at coordinate 92,238,916 of JANBXA010000730.1, forward strand.
GTACTGTGTACATTCCTTGAATCAGTTTACTAATGAGCTCCTAGAAAGCACCAGCTCTTTGATATAATTTTTTTTAACAAAAGTACCTTTGTTTCCATTCTTCTGTTATTATAAAATGCTGACTAAAGAATCTTGGGCTTTATTTAAGCTAACAAGTTCATCATAGATGGTATCCATAACAAGTACTCATGGCAGGAATCAGTATGTGGGAACTAAACCAGAGACCAAGAAGGAATGGTATTCACTTACTTGCCCCCATACTCAGGTGTACAGCTACCCTCTTATACAACCAAATCCCATCCTACAAGTGTAGCACTGTCCACAGAAGACTATACTCTGATACAACAGTTATCAAGAGAATGCTTCACATACATGCAAATCTGATGGAGAAAATTCCTAAATTGTGTTTTCCACTTCCAAAATATCTCTCATTTGTAAATTTGACAAAAATCTAACTAGCACAGTCAGTATAAAGAATAGTTTTTTTTCAAATCATTTACTATAGAAACAAAATTTTTCCCCAGAACTCAAACAGGTCCTCTAGGACAGGTACTGACTTAGGATTTAGTCATAAATAAAATCAGTAGCTTTAATATTGCTGTCAGAGCTCACACCTGATGCAGGTTAAGGTCATTATGCATAATGACTTCTAGAATGGGAACTAGGCTGGAAATACAAACCTGATCATCAAATCACATGTTGGTATTTTCTACATACTGTTTATTCAGTCTGGTAAGAATTCAGAGATGCTGTCAAGAAAATGTGAACAATCAAGTTGGAAAATGAGGTTATCTTGTGCCAAAATAATCATCAGAAAATGGTGATGGAGAAGTGTTTGTAGTTCTGAGATGCGCAAGAGCTAGAATAAATAGTTTAAGAAATTTAATTTAAAACTACTTCAAAAAAAGAAAATTATTCACAAGCCAACCAGAGTGCATTTAAGAGAGCTTGATTGGTTATCATGTTAGCTTTTTATATTTTATTTGAAGTATTAAAGTTTTGATAATAGCATTTTTTGAGAGGGAGTTAGGAGAAAGAGAAGGGAAGGAGAGGAAAGCACAACATGGGACTAGAAAGATTGACTCAGGGGAGGAAAATAGACGAGATAATAGCATTTTTAAAGAAAATATGAAAAATAGAATCCAATAAATTCTAAATTCTATATTATCTAATTATAACTCTTACTCACTTAAAGTGTATTTTGAAATGTTTCAAGAAATAACAAGATGTGATTCTATAAATATTTTGCATATTTTCATTTTACATAAGGACAGGTTTCATGAAATTTATTCAGTAAATTATATCATGACTTGGGTTATATTCACCCACCCCCAAAGCATTTTACCCCTCTGCCATTCTCTCACTGGATTCTACTAGTGTCTTTATTTCACTCAAACGATCTTGCTTCTAATTGATTCATGAATATAAATATATATACATATATATGTATATATATATTTAATGTGTGTGTATGTATACACTAATATGCATCCTGATTTCATAGGAAACAGCTATGAAACAGATTTACTGACATCTCTACAGTATGATAATTTAATATCACACAGTTGCCCAGATAAATTATTTAGCTTCAACTTTGAAGATAAGCACCTTAGATTTTTTTGAGTAATATCAAAAACATGTTTTCATAGTGACTGTATTAATTTGTAGTCCCTAAAGCCATGCATATATGAGTTCCCTTCATTCTGTATCCTTGCCAGCATCTGTTGCTATTTGTTTACTTAATGATAACCATACTAACAGGCAAGAGGAGGCCCGATGTAGTTTTAATTTGCATTTCCCCTATGGCTATGCATTGTTGAACAGATTTTAGTATATTTATTGGCCATTTGTAATTCATCTTTTGGCAATTGTCTACTTGTTTTGTTTGAACACTTATGAATTGTGCTATTCAGTTTGGGGATATTAAATTTTTGAGTTATTCTTTGAAATAATAACTTATTTTTCAATGTGTACAGGTGCTTGCCTACACATGTATCTGTATACCATGTACATGCATTTTTTTGTGGAAATTAGAAAAGGACATCAGCTCACTTGGAACTGGATGTATAGATGGTTGTGAGCAGCCATGTGGGTGCTGAACATTGAACACAGGTCCTCTGAAAGAGTAGCTCATGCTCTTAACCGCAGATCCATCCCTCCATCCACCACCTCCTTTCTATGGGCATGCACCATGTGCGTGTGATTGTGTGTGTTTGTGTGTGTGGGTGTGTGTGTGTGTCTCTGTATGTGAGAGAGTTCTTTATATACTTTAGAGCATTAACGTCAGCCAGATTCAAAATTGGAAGCTGCCCTCCCTTACTTTCTCCACTTGTTCCTTCCTTCCTTCTTTCCTTCTTTCCTTCCTTTGTTCCTTCCTTCCTTCCTTCCTTCCTGGATCCTTCCTTCCTTCCTTTCTCTTTTCTCTTTTTTGTGATGTTAAGGATTGTTACTTACTTTATGTAGCCAAATCTGTCAATTCTTGGCTTCCCCCCACCAATCAATCATTGGAGTTCTTTAAAGCAAGTTCTTTTCCATGCCTAAATCATAAACTATTTTTTCCATAAACCATTGTAGAATTGTAGGTATTCTTTTAAATTTATGTTCGCACTGTGTAAGAGATAGAACTTTGGCTGACTTCTTCAGTATGCGGGGACTCAGCCTTCTATCATAATGTTCTAAATAAAATGTAGTTTTTCTAATGTCAGTTCTTGGGCGTTCTCTCACAGCACAGGTAGCTCTAGCTGTGTAAGTTTACTTTGAGGTTGCTTGTCCCATTGTGTTTCTTTATATTTTTGTGTTGTGATAGAGCAATTTGGCTGTGATGCTATCACTACTTTCTTTCAGTTCTTTCAAGTTAATTGAGCACAAGACTTCTTTGGCAATTTGGAAATGTTTATGTGTTCATATGAATTTCAGATTCTCTAAGAATTGTGACTGGCTTAAAATACCTTTAAATTGTGTGTACATGTGATGAGCATGTGTGGCTACGCCTGTCTTGGAATGCCTGAAGGCCACAAACAACTTTGTGATAGATTCTGAAGTTATAACTCAGTTCTCCAGGATTATGTACCATGTGACTTTGAGCTTTCCTCATAGGTATACCTTTACACTCCAATGTCATTGGTGTTTTCACAAAGATTACATTGTATTTTTAGGTAGCTTTAGGTAATATAACCCTTTTAAATCTCTTGATTCTGTCATTCATGAGCACTCTAGCCCCCCAAAGTCAGAAAATTTATCAAACAAATATCAATATATTTAAGATCTCTAATAACTGAATGTCCAAGATACACGTGAAATTTTATTCTAACATGGAAATTCTTCTTTACTGCTTTACTTTCTATCTAATATTTACGATAAACCTGAAATAAAAAGCTACAAAGTACTTTCAAATTACAGATTATGCAAAACAAACCAAAATGGCCAATAAAAAGAAATTTTAGCACCTTGATGGTATTTTTGAATTTTAATCTTCACGTAAATGATGATTACAAGAACAAAATGTGAGCAGAAGGTAGAATTTAGAGAAACAAACCTTTATTTTTTCCATTTTATATTTCACTGAAAATAGATTCTTTTGTCAAGCTTTATATACTGATCATAATTTCCCTTACTTCTACTTCTCTCTAAAACTCTTCCATTCACGTATACTCCATTTCTGTTTCTTGTTAAAGTAGAAAAGGCTTCTAATAGATAAAAATCAAACATGACAAAATAATACATAAATACAGCAAAAACATTATCTCGAAGTTGGACACAGGAAACCAGCAAGAAGACAAGATACCAAATACAGGCACAAACTGGTGTGCACCTGATCTTTTGCATACATAATAGAGCTTTCAGCTTAAAATTTGTATAGAAGATACCTACCTCTAAATTTGATCATATGTCAATAATGAGAAATCAATAGCCAGAATATCAGCCAATAAAAAAAAAGTAAAGAAAGAAATTGCTAAGCACCTTAACTATTTGAGAACACACACACAAAATCTCAAGTGAAGTGATTATGGAAAATGTGAATATAGGCCACCCATCAAAAAACTCTGATTGAAGCCTCAAAGATCATGAGATTTTAGCACTATGGTATGGATCAGTTAGTTTACTGTTTATTGCACAAAACCTGAGGACTTGTCTTGGATTCCTTACTCATCTAAATGCAGATTAAGTTGCAGCACAGTTATAGTTGTATAGCAGAAACAGGAGTATTTTGTGAACATGATAGCCAGATAGTTTACTCAAATTTATCAACTCATTGTTCAATGAGAAACCCTGTCTCAAAATAAGTTGGTGAGTGATTGAAGAATTATGGCTAGCATCAACCTCCAATTTATATACACAAGTATAATGTTTTTGCATCTTTATTTTAACACATTTACCATTTAATTATAAATCATGAGACAAAAAATTAATTTAAAAATTTATATGTATAGTATATATATATATATATATATATAATGAGGTCAGGGAAAGAATAGAGGAGAGCAGGGAGATAGCATAACAGGGGAAGCAATTACAGGTTTCAAGAGAAATCTGGTACTAGGGAAATGTCCAGAGACAAAGATGACCCCAACTAACAATCTAAGCAATAGTGGAGAGGCTACCTTAAATACCCTTCCCCGATAAGAAGATTGATGATTACCTTATATGCCATCCTAGAGCCTTCATCCAGTAGCTGATGGAGCAGAAGCAGACACCCACAGCTAAACACTGAGCTGAACTCCTGGAATCTAGTTGCAGAGAGGGGGAAGTGATGAGCAAAGGGGTCAAGACTAGGCTAGAGAAAAGCATAGAAACTGCTTATTTAAACAAGTATGGAGCTCTTGGAACCCAATCAGACAGCAAGGAAACCCAGGGTAGAACCATCCCAGATTTCCTAAATGTGGGTATTAGTTAGGAGGACTATGTTATCTATGGGGCCTCTGACAATCTGTCAGTATTTATCCCTAATATACTAATGGACTTTAGAAGCCTATTCCACATAGAGGGATACTCTCTCAGCCCAAACAAATGGCGGAGAGCCTAGGCCCTGGTCTAAATGATATGACAGAGTTTGGATGGCCTTTCCCTTCTTGAGGAGCAGAAAGGGAATGTGTGAAAATTTGGTAGGGGGAACAGGGGAGAATGGGAAGGTGCGGGATCTGGGATTGATATGTAAAACAAGCTTGTTTCAAATTTCAATGAAAGAGTGTTAAAAAATGATTTACCTATACAAAACTGAAATGCATATTTGAAATATGGCTTTACATTTCTAAGATATGGTTTATACAAATTCAAAACTCCTTTTATGTTCAAAATATCATTCTTAATTATCATGCTTTAAGCTACTTTGAAATACCTCAGATTTAAAAGATTAAATATTTTGAGGAAAATGCCTCTACTGCTTAAAGTACTGGGGCCGTTCTGTTGCCAAAACAAAGATATATCTCCTAATATAAAATTGATTAGGTTCACATTGTCAAGCTATATCACCGCAAGATGGAGGCTTAAATGCCTACAATGTGCAGGCTTAACTTAGTCTTCACCTTTTCCATGTGTTTTCCTTCTGCATCTTTTCTTACAGACATAGCTACATTCTGACTTTCCCAAAAAGGTCCAATATATTTCTTTAAACTACCCTTTACAAATTATTGGTTCAATAGTTCTAAAAAACTGATAATATAGCAATTATATTTTCATTATTATATCTATATTCAAATCAACTTCTTGTTGATCCACATATACTATTCCTGCTTTATTTATTTTATGATGATCTATCTTTGAATGCCTTGCATTCCCCTTGCAATCCATTTCAGCAAACATTACTTTCTAATGAATCATACAGTCCCTGTGACTCCTGCAAGAAAAAAATAAGAGACTCTATGGTAGATGCTGGAATGTCAATATTTGGAAATTCATTTGGCATTCACTGTTGTTTCTCAGTGTTACTTAAAGCACTAATGGATTTGAAGCTACAAATTTCCTCTATCATAGACATCTGGTTTGAGACCATCACAAGGCCAGAAGAAATGAGGTTACTATGCTACCCATAAAGTATTCATATCATCCTCTCAGCAAATATTAATTTTTTATTATATTTTTTATTCTGTGTATTGTTTTCCTGATTAAACAAAAATTTCTGCTTATATGTCCATGCAGAAATGAGAGAACAACTTTTTGATACCACCTCTTCCAGGGCTACATTCTTAAAATCCCATCCAAGTATCTTCCTTTAGTTTGTATGTAGAATCCTTTTCAGAGATGCACTTAACCACTGCAGCTTAGGAGTAGCAGGGTCGTCCTTGACTGAAGGGCAGTGACAGTTGCAACACTGAATTTTATGAAAATTGATGAAAATTCATTGCCAGCTTCACAAGAAAATGTTTGAGCACACAATGAGGTCAATTTTAATATAATCCTTCTACCAACAAGATTAAACCATGAAATCCATTCTACACTCTGAGGGCTAAATTAGAATTCAAACAGGGAAACATTTCTTTGTTACTTCCATAAAAAAATTTGTTTTTGCAGCTTTCTCACTGGTCATAAAATGATATTGCTAATGTGCTACCTAGTGTCCTTGTTCAAGAAAGCTATAAAAGTAAACTATAAGTCATTGAAGAGATTTGATTAGTAAATATGTAATTAAAGATTATCATGTATATAAATACAAATAAAATTGTATCTATATGTTGGGATATCTTTATCATGTGTATATTCAATGTAACCATGACTTTTAAAAATGTAAAGTATTACCTATAATTTTGGAGATCCCTTCAGGAACTCAATTACAATAACTCTGCAAAAGATAAACTATCCTGATTTCAGATATTTATAATTCAAAAGCAATAGCTTGTACATTTTAAAGTTTCTGTGAATTGATTTTAAAGGACTGCTTTGCTTATATTTCTGTGTTATTCAGGCTAATCTCTGTGGTTGCATCTCGGTTCTTGCATATTCCTAATGTCAATAAATCTGTATTTTAAGAAAGGAGGTGTACCTACTATGCCATACTCATCTATTCTAGTTTCCCAGCTATCAAACTGGAGTCCATGGGTTCCCCTATTGTTCAGGTCAGCAGTTTCTGTGGGTTTCTCCAGCCTGGTCTTGACCCCTTTGCTCATCACTCCTCTTTCTGCAATTGGATTCCAAGAGTTTGGCTCAGTGTTTATCTTTCGGTGTCTGCTTCTGCTTCCATAAGCTACTAAATGAAGGCTCTAGGATAGCATATAAAGTAGTCATCTATCTCATTATTGGGAAGGGGCTAAAAGAGTATTTAAACTTTAAAAACCTATACTTTATAATAATAGGAATACACCAATTTTGGCATGAAGTCCAACCTTTACCCAAGAGAAGCAATAGGCAATCAATAGCTTTTGTGAGAAAGAGCCTAATTTTTTTGGGAATGTAGCCTCTGATAATTTGAACATACTCTAGTGTAGGATCACCCAAGAACATATGGGCAATGCTAATTTTACTTCATATGTCTAAGAAAGAATTGTTACAAAGTTGGGTTGGTAGAGGTGGAAGCATAGATTAGGGGATTTGGAGATAGGTGAAAATGATCAAAACTTTCTGAAACAAAAAAGACAGACCAATATATAAGATGGAAGGAAAAATTGATGTACTTAAAATACTCATCTTAAAAGCTGTTTGTTATCTTGACTATGTTCAGGAGAAAATACTTTTAGAAATATTGACACAGGGTGAGACCTAGCAGAGAAATCTCATGTATGGAAAGAACTTACAGATAAGAAATGTGTCAATCCTAGGTTATGATAAAACATAGATGAATGAGAAGCAGGGAAACTGAAAAATGTTGCATACATCACTTTTATAAATGTAGGTACACACAAGCATGAATTTGTGTGTGTGTCTGAGTGTGTGTGTGTTTGCTTTATTATTAATAAATGAAGAAAATAAGACTGGGACTTGTTACAAATTTTTGGCCTTCAATATTTGATTATCTTAAAGTATGGAGAAAAAGAATTCTAAACATTGTATTAACATATTAATTTATTTACAAAAATAGTACGATTCCCCACTCCCTTACTGACTAGCTCAGGTGCACATGGCTACAACAGCGAATGAAATAATAGGACTTCTGAATGAAATTTCATACTCATTGAGGGAAAGAGTTCAATAGTAATAAATACATAATGGTTTCATACACAAGTTATTAGAATGACATATATGAATTGGAAAAGCAGTAAATTTGTTAGTGAAAATAGAAATTATGGTATAATATGTTCTGTATACTCACCAGAAGGAGTTCAAAGTAGTAAAAGCAATCACTTGATATCACAAGAAGAAAAAACTGAGGTAATATTAGACCAAAAATTAATTATGTGAATATTAAATGGTTTTGTAATCTTGGTACACTCAGAAATAGGTTTATAATAATTAGATCAAGTAAAATGAAACAAAATATTACAAAAATAAAATATACTAACAGGAAACATTAGTCCCAATACATGAAATCAGGGGAAGGAAGTATTAGTGCTCAGAAAAAAAGAAGTTTCTAAGTCTGCCCTAGCAGACACAGGAGGATTGCCACAAGTAGAGAAATGCATTTGTTCAAATCAATATGAAAATGTGCCATTCAGAAGCACCATTACTGTCTCATGCTCCCTCTATATTTCAACCGAGCTAATGGGTGCTCCTGGATTTTGTTTGTCAATATAGAAGGGAGAATTTTTCTGCATGCCAGACAAACTTTTTAAATCACAGCTGAATCAAAAAGGTCTCATCCGATTATGGTACAATCAACCATCCCAACATTTAAGGGGCACAGGTATTTTCCTCTTGGATTCCCTCTGATATTGCTTGGTGTACTTGTTTGTTCCCATACTATCTTGGAGTCTTTTAGACACTGAGTTTCCTATTAGAAACCAGAATCCACTGGAAACAATTTTGAAGTAAAAATAACTGGCTACATGTGTGACTAGAAGAGCAACCGTGAGTACAAGGATAGGTTTTAGACTCTTAAATGATAAGGTGGAATGTTGTCATTGCTCAAGATTTTAAAAATGGTTATCAGTAAATTACCAACCTTACATGTAAATGCTATGTATCTGATTCTACCTAAAATTCTGTTGCTTCTGAGGGGAAAATGGCTAGAGTTGCTCACAGAAGGAAAACAACATGAAGGAAATGTCAGGTCACTGAGTGGTAATTTTGAATCTTTTTTGCTGCCTGGCTGCCTTGTGACCTTGTGCCAAGCCTGGTTTCCCAGCCTCTTAATTTGTCTGTTTCCAAGTGAGCCTAGTAGCAGTAGAGTAAGAACACAAGACTGTTGTGAGGAGAATTTAATAAAATGCACTTTTCAAAACCCCACATAAATGTTAAATACAGTAAAATATATCTCCTTTTCAGCACATTAATGGGAGCTTTGTGTGTGGTATCAGCTTTAATAATGAGAGGCTTTCCTTGCTTTAGCTACCTTTGTAAATACCAAAGAGGCTAACTTTTAATGACATAGTTGCAAAGGCCATTTGCATGTGTCTTTTATGCAGACAGAAGAAAATCAATCATTCATTACAGCTGTTATATTCATATATAAATGTCTTCATAATTCACATTTAAGTTAAAGGATACAGAATAGTGATATACAGAGTTAAAATATTGTTCTCCTTGTATGCATTTAAGTGAAAACATGTAAGTTTCAATACATAAATTTGAAGGTGTTTGGCCTTTAGGGAGATTATAAAGACTCTCGTCAATAATAAATTGATGAAGTAAAATTATAAAGGAATTAAGGTCTTGGAAGTCTGAAATTTATTTTGGCTGACATTAGGCACTGCATATGGAGAACATTTATTTTATGAGAACTGTGTGCCAATCAGATTGTACATATTAGCATATGTACTTCCATATCTTTAATTAAAAATGAATTTATATATTTCTCTAACTCCCTTCCTTGTGCATGCATATGCACTCTTTTGTTCCTAAACTCTTAGAGTGTTGCAACATGAAGAGAAGTTTAACTCCATGACTCTCATCATACAGTATATATTTCAAATATTTTGATTTCCAAATTATTAATACAAATAAATCTCTAAGCTGAACACTAATTCACTAACTTATTAATTAAAACTGAGTCTTGAATTTTAAAAATTAATTTTTCTAGTTTTGTTTTATATATGCCTGTGACTGAAATCATAACTGCAATCAAATCGTGTGTGTGTGTGTGTGTGTGTGTGTGTGTAGGAAAACAATTAGTCTCAGAAAGATTGATAAAATAGATTAAGAAAATGGAGCTAAGGACAAAACTAAACCTGAAGTCCAGTTTCTAGAATCTGATACTCCATTCTAACTTCTATAACAGAAAGAGACAGTGCATACTAGACTTAAAATTCTGAATATTCACACTCTGTGTGGATGATATATCAAACTTTCCCAGTTCTATATATTCATATGGCACATATATTGCTGTTTTTTTTTCAACATCTCTTGGCATGTTTAATGTTCACCTATTCACACATGTGTATGAGAGCAGTTAATGACTTACAACTCTGTCAGTTTTTAAGTGCTGGTAACTTGTAAATTACATCAAAACCATTTAATCAAAGTCTAAGGTTTGTATATATTCATAATGTGCAATTATCACTCTTATCTCTTTCTGTAGTTTTTAATTTTTAGAATTGACATTCATTACAACTTTAACAACAATTCCAATACCATCTGGAAGTCCCTATGCGAATTGCTGCCTTTATGAATTGGAGGTCTCCAAGAGTCAAATATAAATAAAGCCAAACATTTTATGGTGGTTTAGTTCTTTAACATAATATATTTAGTTTTATTCATATTGCCACAAGATGGAATATAACTTCTTTTTAAAGCTGAATAACATTCCATTGTAGGTATATTTTATGTTTGGCTTTATAGCCACCCATCTCTATTGGATAGCAGTTTTTTCCACACTCAAATTCTCAAGAGTGGTATAGTCCTCAATAGTTCTTCCCTTGATTTTAATTTTCATATCTAAATGCCAAAGTGTTAAGGAGCACTGTCACTCTGTTGTCCAAAATAATTGTATTGTATTTAATGAGTAAGAAAAACTCCACAAACTTTGTGGCACATTTTCACATTGTAGCTATTTCTTACTTTCTGTATTTACTTTCCTTTTGGTTTTTTTTTTTTTTTTAGATGACCTGCTATACCCAGTTCATATCCATTTATTTATGATCTTTCCACCAAGGCACATAGCAGATCTTTGCCTGTATAATTCTGGTGTGGTAGCCTTGCCTTTGGTGTCAGGAATGCAGACCTCAGATAATGAAGATAGCTTCTTTCCTCTTTATGTGCTTTGAAACCACAAAATGACTAGGGAAGTCTTTTCTTTGTTCAGAAAATTGATTACCTATTCAAGCTGCTTCAAAACTTCAGATATATTCATGTTTTCTTCTTTTCTTTATTTCTTCACTAATTATGGTAATCTTAGTCAACAATCTTCAGGCAAACTAAAATGCAAAAGCAGAGTTAGTATGTATTCTTTTAAACTATATTTAGAAACATGCATTTACTGATATGTTGATAGATGCAATTAGAAATCATCTTAAAATCCATATTTTAATCTGCACTGTCACAATATGTATGTGAGATTCATTGAACAATATTATTACTTACGTCTCAGCTTCTCATTCTTCAAGCAAATGTACAGACTACTATTAATGTTGACCCAAATCCTCTGTTATATCTGAGGATGGTGCTGGAAAGCATAGAAGTTAAAGAATTAGATACTGTATCCATAACATACATCAGAAAGATCAAGATACTCTATCCTAAATGTAACAGAATAAGTTAGAAGCCAAAATCCACAGCTAAGCATTGAGCCTAACTCCTAGAATCCTGTTTCAGGGAGTGAGAGAGAGAGATGAGCAAAGGGATCAAGCCTAGATTAGAGAAACACACAGAAACAAGTGACCTGAACAAGGCATAGCTCACGGACCCGTGTTGGGCAGGTGCGGAAACTAGCATAGGACTTAATCAGATTCCTGAAATTTTGTGTTAGTTAGGAGGACTGGGAAGTCTTGGAACCAATGGTAGTGGAACCAGGATGAATCCCTGGTGCACAAATGGACTTTGGAAGTACATTCCCCATGGTGGGTTACTGTCTGAGACCAGATATATGGAGGAATGCCTAAGCCCTCTCCAAATTGATTGACAGACTTTGAAAATCCACATGAAAAGCCTCACCCTCCCAGGTGAGTGGATGGTGTGTGGGTTTTTGGGGGTCATTAGGGACATGAGAAAATTCGAGGGAGAGGGAGCTGGGATTGATATGTAAAATAAGATTTTTCTAATTTCAAAAAAAAAAAAAAAGGAAAAAGGAAGCCAAACAATAAAAGAACTCAGTAGTATATTTTCAATAATGCAAAATGTCTAATAAAACACTAAGTTCCAAGTCATAAACACATGCTTACTGACCTGTCCTACCTTAGAATACAAGGTTTCCTTCGTACTCTGATATTTTATTAGAGGTGGTTCCTTGAACACCAATTCATCTGCCTAACTGGGTATCCCCAAAGTTCCAGGCTCCTGAATACAGCTAGTAATGGTGAAGGACTAAAACACAAGTTTTCTTTGTGCTGCAGAGGTCTCTGACTGATGATAGAAAAGATCTATAGTTTAGGTTGCAAGCACTGATCTTCCAGGATGGCTGGGTTTTCTATCGCTGGGAAATAAGTGACACGGTTAGCTGCCAAAGATTGGTTATACCTAATTTCACAGTAGGAGTCAAATGCACAGTCTGGGTGAGTTTGTGGCCCAGACCCATTCTAAAGTTGGGAGTAATTCAAATAGTATCTTTAATTTGTTTTACTAACTGCCATGTCTTTCATGGCACAGAACATCTTAATGCTTCCTTTTTGAATGTTGAATATATGAAGGCTCTTTCCATCCAGCCTTGTGATAGATGATCTCAGTGAGCAGGAAAAACACCTGAATAGAGGTCTGTGCTAAAATACATGCTTTCCTCACAATAAACAGCATTTCTTTATCTTCTAAGATGTGAAGGAACATTAACAGAGAAGGAGATAATCACATTGCTTGAGAAATAGTTAAAACATAGTATATAAATAAAATCAGTTTCACTAATAGTTAAAAATCAGAAGAAACAAGAGGAAATTACTGTCAATTTAGCCAAATTAATTTGCACCCTATTATGATTAATAAACCTATGTGAACAAATAAGAGTAAACTACTATCAACTTAGCAGAAATGAGTGGTTCTCCATTGTGATTAATACATATACATGAACAAATAAGAAACTCTATATGAATTGAGTTAGGTACCAAAGACACAGACTCTACTCTTTACTTTTTTGCCTGAAGTGTTTGGGAGAAAGATTCCCAAATCAATAAACCAAAGTATACATCTGATGCCAGGTGACATTATCAGAGCAAGAATAAATATGAACTTAATAAATATTCAAGGTTCAGAACCAAACTTGTTTAAGTCTGTCTTGTCTTGAGAATTTCAATTAGAATCTAACTAGGTCAATTAGAATATCCGTCCCTTTCTAAATCATTCATGAAATTATTTTCTAATGTCTCTCACATCTATCTCTGTGTGTACATACATGGTTATTATCGTTTACTTCTACAGAAAAGAAAGATGACTTTGCCTTGCTTCACTCTATGTATATGAAGAACTGGCAAATTTCAACCAACTACACATGTAACTGACTGTACATTTAGGAAAGTTGTTACTATTGCTTAATCATATCTAAGTGCTTCATTAAACTTGCAAATGGTAATTTATTATGATGTATTTTCTTCACATTTTAGTCAGTTTATTTAAAATGAGGAGTTATTTTGAAAGCATTATTAATACATATGTTTTTAAACATATCTGTGTGTATACATGAATTTCTTTGATTTCATAATGTTAGACCAGGCAAAGGAAATATGATAAACAAATTTTTTTTAGAAACTATTACAAGATACTGTTATGAATGAACTGTATCAGGATACAAATATAGTATACAGATGAGTCCATAATTTTAGCATAAATGTGTTTGAAATAATGTATGTGCTGCTCTTAGAGAAACTTTACAGTGGGAGGCTTAGGTAGGAAGATTAATGTAGACAGAGTTTCTGTTCTACCTGTTCCCACAGCCTCTTCATTCCGAATAAACACTCAAATGCTTATATTATTTGTAAACTGTTTGATCAATAGCTCAGGCTTTTTATTGGCTAGCTCTTTCTTAATTATTAACTCATTACTATCAATCTATGTATTTATATCTGGCCTTATCTTACTGGAGAATGCTTGGCATCCTACCTTCCCAGTAGCTACATGGCATTTCTCTGGCAGCTTCTCTAGCCTTCCTTCTCCTAGAATTTTCCTAGTATGGTATCCCCAACTATACTTCCTGCCTGGTTAATGACTAATTAGCATTTATTCATCAACCAATAAGATCACATACATTCACAGTATATAGGACATCTCCTATCAGATTACAGCATGCGATGCTGCTGAGGTAACTTGGCAGTGGAAGCCTGAGGAGAGAAGATCATCTTGAGCAGCTGAAGTTCTCAGGAATATGATTACTTTGAAGACATTCTGGATATAGAGCATCCCAATATGAAAAGCAAACTAAAGAAAATGTGACTCAGCATGGAATAGCATATAATACTATTATAATATTTTCAATCATACAATTGTATTTTCATAATCATGAATAATTATATAAGTTCATTAAAAAAACTAACAGTACAAATATCTGAAGAGAGATGATATTATAATTAGTGGATTAAAGTTTCTCTGTAGTGAAATCCTCATGATCAACAGCTTCTTGTTCTTCAGTGGGAGACATCCTAATTTTCTAAATTTAAAATGAAATATCTATTGAAGAATCATGAGTATGTTCAAGACTGTACTAATGATAATGTGTAATTTAGTGAAGCTTTCACTTTCTATCATCTAGACTGAAGTTTATGGAGAATATTTTCTGCTAACCAGAAAATATTTTCAAAATCATTACAAAGGATAAGCACATAATAGTCATACAATATTCAGGATAAATGAAATTTATAATCAGATTTCTTTTTTCACTGGTGTATAAACATCAAGAAATATCAATGCAATAGCATGAAAATATTGATTAAAATATCAAAAGTGTCTTCATTTACAACACAGGTTATTGCTGTCTAACCTTTCTTTGACAGCTTTTGTCATCTTGACAAACCAGTTAGCATCAGTGACTTACAGCTCCTTGCACTCTGCATTTAACACAGTCAGTAGCCACACTTCAAATTGCCATACTCCATTATCATGTTTCTAGATGTCAGATGTGTCTGAAGGATATCATTTCCTTGAAGTGTAAATTCCTCTATTTATCTTTGACTGTCAGTGTCAAAATATGTGATCTTTGATCACTAATCTAATTCTTTATGAAGCTGTAAACAGACAAAAACAATGTCAGAACTTGATTTTGATTGATAGATTGTTTTTTACGAATTTAAGATTCAGATGAAGACTTCAGAGATTTCTTATGTCCTGTGTCATCTTGGATCAAACAAATCTGTATTAGCTGAATTTAAATGGTGATGCCTAAATATTTTCAGCAACTTGTGGCTTAGAGACAGCCCTCAAATACAGGCTTCAGAGCAATTGTTTTGCTAAGCCTAATTAAATATTAAACATTGAGTTTTTATCATCCCAATGTATAGTAAATAGAATCCTATAAGACAGGTGAATATAAAGAATATATGAATAGCTTTCAGATAATCAGTTGATATTTAGACACAGTGTTCTCATCCACATAACAAATAGAATTAATTTAATTAAAATAGATTTTTATGATGATATTTTCTTCGTATTAACCAATGACGGTCACTGGCTCTAAACTTTGTCATAGAAAACCAACAAAGTTAAATACTTATGCTTTCATATGGCAAGAATTTAGATATAAATAATTATATACAAAAATGAATTCAACTATATATTAAACATTTAATAATGTAACAATTCATGTATTGCCAAAATATGTGATGACACTATTTTTATTTTCATACACAAAATTAGTTCATTTTTATAAACAAAATTAATTATTGTTTGGCTTGTTGATAAATTAAATTAATGTCTTATTAGCCTGAAGAATATAGGGAAAAAATGAAAAGAATCTTTCTTAAGATGGAATTTTTAAGTATTTTACTTACAATATAAATAAAACATAAATGAAGAGGACATAGGAAACCAAATCAATGTATGTGATAAAACTATTTTGATACTAAGTTCTTTAATGCATTTTAGCCATTAACACATTTATTATATTCTACCTGTAATAAATTCATAATGAAAAGTGTTTATGCATTATTTCTCATTCTGTCAAAACATATGCATTCTGATATGTTAACAAAAAATTAGTTACAAAAGATATGACTGTACCAGAAGAGACTCATCATCTCTTGAAGGCACAGGAACTAACTGCATACCTTAAATCAGAATGTGTGGGTTATCTGAAGTTCAAAACTAAGACAACAATTCATAGTCTTTACACTGTTAATGAATAGTTATGAACCAGAAGTCACTACTGAATGATGAAATGATTATAATGCCAAACATGTAATGGGAGAAATCACCAAACTATAATGTATATTCCAATAACAGGTTATTAGATATTATAAAATGAATTTAAAAATGAATTACAGTGGAATTTTTATTCCAAATTAGTAAGGCAAAGTAAACAAATAAAACCTAGAGATATACATTTACATTAACACTATTTTGGGATATATTTTGCTTTTCTCGTTCTGGTGGGGGCCAGAAAGTGCACAGGATCTACAGAAATAAAGGTATATATGTGTGTAAAGAGGCATGAGGCTTATGGGAATCAAAGCCAAGGCCTTTGGAGGAATCACCCAGTACTCTTGGGTACTGAGTTATTTTTCAATGCCTAAATTTTGTATTTTTTTAAAGAAGCACACTGTAAAACATTTGCCTTCCTCAAGTGTAATGTTTTTTTGTAAAATCTATTTTGTAGAATTTAAATAAATAAGAATAAACATCATCAAAAATAACAAAAGAATTGCCAGCATTGCAACAAAAAAATACATTGTCATATTATATTAAAAAGTTATAATTTAGACATATAAAAACTACTGAATGTAAATTATTGTCACTGGATGCCGTGAGGATCCAGTGATTAAAGCAGACCAGAAACCAGAGGCCTTGAACCAGACTAATGACTAATTGCAATGAATATTTGCCAGTAACACTAATTGGACAGAAGGGTATACTGTGTGACACAGGGTGGCTTCAAACGCTACCAGCACAAGTGATGAGGTGGTGGGTAGACAAAAGAATGGTGAAGCAAAGGGGTTTTCTTGCTGCTTTGTTTGTTTTTCTTTATCATTGTTTGGTTGCTTGTTTGATTTGGTTTGATTTTTTAATTTTGTTTTAGAGGTTAGGGGAGGTTATAGAGCGAATGGAAGGCAAGCAGAATTGCAGCGAATGATGTAAAATTCCCCCAAAATTCAATAAAGAAAGTGTACTGAAAAACTATTGTCACGAAGAGTGAGAAGTCATTACTAAATATTTTCAACTTCTAAAGAGATGGTCATTTTTTTTTTCAGTTTTTTTATATGGTAGATTACATTGATTACAGATTTTCACATGTTGCACCATCTGTGAATATGTGGGATGAAGCCCACTTGATCTTAGTAGATACGATTCTTGATGTGTTCTTGAACTATTTTTGTGCTTATTTTACTATTTTTTTCATATATGTTCATGAGGGAAATTGGTCTGTAATGCTCACACTAACTGTAGCCTCATAAAGTGTATTTGGGCATGCTCTTTCTTCTTCTATTTTGTGGAATTATTTGACAAATATCAGATTTAGCTCTCCTTTGATGGTCTGATAGAATTCTGTACTGCAACTATCTGGCCCTGGACTGTTTTGATTGAGAGACTTTAAATGATAGTTTTTGTTTCTGTGTTAGATACAGGCCTGTTTAAATTGTTAACCCGATCTTGAAGGAACATTAGTAAAAAGTATCTATTGAGAAAATTGTCCATGTCTTTTAAATTGTTCAATTATGTTTACTACAACCTTTAAAGTATTATCTAATTATAATTTGGGTATCCCCATGTCTTTTGTAAAGTCCAACTGGTCATCTTTGTTTTATTAATTTGGATATTCTTTCTTAGCCTTTTAGGTAGTTAGATAGTGGTTTGTCTCTTATTGATTTTCTCAAAGAATCAACTCTCAGGTTCATTGATTCTCCCTATTTTTCTCATTGTTTCTATTTGATTAATTTTAGGCCTGGGTTTGATTATTTTCTGCTCTCCACTCTTCTTGGATGTTTTTACTTCTTTCTGTTCTAGAGATTTCAGGTTTTCTATTAGATAACTAGTATGAGATTACTCTAATTTATGAAGGTACTTTGTGCTATTAACATTCTTCTTGACACTGCTATCACTCTGACCCATAATTTTGAGTTTGTTGTATGTTAATTTAAATTGAATTCTAATTCAACACTCCTTCATGATAAAAATCTTGAGAGACTAACCATACAAGAGACATATCTATGCATAATAAAGATAGTATATAGCAATCAAATAGCCAGAATCAAATTACATGGATGGAAACTTAAAACAGTACCACTAAAATCTGGGTCAAGTTTAAGCTGATCATTTACCCCATATGTATTCATATTTTAGCTGGAGCAATAACACAACAAAAGGAGACCATGGGTGTACAAACTAGAAATGAAGAAATCAAAATATTGCTATTGGCAGATGATATGATAGTGGACATCTGACCCCAAAAAATTCTACCAAGGAACACCTTCAGTGAATTGACTGGATATAAAATTATATCTAAAAAAAATCCATAACACAATGCCTGTCCATCTTCATCCTGATGGTATTTTAATGAAAATTGCATTGAATCTATAGATTTCTTTGGATATCAACTTTTATTATGTTACTCCTATCAAACTATGTGCATGGAAGATCTTTTCATCTTCTGATACTGTCTTCAATTTCTTTCTTCAAAGACTTGAAGTTCTTGCCATACACCTGCTTGTTTAAAGTTTCCTCAATATAGAGGAAGCCATTATGGGCTTAGGAAGAAACCTTGTTCTAGGGCAATTATGAAGAACTCATAGGGATGTCCCCTTCTAAGATTCCTAGCAGTAGGGGAAAGTATGCCTTAATGGGCCTTTTCCTGTAAAGAGATTGGTGACTACCCTATTGTCATCACTGAACAGTCACGCAGTAACTGATGGATACTTACCTGTGTTGAGCATATGGCAGTACTAAAGGCAGCATAGAAGAGGTGAAGGCATTCAGTGAGAGATGAGATCCAAATTTTCATAAAATTTCAGTCTTTTCTGTTGTTTCTTTTCCTTGTGGTTTCTAGCATTTCATTGTGAATTCACTAGTTTCTTAATGAGAGGTACAGAAAATATGCTTAAGTCACCTGTTTTTATTGGAAATAAAGGTACTTTTCTCAAATTTATCATTGATAAAAGTCACTAAAAACAACTGATTTTTTAAATTTTTCTGAACAAGTCTTTCATGTGTGTCTATGAAGATCCTTATTTTCAAAATATAGTTTAACTTTATAATAATCTTGGTTTCCTAGTGTCATTAATAAGTTCATGTTTTCAGCTGCTAATGAAATTGAAATAAATGTAAATTTTGTTCTTGTCAGCAAATGTGATTCATATATGTATGTTTCTATTGATATAGTCATATATGAAAATCCCCACATTTCTTTTGTATTTTTATCCATCAGAATTATCATGAAGTATTTAGTAAATACATATTTAATAAGAGGCAATAACCATAAAATTTTTGGAAATTAACTCACATAAAGAAAATCAAAACATGATTTATTATGGCATTAGAATTAAGATTCTCTTATAATTCTGTTTGTTTCATAATGACAGAAAGGGGTTGTGTCTTGATGGAAGGAATAGGAGAGGAAGTGGGAGAAATAAATGTAGAGGAAATTGTGATATGTAACCCATGCCTGTGATACAAGGCCTGAGATGAGATAAGCCACAGAATGAGGAGAAAACCAAACCCTGTTATTTTGCTAAAGAAACAAAGCAATAAAAATGACTTGACTTTAGATTCTGTTATACTCATCAATGTCTCACTCAGCCATCATCAGAGAATCTTCTTTCCGAAGTAAATAAGCACCAACACAGAAACAGAAATGGGTGATATACACAGGGAAAAGATTTTGGAATACGCAATCCTAAATGTCATGTTTTCACCAAACATCTCCCCTGAGGGTTCTGGGTAGCTATTTGAAAGAAAAGCCAGATAGATTGTACAATCTAGAGAGAATAGATGCCACCAAAGAAACAGTGTTTTCCAGATAAAACAAGACTAATACTCATACTGACTCATTGTGACTGTGGCAACATTCAGATAATCTGAACAGTTTCCGTCCATATGGGGTCACAGTGCTAACAGGGGGAATTGGATACAAGGCTCCATCCTTGCCAAGAATCTCTCTGCAATTCATTTTTACTTATGATGGAAAAATTAGTTTTCCCCAATGGAGTCTTGCTGGGTATATTAACCTCGTTTGAGATTGTAAAGTTTGTGCCCAGTGGTAGATAGGCAGAGAAAACAAATGCAATGGTATTTTTGTAGACCTTTATTTGATATTTTTGGTTTAGATATTTTATCATTTTGGTTTTTTGCTTGTATATTATGTTTTCCAATTTTGTGTTTCTATGAGGATTTTTTGTGTGTGTTTGTTTATGTTTTGTATGCTTTTTCTTTTTTATTCTAGTTTTTAAATTTTATTTTAATTGTCATCTAAAGAGAGAGATGTAGTGTATGTAATTGGGTTGGTGAGGACGTAGCATAAGGCAGATGAAGTAGGGAAAATGATCAGAATATATTGTATAAAAATAGTATTTTCTGACCTACCTGTCCATTCGAAAATATATCTCTGCTTATCAAGAAAACCTAACTACAATAACTGTAAGTTTTGATTACTATATGTGATTATATATAATTTGTATTAAATTATACATTACATTTTTAAAAGAGCTGTATAAATCCACGCCTAAACAACAGTAAAATATACATATAACAAAAATTTCCTTAAATTGTATTAACAAACCAAATCCATACCAATGCAAAATGTTCATTTCTATATCATATTCCTTTTTTCTTTAGAAAAATATTGGCTATGATCATTAATTTTTCATATCAAATTCTGTTTAAATAAAATCACAACGTTATAAACAACAACAAAAGATGAAAATAATATTTTCTGTAACAAAGTACAAATACCTACTCTATTAATGACCACTTTCTGAATGGATATAAGGCCACATCCACAGAAGGAAATGCAAACATAAATACATATATATTTACATACATGTATATACATACATACATATATATAAATTCATTCCTAAGACCAAAGAGGGAACTTGCTACTGTTACTTTTTTCAACAAAAATAGTAACAAATCATTTAATAGAGCTCTCTATTGTGGTAGTTTATGCAGCATCATCAGTCTTTATCAGAGAAATTCCTTTCTGCTATGGACCTAAGTTAATACAGAGACTGGTCATTAGTCAAAATATAGATCAGAAGTGTTTATGGCTTGTGCATGGTGATATTTGAGTGTTAGAAAACTAGTGGCTACCTATCTTGATGACACTGCAACTCATACATTATAATTATAATTGGGGAGTGACAAGAATTATGACTATAATGGGGGATTTTTGTAGGAAATCTTAATTTAACTTTTGACCAATTGGAAAGAGAACTTTTCTTTCTACTCTTTGATACCACATAACAGGAATTAACTAAAGTAGTGGCTCTGTGAGCTTCACACATGTATTACTGTATGAAGGCATGAACAAATGTAAACACACACACACACACATATGCATACACACACACACACACAGACAAACACACACACACACACACACACACATACACAAACACACATTGCATACACAGACACATGCACAAAGAGTCAAATGAACAAACATATTCACAAACACACTGACACATGCATACACAAGCACAAACATAAATATAAGACCAGCAAGCACACATACACATTGAGTAAATAACTAAAATATGCTTTTGTTGTGCATTTTTCTGAAAATTTTTGCTTCTTATTCTGTTTCTTTTTCCTAGACATAAATTTTAAGCTAGGATTATTATTATTATTATTAATTATTATTATTATTATTATTATTATTATTTGCTAAATACTTTAGCTCTGTTTCTTTTCATCTAATAGGAAGCTGCTTAAAATTATGATGTTGGCCAAAAAAGACCCTTTATTACTCTTTGTCAGAAGCAAAGTGACGTTCCTTTTAGTAAGAAGCTTGTAGGCTTGAGAGATTTGTCATTGATATATTTTTATCTTTTTTTTTTCAAGACTTGAGGAATAGACACACCTTATTTTTCCATCCAGGCAATGTGATGGGTTTCTGGACTTTATTGTTTTAAATTCTGCTTGAAAACTGTCAATATTTCCGTGCACCCAAACTCATCTTTCAAGCTTAGTTCTCTAGTGAAAACAGAAAATAATAAACATGAAAGTTGTTTCTTCCCAACACTTCCCAACAGCTGAAGATTTGGTCATTTCACAGATTATCTTCCAAGTTGTCAATCATGACAATTTTACAAACCAGGCTGTCTCTCCACTGAAAATGATAACTTTAATTTTCTAGTTGCTAATTACAATTTACTTGCAAATTGTCAATAAACTACTCAGCTAATTATATATTTCTGTGCTTGGCTGTAGTGCAGGGAATAGATAAAAACTGACTGTTTTCTTCCAAATTGACAACTCTGCTTAAGTGATGGTTGCTCAGTAGGGGTAAGGAGCATGCCTAGATGTCCTAAGTTTATGTGTTTTTGTATGTAACAGGCATCAGCAAGGGCAATTGCACTAATGATCCCAGTATTTTCATTAGCTCCATTCAGGAAGTATATAAAGAATACCATAAATGGGAATAAGAAAGAAGCCTGAAGTGTCTACCTGTTTGTTTTATTCAGTTATGCTATACATCTGAAATGTGTAGCTGAAGGTTTTCTCAAAGAACCAACTCTTTGTTTCATTGATACTTTGTACTGTTTTTTTTTCTTTCTACTTCATTTATTCCAGATCTCAATTTGATTACTTCTTGTCATCTACTCCAGCTGGGTGAGTTTGCTTCTTTTTGTTCTAGAGCGTTCAGGTGTGTTGTTAATTCTGTAGTGTGACTATTCTCCAGTTTCTTCATGAGGGCACTTAATACTATGAACTCTTCACTTAGCAACACTTTAATATGGACAATTAATATGTGTGACCTTCTGAAACCGAGAAGCTTCTGTAAGGCAAAGACAAAATGGCAGCCTACAGAATGGCTGCCCACATCTGACAGAAGGCTGGTTTCTAAACCATGATCAAAAATAATACAAATAACTCAGGAAGCTGATTACCAAAACACCAAATAATCCAAATAAAAAGTGGGGTACAGAACTAAATAGAGAATTCTCAGTAGAGAAACCTAAAATGGCTAAAAGACACTTAAGAAAGTGCTCAATATCCTTAGCTATCAGAGAAATGCATATACAAATAACACTGAGATAACACTTTACTCCTGTCAGAATGGCTAAAATAAAAACCACGAATGAAAGTTCATGCTGGAGAGGATGTGGAGAAAGGGGAACACTCCTCCACTGCTTGTGAAAGTGAAAACTAGTACAATCACTATGGAAAATCAGTATGGCAGTTCCTCAGACAAATGGGAATCAGTCTACCACAAAATCTAGCAATTGCACTCATAGGCTATACCTAAAAGATGCATATTCATACAACAAGGATATCTTTCACCTATGTTTATAGCAGTATTATTTGTAATAGTCAGAACCTGGATTCACTACTCAGTGGAGGGACAAAAAAAAAAAAAAAAAAACCTTGAACAAAACATGACAATGGAATCTTGAAATTCACAGGTAAATAGATAGAACTAGAAGAAACAATCCTGAGTGAGGTAACCCAGTCAAAAAAGACAAACATGGTATGCACTCTCTCATATATGGATTTTAGACATATAGCAAAGGATTGCCATCCTACAATCCACACAGACAGAGAAGCTAGAACTCAAGGAGGATCTTAGGAGAAACATGCATGGTAAGGAGGCTCTTAGGGGAAACATGCATGGTAAGGAGGATCTTAGGGGAAACATGCATGGTTCCTGAGAGGAGAGGAAAGGAAAGGAACAAGATCTCCTGAACAAATTGGGAGTATGGGGGGAGGGGAGAGGGGGTTAGGAAAAAGAGAAGGGGAGAAGAGGAGGGGAGAGGAGGACATGAGGGAGCAGGAAGATTGAGTTAGGGGTAGAAGAGAGGAGAGAAAGAAAAGATATACCATAATAGAGGATCCATTATAGGTTTAAACAGACATCTGTCACTAGGGAAATGCCCAGAAATTTGCAAGGCGTTCTCCACCTAACAATGTAAGCAATAGTGGAGAGACTACTTTAAATGCCCTTGCCCTATGATGAGACTGATGACTACCTTATATGCGATCCTAGAGACTTCATCTAGTAGCTGAAGGAAGCAGAAGCAGACACCCACAGGTAAACCCTGAGCCTAATTCTTGAAATTCAATTAGAGATAGGGAGGAATGATAAGCAAAGGGGTAAAGGCCATGCTGAGTAAATGCATAGAAACTGCTGATCTGAGCAAGTGGAAGCTAAGAAACCCCAGTCTGACAGCTGAGGAACCAGCATAGGAACTGAGTCAAGCTCCCTGAATGTGTGGGTCATTTAGAAGTCCTGGGTAGTCTATGGGCTCTTTGGCAATGCAACCAGTATTTATCCCCAGTGCAGGAATGGGTTTTGGAAGCTCATTTCCCATGGAGGGATACTCTCAGCCTAGATACATATAGAGAACAGCTTGGCCCTGCCCCAAATGATGTGACAGACCTTGAGGATCTCTTATGGAAGGCTTCTCCCTCCCTGTGGAGTGGAAGAGGTGTGAGATGGAAGGGTGGGTGGCCATGGGAGGTTGGGAGGGTGAGGAAACTGGTATTGATATGTAAATCAAGATTGTTTCTAATTTAAATAAAAAGGCAAAGAAAAAATAATTAAAATATGTAGCAATGAAGAAACAGAAAAAAATTTAAAGTGTATTCGGTAAGGAAAAAGAGGATATACATTTTAAAAAAGGAATGTATAGCTGAGACAGAAAGTGAATGCCTTTAGATAAGGACCTTGGTGAAAACATTTTTGTTTTATTGGGTAGACTACTATGGTATTTCTGTCCTAATGAAGTAGAAATGGAGGCAGATGACCTGAGTTTGTTTTAAATAATGCATATTCTTGCAACTTTTATTAAATGTTGTTTTGATTAATTTTTATTCTTCCTGCAACCTGCACATATACAAAATATATTTTTGTAACACAAATAATAAAAGCCCAGTGACAGATATTTGGGTTTATGTTGAATATCATAGAAGCAAATCAGTCAAGTCACCAGAGAGCTCTTACCTCTACCAAGGCTAGGGCAATTCTCAATGTGACTGGAGACTAATTGGACAAGACTGGATTAAAGTTACAATATGCTGGTCCTGTCTTACATACCTCTCTATTGCAGGGATAAAAGGCATGAACACTGTTTCTTTTTAGACTAATTCACTCTCATATAGCCCTGGATGGACTTGAACTCACTGGGATTCTCCTGCCTCTGTCTCTAGAATCCTGGGATAAAGATGTGTGCCACCTCTGCCTTGCCTGTATGGCTGTGGCTAGCTTTGCATTCTCATCTCTAGGCAAGCTTTATTAAACCATAAACAATGTATCCTCGCATATTTTAATTATAGTCCTTTTTCTTTCTGCCTCCTTTCCCAGTTCCTATTGGATGTGATCCCCATGTTCCATTGGAAAAAAAATCCTCCATAATATTTGCCTGTAGGCAAGTTTGTGATACTTTTTTAAAACTGATGCTTAATTTCAAAAGGCACCAAACACTGTGGTTGTTATCATCCTTGGTCAGGTAATCCTGGGAACTATAAGAATGCAGGGGGAGAAAGGCATAGGGAACAAAACAGCTTAAAGGGTCCCTACCTGGCTTCTGCCTGAGTTCATATCCCCAGATTCCTGACATAACTTCCATCAGAGATGATTTCTTGCACACTAGCGTAAGTAAAATCCCTTTCCTCACAAATTTTTACAACAACAACATAAACCCAAAGCTGCAGTGTTAACAAAACCCATAATTTACACCAAATGTCCGATGTAGTAATCACTTAATTTTGTTTTTATAAGGACGAACAACATAATAGTAAAATAACTATTACCATGGGCTTAAACTACAAAATATATTTGAAACATTCACCTATATGAGTTAAGACAATTCCATCACAATTTTTTGAATGTCTTGTGTAGTTATTCTTATTGAAGTGGTATTAGTATCTATAGAATGTAGGATTTATCATTTATTGATTACATATGTACTTTTATGGTTTACAGTCAGGTCAAATACAGGTTTTAAAGAAAATATTTAGGTTTGTCATAAATTATTCTGAACTGCATAATACATGAAACCATATTATGGGAAATACTTTATGGTATAACATTAAAGTTTACAGTCATGCGTTTTTGGGCTGGTTCATTGGCTTTGTGGTATAAATGAAAATATGTGACTGATCATTACTGTTAAATGTCATGAAGTCTGAATATTTATACCACTCTCTATTAAATGTGACAGGCAGCCAATACTTAAGAGACAATTTCACCTTGTTTGAGGACAAGAAAAATATTACAAATGCATCCCTCCAAGCAAGTTATGATGATTCATGGCAATAGCTATGCCAACTTAGATGCAAATATGAAGAATGACAGTCAGAAAATCCCAGCAAATGTCGTTTGTTTGTAAAATCATCTGCTTTTTCAACAAAAAAACCTACATTGTTTACTTATACAAAATCTTAATGCATTTGTTTATTTATGATGTCCTTGACATTAGAAAACAAACAAAAGCATATAAATATATAGTATACTAATAAAATAATGTATTATAAATTTTCACATCAAGCACTTTATAAAAAAGTTGATTAAAGAGTACTGAGTTCTTTAATATCACATTGCTACTACTTGCCCCTCAACTGAACTTGTAAAGAAAGTTTTAAAAATGAAATAACAACTTTCATATTTTCTATAATGAAAAAGAATATTAGATAAAATGGAAGGAAGGTAATGGGATGTGTGCAGTTAATTTGTAATGTAAAATTGCAGTGTCTCCTTATAGATGAAAACAAGAAATTACAGAGAATTATGAGGAATTCATTCCTCATATTCATTTATTCATTCATTCATTCATATATTCATTTAAAATATGTACATACAAATATTGAATATGGAATGAATATCATTAACCATGATAATACTCACTCTTTACATTATTTGTTTGGTTGTTTTAAAGATATCACTCACTGTGAAATTTATTCTACAAAATCAACCCTCGATGGAATGTAGTATACCTTGGCTTTTATCCTGGGGGCTAATGAGGGGAAGAAAAGAAGAGAGGAAAGGGAAATGAGGGATAAGGGGAATAAAAGGTAGTTGTTGAAGCACTGTAAGCTGCTAAGGTGACCCAGATTGCCTTCTACGGAAGTTCATAAGACAATTTATCAGCGTCCTGGTTTGTTTTCTGTTGTTGTCATAAGTATCATGACACTAGCAACCTGTGGAGGAAAGGGTATGTTTCACTTCCAACTTACAATCCACGTTTGAGGGAGGCAAAGTTATATACTCAATGAAGATGCCTAGAAGCAAAAGTAAGAACAAGACCATACAGTAACACTTCTTACTTACTTGCTCCTCACAAACTCAATCAGGCGGCTTATTATGTTACCCAGGGTCACCTGCCTAGATACAGCAACAAACCTAGTGGCTTGGGACCTGCCACATTAATAAGCAAATGTACCCAAAGAATTTTCTACAGGCATTTTCTCATTTGGGATTCCCATTCAGAGATAGTGTCAGGTTGATAAAAATATCTTTCACTACAGTTACACCAACTGCTACAAAGCTTGGAATATAGCTGTTCTTCCCTAATGGATTATACAATAATGATTCAGGAAATTTGGATGGTGCTATGCTATTATGGCAGTATGAGCTCTTGTCTTTCTTGGCAGAAGAAAAATGGCTACACACCTGCAGAATGTCATCAGAAAATGTATTTTGCAAATATGAGAAATCTGATCATCCAGAAAAAGGGAAAATTTCAGCTATGTTGGAGCCCAGCAGTGGCTCAGACAACCTCAAAAAAGAACACTGAAATATGCAGACCAATAATCATCTGTGGTTAGATGGACTACAGGGCTTGTCTCCAGTTGTTCAGTTAGTCATTAAGTTTCTTTGGGGAAGCCATGAAAAGAGGAAGGCTCGTGTCTGAAACCTACCTTTCCACAGCCTGCAGCTATTTCATTATGTACATCATCTTGGTCATGCTCAGCATTTATATCTGCATGCTTTTGTTGATTTTGAGAATAACTGCCTTGGAATTCTAGAAAAGTTTCTTACTCAGGAAAGGTTAGAAAAGACTTACATTGGAGGAATGCTGTCTAATTGTAACACAAAGGTTTTTTTTTTTCTTTTTTCTTTTTTTACATATCGATCCCAGTTCCTTCTCCCTCTCTTTTTCCATCTCTTCCCTGTCACATGCATCCCAACCATCCTCCCATATCACCCCCCCTACTCCACATGTAGGGTGATGCCATCCAGGAGGGGTCATCTAAATCTGTCCAGATTCAGACAGAGAGGACGAGACCAGGTTGCAGAAAAACACAGAGGCAGCAGACCTGAACAAGGAGGAGCTAACGAACCCCCAGACTGATAGCTGGGAATCCAGCATGGGACTAATTCAGACCCCCTAAACATGGGTCTCAGCTAGATGGCCTGAGCTGTCTAAGGGACCTCTGACAGTGAAACCAGGATGTATTCCTTGCATGCACATCCCTCATGGAGGGATACTCCCTTAAGCTAGAGACAGGAGAGAAGTCCTACTCCCTACTTCACAAGGGTGTTTTAGGCATAAGAAATAGTGTCCTTCTTTCTTTACTTTCCATTGTAAATTCTGATTTTTCAGTTGTCTGTCACCTTAGGAGGAAAAACAGCAAAGAAGTTTCACAAAAGTGAAGAAGGATTCAACAATTAAATGTTTGGGGGAAACATTAGGAATAAGAAGTGTATGAAGAAAGGACAAAAAATATTCAAGTTTCTTTCAGTATGGAAAAACTAGCCATTTGTACAAGATACTGCTCTTGTCTGGATTGTTTGACTTTATGCTGTATAAACTGGACATTCAGAACCCACAGAAAAATGACTGCTGAAACAAGATAGACATTGCTAATGATTCCTGCTTCATTGAAGAATTTGCCAGACATTCTGCAGGACACAGAAAAATGACTGACAAACTGCCAATACAGGCAGATAGTTGAAAGTTTCCTGCATTGCTGAAGAATCTGCCAGACACACTATGGCCTATAGGATGAAGATGGAACATTACAGAAAAACTTCAGGTGACTGACTAGGCAAGTTGTCTCTGTCAATTCTAATATATATATATATATATATATGTATATATATACATATATATATATATTCTAATAGTAATATATATATTCTTTTGTGATCTTTGATGGATTTGAAGACAGATAGCTATGGTTATAATTTTCCCTATTTAGGATTAAAGATAAGTTACTTATAAGACTATAGGACTTTAGACTCACAAAGATAGGTAGATGATAGAATGTTTTCTTTAAATATTGCTAAAATGTTAATGGATTAAATATTGTTAACTATGTTTCTTATTTGATAACTATTTTTATATATATTTTACTATGCTAAAATTAAAACCCTTCCTTCTATTGTAGACAGAAATGAGATGATGATAGATATCATACTGTAAATATGTTTCTCTTATTGGTTAATGAATAAGCACTGTTGGCCAATACTAAAGCAAGATAGGCGGGACTAGGAGACAAGAAAGTTTCCAGAACAGAGAGGAGGAGATTCAACATGGAGGACAGAAAGAGCAGAATGCCGGGCCCTACCTCCAAGCCTTCACCTAGGTGATGAAAGCAGAAGCAGATACCCACAAGTAAACTCTTACCTGAATTCCTGGAATCCAGCTCCAGACAGGAAGGAGTGATGAGCAAAAGGGTCTAGACTAAGATAGAGAAACTCACAGAAACTGCTGACCTGAACAAGGGGAGCTCATGGACTCCAGGCTGATGGCTGGGTAACCAGAATAGGATCATCCATACTCCCTAAATGTGGGTGTTAGTTTGTAGGACTAGGCAGTCTATGGGGCCTCTAGAAATGAGTCAGTATTTAACCCTAGTACATGAATGGACTTTGGAAGTCTAATCCACATAGAGGTTTAACCTCTCAGCCTAGACACACAGGGGAGGACCAGGGCCCTCCTCCAAGTAATATGACAGACTTTGAAGACTCCACATGGAAGGCCTACCATCTTTGGGGAGCAGAAAGGGGATAAGATGGGGGTTGGTGGGGGAAACAGGGGAAAGCAGGAGAGTGTGAGAACTGGAATTGACATAAAAAGCAAGCTTGTTCCAAATTTAAATAAAAACATTAAAATAAAAAAAGTTGTGATAATAAAATAACTCTTGATGACTTTGTGCTATACCCATATATCAGTGTCTCACTCAGCCATCCTCAGGGAAGGAAGCTTCTTTCCACAATAAATAGGATAAAATGTAGAAAACCACAGGCAGCTTCTATTAGAGAATGAGTGACCTTGGGGCACATAGTCTGAAGTGGGATTTCTCCATCAAATCCTTCCCCTTTTGTCTCAATTAATTCTGCAGAGGAGAAGGTAGAAATAAGCCTGTGGTAATAAATGATACCAAGGAAGCATGGCTTTCTAGAAAAACAAACAAACAAAAACCAGGGTTGACACACATATGAATTCACTGAGATTTCAGCAGCACTCACTGGCTCCACATCAGTCCTGCTCAATTCAAAGATGGATGGGGCATCAATACTCAAAGATAATGTAAACACAGGCTCCCTCACATAACCTAGAAACTATCACTATTTGGGGCCGTAGAAAAGGAAAACTTAATTTTCTCAATTGATGTATCAATGGAAATTCAAACAACTTTACAGGCAGGCCTCACGCACTGCATTCATGTGTTATGCTGACTTATATTCGGGCAAAATATACATGCACACAAAATGCAAAATAAATAAATAAATAAATAAAGCCTGTCTTATGCCAGTGTATGTTAATTGTTGTACAAATATTAGCATATAATGATAGCTTAACATCATACATTTATCATCTCCTAACATCATAAGTCTGGACACCATTTTAATGGCCCTATACTAAAAGATTCACCAACAAGCAATCCAAGGTGTTGATTTCACTATATTATTCCTGTATGACCTTTATCAATAAAAGCAGTTATGTGAATGATACAGAAGTTTATGATGAGGTAAGTCTTACATAAGGTAAGGTAGTTTAAAAATGAGACATATTTACCCTTTTCTGCATATTTTATTTGATGTAATTTAAAATTTTTTTCTAAACTCAAGGTAAATTAGTAAAGGAGGTAAATTAGGAAGGAAGGATAATAGTAGGCAACTGAGATTTTCTGCATGTTTGAGGTTTGTAGGCAAGGCAACCATTTAAAACAAAGAAAGACACAAGTAGAAAATGATAACATTATGGAAGAAGTATCTATGGAGAGAAAAGCCATGATGATAAATACAACAAACTTTTAAATAATGAGGTACCCTCCCATCATTTGCTATAATTGTCATGAGAAGATGAAAATCAAAATGTGTTGTGAGAAAGAAAACATCATGGGTAAAAATCTCTTAACTGTAATTGTTTATTTGTTGTTTTGTTTTGATTTTTTTCTTGCAAGGACAAATAACAGATATCAAATGAAACTGGAATCAAGTACAATATTGGAAGTTCTTTCACGGATCTTCAATGTTTGAACATAAGTTAAAATGATTGACTTTAAACAGTTATTTCCAAATGATACTCAACCAATATTACAGACAATCTAAGAATTGAAGGCACATCAAAGACCTTTTGAAAAGCTGAGGATTTATCCAGTTAGGAATGCTCTTTGAAAAAATAAATTGAGGACCTTATTTTAGTGTAAAGACTCAATACCAGTTTGTTCATGAAAACAGCTAATAAAAAATAGGGCAAACTTTAGGAATGGAGGACCTGAATAACAGGGATTTATTAAACTTGGAACCAAAAAGCTGTGAACATCAGGCAATCAACTCTGCTAGCAACTGAAGTAAAACCTTTAGAAAAATCCTTCCCAGATTTAGCACAGATCTCAGTCTAGATAGTTTTGATTTGTGACACGGGCCAACTACAGAGAATGAGCCAAGATTGCTAGTGCACAGAAGTCTGATATAATAAATGAGGATTGCCTTCAGGAACTGAATTTGTGATAATTTATGATGTATTAATGGAAATCTAATATACTGACTTCAGAACTTTCAAATGGAGAGAGAGATGACATTAGGTTTTTAATGCTGTACCTGGTGTTAATAGAGACAGAGATGAAAACATTATGGAAATTTAGTAGTGTAGGATGAGTCACATATGAAATAACTGATGCAAAAATTTCCTGAATAGTTGAAATATTAATTATACACAGTTAATGTAAATGTTCTAAGAGTACATTAGCTTGTCCACCTTTTATATCAGAATGCCTCAAATATGTTATGTGCAGGTACAACTTTGGAACCTGATTTTATACAATGAATGCATACTAACAAATATGTGGCCCTTATGAAAGGGTAATAAATCCTACCTTATTTATGATTCTGTTTTATTCTTCTAATCCTCATTCCTATGAAGAAAATATATACTTTCACTGTATAAAATATTAAACTGAAAATATAGAAACACTGAAGAGGGTAAAAAGATTATAGCATATGTGGTTTTGAGTATAATTGTGGAGGATATAATGATATTCAAAAATATGCTTTAGTATTCTCCACAGAAGGTCTTCCCCCCCACCCCCGGGAAGCAGAAAGAGGATCAGCTGGAGTTTGGTGAGGGTGATAGAGGAAATTGAGGATGGGAGGGTTAGGGAACAGGGATTGACCTGTAAAACAACCTTGTTTAAATTTAAATTAAAAAAGGCTAAAACAAATGCTTTAGTGTAAAATCTTTAAAAAAAAAATTCAATAGCTGTTCAAATCATGGAGTATTTTAACAAATTTAATAAACTGGAGTGCACAAAATTTCATTGACCTATGAAATTGAGAACAAAATTTTATTAATTATATGACTGAATAAAGTATTTGGTAGATGTGTCTTTATTTAAAGGTCAAGCGTTAACAAGCAGTTCTAAGCTAATAGATATTGGTGTGTACTTTAAGAATTGTGTGTGGAAGAAATAAATTAGGAAAATCCTCAGTAAAACTTCTAAAACAGATGTGTCAAATGAGCACACAAGGAAGACAATGAGTGTGGAGACAAGGATAAAGAGGGATCAACAGGAGAGAGAAGCTTTGTTTACTTAGCAGACAAATGTCTGCAGATCATATGGCATGTTACTGAACTTTGAATGAGCTATTTCTAAACAAAAATGGAGTGAGATTGCTGTATACAAAGCTGCATAAATTCTTATAAAGCACATAAAACCAAAGCACTGGACAAAAGTAAGAATCAAAATAAATAAATATATAAATAAAAGGTTTAGAATTTTTATTTGATGGTTCTATAAAAAATATGTTCTCCAATGTTTCTTTGAATGCTTTATTCTAAATTTTGTGTTATGGTCAAGTGTGTTATCAAGTGCTTGTTTTATGAATGAGTAATTATTAAGTAAATTTTTAAATAGTTTTGAATGTCACAAAAATAATAGAAATTCAACAGAAGATAGTGCCAGTATTTCTGGCTACAGAGTTCACAGATATTAATTGGAGTCCCATAAAGTAAAGAATATAAATCTAAATAGCATTTCATTGTCACTTTTCTTATAAGGTATTAGATTGAAATACACATAGGTAGGTATATACATATTTTACAATAAAGAAAGAAGCCTGATAGGTATAATAGGTGAATCTCCAGCAATTGATGTCAATATGATACCGGCTTTAAAACGAAACAAGAAAGCAACAAAAAAAACAATAAAACTGACTTATTATTTGAGATTCCAGTTATTTGGCCAGAAGGACTCGTATTTTATCAGTTCGAGACTTTGCAGATCATCTAAGAGAGTTGAGAGTATTATAAACACTTGAAGGAGCACCAGCATAGGCATTCATTGTGATGCTAGTTTAAGAAAAATTGAATAATGCACATAGCAATTTTCTGTCATCTAAAGATGCTGGATGAAGTGAAGATTTACCAAGAATTGTATAAAAGATCAGTTTTATCAAACTTCTCGTTTACCATCTAGAAAGTATATGAGAAAAATACTGTTCTAAAATATAATAATAAAGTGTAGGTTAAACTGATATGTGAAGGAAACTGAGTATGCAGTGACCATTATAATTGAAGACCATAGTAAAGTCAATCAGTGTAATAATTTTGTAAATTTGATATTAATTTTGCAGTTACATTTAAGTCTATTTTTGGATAATATAGACTTAGACAATCCTGTAGATTTTTTCTGCATTCTCTAATTCTTATCCTCTCTCTCATACACATTATAAATACAAACTGATTATTCAATTTAATGCTCTCATCTCTTTCTCTCTCTCTCTACCTCTCTCTCTCTCTCTCTCTCTCTCTCTTTCTCTCTCTCTCTCTCTCTCTCTCTTGTGTGTGTGTGTGTGTGTGTGTGTGTGTGTGTGTGTATGTATGTATGTATGTATTTATAAAAGACAGAAGGACAGTAAACATCCATTACCTTCAGCTCTTCACCTAGGGGCAGGGTCCTGTGAATTTTCTCCTATC
This sequence comes from Cricetiscus sungorus, assembly GCA_030556225.1. Classification (NCBI taxonomy): domain Eukaryota; kingdom Metazoa; phylum Chordata; class Mammalia; order Rodentia; family Cricetidae; genus Cricetiscus; species Cricetiscus sungorus. The sequence goes on from JANBXA010000730.1 coordinate 92,273,808, forward strand.
TATGTTGGCAAGTCATTTGGTGCTGTCATGTTTTAGGCCATGTTTACTGTTGAGTATTCATATGTGTAACTACAGTCTTATACAGAAATCACTATAGTATAGTGCAGGTCCTCTGGCTATTCAAATATTTATATTACCTTTATGAAATGGTTCATGAGCATCAGATATAGAGGTTGTAGCATAGATGCATTAGTTGGGGCTGGACATCCCCTAGTCAGGGTCATTGTTCTCTGCATTTGACCAGTTGTAGCTTGCTGGGCTAGTCACTGTTACAAAAAAGAAGCTTCCTTGATGAGGAGTTAGAGCTACACATATATATGTATGTAAGGCTGTGTATTTAGACTTCACTGTGAAATTATATTGGCTTAGCAAATGTGGTGATATATTTTTTATGATCTAGTAAAGCTTGACTAGAGATCAGAATTCAAAGCTAGCCAGAGCCATAAAAGCAGGGCAGTGAATGCACACATCTTTAATTCCAGAAGACAGGCAGATGGATCTCGGTAAGTTCAAGGCCATCCTGAACTGTATGAGGGTGAATCAGTCTAAAAGAGAAACAATGCTCACACCTTTAATCCAAAGAGTAAAGAGAATATAAGGATCTCAGTGCAGTTTCAGGGCACAATCTGCAATTTTGTGAGGATGCAATCTGAGGTTCGGTGAATTGATTGTTCTGTCTGAGTACTGACAGAGGTTAACATTCTCGAATGCCTTGGCTGTTTTATTTTTCTCATCTTCAGCTTAAACCCCAATATCTGTCCTTGGGTTTTTATTATTTGTGCTACAAGGGATGTGATAGTACAATTTCCTTTTTAACGTATTGTGTGTGTGTGTGTGTGTGTGTGTGTGTGTGTGTGTGTACTAGAGAGAATAGAAGAGTTTGTTACATACACTTGATCTAAAGTTACAAGTGATTGTGAATTATGAGAAACACAAAATCTTGGCAAAGCAGTTCCAGAAGACATTCTTGAAGAACAGAAAATATTTTAAATTGCTAAGCTATCTTCCTAGCCCCAATAATGTTGCAATTTTAATGTCATGACAAGCAAGTCAATATGTGCAGAGGTATATTGTGTCTATTGATGCAATTTCCACTACTAATAAGATATGTGGCCAAATTAGATTATCACCAAGTAAAAAATTATAAAGTCAAACAAAATATGGTATATACAAAAAATTATATTGTCATACATGGAATATGATACTATTTGTTTGCAGCAAATTGGAAAATAATTTGGTTAAAAGAAGATGCAGGAAGACAAGTATCCTGTCTTTATCCCACAGGGGGAATATAGTCTTAAATAAACAAATATTAAATCCTAAACATGTGTATTTAGGACATGATAGTAAAAGTGATTTCTTTTTTTTTGAGAGAAGGATATTTTAGTGAATAAAGAAAGAGCATTGGATTACATGTGGCATAAAATCAGATTGGGAAAATAATTGGGGGCAAAAAGGGATAAGTAGGAAAAGATGGAGGGGGAAGTGAGGTAAGGTACAAAGAAGAATACAGGCATAATGATATACATGTATTAAGGCATCCTGTGTAATCCATTATTTATTTCATAATTTAAATTATTAAATGATCTCTAATTGAGAACTCCAGCAATGATCAACAATATTTTCTGATTATATCAATATACCAAATTGTTGAAGTTCTCTCTTTTTCACTGAAACCATCTTTTGTTGATCTGAATTTGCATTGGAAAATGAAACTAATAAACAACTAATATGGGCAACATAATGGTGACTAAATTAGGATGAGATGTTTACTTAAATTACCTTACTTTTTGAACAATAATCTTATGAGATCATGCTCATAGCCCCATAATTTTCAAAGAGGTGTGATAATTTTTGCATGGCATGCAAATATTTTCCATGCTTTCTATACTATTTTTAGATACTATTATCCCAACCAAAATTAAAGAAACCACCCACATTCTCTTCTGTGTAAGAATGTTACATGTTTCTAGGTTTCGGTCTTACCTGTGTGTATTCATGAAATATTTTATTATTGTCTTTTTCTATGATGATCTTTAACCATCTTATTCTCTAAACACTGCCCAACTCATAGAATATTTTATAGTTTTTTAGATATTTCCCTGAGTTTACAAAAATCAGGTGAATGTTTCTATGCAGTAAACAAATCTCAATGAGGAAGTGTCAGGACTCTCGTTTCCTCCAATGGACTTTCTCTAGTCTTAAGCTGTTTCAAGGTTTACCCATGTTTTGATAAGACATATGATACACAGATTATCTTTTCCTTCTAATCAGTGGAGGAAACTTTTAGTTTTCAGTCCTCATAAATAAGACAGAATATTTGCAACATAAAAAATGCCCCATTAAAATATTAATTAAAAATTCAAGAATATGAATACATGAAGCATTAAAAACATTGAGTAAATTGTGTCTCATACAATGTAGGCAATTTAAAAGAATGATTTTTCATATGAATTAACATAATGTAAAAAAACGAGTATAGACTGAAGTCATCACAGGAATTGCCATGCAAATTCTTAAATGCTTGGTACTTGCATCTCACTTCTGCCTCACTTTTTATTGATATTAATCTTGAAAGGCATATGGGGAAATACTGTTTTTTTCACTTTTGGATTCCTGCTGCTCTCATTATTTCCCTCCCACATCATTATGTATTGTGGACACAAAAGAAAATCAAGGAGAATCTGAACAATGTTATTGTAGGTGTTTAAACAAACATAACACATGCTAGCATGTAAAAGATAATGAATTACTTAATCTGATTCCATCTGTATTCTGTATAGGACCTGCAATAGAATGTAAATATATGTCTCCATTTTTACTTTAAAGAACTGACAAAATAGTGGAACACAAATTAATCTTGATCTCTAATCCAAATTGGGATATTTAGTGATGTTTTAAATTTCCAGTCTAACGTTTACTACTTAAACTCAATATTTCATACGTATTCTTTTGGCTTATTTAATTTATATGACACAAAATAAATTCTTAAATTTAACAGCTACCAGAAAATAATCAAATTGAAACTTAAAAGAAGGAATGAATTCTGAGGAAAAAATTACTCTTTTATAACATGTAATAGAAATAGCTTTGGTATTAAGTAATTTTCAAGAATATATCTTGGCATGTATTATATATATTTAAGGATTAAAGGTTTAAGTCATTATTAACAAAGAGATTTTATTTATGTCTTCTGACACTTTATGTAAAAATAATTTCATACAGGCTATTCTCTGGAAGGTTAAAAAATTCACCTGTCTACTGTTTCATGAACACCCCATTTTATATCAAAAAGATTTTTGGTGACTGATAGATAAAGAATGGCCATGATGCTATGGTCTGAGTTTCAAAGATCAGAAAAAGTGTAAAGGTTAGTGATATAAGTGATTTACCTATCCCTGATTTAAAATTATAGCTACTATACTAGGTATAATTATAATAAGACAAGGAGTGTACGTTTAGTCACCAACTCTAGGATAGTTGGTTCTTTTATGATTTTTTCTATGTTGGTATATTTTCTTACTATAATAATCCTAAATTGTGTTACCTCATTCAGGATGGTATTTCTTTAAGTTCCATACACTTGACTGCGAATTTGAAGATTCCATTATTTTTGTCTGCAGAGTAGTACTCCATTGTGTAGATGTGCTGCATCTGCTTTATCCATTTTTCAGTTGAGGGACATCTAGGTTGTTTCCATGTTCTTGCTATTACAAATAATTCTGCTATGAATATAGATGACCATGTCTTCGATGCATGGATGTGGATCATTTGGGTATATACCTAAGAGGGGTGATTGCTGGGTCCTGTGGTAGACTAATTCCCATTTTCCTGCAGAACAGCAATACTGGTCTCCAAAATGGCTGTACAAGTTTGCACTCCCACCAGCAGTGGAGGAGTGTTCCCCTTTCTCCACATCCTCTCCAGCATAAGTTGTCAGCGGTGTTTCTAATTTTAGTCGTTCTGGCAGGAGTAAAAAGGTATCTCAATGTTGTTTTGATTTGCATTTCCCTGATAGCTAGTGTTTTTCAGCCTCTATAATTTCCTCTATTGAGAATTCTTTCTTCAATTCTGTACCCCATTTTTAATAGGGTTATTAGGTGTTTTGTTGACTAGTTTCTGAGATTTTTGTACATTTTGGAGATCAACTCTTTGTCAGATGTAGGACTGGTAAAAAAAAAAAAAAATCCCAGTCTGTGGGCTACCATTTGGTCTTGTCCACTGTGTCCTTTGCCTTACAGAAGCTTCTAAGTTTGAGGAGGTCCCATTTATTAATTGTTGATTTCAATGTCTGTGCTACTGGAGTTATGTTCAGGAAGAAGTCTCCTATACCAATTTGTTCAAGGGTACACTTTCTCTTTCTAAGAGAATCAGTGTGTTTTTGATCCATTTAGACTTGAGTTTTGTGCATGGTGATAGACATGGGTCTATCTGAAGTCTTCTCCACACCATCATCCAATTGTGCCATTTACAAAAAAAAGGAACATGGTATGTACTCACTCATATATGGATTTTAGACATAGAGCAAAGTATCACCAACGTATAATTCTCACCACCAGAGGAACTAGGATACACCGTGTATTCCAAGAGATTCTTATATGGTCCCTCACAAAAGGGGGAAGAGACAAGTCCCCCAGAGCACATGGGAAGTGGGGGGGGGTGAATGGAAAGAGAACTAGAAGAATGAGAAGGGGAGGGGAGGAAAGTACATGCGACTAGGAAGATTAAATCAGGGTAGGAATAGAAAACAGAAGAAAGAGAGAGGAAATGAGAGACACACACAGAGAGAGGCAGAGAGACATAGAGAAAGAGAGAGAGAGAACATAAAAGTGGGAGCCATTATTGGTTTGAAGAGAAAACTGAACCCAAAGAATTGTCTAGAGACCTACAAGACGGACTCCAATTAACAATTTGAGCAACTGTGGAAAGGCTACCATAAATGACCTTCCCTGGTTGTGAGGTCAACATCTAACTTATCCACCATCATGCAGCCCTCATCTAGTACCTGTTGGAAACAGAGGGAAACATGCATAACTAAACACTGAGTTGAACTAGAATCCTGATGCAGAGAGGACAAGACCAGGTTGCAGAAACACATAAAGACAGCTGACCTGTACAAGGAGGAGCTAATGGGCACCCCAGACTGATAGCTGGGAATCAAGCATGGGGCTGACTCAGACCCCCTGAATATGGGTCTCAGCTAGAAGGACTGAGCAGTATAAGGGACTCCAGACAGTGGAACTAGGATGTATTAATAGTGCACAAAAGGTCCTTGTGGACACATCCACCATGGAGGGATACTCCCTTAACCTAGAGACAGGAAAGAGGTCCTGGTCCCTGCTTTAAATGACTTGACAGATTTACATGACCTCACCTTGATAGCATAGCCCTACATGTGGCATGGGGGTGGTGGGATAGGAGGGGAGGGTGGTCAGGGTGCATGTGAGGGGGAGAGAGTGTAAAAGGGAGGGAGTGATGGAGGGGAAACTGGGATCGACATGTAAATAAAAAATAATAATAAAATAATACTAAATTGGCACTAGTTATGATGGAAAAAACATGTTAACTGTCTATCTCCTCTTTGTGTAAAAAGAGTTCCTATTTTGAATATAATTAATGAAATGTTTCTTAATTTTAAAGATTGCTGTGAATTAAGATCTCATCAGTCACTAAATTAGTACTACAAATACTAAGACTTTATAGTTCATTTATTTTGAAAGCTGTGTCAACCAACTATATGGAAGATAGAATTCTTGTGGAAAATGGTCTTTATTCTGTCCCTTGGTATGTAAGCAATTCAGAAAGACATGGTCTTGATTTCTATATCAGGTGAGTCATTGACACCTTGTGACAATAATGAGTGATTTGGAATGAAAGTATGATCTTACTCAATATTATAGATGTAACTAATAAAGAATTATTTAAAATATTTTTCTTAATTTTGATTGGTTGAATAAGATTTTTAAGAAAGTAATTATGGAAAGGATATGTATAAGCAAAATATGGATGGAGAGAAGATATTACACACAGACACTAATAGTGCAGCAGTTCCAATAATGGGTTGATACCTCCCCTGGTCAATGTAAAATAGCTACTGCCTGTTGTGGTGTGTTGTAATAGTTTAAGCCAAGATCAAAGTCGGACAAATGAAATTCCAGACTCTGGTAGGCTTCATATGTTTCCATACTCAATGAGTCCTACATGAACAAAACAAACTCTTTTTCCCTTTTATTAAGTATGGATTTTTTTTTTTAACTCACCCAATATGGTATGAATATAGGTTTTCTACAATTTATCCTTCCAGTTTCTTTCAAACTCCTAGCATATCTTAATCCATTCACTCTCTGTCTCTCAAAATAAAGAGGAGGCTTCTAATAGATAACAACAAAGTATAACAAAAAGAAATATCATAAGAAAAAACAAAAACCATCACATTGAACTTGGACAACACATGCCAACAGAAAAATTAAAGAACACCAAAAGAAGAATCAGGAATCAGAGACTTGTTATTTTTCAATAAAAGAATGAAAACACTAAAATGACATCTAAAGTACATATGCAGAATACAGTGTGCAGACCCGAGTAGGCCTTGTATTGTTACTTTAAATCTCTCTAAGTTCATATGAGATTTGCTCTGTTGTTTTAGAGGGCTATGTTTCCTGGAGTCCTACATCCTCTCTTATTTCCCCAATTTGTTTAGTTCCTCTTCTATGGCATTCTCTGAAGTATGAGAGATGTGATTTGACTGAGCAATCTCACTTGGAATTGTGAATTCCAAAGTCGTTTTCCTCTGTGTAATGTCTGGCTGTGGGTCCTTGTATTTATTCCCAGTTGCAGCATAAGTAATTCTCTTTGATGATGGCAGAATAAAACACTAATCAATGAGCATAGCAATATTATTTGAAATGATTTTATAACATGTTAGAATAGTGGTACTTGGTGTACTTTAGGAGTCTGTGTTACCTATTCTCTAGTTCTTGGTTACCCAAGCAATATTGGGTATAGGATCAGTCTCATAGAGCAGATTTTAATTCAAATCACCGTTATCCTAAGGATATATTGCTAGCACTACAGAGTGTAGATCAATGGCTTTGTTGTTGGTTTGGTATTTATGTTTGTTTTTATAAGCCTGAAAAGTACGTTTCTGTATCAAAGACAACAGAACATGGGGGAAAAAAAAAGTTCATATGATGGTAAACTTAATTGGAATAGGTATTTTAGATAACAATATTGCTCCAATAAATGGAAAACTTTTACATTTCATCTTGAATGCATGTATCTGCCCTCCCCCAAAAATACTGAACAAAAAGAACCATTGTTTTTAAAAACTGAATAGAAAATAATCTGAGAATTGTTCAAAATGCTTTTTTGTTTCAGGTTATCTCCATTATATTTATAACCATGCCAAAGAAACATCATGGAAGAAGAAACATGGAAAAAATAGCAGGAGCATGGATAGACAAACTATTGTAAAATGCTGCCCTGTGGATATGTAATTGCTCTTTCTCACATTGATAGCACAAACTGGATTCAATACTTTATGAAAATTTAGCTCAAATTAAAAATAAGCATAGAAAGCTGGAGGATATGAATATGGGAGGTAAACATGTTAGAATGTTCCTGGAAGAAATGGAAAGGAACAATCAGGTCTGTGTGTGTGCATATGGAATTATTACATAATATATAACATAAATATACACTTTAACATTAAATAGCATATATAACATGTATTACATATTATGTATAGATTATATATTCATCATTATATATTATGTCTGTACACACATATGTCAAAATTTCAAAGAATATATTAAAATACCATTTTCCAAAACAACTTTCTCTAAACAAGATTTACTATTTCAAACTGACTTCTGATATATTTATATGTATTTTTAATAAGATAATCTTAACTTAAAATATATTACTAATATACTTGGATATTAGTAAAATATAGTCTTAAGTCACAATTTGTACATTCTTGAATTATCTTCTAATAATTTATTTTAGTTTAAACACTATTTTTTGATGACAAGTCATCACACTGTTGTCCAGGCTAGCCTGTATTTCATTATTTAATATTATGTATTAAAGTAATTATTGATCTTCATTTCATTCTACTTACAGATTTCCAAGAAAAATATTTACCATTATGTTAATTGGTGTACTTTTTGAAAATTATCAAATATGACACATGAATGCATTAATTTTATTATTAACACATGCATACTTTTCTTATTTAATTATAGGTATACTTAACCCAGTACCTGCTTTAAAGCTACAAAATTAAGCATGTTTATTTGATGTTATAATGAAGCACAATATCATTGATAATATAACTAGCATTTGGTAATCGATTGATTTCTTTTTTTGGAAACACTATTTTTGACACACATTATTTCAAAATTGGCTTCCTAAAAAGTACACTTAAAATAATGCACTTATGCTTCTTGTATTTTTTCTATGAAGAAGTATGTAGTTGGCACTCTGCCTAATTGCCTCCCATTAAATGATTCTTTTAAAAAGTGAAGAAACTCAACAATGGTAATTAGTGTGAAGTGATCCATTAGCAGTGTTTCTGAGTATTTCTCCCCCATATATCTTTTCACCTCATAATTAGGAAAGAGCAAAAAAAAAAATAGTAATTTAAATAAAATCTGCAGAACATGGTTATTGCTTAAAATACTATATAAAATGTGATCATTTTATATTTTTAAAGCCAAACTACTCACATTATTTTTCTCAAGAAAAAAAATATAATTAAACTAAACTCTTAAATTTACATCTCTTTACTCTAACCCCCCCACCTCTTTCTTTCATTTCTCTTTTGGTGAGGTTTATTGTTTTTGATAAATATTTAAATTTAGAAAAGGTTGTTTTACATGTCAATCCCAGTTCCCACACTCTACTGTTCTCCCCTGTTCCAGCCACCAACCCCCATCCCATCTCCTTTCTGCTCCCCAGGGAGGGTGATCCCTTTCATGGGAAGTCTCTAGAGTCTATCATTTCATTTGAAACAGGGTGTAGGCCCTGCCCCATGTGTCTAGGGTGAGAGTATCCATATAATCCATTCATATAGAGATAAATACTGATCCACCACTAGAGTTCCCATAGAATGCCCAGTCCTCCTTACTATCACCCACATTCAGGGGGTCTGGGTTGGTTCTATGCTGGTTTCTCAGCTATCAGACTGGAGTACATGAACTCCCCCTTCTTTAGGTCAGCAGTTTCTATGTGTTTCTCCAACCTTTTTTGACTTTTGCTCATAACTTCTCTCTCTCTGCAACTGGGTTCCCGGAAGTCTGCTCAGTGTTTAGCTGTGGGTGTCTGCTTCTGTTCTATCAGCTACATTGAGAAGCACAAACAACTCAATGAAAACTGCTTTGCCAATAGCTCACCACAGATTGGGTGATAGTGCATGAAAGATGGAAACAGGGACACATAGCATAGCCTAAGAATGCTCAATTTGTTAGAGTGTCATTTCTGATAGACAGTGTACTAAGGCTCTTCCAGACTTCCTTGACTTTCTGGAGAATATTTTAGGTAGATGATCTTGTATGTAAGTGTCTTTCAGCCATATTTGCTGGTCAATAATGCTTGGGTAACAATGGGCCTAGAGTATCTGGCCAGATAACTGAGTAGAATTTGCTGAAGCATTTGAGTTCCTAGCTTTCTGAGTTACATGATGGAATGTTTTACCTCCTCTTATAGATGCATGTGTCTTAAGGAGTTTCTTGCAGAATGGGCCATTTTACCTACTTTAGAATATGCTGTATATTAATACTGGTTTTCTCTAACACAATACGTTTATATTGGAGAGAATTGTTATAAAATATTCCTCATTCTCTCTCCCTCTCTGTCTCTGTTTAACAAATAAAGGTCAATTTAATTTAGGTTATTTTTGAAAATATTTAAACACCTCTTTCAAGTTCTTAATTTTTATATAACTACAATATTAGAAGCTATTGCAGGTAAATTTGAGGACACAAAGAAATATAATCTAAACCACTTCCCATTTTAGAGGCTGTTGATGAAAATCCCTAAGGATTATCATGAATGTTCAGTAATTTGACAGTTCATTTTATTCCTTCAGCAAGGTTCCTGCAAAATCAGGTACAGAAGAAATAGGGAATATTTCTGGAACTCTCACAGGATAAATAAAGTGATAAAGTTCTTCTTTGAGTAAGTTAGCTTTACCAAGACTTTGAGGCTTTTATTTTGATGAACTGTAAATGGTTGCCTCTACATTTGATTTTTACAAAGGCAAAAGATGTAAAACCAGGAGTGGGAGTTTAAACAATAAAATTCCCAGGATGCTCCTGATGGAAATGTTTTATTCAGGTTAAATTTAAAATTCATACTGAATAAAATATATATGTTAAGACTGAACTGCACAGAGTTAAATCTCTAAGAGGAAGAGAAAAATAACATTTTTCACAATAAAATTTAGGAGCTCAGTTTAAGCCCTAATATCAACAACCAATTTTATACAATATAAAACATTTCTTTAGAGTTAATTATCCTTAATGGGTTACTATTGAAGTTTAATAAGGATCAGGATAAACAAATAGGCTGAATAGAAGTTTATTCAGGGAGAAATAACTCACAACATAGACACATGAACACCAGCATTGTGAACAGGATGCTCTTCTCTCCGCATACCACCAGCAAGAGAGCATTCTCTCGCTCTTCCTCAGACCTAGTTCCATGGGTCACTTCTGCTCCTGGGTCCACCCACCAATGGGTGTGGTCAGTGCCACAGAAGCAGACAAAGTGAATATCCCACTACAATTCCCCTTTTAGTCTAAAGAAAAGATTTAAGCTTGATACAAAACTATATACAAAACAGTGAATAACAAGTGTGCTCTAAGAAAAGGAAAATCAAGAGCAAAACCACCTACATATCTTGTCCTAGGGTGAAGGCATAAGGGAGTTTACAATAGAATTGTCCTAAGCTGGAAAACTTAAGTGTAGTACCTAATATATCTAATTAGGAAGAGAGAATAATAGTTGTGATAGTTTAATCAACAATTTCATCAAGATCTGAGAATGAAAATAACAATACTAGGGTAGACAGTGCAGATGGGCAACTTCCAAAAGGTGCAGCAAGGACAGAAACAGCAGGCTACCTGGACAGTCACCCAAGATCTCACAGCAACATTGGTACAGCCAGTTTTGGCTAAGGCCAAGAGTACCTGACAGACCACAACAAAAGCAGGGAGGTAGAAAGGCTATCTGACCCTGACTTGGCAAGGTTCAGCAGTCTTCTATGCTTGTCTCCAGCAAGCACATAGGACCGCATGTCCAAATCAGTGGTCAAAGTTGGAGCAGTTCCTTGCCCAAGAGGCCAATAGCCGAAGTGAGGATGAACTCCAGAAGGAGCAACAACAGTGTCTAACATATTTTTGGGAAAGTGCACGATGCTTTTAGGAGCAACAGTATGTCATGTCAACAGAGTACTAACATAAAAACATTTAAATTCCATTTTCTGCAGGTCTATGAAGTGATTGAAGATTAATCATCTATGTCTGACTAATCTCATAGGTAATCTCATAGGCAAAGGAAACAAGGGTAAGATAATTTGTAATACTCAGGAACTTAGCCAAAACTCCTGATTAAAACTTCCTTGAGTAAAACAGGGATAAATACCTAAACAACATAACTATGCACACATATTTATACACATGTAAATTCCTAATGTAGAGGTAGAGTAGAAATGTATAGACAGGAGGTAGAATTCTAAAGGGCAGCAAGACAAATAGCCCAAATTTTATCAAGATACAAACTGTCTTGAACACAAGCAAAAGTATACATACATAGAATATGGCAAGAAGAATGTGCATAAAACATCATAAATGGAAAGATTTCACACAATATAACAAAATAAAATATACAATTCTCCTAGGAAGGGATTAAACTTAATTTTACATAGGTTACCACAGATAAGAATATATATAACAATGTAAGCTGTAATACTAATGTCTCACTCTTACTAAATAATTCACAAGAAGGTAGGCCATACTACCTATATCATTCTGAAACATACCTTTCCCAACCATACCCTATTCCTGTCTAAAACAGATAACCGACTCGAAGTATCACCTTCCATAACCAACCCCAAATAACTAAGACCAACCCTATGAAGATAAATATTATCCCTAAATTCCAAGAGTGGGGAAAGGGGGTGTCGTTATCTTAAGATTACTTCTTGCTGAAATGGGATGATGATTGCTCCATGGGATCCTGTAGGAAGAAAATTTTAAGCAACCAAATTTTTCAACAGAACTGGCTATAACATATGTAGGTAGTCCATTGTGTAGCAGAAAATGCTTGACTGCAGTTCTAGTTGAAACTCTGGCCAGGTTGTAATAAGAAGGTGCACCATTACAGCTAGCTAGTCATGGGTTGTCTCAAGCAAAGCAGTCTCAAACCAGTTTTAGGGGGAAGTTTGTAGTCCAGATGCATTAGGTTGAATCAAGTGGAAATGCCCAATTGGGGCCTCATCTTCCCTCCAGAGTGTTCAATGATTGCTGTTAGGAACTGTTATTATTCCTTGTGAGAAACTTAAATATCAATATCAAAGTAAAATTTTCAATTTTTACAGTATGCATTAGGCAAAGGCAACAATAAGCATTAAAATGTATATGAGAAAATTAGAATTTCAGATAAAAAAATTGCATATAAGTGAATGAGTCCTTAGATTTTGTTTTCTTCTGCCTTACACCAATTGGCTTCTTGATATAAGGCAGAAACTGTGAATTTAATCTTAACAACATGCTTGAATTTAGAGAAGGAAAGCCAAATCCAACTCCAAAGCCAGCATTGGTTTACATGAATCGGGACTACAGAAATACTAGATAGTAAAGAGAAATAGATTTTAGTATAGAAACAGTTTACTAGACTTAAATATTTTTACCATAAATCAGATTCCTCTTCTGATAAGTGATTCTCTCTGGAGAACGGTCTTCTCTTCTGTAGGTACCTACATGTTCATGGTCTCTTGGCTGTTTGAAGATAGGTGTTCTCTGTTTTCCTGTAAAGACAAGAACAGAACACTTCCCCTAACTTTGAGAGGTCTCCGCACATCTCACGGGACCTAATTTATTGGATGACTTCTCATTTCTCTTCAATAAGATGTTTCTCTTGTTCAACTCTGATCTTGATCAACTTAGATGGTATCCATAGCATTTCTTCTCCTATAGATACAAATGTGAAACCCCTAACCCAATGCAACACATATCCTGGTTTCCATTTTGAGGTCCATAAATCCTTGAAGTACACTGGCTGATTTAGTTCAGAAGTTTTTTTCTATTGTCTAGTGACTTTCTGCAGCTTTTTTTCCCTTTTTCATCAGCTTTAAGAAAGTTTAATATTAATAAAGCATTATGTAATCTGTGTTTGGGTGACTTGATTCCTCCTGACTGTTTATGGAACATTTCCTTTAAAGTACGATTGGATCTCTAAATACTGCTTGTCCTGTAGGATTGTCTGGTATACAATTTATGTGTTTTATGTTATAATACTCAAAAAACTGTTTCAATTTGATGGAAACATATGTAGGAGCATTGTCAGTTTTTATTTGTGCAGGTATGCCCATAATTGCCATTACCTCTAAAAAGTGTGTGATAACAGAATCAGCTTTTACAGAGCTCAGAGCGGTAGCCCATTGAAACCCTGATCTATAATGTGATGTACGTATTTTAATTTTCCAAATTCTGCAAAATGAAACACACCATATTTCATTTCTATTTATATCTTTAGGATTACTGCCTGGTGGTAAAGGAGTTTGGTTATAGAATGAGAAAGTAGGACATTTCCTTCCTATTTCCTTGGCTTGTTTCCAAGTAATAGAAAAGTCCTTTTTCAAACCTTTGCTGTTCACACGGTGTTTCTTATGAAACTCGGAGGCTTCTAGCACACTTCTTATTAATAACTGATCAATTTCATTTTTGCCTTGTGCTAGAGGACCTGGCACACCCATATGGGATCTGATGTGTGTTTTAAATAGAAAGGATGAATACTCTTTCTGATAGTATCTTGTAACTTTATAAACAATGAAGTTAATTCTGTATTGTTGGGAATAAATTCTGAAGTCTCAATATGTAAGACTTCTCTCTGCATATTGAGAGTCAGTAACTATATTGAGCGGTTCTGTAAAATCCATAAGTACCATGAGAATGGCATACAATTCTGCCTTTTGTACAGAATTGTAAGGGCTTTGAACTACTTTGGTTATTTCTCCTGATTTATATCCTGCTTTGCCAGATTTGATTGAGTCAGTGTAGAATGTAGGAACTCCAGAGATAAGTGTTTGTCTTACAATGCGTAGAAGGATCCAAATTGTTTTCTTTATGAATTTGATTCTTTTAATTTGGGATAATTGTTGCTAATTATTCCCAAAAAAATTACTGCATTCTCTCTTCCAATATTCATTATCTTTCCATAAGGAGGAAATTTTCTTAGTTAAAAGTACTATAATTTCTGTTGGGTTCCTTCCTGTTAGTTGACAAAGTCTTAATTTACCTTTTATAATCATATCAGAGATCTTTTCTATGTATGTTTTTAGTTTTTTATTCTGTTTATGTGGTAAGAATATCCATTCTAATATGATGTCTCCTCTCTGCATCAAAATCCCTGAAGGATATTTTCTAGATGTTAATATAACCAGAATACAATCTAGATTTTGATCCACACGGTCCACATGTGCTTCTAATATCCTATCTTCTACTCATTCTAATTACTTTTCAGCTTCAGCTGATAGTATTCATGGATTATTCAAATCTTGTCCCCTTTTAGGGCCATTTTCCAGTTTTTCAGATCATGCCCTTCTACTCCAATAATGGTTTGCAGTTGAAAAATCTCTCCTAGTAATTTCTGAAGATCATTAAGAGTCGGGTAGCGATCTCTCCTGATCTGTATTTTTTGTGGCCTAATTTTCTGTAGACCTATTTTATATCCTAAGAACTTGATAGACTCTCCTTTTGTATGTTTTCAGGAGCAATTTGTAATAGCCAGTGAGGTAAAACTTTACTTTATCAAACATTTTTTCTAATATTTCTGCTTTAGAGTCAGCTAACAATATATCATCCATGTAATGATAGATTATGGACTGTACTGTTTACAAATTATTTCCCGTGGTTTTTGTACAAAATATTGGCACAGGGTGGGGCTATTTAGCATTCCCTGTGGTAAACCCTTCTATTGATATCTCTTCACTGGTTGAGAATTATTGAAATTAGGTACCGTGAAGGCAAATTTCTCTTTATCTTGTTCTTGTAAAGGTATAGTGAAGAAGCAATCCTTTAAATCAATAACTATAATAGGCCATTCTTTAGGTATCAAAGAAGGCAACGGCATTCCAGGCTGTAAAGAGCCCATTGGCTGGATAACTTTATTAATGGCTCTCAGGACTGTAAGCATTCTCCATTTACCAGATTTCTTTTTGATAACAAATACAGGAGAATTCCAAGGGCTGGTTGATTCCTCGATATGCCCAGCATTTAGCTGTTCCTGAACCAGGTTTTCTAAAGCTTCTAACTTCTCAGAAGTCATAGGCCATTGCCCTACCTAGACAGGTTCCTCTGTTAACCATTTTAAGGGTAAGGCTTTTGGTTCATCTGTTTAACCTTCTCCAATAAATATAATAAAAAATAAAAAAATCTAAAAGTATTGTTATTTTAATATTTAATTATTTAATAGTCTCCAAAATTTATGTAACAATTTGTAGTTATTACTTCCAACTAACCTGTTTTTTCTTCCTCGTCTTTGC
Organism: Cricetiscus sungorus; assembly: GCA_030556225.1. Lineage (NCBI taxonomy): Eukaryota > Metazoa > Chordata > Mammalia > Rodentia > Cricetidae > Cricetiscus > Cricetiscus sungorus. Next base: position 92,289,574 of record JANBXA010000730.1, read on the forward strand.
AATTTTTATGATAAGTTTTCCTCTCAAATTATATTTTGGTGTAGCTCACTGGATTTAATATTGTTTCCTTTATTAGATTTTGCATGCCAACACACGAATGATGATACTTTTAAAGAAAACATGATAATTCATTAGTGATTAATATATATTATGTATTGTAATTAATTACTTCAGGCATATCAATGTATACAATTTTTGAATAATTACTTTAGACAACAAATACGTTTCATTGGAAATCACTGTGATACAGCTTTTGAAAAGTAGACTGGCTATTCAGTTCCCAGTATCAAATGGAATTTTGACAGTAAATATAAAGATCAATATAACAAAGAAATATTTTTTACTGTCTCTGTTTTAGAATAATAGCCAGGCAGAAACATGTTAAATATTAGAAATTTCATGAGTGAACTCTTACCAAAATCTGTTTCATATCAAACAAAGCCATGAACCATAAAATTACTAAAGATATATTCCATTAGACATTGGAAATAACCATTAATGATGACAAGGTGGGAATAACAATGGGAATAACAATGAGAGATGAGAAGGTGTATGATTAAAATAATTAGAATAGATGCTGTGTTTGTATAAAGTTGTTAAAAAACAATCTCAACAAACGTTTTCAAACTGAAAACACACTATTTAGGACCTTTACCGTTAATCAGGAAGACATGCTGTGTTTTAAAATATTAGCACAATCACTGAAGGTCTGTTGCCAATGACCTGGTGATCTTGGGGTCCATTGAACTTACTCAGATTTATTTTACCTTAACAGTAAAGTAGCAATGCCCTAGAGATCTATTATTAAAGTAGAGTGATAAAAAAGCATGTGTTAAGTGAGTACTACATTATCTGTCACATAATAGACAGTAAGTGATTATTAAATAAATGCATAGTAGAAAGGCACATTTTATTTCCAGGTAATAAGTCAAGCTTTACTGAATTCCCACTTGTATAGAGACGATCAAGGTGATCAATTTGAGCTGGAGAAATCCACAGAAACAGCTGACCAGACCAAGGGAGAGCACATGGACCCCAGTTGTAAACTGAGGAACCAGCATTGGACCAAACAAGTCCTCTGAATATGGGTGTCAGTTAGGAGCCCTGGGAAGTTTATGGGACTTCTGACAGTGGAGCCAGTATTTATCTCTCATGTACAAATTGACTTTAGGAGGTCATTTCAGATGGGGGGATACTCTCTCATCCCAGATACACTGAGGAGAGTCTAGACACCCCTTCTAACTGGTGTGACAAACTTTGATGATTCCTCCATAGAAGGCTTCAAGCTTCCTGGGGAGTAAATGGGATTAGATTGGGGCATTGTTGGGGGACATGGGAGGAAGGAAGGGAAAAGGAACTGGGATTGATATGTAAAATAATGTTGTTTCTAAATTAAATAAATAATCTAAAATATATATATATATCTCAAGCTTTGTGAAGTACTGTAAGGCCTGGGAGCAAAATTTCAGTAAAATTAATATATTTTAACAGGAAAATATTAACAAAAGGGAAAATATAGATCAATCAATATCCCATGCCATGAAGAAGTACTTCAGTAAAAAGATGAAGTGGGAAGAAATTAAAATATTTTAAAATATATTGGGATGCATATGCATTTTTGTTTGTTCATTAACACTGAGTTATGTACTTTTCTACTGTTAGTGTTCAGGCAGGTAATGTTACAAAGAATTACAGATATAAATTTAAATGAATCTATATTTTTGTCGAATGCACATAAAACTTAGTAAATTTAACCATCCACTTATGGATTTCAGAGACAATCACCACCCCCAGTAGTCAAATTTTGTGTTTTTAGGGTCTTGCTAAGTCAGGATTTATGCAGAATCACTAGGAAGACAGTTTATATTTGTTTATATTTCATATGTTCATATTAACTGTCAAGTAGTGTTCCCTTGAATGGATATAATGGTTTGGTCATTTTCAGGGTATCTTCTCATTAGAAGGGAAGATTTTTATGAATAGTCAAGTAAAAATATTTGTTTAGTCATTTCCACTTCATTTTGAACATTATATAGAAGTGTGTGAGATATATAATAATTGAATGCCATTATGTAGCTAGGAGGATTGACATCTGAGTAAGACTACTGATGTCTATCCTCTCATAGTTTGCATGGCACAATCTGTCACTATGAAGGATAACAGTAGACATGAAATTTCAATGTCAATATAAATTTAGTTTTCCTGGAGTTTGATTGAGATGTGTGGTATCTTCAGCATTGAGGTCTTATGTAATGTTGTCCAGCCAATAGCAATATAGAAAATCCATGACATCTTTAACTAAAAATTGAAGGCATATATCTCACTTAGGACATTGGTTTTTGTATTCAATGATCTGTGCTGTCTGGAAGGATAATCATTCCTTATGTTGCATAGATCTAATTAAACTATTTAAACTATTTTAAAATATATTTAGAATGATTATATTTAGATCAAAGGCTTGCCTGTGGCTTATAAAATTTCCTTTGTATTAGTTTATTCTTAAATCATTCTTCCCTCCTATCCTCATATTCACTTCCCCTTCATCTATTATTTCCTTCCCCTCTCCATTCTGCTTTGTGTTACTCTCCTCAACCTTCCTTTCTCCTATGATTTCTAGTTTCTGGTATTCAAGGCTTGACTGAGGATTCAGGAAAGCAAAGTCAGCTTCAAGCTATTGATACCAGTCACTGATAACACAGCACTCCCAGCAGCCAGAAACTAGGAGGTGGTGTTCCATACCTTTAATTCCATGACTCATATTTAAAAGATAGACTGATCTTTTTGCATACAAGGCCACCCAGATCTACACAAGAGTGAAGTGAATCAATCTAAAAATTAATTATAGCTCACATCTTTAATCCTAACATTAGGGAAGTATAAGACAGAAGCAAGGTCTTAGAGATTCATTTATTCTTCAAGGACAGTGAATATAGGGGCATTCCTTCTCCAGGCACACTGTGATTTGGTGAAGTGCTCATGTATGTATCAGCCCTTTCAGCCTAAGCTAGAGGTGAGAGCTGGTGGCCAGCTGCTTTGATTTTCTGATATTCAGGTTGAAGTTTGAACCCCAATATCAGTTTGAGGCTATTATTTTTCATGTAACTTCTACAATTTTAACATTAATCTACAGGTTTTAAATTATGGTCCACATACGTGGAAAAAGCATTGCAGCGCTTGGCTTTCTAGGTTTAGGCTACTTAGCTCAATATAATAGATCCCAGTCCCATATCTTTACCAGACTAATAATTTAATTATTTTTTCACAGATGAATAGAATTATATCATTTATGTGTACTACATTTTTATTTTTTATTCATCTTGCTAAACATACAGGTTGTTTTTTTGTTTATATTTATTATTTTTTCTTATTTTTCATATTGAACCAAGATCCCTTACTGTCCCTCCCTCCCGCCCACGCCCCACAACCACCCTCCCATCCCATTTTCCCCATACACACTCCACAGAGAGGGTGATGCCTTCCAAGAGGCATCATCAAAATCTGTCAAGTCATTTGGAGAAAGGTCTACGCCCTCTCTCCTGCCTCAATGCTAAGGGAGTTTCCCTCCATGGGGAATGTGCTCCCAAAGTCCTTTCATCCACCAGGGGTACACCCTGGTTCCACTGTTAGAGGTCACATAGAATGTTCAGGCCATCTAACTGAGACCCACATTCAGGGGTTCTAGGTCAGTCCAATGCTGGTTTCCCAGCTATCAGTCTGGGGATCCATTAACTCCTACTTGTTCAGTTCAGCAGTCTCTGTGGGTTTCTGTAGGTCAGTCTGGCCCTCATTTTCTTATCATTCCAGCCTCTTTGCAACAGGATTCCAGGAGTTCAGCTCAGTGTTTAGCTGTGGGTGTCTGCTTCTGTTTCCATCAGCTACTAGATGAGAGGTCTATGAGAGCATATAAGTTAGCCTTCAATTTAATTATTAGGGCAAGGCAATTAAGGTAGCCTTTCCACTGTTCCTCAGATTGTTAGTTAGGGTCACCATTGTAGATCTCTGTTCATTTCTCTAGAGTCAGTTTTCTCTTCAAACCTATAATGGCTCCCTCTATTATGCTATTATGGTATTATGGTCTCTCTCTCTCTCTCTCTCTCTCTCTCTCTCTCTCTCTCTCTTTTTTATTGCACTTTTCTCTCTCAAACTTCCTGGTCCCACATGTTCTCATTTCCTCCTCTACTCTATCTCTTAACTCCCTGTCCAATCACTGCCAACCCACACTCCCAATGTGCTAAGGAGCTCTTGTTCTTTCCCTGTCTGTGAGGGATCTTGTATGAATGTCTTCGTTTCCTCCTTGTATCCTAGTTTCTCTGGTGGTGTGTATTATAAGCTGGTGATGCTTTGTTCTGAAATCCATATATGAATGAGTACATAACATGCCCTATTTGTGATTGGGTTATCTCACTCAGGATGGTTTTCTCAAGTTCCATCCATTTGACAGCAAATTTCAAGATTCCATTGTTTTTTTTTTTTTTATTTTTCCTGCTGAGTATTATTCCATTGTGTGTGTCACATCTTCTTTATCCATTCTTCAGTTGAGGTGCATCTAGATTGCTGTTAAATAATGCTGATATGAACTTAGTTGAACAGACACTTTTTTTTTTGCTTGGATGTGGATGATTTGGGTATATACTTAACAGTGGGTCCTGTGGTAGACTGACTCCCATTTTTCTGTATAACCATGATACTGATCTCCAAAATGCTGTGCAAGTTTGCACTCCAACCAGCAGTGGAGGAGTGTTCCCCTTTCCCCACATCCTCTCCAGCATAAGCTGTCATTGGTGTTTCTAATTTTAGCCATACTGACAGGAATAAGATGGTATCTCAGTGTTGTTTTGATTTGCATTTCCCTAATGGCTAAGGGTGCTGAACATTTTCTTAAGTAACTTTCAGCCCTTTTGCATTTCTCTGTTGAGAATTGTCTACTCAGTTCTGTACCCCAATTTTAAAAGGGATGTTTGGTGTGTTGGTCACTAATTTCCTGAGTTCTTTGTATATTTTGGAGATCAGCTCTATGTCAGCTGTGAGGTTGGTGAAGATCTTTTCCCAGTCTGTGGGCTGCCATTTGGTCTTGTCGATTATATTATTTGCTTTACAGAAGCTTCTCAGTTTGAGGAAGTCCCATTTATTAGTTGCAGATCTCAGTGTCTGGGCTACTGGTGTTATGTTCAGGAAGCGGTCTCCTGTATCAATTTGTCCAGGGTAATTCCTGTTTTCCCCTCTAAGAGGTTCAGTGTGGATGGATTTATGTTGAGGTCTTAGATCCATTTGGACTTGAGTTTTGTGCATGGCAGTAGACATGGGTCTATCAGAAGTCTTCTACAAACTATCATCCAGTTGTGTCTGCACCATTTGTTAAAGATGCTTTCTTCATTCCATTTTATACTTTAAGCTCTTTTGTTGAAAATCAGGTGTTTGTAGGTGTGTGGGTTAATATTAGGCTTTTCTATTTGATTCCTTTGTTCTACCTCTCTTTTTGTGCCAATACCAAGTTCTTTTAGAACTATAACTCTATAGTAGAGCTTGAAGTTGGGAACGGTGATGCCTCCTGGAGTTGCTTCAGTGTACAGGGTTATTATATTTGCTATCCTGGGTTTTTTGTTATTCCATATAAAGTTGAGAATTATCCTTTCAAGTCAATGAAGAATTGTGCTGGGATTTTGATGGGGATTTCATTGAATCTGTAGATTGCCTTGTTTACTATGATTTTCCTGTCTATGCAAGAACATGGACAATCTTTCCATTTTCTGGTATCTTCTTGAACTTGGTTGTTTAGAAACACAATTTTCTTGCTATATAGGGTTTTCACTTGTTTGGTAAGCTTTACCCCAAGATACGTTATGTTGTTTGTGGCTATTGTAAAGGGTGATGTTTGTATGATTTCTTCCTCAGCCCTTTTATCATTTGTATATATTAGGGATACTAAATTCTTTAGCATATCTTCTGCTGTTTTGCTGAAGGTGTTCATCAGTTGTAGGAATTCCTGGTAGAATTTTTCAGGTAGCTTATGTAAACTATCATATCATCTGCAAAGAGTTTCAGTTTGACTTCTTTCTTTCAATTTGTATCACATTGTTCTCTTTTTGTTGTCTTATTGTTTTAGCAAGAACTTCAAGTACAATAATGAAAAGATATGGATAGAGAGGGCAACTTTTCTTGTTCCTGATTTTAGAGGAATTGTCTTAAGCATCTCTCCATTGAGTTTTATGTTGGCTGTTGGCTTACTTTGTATTGCTAATATTGTATTTAGGTATGTTTTTGTTATCCATGATCTCTCCAAGACCTTTATCATAAAAGGGTGTTGAATTTTGTCAAAGGCTTTTTCACCATCTAGTGAGATGATCATGTGGTTTTCCTTTTTCAGTTTGTTTATATGGTGGATCACATTGTCAGATTTTTGTATGTTAAATGATCACTGCATCCCTGGGATGAAGCTTACTTGGTCATGGTGGATGATTTCTCTCATGTGTTCTTGGATTGGGTTTGCCAGTTTTTTATTGAGTATTTTTGTATCAATGTTCATGTGGGATATTGGTCTGTATTTCTCTTTCTTACTTGTGTGTTTGTGTGGCTAGGGAATCAAGGTAATTAGGGCCTCATAAAAAAGTTTGGTAATGAACCGTCTGCTTCTATCTTGTGAAAAAAATTTGTGGAGTATTGGTATAAGCTCTTCTTTGAATTTCTGGTAGAATTCTGTACTGAAGCCATCTGTCCCTGGGCTTTGTTTTGTTGGGAGTCTTTTGATGACTGCTTCTATTTAATTAGGGTTTATAGGTCTACTTAAGTTTCTTATATGTATGTTCTTGATTTAATTTTGGTAAGTGATATTTATCCAGAAATTTGTCCATTTCCTTTGAAGTTTTAATTTTGTAGAGTACAGGTTTTCAAAGTATGACCTGAAAATTGTCTAGATTTCCTTAATGTCCATTGTTATGTCCCCCTTTTGATTTTTGATTTTGTTGATTTACATGTCCTCTTTCTGCTTTTTTGTTAGTTTGGATAAAGTTTTGTCTATCTTATTGATTTTCTCGAAAACGATCTCTTTGTTACATTAATTCTTTGTATTGTTTTCAGCTTTCAAATTGATTATTTCCTAGTGTCTACTCCTCTAGGGTAAGTTTGATTTTTTTGTGGTCTAAAGTTTCAGTTGTAGTGTTAATTCTCTAATGTGACTTTCCTACATTTTCTTCATATCAGCACTTAGTGCAATGAACTTTCTTCTTAGCACTGATTTCAAAGTGTCCCATAAGTTCAGGTATGTTGTGTCTTCATTATTGTTGAATTCTAGGAAATTTTTAATTTTTTCCTTTATTTCTTTGTTGACTCAAGAATGATGCAGTCGTGAATTGTTCAGTTACCATGAGTTTGAAGGGTTTGCATTCTGTGTTGTTGAATTCCAACTTTAAAGTTGGTGGTCTGATAAGTTAAAGAGGACTATTGCATTTTTTTTTTGTATCTGTGCATCTGTTGAGGTTTGTTATGTTGCCTAGTATGTGGTTGATTTTAGAGAAGGTTCCATGTGGAGCTGAGAAGAAGGTACATTTTGGTTTTGGATGAATGTTCTATAGATGTCTGTTAAATCAAATTGGGACATTACTTTTGCTAGTTCTTTGTTAAGTTGCTGTCTGGTGGTTCTGTCTAGTTGTGAGAGTAGGGTGTTGAAGTCTCCCACTATGAGTGTGTGATATTTTATGTGAGCTTTGAGTTTTAGTAGTATTTCTTTTACAAATGTGGGTGCCTTTGTATTTGTGGTAGAGATGTTCAGAATTGAGACTTTGTGCTGTGATGAATATGAAATAACCATCTTCATCTCTTTTGATTGATTTTGGTTTGAAGTATATTTTGAGTTCTGATGAAGTGGGATTATCTATTGCCTATGTCTTTGTGAGTATAGTTAAATTCTTTGGATTAGGGTTTTCCTTCCAAATCTTTCTGTAGGGCTGAATTTCTGCATATGTATTGTGAAAATCTGGCTTTGTCACTGGATATCTTGTTTTCTCCATCGATAGTGATTGAGAGTTTTGCAGGGTATAGTATCCTGGGCTGGCATCCATGGACTCTTAGTACTTGTTGAGCATGTATCCAGGACTTTCTTGCCTTGAGGGTTTCCCTGAGGAAGTCTGGTGTAATTTTGATAGGTCTGCCTTTATATATTACCTGGCTTTTTTCCTATGCTGCTCTTAATATTCATTCTTATTTTGCATGTTAGGTATTTTAATTATTATGCATCAAGGTTTTTTTTTTCCTTTGATTCAGTCTATTTGGTGTTTGGTATGCTTCTTGTACTTTCATAGGCATGTCCTTTTCAGACTGGGAAAATTTTCTTCAGTGATTTTTGAATATGTTTCCTGCAGCTTGAGCTGAGTTTCTTTGATTTTTCTGTGACTATCCTTCTTAGGTTTGGTCTTTTCTCAGTGTCCCATGTTTCCTGGATATTTTGTGTTAAGAATTTGTTGAATTTAAGATTTTCTTTGGTCGATGAGTCTATTTCCTCAAGTTTATCTTGAGTGTCTGAGATCTTTTGTATTCTGTTGGTTATGCTTGCATCTGTAGTTCCCGATCAATTGCCCAGGTTTTCTATTTCCAGCATTCCTCCAGATTGTGTTTTCTTTATTGTCTTTTGCAGTTTTTAATTCTTGAGCTGTTTGAATTTTGTTTCCATCATGTGTTTGATTGGTTTTGTTTGTTTGTTTGTTTTGTTCTGTTTTGTTTTTTTTGCTTTCCTTACTTTCTTTAAGAGCTTTTTATTTTCATTTCTTCCAATTTTGTTTTTTTTTTTTTAATTCTGTTACTTTAAGGGATTTTCTCACATCATCTTTGAGGTCTCTATCATTTTTATGAAGTTATTTTGAAGTCATTTTGTTCTGCTTCATCTGCTTTGGTGTGTTCAGGTCTAGTTCGCATAGAGTCCCTAGATTCTGGTGGCATCATGCTTGTCTTTCTATTGTTGGGCAATTTCCTGTATTGCTTTTTCCCATAGCTTTTTCCAGTAGGTGCAGGTGGACTCTCGCTCTACCTTACTCTTTCAGTTGGCATAGTTGAATCAGGAGATTCATGTCTGTAAATCTGGATGATTCAAGCTCTCCTGCAGGTCTCTCCTCTGACAGAGGGCAAGTGCAAGCTCTGTAGTAGATAGGAAAATCCAGTGTACTCAGAGCAGACCCAGGAAGGTCTATGAAGGTGGAGTGGTTTTGGGTCTGCAATCTGCCCCAATGCTCACTTGGAGCAGTGGGACAGCACAGCAGCATGGCCAGTAGGGCGGTGGGAGTATGGCAGGCTGTGGTGGTGTTTTATCCAGGGACAGGATATGGGGGAAGTGAGATATGCAGGGCTAACCCAGGGGTTTCCAGTAAAGGATTTTGGGGTGATTCTGCCTGAACTAGTTCCAATCTTGCCTCAGGCAGTGGGCATGGGGATATGATCCAAAGTTCAGGTTGGTGCAGCCTCAGGGTGGATAGGCAGGTCCAATGTGCTCAGAGCAGACCCAGGAAGTTCCACTGAGGTGGAGCGGCTGTTGGGCCTCCATTCTGGCCCAATGCTCCATCAGAGCAAGCTGGGCAAAGGAGCAGCAGATCCAGTAGGACAAAGGTGGGGAAGGGCAGGATTTGTGTCACACAGGATGTTTTTTATATCTTAGCTTTGTAAATAGATTAGCAATAAACTTGAATGAATGGGAAGTAAAGGAAAGTAAGAAACTAAAATATTCACTATGACATACATCTGGAAGAATAGTTAAAAATGATACATAACTTGTCATGGCTGAAAAACAACCAAAAGAAAGTCAAACAAATGGCTTTAGTACAAAATTATACATTATGTGATGAATTAAATGTGATGAATTAAAACATTATATATATTTCCAGTTTGAATATAGAAGTACACTCCAATATTGAAGGCTTACTAATGACAATATATTTTCCTGATATTTAATTAGGATAGGTACAAAATTGATAGACAAAATAATAATAAAAAGGGATATTGAAAATGCAGTATAAACATACTAAGTACAATGAAAGTAGCAATAATAACATAAACAAATTATTTGTATTCTAGGAGCAAGAGATGATGTCAAAGATATGTGTTTATTCCTTGGGGATTTTTGCTCATTAAACTAAGTTGATTTATACAAAGCTGTGGTTACATCATGCTTTTATGAAAACTAGATATGTAAAATTCTATGATAAAAAAGAAAATTATTGTAATTTTTTTCTAATTCCTCCAAAATAAAGTTATATTAAATTAAATAAACTAAAATTGACAATAAAGGGTCTTTTGTCTTGATTGATGAAAGAATTGTTTTTGCTAGACTACAATTTGGCATTATGAAATTAAATTGACATTTAAAATGATGTATTTATATCCTAAAAAATGTGCTACATAATTTTAAAGGAATGAGTGTTGGGCTCGAGATATGGCTCAGCATTTAAGTATGCCTATTAATCTTGCAGAAATCCAGATTTTGCACTCAGTGTCCATATATATTCACCCAGATTTGCCTGTAACTCCAGTTTCATGCTTATCTGGTCTTTGAATGTCCATACACTCATATGTACATACTTTTACAAATGCATATGCACACACACACACACGTAAAGTTCTTAAAATGTATTTTCCATATTTTCTTATATTGTTTAGACTGTAATTGCCTCATGTCTTCCTATTTTCCCTATCCAAACATTCCTAAATGAATTATTATGCCTCCTAGCTCCCTTTCAAATTCATGAATTATTATAAAAAAGTTGTTGCATATATATATATATATATATATATATATATAATTCTTAAATATATATATATATTCTTAAATATAACTTGTTAGTTGTATGTATTTTTTCTGACTATGATGAATTAAAACAGTGTCAGTAATGAATTCAAATAATAGTAACTGAATGTGAGAGAACATTGTTTTTCACAAGGAATATTTAGACAAGTTCAAAATATATGTCACTTAACCCAAAGGGTCTCAAAATATATTCATGAACATTCTATTCTGTTTTCACAAAATATTTTCATACAAAGAAACTGAAATATTTACAAAAGATTTCAGGCATATGCTACATATATGAAAACCCATTAATCAAATAAGAGCAGTTATATATTCTATAAATTATATGAACAATTTTGTATTTGCTGATATTCTTGCTAACACATCTGTAAGCACAACAAAGCTGGACAAAAACACTGGTACTAATTGTGAACACCTACATTGCCTGAAAATATCACAATTTCTAGTTCTCATAGATCTGTAATTTTGGGTATATTTGATCTAAGACTTTCATCTATTTATTTGAAGAATGGTATTTTAGGATGAAGCATGAGCTTGCTTTAAGAAGCTAAATATATTTTATGGTATTATCAATCCTAATTAAAGCAGATGATATTTGACATATTTTCTTTACTTTATCAGAAGCAAGAAGAAAATATTGACGAATCAAAATGAGTGTTATCCTTACTCAACTTTCTTGCAAGCATGAGCTGTCATTTGTTTTATTGATCTGACAGGTGTAAATGAAATCCCAAAATAGTTTTGATTTATATTTTCCTGATGACTAAAGGTGTCAAATATTTCTTAAATATTTCTCAGGCATTTAAGATTACTCTTTTGAGAATTCTCTATTTAGATCTTTGCTCGGTTTTTATTGCATTGTTTATTTTCCTCATGTCCAGATATTTTAGTTCATTGTGCATTTCAGATATTCACACTCTATCAGATCTCTGAAACACTAAATTATAATTTATGATACCATTCCTAACCATTTTTTGTCTCTCTACCACCACATTTCTGATTTCAAGCTAAGAAAAAAATTATTCTCATGTCTTATATACAAGTTTTGAATTTTTTTCAATCTAGTGATAATTGAAGTTATAGTTGAAGACTATGAATATAGTTCTTGAAAGAATAAACAAAACAAACAAACAATCAAACAAACAAACAAAAAACAGAACAACACTTTCCTAGTACAAACAAAAGCTTTTTACTCAAATGACTGTATCTATATCATACAATACATATATTTGAATGGATACTTTTGGTTATATGTTCTAATATATTTATTTCTTGTACTCCACCTATACATTTATTTGAGGAAATACAGGCAATGTTTTGTTCTTAATTTATTAATTAATTTCAATAATGAAATTTACATTAATTTCAACAATGAAACATTTATATAATACAGCAAAGTGAATAGATACACAAACCATTAAATACAGTATTTCATTATTAGAGTTGTGAATATTTTAAACATATTTTTAACATTGCTCTAAATAATTTAACACAGTACATTCTTCAGAAGCTTCCTATTTAATCATGCCTTTCTATTATAGCTCTTTACATTCTGAAAAACATATATTTTTAAAGAGACAAGTATGTGCTCCCAATAAGACATAAACATTTTAATGTTCAATAATCCAGTAGATCTGCAGTGTTATTTGTGTTTACCAGTGCAGTAGGATTTGTTCTGCCACTTTATTCTTGGGTGTAATAAGTATCTCAATTACATGTGAAATGTTATATTGCATCACTCTGAATGACTAATCAATAAATGGCCAGTTTATTTCACAATTTGAAGATTTGCAAAATTGGAGGTCATGCCTTTTGAGAATATATTTGCAAAAGTGTCATCAAGTGACTGTGGTGATTTGACACTAATTAGAACCTTGCTTCTACTTAGATGTGGTACTTAACTTGGTTACTACCTGAAATGAAATTTAATATTGAAACCTTCTCCCTTTAAGTACTTTATTGGCAATTCAATTTCTAACTAATATGTAAGTTCAGTAGCTTATTTTACTCATCTGTGATGTGGAATTGTTTCTTACTATTCTGGACATGAAGGTACACACCTTTCAAATGTGACACAATAAAATAGATATAACAAAGTGAATTGCCAAATTTTAAATATATTTTATAAAATACATACCTGAGCAAAAAGTTAGATTTTGATTCCTGATACATAGCAATTTTATAAGTATAATGTAGATTAAAACAAATGATAATGTAGATAAATTTTGCCATTTAACTGTTTTAATGGATTGGTCCTTTCTCCAATATAATACAAATTTTGCAATAACTGGAAGAAAGAATAGTTAAATTACTGGCTTAAGAAGATCATTTAACTCTGGTTTGAACTCAGGTATATGGGTAAGCAATTTATTCTTTATGTCAAAATTAAGAAATATTTTCCTTTAAAAATCACATCAATAATTGCTTAGTGATAGAGTCCAAATTCAACACACTTAGCAGCCATACTAGGCACACATTAACTGAAATATGAATTCTTGAAAAATTAAAGGAAACACTATAAAGTTCTTAATTAAATATAACAAGAAAATAAACATTGATTTTGAAGTTTGGTGGTATTTCATCCTTCAATTGCATGTTAACTTTTGATGAAAAAATGATAGAAACCTCATTGATATTGAAGGCAGTCTCTAAAAGTAGTGAGGATCAGTAAAATTTAATATAACCAGGTAGAAAATTGGAGCTTAGTTCCATTAACACACAGGCTACATAGAAGGTGCCAGAGAGGTAGGATAACAACAAAACTCATTTGAAGAGATAATTTGAAGTTTCTGTCTTTCCAATTTATAGCATTTCATATTTCTACTCCCACAGGCAATGAGAAAACAATTATACTAAGAGAAATTCCTGTGTCAGTGCTGTTAGGTAAAATAGCATTGAAAGAATCTCAAACAAGGATTATTATCAATAGGTGTATGGTTTGTATAAGTAAATAAAATGCATCTGCATCCTGATAGCTCAAGCCATTTCAAATGCCAGTATCCAAATAGTAGAATGAGATTCCCAAAATATGTCATAGGATGATATTTCCCCCATATACACATGTAAAATAAACATGTATGCATAAACATATTTTAAAAATAAGTGTTATTTGAGAATTTATTGTGTTTCCATTAACTATAGTCAGAAATCATTCTTTATCCACATATATTATTGTCTACAGAAAAATTAATGTGAAATATTTTCTATACACTTTCCTTACTGATATGTATATGCCTACATTTGAAAAAATAAAATTTATTACAGTAGGATGAACTTTGTATACTGAAAAATGTTACAGATGAAATGATATTGCTCACATTTAGAAAACATAAATCCCTGAGTAAACACAAAATCAACACCCCAAAAGCGCTTTATACACCACCAAGAATAAAAACAGATTTGAGTCTAAAACAAGAATAGGATCATGTATGAAATAATTTGTTTTAAGAGATCCTGATAGTTTTTTCTTTCCCACCACAATCAAATTATATAGAAACTAAAATGTTACCTTATATTAAAAGAGAAAAGAAAGATGTTAAAAATGGTGAATAAAATAAGAACCCATCTTTTTTTCTTCTCTTGCACTACATATATAAATTTTTTTTCTTATTTTACATACCGATCCCACTTCCCTCTTCCACCTTTCCATGCCCCTCAACCCACCTCCAATCCCACCCACCCCAAACTCCACAGAGACACTGATGTCTTCGAGGAGGGATCATCAAAATCTGTCCAGTCATTTGGTGTAGGGTGGGCCCTCCCTCCTGCCTCTAGGATAAGGGAGTGTCCCTCTATGGGGAATATGCTCCCAAAGCCTTTCACCCACCAGAGAAACAACCTGGTTCCAATGTCAGAGGTCCCTTAGACTGCCAAGTCAGTCCAAAGTTGGGTTCCTAGCTATCAGTCCAGGGGTCCATGAGCTTACATTTGATCAGGTCATCTGTCTCTGTTGGTTTCCTCAGCCTGGTCTTGACCCCCTTTTTATCACTCCTCCTTCTCTCTGCAAATGGATTCCAGGAAGTCACCTCAGTGTTTAATGTGGGTGTCTGCTTCTTTTTCCATCAGCTACTAGATGAGCATTCTATGAGGGCATATAAATTAGTTATCAATCTCATTATAGGGAAGGCATTTAAGGAAGCCATTCCACTGTTGCTCAGATTGTTAGTTCGAGTCATCCTTGTAGGTCTCTGTACATTTCTGTAGTGTCAGTTTTCTCTTCACACCTATGATAGCTCCCTCTAATATAGTATCTTTTTTTTGTCTATTCATTCAACAACTCAATATTCCTGGTCCTACATGCTTTCCTCTCCTCCCTTTCTCTTTCTTCTAACTCCCTCTCTACTCACTGACACCTCTGCAAATATGCTCAGGAGATCATGTTCCTTTCTCTGTCTTTGTGGGACCTTATATGAATCTCTTACGTTCTTCCTTGTGTCCTAGTTTCTCTAGCAGTGTGAATTATAGGCTGGTGATCCTTTGCTTGTATGTCTAAAATCCAAATATGAATGACTACATGCCATGTTCCTCTTTCAGGATGGTTTCTTCAAGTTCTATCCACTTACCTGCAAATTTCAAGATTCTTTTGTTTTGTTTCCACTGAGAAGTATTCCATTGTGTAAATGTGCCACATCTTCTTTATCTATTCTTCAGTTGAGGGTAATCTAGGTTGCTTCCAAAGTACTTGCTATTACAAATAATGCTGATATGAACTTAGTTGAACAGATGTCTTTTTGCTTGGATGTGGATCATTTGGGTATATGCCTAAGAGTGGAATTGCTTGGTCCTATGGTAGATTGACTCCTATTTCCTGAGGAACCATCATACTAATCTCCAAAATGGCTGTACAAGTTTGCACTCTCACCAGCAGTGGAGGATTGTTCCCCTTTCCCCACATCAGTCTCCAGCATAAGCTGTCAGTGGTGTTTCTAATTTTAGCCATTCTGATAGGAGTAAGATGGCCAATAGAAAAGCAAGATAGGTGGGACTAGGAGACAAACACGATTTGGTAAGTAGTAGGGAGATGTTTCAAGATGTAGGACCAACAGGGTAGACCTCTGGGCCCTCTCTCTGGTAAGATAAGACCACATAGAAATACTTAGATTAATAAAAATTAGTTAATATTTAAGATAGAGCTAGCCAACGAGTAATTCTTGTAACAGTCTAATAGCATTATATCTAAAATAGCATCTCTGTGTGTTATTTTGGCTGGTGCAGCTTTGAGACCTGGCCGGAGGAAAAGCTGCTCATAACAGAAGGCCACCTTAAATGCCATCTTACAGCCTTCATCTAGTTGCTGATGAAAGCAGAAGCAAAGATTTACAGTTAAACTGTAAGCTAAATTCCTGGAATTCAGTTGTAGAGAAGAAAGAGTGATGAGCAAAGGGATCAAGAGAATGCTGTGGAAATCCAAAAAACAGCTGACATAGTATGTGGGAGCTCACAGACCCCAGACTAACAACTGGGGAACCAGTATAAGACCTAACTAAGCCATCTGAATATGAGTGTTAGTTGTGGGACTTGGTTGGTTTATGGGGCCTCTTGAAGTGGAACTAGTATTTATCCCTAGTGCATGAATGGCCTTTTTGGAACCTATTCCCTATGGAGGGATACCTTGTTCAGCCTAGATACACAGGAGAGGCCCTAGGTCCTGCCCCAAATATTGTGAAAGACTTTTATACTTCCCCATGGGAGGCCTCACACTCTCTGAGGAATGGATTTGGGGTGGGATACTGAGATTGTGGGAGAAGAGCAAGAACATGGTGGAGAGGGAACTGGGAATGGTATGTAAAATAATTTGTTTTTAATTTAAATAGAAACAACTTAAAATGTTACTGATAAGACAAAAACCAAAGAAGATTGAAAAAGAGACGTATGAAAAAGTACTAGGGGGCTACATAAATTTAATGGGATACATGCTAATGGTAAACCTTAGAGCCTCTTTAAATACCTATACTGCAGTTTAGTTAGATTACATGTGATTAGAGGATGGGAATCAGAGTCTTTCTAAATAATTTTTACTCTTGTATCACATCAGTCTAGGAATTTTATTCCATATTTATATTAGAAAGCTATTTGGGGATCTGATGAGGAATAACAGATATATTGTAAAATTTATTGTACCTAGAGCCTAGTGGGTATTTTCAAGTTGTTCTTTCATAAAAAATTATTACTGTTTTACATTAGCCATACTTTCAATCTACTTAATCTTATTATTTTCCAAATAGTTTGACCTTTCTTTTTTCCTCTCTTCTTTCTTCTTTCCTTTCTTTTTTCCTTCCCTTTTTCATTTTTTCTTTTGGCTGTATTGGCGATTGAAACCATTGACACAGACAACTTTCTAGATAAGCATTCATTCCATTGAATTTTATGTGCACCCTCAACAACATATTTAAAAAGGAATATTGTTTTGATCAATATTGTCTTCCAGGTAAATATTGTATGTAAGTCATGTCACTTGTTTATGTTAAAATAAAATTAAATGCATGCATGGTATCATTCTCTAGAACCCAGTACTGGAGAAAGTGCATTTTTATAAGCTAATTTTCAATATTTAAGTGAACATGAATGAGAGATGATGGTTTTAATAACTTTTCCAATGTATTACTATTGAAAATTATTTGAAACATTGTCTTCAACATTAATAATTGCATGTGTTCATGTATGAATAAGTATGCTGACAATTGTAATTTATAAATAATGCATTATAAACTTGGATCCATATTTACATAACTAATCAAAATATTAGAAATCCATTTCTGTATGAGATTTTTTCTTGGTAAATAAGAGAATAGTTTGCCCTGCCATAACTTACTTTTTTTTAATTGGAGTTCAATTTATAATTGATTTCATAGGCTATTAATCATAGGCAGATAATTTATGGTTCAATAAATAAATGAAAATTCAACAAAACTGAGCTGCTCTGTGTATTGCTAGTAGGGAATAAAGGGAATAGCTATAATTTAAAAGGAAAAGTGCATTTTGATCTTTGATAAACTTAGATGAGACACCTCATTTTAAAAAGTAGCTTTGTTAAGTTTTGAATTTAAAATTCCAAAGCTTTTAGGAACTATCCAGTTTTGTATGAAAAATAGAAGTTTTAAAAATCAAGATCAAAATTAATAATGTCATAGAAGTACTCACACAGGTTTACAAGTTTTGGCCACTGCATTGTGACCAAAAATCTTGAACTTTGGATTTTCTGGTCTATTGGTACAGAAAGCATAAGTAACCCCTTATGATTTTTGTAGTTCTGGAAAGTCAGACCTGAGCTTCCTATGTGCAATAAAATCAATAAAAAACCTGCACAACAATCATTTAATCACACATAGTCTTCAGTTTTATAATCACAAAGATTGAAGAAATATTAATAATTATTATAAAAATTATTTCTTATAATCCCGAGACATTCACATTGCAAGTACCTCAGTTCAACATAAATAATTTTAAACATTTAAAATAATCCCATTGATGAACCTTGTTATTCTAAAGCAATTACTCACAAGTTATGGTTGTTTGTATTTAATTTTAATATTGGCTTTACTTAAACTGATTGAAATACTTTAGGTTTTTAATATGACTTTATAAAAGAAACTTCATATAAACTTTGCCTATGTTGGTATTATTTCTTTTATAAATTAATCATCAAGAAAATTAAAATATAGTTTTTGTTATACTTCATTTTGAATATCCGGCAGGTTCTCTTTTTTATTTATTGGCTTAGTTCCAAAGAATTGTAATAACCTTGCTGTAGATTCATGCATTACATTTTTACAGGGATTTTCTTGGGTATTGTTTTCATTGATTAATAAAACTCTGGAGCTAGTCAGAGACTGATCTGATATTTTATTTTTTGCACTATATCTTCTCCTCTTCACAAAATATTGAAATATCATTACTGACTCCATGACTCCTTTGGTTGTACTCAGAAACACCATTATAGATGCTGAAGAGTCAGAACTATATTTGTTATCTCCTTCAAGGGGGAAGCCACTGAGGTTAGAATGCTGCAATGTAAGAGAAAATATAACACAATACAACCAAACAAAGCCATGTCTGAGATGGATTCCTCAGTATGGAGCATGAAGCGTTTGTCCCTTGCATCTACTGAACTTAGCAGAACATAGCTATGTATAACCTAGTTTGGATTCCTCAGTATGGAGTATGAAGCTTTAGTTCCCTGCATCCACTGAATTGAGTTATGACATGGTTTCATCAGATTTTCTCCAGTATACTCTGTAAAGAAACTGCTTCCAAAACTGAAAATTGAACACTGAGATATTGAGGGGCTATAAGCAATTATTCTAACAATCGAGGATCATGTCTTCCATCAGTGGAAATTCCCAATTATTCTACCTGCAATTTTTGGACTTTGAACAAAGGTGAACAGCTTCCCACAGTTCTCACACTACCTAAATCTATCATATAATACTTTTATTGGAAGAAAGCAGGGCTGCTGGAAAATAACTACTTTAGCATTGCATCAGAGAAACCTATGCCCTGAAAACTATTGAATTCTATAACAGTATTATTGGGATATCTCAACAAACTCTAATAAGCTTGTTCCATATTATTCTAATTTGAGGTAGGAAGTACTTAAAACTGCATATTCCAGTGAAACTCAAAATGTAAAATGTGATACATTGTTTTGCAATGTAGTGAATCTGTGAAACCTACTAGGGGTTCTCTAGTCTTGAAGGATTTCTTTTTTGGAAAAGAAGATTAAAAAATAGAAGTAAATTTTTTATTCTTAATTTGTGAATCACCAGTCCTTTTTCTTGACCACAATGTTTAACGATCCTTTCTCAGTTGTCCTCAACATCACCTCCTCCTCTCCTATTTTGGTACACTTTGTTATCTTCTCTAGTTCATTCTGTAATTTGTTATCTAGTGTCAACTGTCTTTCATACTGGGAAAGGTTGAATGTGAGGTGTTTTATAACAGTTTCCCAGAGAGCTTTCCTTTACTCTAGACCAGCTACCAAAATAGAAATGATATACCCACTGGTGAGCAAACCATTTTAGTCTGTGCTTTCATCGCAGTGGTCTGTTTTCTTCCTCTACAGTTTATTCTGAATTCTTCAGAGCCAGTTTCCTGTGCTGGTTTTGCTTTCCTGCTGACAGCCTGCTGCCTCTCATCTTTGTCCTGAGAATCTCTATATGGGTATGGGAGGCTAATATGAGAGTCTGAATCTCTTCCCATATTTAATGATACCTCATGTACTCCTGTTATTAGACAATTTGATCACTGAGAGGACATACAAGTTTCCCTGTTGCATGTGGAGATCGACTGACTAAAGCAAAGAAGATCAACTAACTAAAGCAAAGAGAAACTTTTGTATCAATTCAACATTTAAAGAGTGCACAGAAAGACTATCCACCCATTAAATCCTCTGAAAAAAGTTGCCCCCCCCCCATTCCTTCTGTACTTCCTTGCTAAATGTTTGGGATCTTATGCTGGAAAGGGAACTTCGAACAGAGAATGTACTTTTCTGGACTGTCAAAATTAATTCTACAGAATTTGTGTCACAACAGTTTTGAGAGCATATAATGGAACTGTGGAGGCCCAGACCAGATCAAATTCCACCATGAATTGAGATGATTGGGGAGCAGTCTAACCAGTAGCTTAGAAGGTATTGGAAATTTTTGGCTGCCATGATAGGCAAGGTCAATTTCATCTAAGATTGAGACATATGGTAAGTAGAAAATGTTCATGTGGCAAGACACATTTTCATGAATAGTCTGGACGTAAAAATTGGAATTATGAAACTTGGCACTGAGGGTGCAAGCCTTTGAACACAGCACTTGGGAGGCAAAGACAGGCAGATCTCTGTTAGTTTGAGTCCAGTCTTGTCTATAAGAACTAGTTCCAGGACAGAGCAGTTGCTACATACTTGAACTTTATTTTTCAAACCAGCAATTGTTGGCTTAGGTGGATTGCAGCCCTGCAAACAACTGGCAAATGATAATTGCAATGAGTAATTGGTCTCATTCCAGGCCTCTGATTTTAGTACATCTTCACTGTATCTTCACTGGAGTTCCTCTGAGTTATCCTGTGTTTTGGAAATCTTGCAGATATTGTTCCACAGATAAAGTACCTTCATGAGCTCTACCAGGACCTAGATGGGGTAAATGCTAGGCTGGTTCAACCTAAGGCCCAGTTGTGGGAGTGGGTGTTAGCTGATCAGGTCAAATTGACCCTTTAGGGCCAACCTTCTCGGGTATGGTGGTAGAGTCAGCTCCCCTATATGAATATCTTCAGGATAAGTTCATTTTTATATGTGATAATGGGTGAGGGCATTCTCTCTCAAATGCCTAGGACATCTCTCTTATTGTAGTGGACACTGACAAATAAAGACAACTTTCCCAGGTCAGTAAAGGTGGGAATAGCTTAACATAGCCCTCGGATGTTATCTTGTATGATTCCTAAGAACTCCTAAGGTATCAATGGCCACAGACATCAACACCAACCCCAGCTGTGGCTGGACCATGACCTCATAAATTGCCCTTGGCTACCACTTAGACCTGGATGACATCTTGGCTATTGGTGAAGGGAATGACCACCATGGTAGGTATGGATAAAGCAGCTGTGTGATCACCAGACACCACCAAGGCCTCAGGTTGCAGCTGCAACTCTGGACTTCTGTGTGACCATTAGTGGCACTGTGGAACCCAGACTTCAGGTAAAAACTGCAGCCAGTGTTGAAGCATGGACTGAAACAATATCCTTAGCAGCACCTGGGAATACATGTCACCACTGCCTCCAGTAGCAGTAATGGCCTGCAGACACTAGCTTGACCCTTGCCCTTGGGTGGTTGCTTCTGACAGTAGCAGAAGCATGGACATCAGCACAGACCCTGGCTGCAGTTGGGCTGTAGACCCTGAAATGGCCCTCAGTGCAGCTCAAACCTCACCATACCATTGACTATCAGCATAGGTCACTCAGACATTAATGCATCTCAGTCCTCAGACACCAACTTAGGTTGCTGGTTCTTCATAGAGCTTGTACAACTGGAACCACATATATTAATAAGGACCCTGGCAGCTTCAGGGCCCTCAGTGGCAGCCTGAGCCCAGATGATATCATGGCCCCAGGGGTAGCACAGACCACCTGTATCTGTTTGGTCTCTGCTATGGCATGGCCTCCTTGACTTCACACAAGCCATAGTCTCCCTTCCAGATCCTGGGCTTCTTTATGGAGCCTAGTAGTAACCTGTGCCTTAGAATTCAAGGCATACTCTAGCTTAGGTGAGACATGGACAATAGCCTCAAGCAGGAGCTTGGCCTGGTCATCATTATTTTTTGAATAATAGCCCCAGACACTCAGATCGAATAGGTCTAATATCATAATGGTCCCTGGACACCAACAAGGACAAAGGATGTGGCTCAGACACCATGTTTTATGTTGCCTTTTGTGTCACTATGGGGACATGGATATCAATATTGACCTCCTCAGTGGTAAGACCATGGTCACATATATTTTCCTCTGCAGCAGGCTATTCCTAGATATTATCATAGCCCCAGGGGACAGCAAAATCTACCCATATCAGTATGGTCCCAGTGGCAACATGGCTTGTGAACCTGATCTCAGTCCCAGGAAGCAGTCCAGATTATTTGAGTCAGCATGGCACTCAAAAACAACAGGAACCATGGATACAAAATCATTCTACCTCACTAACTCTCCTAATACTCTGCCTATTGTTTACTTGAAGTGAGGGGGCCCTAAGATTTGTAAGGGTTTAACAAATTTACAGAAACTGCCTTTCAAACTTCAGCAGATGTACTTATATGCTCATAACTTACATATTGTCCTTTTCACTTTTGAGAAAATTAATTTTTCTTTGTCTTCTAACCCAGAAGTGATTGTCTCTGAAATAAATTCCAGGCAAGAAAATACTGATGCCTCTTAGGACCCACCCATACTTGCCTCTTGGGGATGGAGAGATGACTCTGGGTTAAGAGTAGGGACTGAAATTCAGAGGTCTTGAGGTTAATGCCCACAAAGCAAGTGTTGGGTCACACCATTTATGAGATCTGATGTCCTCTTTTGACCCACAGGCATACATGTAGTCAGAATACTCTATAGATAATAAATGAATAAGTCTTTAAAAGAAAAATATTGCTTCTTGACCAATAACCAGATTTAAGACAAAGCAGGCCTCTAGAGGAGAGGGAGAAAGTACATTCCACAAGGAGGTGTATTACACTGCTTAAAAGTTTAGTTATTTTGCTAATTTATTAAAACAGACGTCTGAGGGAAATGTGTGGGAGTGAATTTTTAAGAGAGTAGGGGAAGAACATAAAACTAGATCAGTTTGAATTTTATTGGTAATTGACTCTCAGTAGAGATTCTGGGTTAAATGCAGAAGCTCACACAGTTAAAATGTTGTCAAAGTTTTAATATGGTTGGCTCGAGCATTTATCAAAAGATTGCGTATTAAAATGAGTTGGAGATGCTTGAAATCCCTTAGCTTAGAATTGATGAAGAGATTTCAAGGCTGAAGAAAATTGTAGTGCTTGAGTGTGTATAATGTGTAAAACCCAAACCTCCACAATGAAAGGTCCAGAAGCCAAGCCTTTCACTAATCTTATAGGCTACAAAATGGTAAGAGGAGTGTAAGCACATTTGAAGAGTTTTTTGATGTTCCTTTCCTTTGCCAGACATTAGGGTTGGAGGTGTTGCTTTTTTAGTTGGAAGAATTAAATGTGATGGGTTTAATTGTGCCCTGAGGTAGCAGGAGCCAGGTGGCAGTCCTCAAATGCCAAAGATAAGATGATCATGTTACTGTGATGGAGAGCATAGATATAGCAATGTTCACAATGATGTAAACTATAACAGTGAGCACTGACAAAATAAATTTGATGGTGGAATTACTCATATAAACCTTTGTACAGGCAAATAAATCAAGCATTGTATTTCAAGGCATGAGATAGATAAAAACCCTACTGAATTTTTCTTTGATATTTATAAGTGAAAAAAAATCAAATATATGAAATATATGAAATAAAAGTACATTGGATCATGGCCAAAAGACTTGAGTCAGTTTTCAAGTCCAGAAATTGTTGAATGAACTGGTGGCCAGTTTCATGAGGGGAAGGACCTTGATATAATACCTAAAAGCTTACTGTTTTCCTTTGTCCAGTAATAGCCCAGAAGGGCTTATGACCTTTTACAAGGGTAACTATACACTGGGAGAAAAGTAACTATCAGTATTTCTTAGGTAATTTTGATATTGGTGTTGAATTGACTCTGATTTCAGGATGTTTCAAGAAATATTGTGGCCCTCTAGTAAAAGTAGGCATGTATGGAAGTCAGGTGATTAACAACCTTTGGTTGAAATGCAATGAACAGTAAGTACAGTGGGACCCTGAACTTATCCTGTATTACATCACTAGTCCCAAAGTGTGTGTGTGTGTGTGTGTGTGTGTGTGTGTGTGTGTGTGTGTGTGTGTGTATTTGGCAGAATTTTAAGAGTGATTTCTTTACCTGTGGAGTGATGCCCATTATGGTTGATCAGTCTAAATGAAAGCCTTTATAATTACTTCTGCCCAGGAAAATATTGATTAAAAAACAATGTCACATTCCTGGAGGAATCTCAGAAAACAGGGCTGCCATCAAGGACTTGAAAGGTTCAGGGGGGTTGGTTTCAACACATCTGTCTTTAGCTTTCCTATCTGTCCAGTACAGATAGATAAAGGAGAATGACAATTGACTATCAAAAAACTCAACTATATAGTTACTCTTACTATAGCTGCTATACCAGAGGTGGTGTCCTGACTTGAACAAACTAATACATGTCCTGGTAAATAGTATGTAACCATTGACCTAGAAAATGCCCTTTTCTAAGTCCTTGCTAATAAAGGCAACAGAAACAATTTGATTTCAGTTGGCAAGTCTTACAGTATATCTTTACTGTTTTATCACAATGATTTACTGACTGTCCATCTCTGCGTCCTGATGTAGTTAGAAGGTATCTTGATCATTTGTCTCTTCCACAAAACATCACACTAGTACATCACTATACTAATGTGATGAAATTATGCTGGTTTCACCAAATGAGTAGGAGGTGGTAACTACTTTCAATGAATTTTTAACACATGTATTTATCACTGGATGGAAAGTACAGCCAAACAAAATTCAAGGGGCTTCTGCATCGGTGAAATTCTGAGGAATCTAGTAGTATGGGCCACACAGAGATATTCCTTCTAATGTGAAGGATAAATTATTTGTGTTCTGGATAGCACCTTCCTCACTTGGGTATTTATTCCCATGCATAAGCCAAGTGACTATTCATCAATGTGTGACTCTGAATAGCGAAGGCTTTTCATCTAGTCCAAGTTGCCTTTAAGACTATGTTACCTCTTGCATGATATGATCCGACAGATCTAGTGGTATTTGATGCGACAGTGGCAGGTAAGGAAGTTGCTTAGAGATTTGTCAGGCACCTTTAGATGAATCACAGAAAAGAACTTAGTAATTTTGGAGCCTAGCTCTACCATCATCTGTAGATAACTCTTCTTTTCTTTGAAAGACAATTCTTACCATACTCTTGGGCCTTAGGGGAAAGTGAACATTTGATAATAGGCCATCAGGTTACCATGCAATTTGTGTTGCCAATCATTAGCTGTGTGTTGTTTGACACACCAAGTCATAAAGTAGGACATACACAGTAGCAACCTGATAGGAGATGTTATTCTGCATATATTTTTCTCATACTGGTTAATAAAGCTCTGTGGCCAATGAGATAGCAAGATAGGCAGGGCTAGAAGACAAGGAGGAAAGAGGAAGTAGTAGGTGTAGACCTGAAAGAAGGAAGAAGCCTGCCTCGGCTCCCTAATAAGACGACCACATGGAAATACTTAGATAAGTAGAAATGGGTTAATAATTAAGACAGAGCTAGCCCATAAACAATAATGGTAACTGGCCAACAGGATTGTATCAAATACAGAGTCTCTGAGTGTTATTTGGGGCTGGCGCGGTTGCGGCTGGCGGGCTGGCGGGCTGGCAGAAACATACACGCTACAGCAACCTACCATAAAATGCAAGTGTTGTGCATATGTTAGGTTCAAGCAGGTCCTGAAGGCACAAGCAAGTTCCATGAAGAAGTTGGGCAAAAGTCTATGACTTTTAATTCCATTACAATGCTGTCTACTCTCAAGTATGTACCTATACTCCAATGCTCACTTAACTGAAAAAGAGAATACTGAGGCCTGGTATACTAATAGTTCTTCACATTATGAAGGGACCACCAAGAATTAGATAGCTACAGCATTACAATCTCTTTCTGAGACAATCCTGAATAATGCAAGTAAAGGGAAATCTTTACAGCAGGAACAACCTGGTACAGTGCACATGGTCATATATCTTGTCTGGACTGAAAAAATTTTAAGATGTGTGGTTGTTCACTGTTTCTTGGGCTCTAGCCTATGATCTGTCTATGTAGTCAGAGACTTGGAAAAAGTATGATTGGAAAATTGATGAGAAAGACATATGGGAAAAAAATATATGGACTGATCCCTCCGAATGAATGAAGGATGTGAAAATAGTTGTGTTCCCTGTATATGTTCATCAAAGGCTGACTTCAGCAAAGGAGGAGTTCAGTAATCAAATAAATAGGATGGCCCATTTTGTGAAGAGTCAGACTCACCCCGGCCATTCCTACTTTGCCCAATGGGTCCAGGAACAAATTGGCCTTAGTGGCAATAATCAAGATTACACATGTGCTCAACAATACAAACTTTCCACTCCACAGGGATGATAAGGCTCAGATACTTCTGATTGCTATAACTTCTAATAGAAGGTACCAACACTGAGTAGTTCAAATGTACCACATATTCTTTATCCATTCTTTAGTTGAGGGGCATCTATGTTCCTTCCAGTTTCTCGCTATTACAAATAATGCTGCTATGAACATAGTTTTACAGATGTCTTTCTTGCATGGATATGGATGATTTGGGTATATGCCTAGGAGTGTGATAATTGAGTCCTGTGGTAGACTGATTCCCATTTTCCTGAGGAGCCACCATACTGATCTCCAAAATGTATGTACACATTTGCACTCCAAGCAGTGAAGGAATATTCCCCCTTTTCCACATCCTCTGCACATAAGCTGTCATTGGTGAGCCAAACTCTAGGAATCCAGTTGCAGAGAGGGAGGAGTGATAAGTGAAGGGGCCAAGACCAGGCTACAGAAGCCAACAGAGACAGCTGACCTGACAGCTCATGATCCCTAGATTGACAGCTGGGAAACTAGCATTGGACCGACCCAGACACCCTGAACATAGGTCTCAATTAGAAGGCCTGGACAGTGTACAGGACCTCTGACAGTGGAACCAGGATGTATTGCTGTTGCTCAAAAAGACTTTGGGAGCACATTTCTCATGGAGGAATACTCCCTTAACCTAGAGCCAGGAAAGTGGCCCTAGACCATAATGGATTTTGGCAATCCCTCCTGGAAAGCCTCACCCTCCCTGTGGAGTGGGTGGGGAATGGGATGGGAGAGGGGGTCAGAGGAGCATGGGAGAATGGGAAGGAAATGGAAATCAGAATGTAAAATAAGAAATAAAATAATACTAAAAGTGTTTTCAAAATAAAAAAAAGAAAGAAAGAAAGAAAGAAAGTACCAACCGAGTACCATAGACACCAATCCAGGGGTTGATCAGCCAGCAACCTAGTTCCAGGGTAGCTATATTAGACAACTTTTTTTCATGGAATAGACAACACTTTGTACTTCCTGGAGCAGATACTTATTCCGGTTATAGATTTGTTTTTCCTGCCTGTAATGATTCTGCCAAAATTACCATACATGGACCCACAGAACATTTTATCGATCATCATGGTATTTCACAGATTATTGCTTCTGACAGTCAGAGGTGTGAGAAAATGGGCTTACAGTAATGGAATCCACTAGTGTGACTATCATTCAGAAGTAACTGGCCTGACAAAAAAGATTGAAGAAACCATTTCCAGACAGAGTAAAAGCACCAATTCAATGACAGGAACCTGGATATTTAGGGCAGGGTACTCCACAAGGTGGTACATGCTTTAATTGCAATCAAATATATAGTACTGCTTCTCCAAAAGCCAATCTCAATAGATCCAATGGTCAATGGGTACAAAAGGATATATTTCCTCTCATTATCACCTCCAGTGAGCCACTATAATAAATTTTGCTTCTTGTTCCTATGATGTTAAGCTATGCTGACTTAGAAGTTTTGGTTCCAGACTGGGGAATGTTCCTTTCAGGAGTCACAACAAACCTTCCATTGAACTACCCCTCTGGCCACTTTAGGCTTCTAATACCCCTAAAAGTAATTTATGAAGGGAGTAGCAATATTAAGAAGGGTTATTTATCCAGATTACCATAGGGAAACTGGATTGTTTCTTCACAATGAAAGTAAGAAAGGTTATGTGTAGAGTGCATAAGTTCCTTTAGGACATGTCTTGGCACTATCATTTCCTGTGATTAAAATCAATGGGAAAATGGCACAGCCTAATCCACACAAGAAGGCCAATGGTCCTGACCCTGCAGAAATGAATGTATAGGTTATTGCTTCGGGAAGAACCAAGAGCTGCTGCTGTTCTTGCTGAAGTTGGAGAAAACATAGAATGGGTAGTAGAGATTATGTGCCAAGTTGACAAGGGACAGATTTGTTGTTGCACGAAAAAAAAGACCCAGAAGCAGATATTTAGATTTAAACTTCAAGATGAAAACCTCTACCTCAGGCTGAATGGCCTGATCCCACTGTCTAGAATCTGAGATGGAGTGTTTTCCTAATCTCAATGTGGCTGGAAAATTAATTTTTCTTTTCCTCAGTGTGGCTGGATAATGAATGCCTGACACTTAGACCTTGCTCCTGTCTTATATTCCTTCCTAATACTGGGATCTAAGGCACATGATTCCAGGTGCTGAGATCATCTTTGTGTGAGCTGTTTCTGTTTAGAACTGGATTAGTCTTGTGTGGCCTTGGACTCATAGAGGTTTTTCTACCTCTTAATCCTGAGTCCTAGGATTAAAGATGTGTACCACCACCAATTAGCTTCTGGAAGCTGAAATTAAAGGTGTGTGGGTGACTTTGTTTTCTGAATCTCCAGACAAGTGTTAATAAATCAGAAACAATACATCACCACAAATTCATCATGGCTATCCTGGTTGTCAACTTCACTACATATGGAATTAACTAAAAATCTAAAAATGGATGGCCCTACGTTGAGGGATTCTTGATCAACTTGAAGTAGGAAGATCTGCTTCTACTCTGTATTTCTAGTTGGGAAGATACATCTTTAATCTAGACTATATTTTCTTCTAGAAGCTTATGTGGGGACATGAGAAAATGAAGATTTTGTTTTTCCTTGCCTGTTAGCCCTCACCTTGCTAGGAGTTTGATTTCTTCACTGGCATTGGCACCTATTTCTTTGGGATTGCATATATTAAAGAACAGCTGAAATGTCCAGCATCAAGGGATCAACAAATACTGAATTTTTGAATATTCCATCCACAGTAAGCAATTGCTGGATTAGGTAGACTGAAGTCAGTTATTCTAATAAATTACACACACACAAACACACAAACACACCCACACCCACCCACACACACACATACACACACATAAACACATATACACACAAACACCCCCCCACACACACACACACATACTAGAGAACTCTAAAGAACCTTAATACAAATATCTAATTATATTCACAAAAATATGTGTGTAATATTTCTCACTTGTACATATAATACTCCCTATGGTATTTTTATAGTTTGAAATATATGAAGAATATATCAACACACAGAGACGTGACGATTAATTTTTTGTATTGTGCATGAATTTTTCATTCTGGTGAGAACATTGTTTTGAAGATACATTAATTTTTGACCTATGTTACTTTGTAGATATATGTACATGCTTTTATATCCTATATATAATCCTGGAGCTGATACCAGGCTTATGGTAGTAAATATCTCTATGTGTTTATCTCTGTTGTTTTGAGCTGGGAATCATCTACTCTTTCTAACAGGAAAATAAAAGAGTGCACTGAAATATGTTATGTTACAGTGAATGTAAGAGCATTTGTATGTTTATGATGTTACTAAAGATATCATTATTAAATTGTGTAAGTCTGATGGTTTCTACATATATCAGGTCTTGCACATTTATTAAAGCAAAATATTATCTTCGATGTGAAAATATATGGGTTGTAAGTCCCCTTTTGCATAAATGCTAAGAAGAAAATAAATTATAGAAATTTGGAGTCAATCTTTGTGATTATTAAAAATTCAAACAGGCTTCAGTATAATAGTTGAGTATTTGTAAATACAAACATCTTCTTAAATGAGCTATTTTCTCTATAGATGTTAGATTTCATTATATCATTCATTCTGTCCTCATAGAACTATAAATTACTTCATTTTAATTTTATGTTGGCATTCTATTCTTGTTTATTCTCTAGTCACCAATATAACATTTGAATAATTTTCCAGTCACTGATTGTTGTCTTAACATATATGACCAACTTTATCAAAAATCTTGTTAGGTTAAACTAAGGGCAACCTAAGTTACCAATACTAAGCAAATGCATTAAATCTGTTACAGCCTTATGTATTATCTCAGTTAGAATCTGCATTAATTATACTCATCTACCAAGTAATCAAAGACAGCATCTACTCAATGCCATACAAATGAAATGAGTGTGGAAAAGCCTTTAATTGTCGCTCAAACCTCTTGCAACATCAGAAGATTCATTCTGGTGAGAGACCTTTTCAGTGTAAGGAATATGGGAAAGCCTTAACTGTTTTGGCTCTGGTCGGAACCAGACCATTCATACTAGAAAGGAATCATTTAAATGTGAGCAGTGTGGGTCAGACTTCAGACTTCATTACCAACTTACTCAACATCAAAAAATTCATACTGATATCAAACCCCACCAGTACAAGGTATGTGGAAAAGGCTTTGTTCATGGTATAGGCCTTAGAATTCATGTGAAAACCCATACTGGTGAGAAGCCCTTGCAATGTAAGGAATGTGGGAAGTTCTTCCAAATTCAGTCTGAGCTTATGCAACATCAGAGAATTAATAGTGATGTGAAACCCTATCAGTGCAAGGAATGTGGAAAGGGCTTTGTTCATGGTACAGGACTTTGAATTCATGAGAGAATCCATACTGGTTGGAGGACTTTTTAATCTTAATATGGGGAAACCTTTCAATAGAATTACCAATTTCTTGGACATTGTAGAATTCATACTGACAAGAATCCTTGTGAATTAAAGAACATGGGAAATACTTTACTTGTGTTGAATACCATAAAGCACATCAGAAAATTCACACTGGTGAGGAACCTTACCAATGTTAAAAGTGGGAAAACTCCTTTAATTCCAGAACTCAGGTGGCAGAGGCAGGTGGAGATCTATGATTTCGAGGCGAGCCTGATCTACAGAGTGAGTACCAGGACAGGCTCTAAAGCAATACAGAGAAACCTAGTCTTGGAAAAAAAGAAAAAGAAAGAAAGAAAGAAAGAAAGAAAGAAAGAAAGAAAGAAAGAAAGAAAGAAAGAAAGAAAGGTAGGAAGAAAGAAAGGTAGGAAGAAAGAAAGAAGGAAAGAAATAAAGGACAGAAGAAAATCAAGCTTGGTTTGACATGCTTAAGTTCTTAGCAAAAACCCTTATGGATGTAAAGAATGTGGAAAGGTATTTAGAAATAATTCTAAGCTAGTTGTATATCAGTGAACTCGTGCTGGTGAAAACCCATATTAATATAAGAAATCTCAGGAAATGTCAACATTTAGTTCAGTCTTCATAGCACAGTGGAGAAGTCATACTGCTATGAAACTCTATTGCTGTAAAGTGGAGCTCAGGCTTTCAGCATAAAGGAATTCATGCTTGTGAGAAACCCTGTAATTGCAAGGAATGTGGAAACATGTTTAGAATTAGTTTAGCTCTTAAACCTCATCAGAGAGTCCATATAGGTCTGAAACCTCATGAATGTGAAGAAATGGGAAAGCCTTATTATAAATGGCAATCTTATACTACATCGGAAAATACATAATCATCAAGGATCCTATGCAAGTAAGGAATATAAACAGTCCTTTGTATGGAAATCTTCCTAAACATCAGAGACTCACATTGGCAAGACTGCCACTAAAATGTATTTGGAAAGAATATTAGTTTGCCCTAGAATTAAATGTCAGCAGTCCTTGATATGAATTTTTTGTTGCTTATGTAAACTATCAATCATCTGCAAATAGAGAATGCTTGACTTATTCCTTTCCAATTTGTATCCCCTAGATCTTCTTTTGTTGTCTTAATGCTTTAGTTAGAACTTCAAGTACAATATTGAAGAGAAATGGAGAGAGAGGGCAGACTTGTCTTGTTCCAGATTTTAGAGGAATCGCCTTAAGCTTCTCTCCTTCAGTTTGATGTTGGCTGTTGGTTTATTGTATATTGCCTTTATTGTGATTAGGTATGTTCTTCTTATTCTTGACCTCTCCAAGACCTTTATCATGAAAGGGTGTTGAATTTTGTCGAAGTTTTTTTTTTTTTTTAGCATCTAGGGAGATGATCATATGATGTTTCTTTTTCACTTTGTTTGTATGGTGGAGCACATTGAAAGATTTCTGTATGTTAAACCATCCCTGCAAACCAGGGATGAAACCTATTTGGTTGTAGTGGATGATTTCTCTGATGTATTCTTCTATTCAGTTGCCAGTATTTTATTTATATTCATGATTGATTTAGCTCTGTAGCTTTCTTTCTTGATTGTGTCTTTGTGTTGTTTGGGTACCAAAGTGATTGTGGCCTCGTTAAAGAGTTTGGTAATGAACCTTCTATTTCTATTGTGTGGAATAATTTGAGGAGTATTGGTATTACCTCTTCCTTGCATTTCTAGTAGAATTCTGCACTGAAGCCATCTGGACCTAGGCATTTTTAGTTGGAAGGCTTTTGATGACTGCTTCTGTTTATTTAGGTGTTATAAGTCAATTAAACTTGTTTGTCTACTCTTGATTTAATTTTGGTAAAGATATTTATCCAAAAATTTGTCCATTTCCTTTGAATTTTCAAATTTTGTGAAGTACAAGTTTTCAAAGTATGACCTGAAAATTGTCTGGATTTACTCACTGCCCATTGTTATGTTCCCCTTTTTGTTTCTAATATTGTTAAATTGCATGTCCTCTCTCTGCTTTTTGGTGACTTTGGATAAAGTATTGTCTGTCTGGTTGATTTTCTCACAAAACCAACTCTTTGTTGCATTGATTTTTTTTTATTGTTTTCCTGGTTTCTACTTTATTGATTTTAGTCTCAACTTGATTATTTCCTGACATCTACTCCTTGGGAAAAGTTTGCTTCTTTTTGTTCAAAGGCTTTCAGTTATGCTGTTAATTCTCTAATGTGATTATCCTCTGTTTTCTTCACTTAATGCAATGAACTTACCTCAAAGCACTGCTTTCAAGGTGTCCCATAAGTTCAGGCATGTTGTGTCCTCATTCTCTTTGAATTAAAGGAAGTCCTTAATTTATTTCTTTATTTTTTATTTAATCCAGGTATGGTGCAATTGTGCATTGTTCAGTTTTCATGAGTTTATAGGATTTCTGCGATTTCTGTTGTTGTTGAATACCAACTTTAAGCATTGTGGTGGTAAGATACAGGGGACTATTCTAATTTTTTTTTTTTGTATCTGTTGAGGTTTGTTATTTTGCCTAGTATATGGTCGAGTTTTTGAAAAAGATTACATGTGGAGCACAGAAGAAGGTATATTCTTTTGCGTTTGGATGGAGTGTTCTTTAGATATCTGTTAAACCCAAATGAGACATAGCTTCTATGATTTCTTTTGTTTCTTTGTTAAGTTTCTGATGGTGATCCTGTCTAGCGGTGAGAGTGGGGTGTTGAAGTCCTCCACTATTAATGTGTGAGGTTTTATGTGAGCTTTGAGTTTTAGTAGCATTTCTTTTACCAATGTGGGTGCCCTTGTATTTGGGGCATAGATGTTCAGAATTGAGACTTTGTGCTTATGGATTTCTCTTCTGATGAATAAGAAAGAACCATCTTCATCTATTTTAATTTGAAGTCTAAAGAGTTAAATATTAGGATAGCCACATCTCCTTGTTTCTTGGGTCCATTTGATTTGAATATCTTTTCCCAGCTGAGGCAATGTCTATCTTTGAAGCTTAGATGTGTTTCTTGTATGCATCAGAAAGATGGATTCTGTCATTCTGTTAGTCTGTGTCTTTTTATAATGTTAAGACCATTAATGTTGAGGGAATGTAAGAACCATTAATCAATTAATTATTCAATTAATCATTATTTCTTGTTTGTTTTAGATTTGTTGTTGGCAGTGGTATTGTGAACATATTTGCCATGCTATACCCTTGAGTTTAGTGAAATGGGCTTATCTGTTACCTGTGTGCTTGTGAGCACAGTTAATTTCCTTGGATTGCAGTTTCTTTTCAGAACTTTATGTAGAGCTGGATTTGTAGATTTGTATTGTGAAAATCTCACTTTCTCATTAAATAACGTGTTTTCTCTGTCTCTAGTGATTGAGAGTTTTGCTGTGTATAGTAGCCTGGGCTGGCATCCGTGGACTCTTAGTACTTGTAGAACATCAATCCAGGACCTTCTGGCCTTGAAAGTTTTCATGGATAAGTCAGGTGTGATTTTCATAGGTCTGCCTTTATATGCTACCTGGCCTTTTTCCTTCACTGCTCTTAATATTCTTTCTTTATTCTATATGTTAGGTGTTTTGATTATTATGTGTCAAGGGTCTTTTTTCTTTTGTCCAGTCAATTTGGTATTTGGTACACTTTCCTTTCTTTTGTGGGCATGTCTTTCTTCAGATTTGGAAAGTTTTCTTCAATGATCTTGTAGAATATGTTTTCTGGACTTTTGACATGAGCTTCTTCGCCTTCATTTATGCCTCTTATCCCTAAGTTTGGCCTTTTCATGGTGTCCCACATTTCCTCGATGTTTTGTGTTAAGGATTTGTTGGATTTATGATTTTCTTTGGTTGATCAATCTATTTTCTCTAGTTTATCTCCAGTGCCTGAAATTCTCTCTTCCATCTCTGGAATTCTGTTGATTATGCTTGTGTCTCTAGTTCCTGATCGTTTGCCCAAGTTTTCTATTTCCAGCATTCCTTCAGCTTTTATTTTCTTTATTGTCTTTATTTCAGTTTTCAAGACGTGAACCATTTCCTTCACCTGTTTAATAATTTTTTTCTTGGCTTTCCATACATTCTTTAAGAGATTTGTTCATTTCTTCCAATTATTTGTTTGATTTTTTCTTCCATTTCATTGAGGGATTTTCTCACATCATCTTTGAGGGATTCTATCATTTTAATGAAGATATTATTTTAAGTCGTTCTCTTCTGCTTCATGTGCATTGGGGTGTTCTGGTCTAGTTGGTATAGAGTCCCTAGATTCTGGTGGTGTCATCCTTGTCTTTCTATTGGTGGGTGTTTTCTTGTATTGCTGTCTTCCCATCAATTCTTCCAGTAGGCACATGTGGGGTCTCTCTCTCTCTCTCTCTCTCTCTCTCTCTCTCTCTCTCTCTCTCTCTCTCTCTCTCTCTCTCTCTCTCTCTCTCGTACTCCCTGGGTGGGCTTAGGTGGGGTCAGAAGTTCTATGTCTGTATCTCTGGATGGTTCAAGTGTTCTAAGAAGTCTCTCCTCAGGTAAGGATCGAGTGATGGGGGGTCAAAGATCAGGCTCCATCTGAGGACTGGTGATGGGTGTCAAAGATCCAGCAGACAGGGACTCAGGATGGTCCCAAGGGGATGGGCAGATTTCTAGGAGGGGCCCAGAACTATAGCAAAGGACTGCTGGTGGGGGTCAGAGATCATGCAGGGGGGATTCTGGGTGGTCCACCATGGATAGGCAGGTCTAGTGTGTTCATACCAGCTCCATGAAGTTCCCTGAAGATGGCAGGATTGTTGAATCGTCCCTCTGCCCCAGTGCTCAACCAGAGCAGTTGGACAATGGGAAGGGTAGAGCACAGGATATGGGGAGGCCAGGCTCTTCGTGGGGGTGAGTAGGTGTGTATCAGAGCACCAAAAGTGTTATGGCTAGGGAGAGGACACGGGCAGAGTTGAGATCTTGGGCCAATCCAGGGAGTTCCCACGGAAGGGTGTTCATAGGTTTTTTTTTTTTTTTTTTTTTTTTTTTTTAAGGCACCAGAGCAACATTCTGTATTCACCTCTGGTTATTGAAAGGTTAGTAAGATGGCTGTTGATAAAAGTGCTTTCTACCAATTCTGATGATATAAGTACTATCCCTGAGCCCATATAATAGATAAACAGAATGGAGTCTCACAGACTGTACACTTAAGTTCAACCTGTGTATGTATTGAAACATTTGAACTCACATAATAAATAAATAAATATTGCTTTTAAAATTTATTGAATAAATTTTATCAATGCATTTTTGATATGTTCAAATGTGATTTTCCTGAAAGTATAAAATAAATTATGTTGAAGTTAGAGAGATGGCTAGGCATTTAAGAGCACTCACAAGTCCTGTGTAAGACATAAAAGTTTTTCCTTTTTCCTACATGGTGACCTACAACCAGCTATAACTACAATTCCAAGGAACCAAATGTTCTCTTCTGGACACTATAGACACTAGATTGGACATAGGACATATAAACTCAAGAGGATACATACACACATAGACATAAATTAAAGGAAAATAAAGAAATCTTTAAACATTATTTAAGTGGATCAATTCTAAAATTTCACAAAGAGATTTCTATAGTGGTCTCATATAAAACATTGTTAGATGATAGTATGAATCCTTATTTTATTTCTAGGTAGTATTAATTGTTATTTTATTTCTATCTGATGTTGATTCACATTCAATGTGTACTTACTAATTATTTAAATTATATTGAGATTTTAAAGTCACATTGAGAGTTGATGTATAGGTAACTTATTAGTAACACTAAGACAAAGCACTTGAGATAGTAAAGGAATTCAGACCTTGCCATATGTTCCTTAGGCTTACCTACCTTCTTTTGACATCTGGAGAGTAGGCACTAGGACAACTTGCTTCTTACTGCCTACATGCTTGAGAAATTACAGATATCATATGGATGACATCAAAATCACCTACAAGGTCAAGCAATAGTGAGAAATGTTGAAACACCACTGCAGCAACTTCATAGTACCTGAAACTTTGAGAATATGAAGACACTAGGAATCTCTAGGTTATTAAGAATCTATTTGGTATTGCAATGTATTTCAAACATTTTATTGCTTTTTTGTCCTTCAAGCTTCAGTAGTCAGTCTTTCTTACTTCTGAAGTATTATCAAGGCATATTGCCTATCGCCCTAATACTAATTGATCATCACTTTTACATTTTTATCACTTTTAATTATGTGTTTTTGACTATGTGTGGATATGAGCATGTGAGTACAGGTGAGTGCACATGAAGATCAGGGGGTGCTGGGTCCCTGGAGTTGGTTTAACAGGAAATTGTGAGTTGCCATAGATAGGTCCTTGAACCAAATGTGGGGTTCTTAAAAAGAACAGTCTGTTCTAATCTCTGTGCATATGTATATATGTTTGTGTGTGTACATGTATATTTTTATATATGTATGTATATGTGTATGCATTCATACACATATACATAATTTAATTATAATTTAATTTACTTTTAAACATAAATTTAATTTATAATTAAAATCTGACTGTACCATTTTACCTTTTGAGATCATGAGTCTGGGTTTAACTATATAATGCTGCCTGTGTTGAAACTCACTATTGATACCATAACAATACTTTTCACATTGTTCATTCTTTTTTTCATAGCTCTTACCAGGTAACCCATTTAGCTGCTTATATAATTCTAAGTATTTCCTAGCATTTGCCTTCAAGGTTTTCCAAATTCCTCTCACTAACCTCGTTCATAGGCTTCTGAAACAGGTGTATATAAGCAAGTATAGTTAAATCAGTGAATCACATATCTATACCAATGTTTTCTCGCAGTCTTTCATCACTATGACAAAACATTACTTGTGAAAAACAACTTAAGGAAAGAAGTAATTATTTTGGTTCATCTATTTCTTTTTTCAGAGATTCCAGTTCATAGTTACTTACATTCTCCTTCCTGATTCTATGCTGAGGCAAATCCTCAAGTAATGGATTGGATGATTCTTGCTATCTCTAAGGAGGCAGTGAGTAGAAAGAGTAGATATCAGATAAACCTGGCTAAATGACACCATATTTTATATAATAATATAATTTTCAAACTGTCCTGATAGACAAATTTTACATATTTACTTATTTTAAAATTGTGAATATGGCTGCTTTATCTACATGTATGTCTGTTCACCATAAGTGTGCTCTTTTGTAAGTCAGTGAGATCTTATTCAAGTACACTTATGTTGTTTTGAGAAATCATAGTTTTTAATACATAAAGTAGATACTTTACATAAATCATTTCAATCATGTCACATATGAGAAAACAAATAGTGAGTTACCACAGAAATTTTTTAATACTTGTGAAATTTTAATTAAATCATTAGCAGAATAAAACATTTACTGAAATATTTTGCTTATAACATGTAGCATTATCAGATAAATATGGTTTCAGAAAAAGAAAGGAAATAATAGAAAAAAAGAATGATGCTTTGTCTAATGCAGCACTGAATAGATTAAACAATCCCCAAACATGTGAACAATGCATCTAGCCCTGAGAGCCTCTATATAGCAAGCATATTTTTAATGTGTTTTAGGATGGAGGATTGTCTTGTGACTAGATGGACAGATAAATGTCAGTAATGGTCCAGCAAAACAAATAATGGCACAGATTAAGGAATGACTTATATGTGGAAGTGAGAGTGGAGTCATCATTATTAGCAAACATACTTTAAAATGAAAAGTAGTAGGGTGAGAGGGAATGTTGAATGATTGCATCCTAAAATGTAGTATGCATATGTGACTATAAAAAAAAGAACTATCAGTTCTTTGACTAATTTAAAGGAGTTGAAAAATTTCTGTTATTTTTTTTTCTTTCTCAGCATAAATTTCAAGGGATTCTACATTCCTATAATCCTGACTAAAAAATGATTGGAATGCATTGGATTTCAGAAATACCTGAAGTAATGAACATGTACACATATGCACACTTGCACACTAAACACACAGAAAATAATTTAAGACTATATACTACACTCTAATGTGAGATAATTCACCAAGACAATTTTGTTGTTCATATTTATTACTATTTATTTTTTGGATTGATATAGTTGATGAAAATTAATATATTTGAATTGATGACCAAAGGGGTCAAGACAAGGCTGGAGAAACACATAGACCCATAGAAATAGTTCACTTGAACAAGGGGGAGCTCATGGAACCCAGACTGACAGCTAGGAAATCAGCACAAGACCCAAATAGGCTGCCTGCATATGGGTATCAGTTAGGAGGTCTTTGAAGTCTATTGGGTTTCTGGTAGGGAAACACTATTTACATTTATTCCCAGTGTACAAATGGACTTTGGAAGCCCATTCCCCATAGAAGGATACTCTGTAGGCTTAGATAAACAGGAGAAGGAACTATGTCTTCCGCCAAGTGATGTGACAGATTCTGATGATTTTGCATGGAAGTCCTCACCCTCTCTGGGGAGCAGAAGAGAGATGGAATCAGAGTTCTGTGTGGGACATAGGAAGAATGGAGGGAAAGGGAACTAAGGTTAATATGTAAAATAAAATTGATTCTAATTTAAATAAAATAAATAAAATACAAATATATGCTTATAATAACATTATAATTTAACATGTTTTCATAGGATAACATATTTTAAAATATTTCACCTATTTATATATGTATTATGCCATGCAACAATGATAATATTAGTAAAAAGGGAAAAGCAACACAATATTCATGGATTTTAAAAGAAAAACACTTCCCTTCTGTAACTGAACTAAAGTCCTACAGACATTGTCATAAAATCTAATGAAAAACAATTTTCTGTGAAAAAACTCTTCTTATTACACTGTTGTAATTAATTGTAGCTATCCTTAGACTATCAATCACCCTGCAGTATAATATCTCTTTCCTACTGTTACATTAACCTTTAAGATTTTGGAGGGCATAGGCCAGGATATACATCATTTATATCTACCACCTCATATGGTGTAAAGCATGCATGTGAATAATAATGCTTAGAATGAATTTATGACAAATTTAGTGAAAAACCAAGTCAAAGTCTAGGATATATAGTAAAAATTTAAGAGGAATATGAGAAGTAAATGATGTCTTCATTTGTGAAAATGAGCTAGTTTAAATAAACAGATTACTTGATTATCCTTATATGAAGCTTTAGTGTCACCACTCATTAATATAAAATAAAATGTACATATTCCTATAAACATTTTTATTATACTTCATTATATTAAGGATAACATTTTACTGAAATATTCAAAGTCAATAAATAGTTTCAGGACTGAATGTACAACTATGAGAAACTATTATTTCTACAATAAACATTCATTGACAGTGTGAGTTCCTTATCCACAAATATCCTTACTTTATGTTGCTATACTAGCCACAACTAGACCCTCATAGACTATTATTAATTACATTCCATATTCATTTTCATTTTATTTCATTTCAATGTTTATTATGTCTTTAGCAATTCAAATAGCATAAAATATTATGTTGAATCATCTTGTTTTTTATAAATAGAAGAGATCAAAAAAGTTAATTGTAGCATGTATGTTTCCGCCAGGCCACCAACCCGCCAGTCTGGGCCCACAGCTGCACCAGCCCCAAATAATACTCTGAGACTCTCTATTTGATTCAATCCCGTTGGCCAGTTACCATTACTGTTTATGGGCTAGCTCTGCCTTAATTATTAACCCATTTCTACTTATATTTCCACATGGTCGTCTTATCGGGGAGCCATGGCGGGCGTCTTCTTCCTCCCCAGGCTACATCTCGATTCCTCCCTGCTACTTCCTCTTTCCTCCTTGTCTCCTAGCCCTGCCTATTTGCTATCTCATTGGCCACAGAGCTTTATTAACCAGTATAAGAAACATATATACAGAATAACATCTCCCATCATCTCCTCTTTTCTATCTAAAGTAAAAGAAGGGGTTTAACCTTAACATAGCAAAATAGTGGCTGCAGGACCATAGCAGAAGAACTGGCAGCAGCCAGCAGGGAAACCTGCTGTAACATAATGAACATAATGGTGTCAGAAGCGGGATTGAGAACTTTCACTTAAAACTTAACAAAAGCTTAAAAAATAGTTTTTAGAAACAAGGGAACAGAGACTAGAAAGACTTCTTAGTAGCAGCATTTTCTCAGTTGGATTTGTTTTGCTGTAGACAGAGATTTGCACGGCTCCTTAAAGGGAGGTTCCCAAAATTAGCATAAGCGGCAAAAAAAAAAACCCTTGCTTTTAAAGAGCTCTGCTAACAATTCATTGGTGTGTACAAGAGCTGCAATGAAGGTTTACACTGTGTTTTAAAAAATACGCTGGCTTGGGAGAGAAAAAGAAATGGGATACAATGGTTTAAAAAAGAAAAAAGGAATTAAATGGATGGCTATGGTGGCACATGCCATTAATCCCAGCACCCTGCAGACAGATGCAAGCAGATCTATGTGATTTCAAAGCAAACCTGGTATGCTGTGAATTCCAGGACAGAAAAAAGTTACACAGAGAAACCCTGTCTCAAAATACGTAAAAATAGAAATAGAATAAATAGAGTAATAAAAAAGCCACGTAAAGATGGAAAACACAGAGAAATTTGGATACTATATGCGCTTCTGTTGTCTTTAAATTATTTGATTGCTGAGAAAATAACTACTGATAAAAGAAATGCTGCTGGATTAATTCAATTTATATATTTTAAAAATGCTTTGACTCCAAAATTTAAGCCTAAGGACAAGTTACTGGGGAAAAGGATTTCTATTTTTGTTTCCACAGAAAATGAAAAGCTGTGGATTCTTTCCAGACTTATACGGTTTGATCAAGCCAGACCCCCTGAAACAGCTCCCCAGGTGATCCAACATTCAAAGCAGTTGAGACAAAGCCTTGCAGACTACTGCCAAG
The DNA here is from genome assembly GCA_030556225.1 of Cricetiscus sungorus. NCBI lineage: Eukaryota > Metazoa > Chordata > Mammalia > Rodentia > Cricetidae > Cricetiscus > Cricetiscus sungorus. The sequence continues at coordinate 92,331,404 of JANBXA010000730.1, forward strand.
ATTTCTGCATCTTCTTTGGACCCCCATGACAGCGCCCTCTACCAGCAGGAAGTAGTTTTGAAAGAACGACGCCCAAATTCCCAAATATTGTTTATAAATGCTTGTTTTCATCTAAATTGGCTTGGTTATAAATGGTTAATGACCACAAGCAATCTTTTTAAAGGTAAAAAGGGAATTATGGTATAGATATGGATACTTTGCTTTGGAATGGATTTTCTTTTATTGATACAATTTAAGGTCAATTTTGTGATATGTATATTTCTCCTCTTGTTTAGGTATTATGTTTATATAGCTCATTGGAAATGTAATGTATAATTTAGTACAGATTAGAGAATTACCTATGATTGTCAAAACTTAGAGTTAAGTGACTTAGGATTTCTAGATATACAGAGATGTATTTGAGATGGATAGGCATTCTTCAAACCTTTCAAAGACCTACAGAATATGGCATTTAAAATGGTTTAGGGTTTTTCTTGACAGTGAGGCACAACTGCACTGTAGGTAACACCACCTACAGAAGAAAGGAAGATGGACATAGAAGAAAAACATTATGGAGTTTGCTTCTAATATGGTAAGACTAGGCATTTGGACAAGGTTCTGCTCTTGTCTAGACTGACTATACGCTGAATAAACTGGATGTGCAGGACCCACGGAAAGATGACTGCTGATGCAAGATGGACATTGCTACAGGATTCCTCCTTCATGGAAGAGGCTGCCAGACAGCCAGACAGTCTACAGGACACTGAGAAAAATGACTCACAAACTGCCAATACAGGTGGACAGTTGAAAGTTTCCTGCTATGCTGAGAAGTCTGGAGAGACACTATGGACTATGGGCTGAAGATGGAACATTAAGAAGAACTTCAGGTGACTGACCAGGCAATGAGATGTTATTCTGTATACATGTTTCTCATACTGGTCAATAAAGCTCTGTGGCCAATGAGATAGCAAGATAGGCGGGGCTAGGAGACAAGGAGGAAAAAGGAAGTAGAGGGGAGGAGTCGAGATGTAGCCCTGGGAGGAAGAAGACGCCCGCCGCGGCTCCCCAATAAGACGGCCACGTGGAAATACTTAGATAAGTAGAAATGGGTTAATAATTAAAGCAGAGCTAGCCCATAAACAATAATGATAACTGGCCAACAGGATTGTATCAAATATAGAGTCTCCTGCGTGTTATTGTGGGCAGGCACGCCAGACCAGGGCTGGCGGGCTGGTGGAAACATACACGCTACAGTTATTTATTTCTCACTGATTAATATCTTATTCTAAACAATTTGTGATTCAAGAAAAATTACAAAGTCCTTTAAAACATTACAAAATTGATTACATATAATGGTAAAGATATGATAATGGTACTTAATGTATTTTTAATTATTTTTTAATTTTTTTTGAAATTATTATATAGTTAAATTCTCCCTTTCCTTCTTCCAAAAACCCCTCAAATACACCACCTTTTTCATTAATTGTTTATATATATATATATTGCATGTATGTTACACACTTAAATATATGTGCATATACATATATATATATATATGTATATATATTTCTAAATACATAAAAACAACCTTCTTATTCTTGTGTTACCTGTGTGTTTTTCGGGCTGACCATTTGGAGAATCAGTGGCTATTTTTTTGCCCCAGGAGGACTATTTCTCCCTCTCTCAGCATTACTTTATTGCCTGCAGTTCTTTGTGTATGGTTCTGACTTCCTGTCACATTTTTAAATTAATTGATTTATTTACATTTTTAAATTAATGTGTATGGCTGTGGGCATATTTCAGTATGTTTACATGCCAATGCATGAATGTGCATGCAATGCACTGTGTACATGGGAAATAAGAGTCCAGTATTTTGTAGCCAGTTAACTGCTTCTAACAGTTGATACTGGTAGTTGATTCATGTCACCAGACTTTGTATCAAGTACTTTTACCCTCTTATCTGTTTAGTAACCCTATTCCTCAAGTTTTCTTGGCATTATTTGACTCTCACAGGTTCTCATTTTTTATGCAAGTATCTCATCAGTTGCTGATAGTAACAGCAAAACCATAAGTACAAAGCTGAGATTCCTGTGGTTTTTGTTTTTTCTTTTTTTTTTTTGGTTTGGGTTTGGGTTTTGGTTTGGTTTGGTTTTCTGTTTTCCTGTACAATAACAATTCCTTTCAACTGGTGGTGGTGGTGGTGTTCTTCGGAAGAAGGGAGGAGATGGGGAATGAGAACACGAGGGAATAGGATGGTCGAACTGAGGGAGGGACAGAGTAAGAGAGCAATAGATATCTTGATAGAGAGAGTCATTATAGGGTTTGGGAGAAACCCAGTGCTAGGGAAATTACCAGAAATTCACATGGATGGCCCGAGCTAAGATTCTAAGGGATAATGGAAAGGGTGCCTGAACAGGCAAGCCTTCCCAGGTTGGGGACTACCTGAACCACAATCATAGAAACTTCCAGTAACTGATGGAAGCAGATGCAGAGATCCACAGTCATGCACTAGGCACAACAGGCTGAGCTCCTGGGGTCCATGTGAAAGCAGGGAGGGGTCAAGATCATGATAGGGAAACCCACAGAGACAGCTAACCCGAACTGGTGGGAACTCGTAGACGCTAGACTGATAGTTGGGAAGCCTGAATGGGACCAAACTGGGCCCGCTACCTGTGAATGACATTTTTATAGCTTATGCTGTTTGAGAGGCCCCTGAAAGTGAGACCAGGATCCATCCTTGGAGCATGAGCTTTTTGGAACATTTATACAATTAACAATAGACAACTATTTACAGCCAGCCTGTAGTTAATTGTCTAAAGGTATAGGCAAACCTGCAGGGCATTTCCTTAATTAGTGATTGATGTGGGAGTGCTAAGTTCTGTGTGTCCTCTCTAGGCTGACCTAGAATTACAAGTCACATTAACCCTGTCTTCTCCAAGTTGCTTTGGTCATAGTCTTTCATTAAGGCACATTTGTACATCCCATTTCATTAAATAGAATTAAGGTTAGTAAGCAAACAATGAAATGATGCTGAACTTATCAGGAGATAAGGGCAAATGAATTTGCATTTAGGATAAAGAAAACTGACACTCAGCTTAACTCCCAGGACCCACATAAAAGGATGAGTGACCTATTCACATAAGTTAAGAAACTTTCTCACATGTGCTCTGAACACACACACAAAGAGAGAGAGATAGAGAGAGGAGAGAGAGTTTTAAAAATAAAGAACATTCAGTCTAACATTATACAACTTATGAGTAACAGGATTAGCTTCAATGCATCTTATTTCATTTAAACTTGATTTATTTGTCAGTAGTGTTGCCACATGTTCTTTGCATCCTTGTTAGGATAGAATTTTTCCCAGAAGTGGTTTTGTTTATGTTTCCCAGCATAGGAAACAAGCAGTCATCCTGCAGTTATCAAAAGAAGCACAATTCTGAACTATCTTATAAATAATAGAAAAAAATTAAATTATTCTGAAGTTACAAAAGAATCAAAGCTATAGAAGGCTTCAGAAATGAAGTAATAGTTATCACTAAGAAACATGCTCATTATAAAAATGAGCAATGTGTTTGTATTTAAGGAAAGGCATTTACTACCTGAATTAAATCAGTTTTATAACAGGTAAGCTGTTTTATTTTGTCACAGGGAGGAGTGATAATTACATATTATAGGTAGTTAAAGGGATGGATTTCAAAATTAATTATTTGAGTTAAGCTGGACCTGAGAACACGAAACAGGCTACTGACTCATCACATCTATTATTTTTGCAATGATATTCCAAGACAGTTCTATAGCATGATAATAAATAATTTCTTATAAATTTAAAGGTGCATTTTTCATCATCAAACCACTAACAAGCTGTTATTGAGTGCTTAGCGGAAGCCCTGCCTTAGTAAGTATTGATCTTGTAAAGAATTCAGTTCAAGTACAGAGTGGTTTTCTAAAAGGTAGACATTATTGCAGGCCCTGAACAATGCAAAGACTTTTCTCATATATTTCATATTTATAAAACCAAGAAAGAAGGGGCCTGTAAGATGATGCAGTGAGTAAATGTGCACATTGACAGGCTTAAAGCATAAACTCAATCTCTAATACCCACATAGTAATAAGAGATAATTGACTTCACATATTATAATCTGACCTCTGCAAGCAGGTTATTGCATGTTCAAATATATTCACGAACATATATACAAACAATAAATGAATAAAATGCAGAAAAAGCTAATAAATGACCTCTGTTTTAATTATTTTATAATCAGATAACAGGTATTTTATTCAAGATATGCTTTAAAATTGCATAGTAAACACCAAATAATATGTGTCAAAAACAATGAAGAATTATAGATGGCAACATATAAATATAAGGATAGAGAAGCCAATTTATTAGAAGATGATAGTTATATGACATTAATACTAAAATAACTAACATTAGATAAGAATCTATCTAACCCGCACATTTACAGTTTCAATGATTTTACTCTATAACTGCACCTGGATGAATTATTCTTTAACACTGTAGCATGATGGTTACAACAGGAATATTAGGCTCAGGACACACCATAGTCAGGCTTCTCAGGCCACCTTTAACTCTAAAACTACAGTAAAAGCTGAGGGAAGTGTTATCCATAGAAAATTTGTTTTACCTATTTCAGAAAATCTGGAATCTCTGGGAGATTCTCATGAACTTTGTTGTGTGACCTCCCCACACTTAGGTTAGGACAACAATATTAGGAAGCATATGCTTTTTTGAGTTTTAACTAGTATTGGCTGATTGCAGATAAATAAATTTGCAGACTGGGTACCATGTCTATCTACATGTACATATGCAAAAGAAAGAAAGAAGGTTTGAGATTCTTGCCAGTGAATCAAATATTAGAAATTTTGATTTGAGATACTAATTGAAGTAGTTGAATTATTGACCCTGTGATATAAAGTACATGTTGAATTACAAATTATTGCAAATTATATGAAATGATTATGTCCCTCATGTCTATTTCAAGCAGAATATATTGCTCTAGGCTGAAAATAATAGTAAATCATTGTATTTTTAAATACAAAACTTTTATTGTTCTGAGAACATCATCATGAGTAGTTTATATCATTTTATCCTTATGTCTTGATTTATATACTTCTGTGTCCCCTGCACTTTTACTGATATCCCATAAGTCTCCATGTACTCCTCCTGAAATACTGTTTATATGTACAGAATTTCACTAACTACTTAAGATCAGTACACTCCTCTTTGTAGAAAAATGCTTCTTTCTTTGCAGGCATTGATTATATGTAGCGCCTCATTTAGTGTTGGAGAACTGTCAAATTTCTCCAATAGTAGTCAATGGGAGAATTTTTCTTCTCTTTCCTTTTCTTTTTCTTTTTCTTTTTATTTTACGTATCGATCCCAGTTCCCAGTGCCTTTCTACCTCCATCTTTTCTTCTAAACCTCCCTCTCATGCATACTGACCATCATTCCCTACCACCCCCCCACACTCCACATGTAGGGTGGTGCCTTAGAGGAGGGGTCATCTGTCAAGTCATTTGGAATACAGACAAGGCCTTCTCTCCTGTCTCAGGGTTAAGGGAATATCCCACCATGGAGGGTGTGCACCCAAATTCCATTTGTGCACCAGGGATACATCTTTGTTCCACTGTCTAAGGTCACTCAGACTGCCCAGGCCTTCTAACTGAGACCCATGCCCAGGGGATCTGAGTCAATTCCATGCTGGATTCCCAGATATCAGTCTGGGGGCCCATTAGCTCCTGCTTGTTCAGTTCAGCTGTCTCTATGTGTTCCTATAGCCTGATCTTGTCCTCTCTCTCTGCACCTGGATTCCAATTTGGCTCAGTGTCTAGTTGCGGGTGTCCAAGTCTGTTTCCATCAGCTACTAGACGAGGGCTTTATGATGGTGGAAAAGTTAGTTTTTCATTGTCATTATCAGGGAATGACATTTGTGGTAGCCTTTCCACTGTTGCTCAAATTGTTAGTTGGGGTAAGTCTTGTAGGTCTCTGGACATTTCTCTAGGTTCAGTATTTTCAAAAAACCTATAAGGGCTCCTTCTTTCATGGTCTCTTTCTTTCTTTCTTCTCTCATCTATTTCCCCCCCTAACTCAGTCTTCTTAGTCCCACGTGCTTTTCTCTCCTCCCCTTCTCTTTCTCCTAGCTGCCCCTTCACTCACTGCTCCCCTACTCCCCATATGATCAGGAGATTTTGTCCTTTTTCTCTTGTGTAAGAGACCTTACATGAATATCTTAGAATCCTTCTTGTATCCTAGTTTCTCTGGTGGTGGGAATTATGGGTGGATGATCTTTGCTATATGTGTAAAATCCATATATGAGTGAGTATATACCATGTTCCTCTCCTTGTGACTGGGTTACCTCATTTAGGATGGCTTCCTTAAGTTCCATCAACTTGTCTGTGAATTTCAAGATTTCATTGTTTATATTTTTTTGGTTTGTGTGTTTGTTTGTTGTTTTTTCTCGCAGAGTAGTATTCCATTGTGTAAATGAGCCACATTTTCTTTATCCATTCCTCACTTCAGGGACATCTAGGCTGCTCCAGGTTCTTGCTATTACAAATACTGCTGCTATGAACATGTCTTTGTTGCATTGATGTATAGATGTGGATCATTTGGGTATATGCCTAAGAGGGGAAGTCCCAAGTCCTATGATAGACTGTAGAGAGCCGAGAAGTGCCAAATCTTAAAGATGGCGCTGGATTCCACCTTCCACCTCCCCAAGGGTGAGCGCTCCTGGCATAAACAAGCCCATATTTGGTTAAGTCTGTTCAGCCTGTCTGCTTCCACATTAGAGTCGCCTATCTGCAGGATCCACTTAGATCACTGGGGTTGGTTAGCACAAGGAGATTTAAGCCTGTGCAGGAGTCCCCCGGGTCCCCACGGGTCAGAAGAAGCATGTTCAAGGATCCTGATTAAAACTGCATGAAGAAGATCTTCCCAGAGTTGCATCTTCCTTGCTGGCAGGGGTAGGCACATACAGATGGCGGCCCGTACAGTGAATATTTCAGATCAGAACTTCTTGCAGTCAGGGCAGCACTGGCAAGTTCCCAAGGTAATTTGGGACCAAATTTAAGGCCCTCAGTAAAGAGGTGTTAAGGTCTCAGGTAAGGAACAATAAAGTCCCAGGTAAGTTGGGACCAAGGTAAAGACCATGGAATTAAGCTGCAATAAAAACTCAGGCATTGAGTTTGAGGTTCTAATGAAATGAAAGTAAAATTTTTGAAATGGGGACTTCTCAGTCTCATCCAATTTTTCTGGCTCTTCAGTAGCTAATTTTGTCAAGAGACTTAAGATAAAGAAAAGCACACTAGAAAGATTCCTGAGCGAATGTGATGCCATTGTACCTTGGTTTGCAGTTTCTGGAGACCTCACCATAACATGCTGGGACAAGTTAGGCAGGGATCTTGATTTTGCTTAGGAACAAGGGGCACTAAATTCCGGAGTCTGACCTCTTTGGAAGTTAGGGCATAGCTGTATTGAAGACCAGAGGTATTGTAAAGAGACAATGGAAAAAGGGAAAGCTGCACTAGAAATGTTACAAGAAGAAAGATCAGAAGATGTTGAGAGCATAGGAGAGTCAGGTATGGACAAAACAGATTCTGAGGAAGAATTTCAAGCTCTCGTAAAAAAGGTTTAGAAACAATCCCTTAAGGAGCAGAGGGGGGAAGGGAGAGGAGAAATGGAGATGTGGGGAGGGGAGGGACCCTCATGGAACAATGCCTTTGGTTCCTTCTCCTGAACAGAGTGAGGAAGGGTGGGGCCCAAGTACAGGGCATTTCTTTTGCCCTGAGGTCTGGAAAGCTGTACGAAATGACTTAAGCCTGGCCTATCCAGTCTTCCTGGATGGCAAAGGAAATAGATAAGAGCAGCCTTTAGACTTTAAGGTCATCAAGGCTTTGGCTGAGTCCAGGAGAACATCTGGAATTTCAGCTTCTTTTACTGTAGCTCAAGTTGAAGCCCTAAATAGGTATAGCATGACTCCTAGTGATTGGGGTGCGCTGGCTTGAGCATGTCTAAGCCCCGGGCAGTATCTGGATTGGAAAGCTTTTTTCATTGAGTATGCAAATGACATGCTGCAGCTAACCTGGCAGCTGGAAATGCAGCATGGGACAGGGACATGTAACTAGGACAGGGACACTTTGCAAATCAACAGACAGGATATCCAATACAAGTAAATCAGATTGCCATGAAAGCATGGAAGTCATTACCCAATAAGGGAGAGGTGAGTGGTAACCTCACTAAGATACTGCAAGGCCCAATAAAACCATTTTCAGATTTTATGGCCTGTTTGCTAGAGGCTACAGAGAGAGATTTTGGCATTACAGCAGCCATAGTTTCAGCTATCTCTTTTGCAGTTGTGGATTCAGTCACGGCTGCAGTGACTGTGAGCACATTGGTGCAGACAGCCTCTAATCTAAATGAGTTGTCCAAGAATGTGGCTACCATCTTGGATGTTCAATCCATAATTGGTGCTCAACTAAAAGGAGGTTTAATGGTTGTAAACCTAAGAATTGATCTGGTGCAGGAGCAAATAGATACCTGGTGGCAGCTGGCCCAATTGGGATGTGAAATTAAGTGTCCAGGTTTGTGTGTTACCAGCATTCAGTAGGAGAACTTTACATGTGCTGCTAATTTGTCACGACAGTTGTCTAGCTATCTTTTAGGAAATTGGTCTGCTGACTTTGTTGACCTGATGGCACAACTGTGAGTGGCCATCATTGCAGTGAATTTGACACATGTGGATACAGGACTGGCTGCTGGCTGGATTATCATCATGGGTCCCGTTGCCATGGATCATCTGAAAGAGTGGGCGGGAATGGGAGCCATGGCTGTCCTCTTGTTGCTTATCTCCTTTGTGGACCTGTGGTGCCTTTGCAAGATGAGGTTTGCTCAGAAGCGGTATGCAGCTATGGTTGTCCAGGCATTTACAGCCATTGAGGCAGAACAGTCTCCCCAAGCATGGCCTGCAGTCATGAACAAGTATTGATCCTTCATACTCAGGTTGTATGGCTTAGCACTGCACTCCGAGTTAGCTCTGGAAGTGAGCAACTCCGAAAAGGGCAAGTTTGGTTACATGTAGGTTGGTGTCCGAGGCCCCACCTCTAGGAAAACGATACCGGACGGGTGTGGCACTGACTTGGCTGACTACCAGGATTCAGGGTCATTACAATATCCACTGCTTTACTGGAGACCAGACCACTACACTTGCCTGTTGTGTTATTAAAACAAAAAGGGGAACTGTAGAGAGCTGCAAAGTGCAGTGCCTTAAGGACAGTACTGGCTTCTACCTTCCACCTCCCTGAGGATGAGCGCTTTCTGGCATAAACAAGCCTTTATTTGGTTAAGTATGTTCAGCCTGTCTGCTTCTGCATTAGAGTAGCCTATCTACAGGGTCCATGTAGCTCACTGGGGTTGGTTAGCTCAAGGGTATTTAAGCCTGTGCAGGGGTCCCCTGTGCTCCCGTGGCTCAGGAGAACATGTTTCAAGGATTCTGATTAAAACTACAGGGGTAGGCGCTTACAATAGACTGATTCCAATTTTTCTGAGGAACCATCATATTGATCTCCAAAATGCCTGTATGATTTTGCACTCACACCAGCAGTGTAGGAGTGTTCTTTTTTCTTCACATCCTCTCCAACATAAGTTGTCATTGGTGTTTCCAATTTTAGCCATTCTGGCAGGAGTAAGATCTCAAAGTTGTTTTGATTTGCAAATCCCTCATGGCTAAGGATGTTGAGCATGTTTAAGTGTCTTTCAGACATTTTGCTTTCCTGCATTGAGGTTCTTTATTCAGTTCTGTATCCCCATAACAAATAGGGTTATTTGATGTTTTGTTGTTTCTTGAGTTCTTTGTATATTTTGGAGATCAACCTTTTTTCAGATGTATGATTGTTAAAGAGCTTTTACCAGTCTATGGGATGCATTTGGTCTTACAGAAGCTTCCCAGTTTGAGGAGATCCCATTTATTAATTGTTGATCTCAGTGTCTGTGCTACTGGAGTTATGATCAGGAAGCACTTTCCTGTACCAATTTTTTAATGGGTACCTCCCACTTTCTCCTAAGAAGATCAGAGTGGCTGTATTTATTTTGAGGTCTTTTTTTCCATTTGGAATTGAGTTTTGTGCATGACAAAAGACATGGGTCGATCTGCATTCTTCTACACACCATCATCCAGTTGTGCCAGCACTTTTTGTTGAAGATGCTTTCTTCCTCCCTTTATATACTTTTATCTTTTTTATCAAAAATCAGGTGTTTGTAGGTGTTTGGGTTAATATCAGGATTTTCAATTCAATTCCATTGGTCTACCTGTCTATTTTTGTGCCAATTCCAGGCTGTTTTCAGGACTATAGCTCTGTAGTAGAGCTTAAAGTTAGGGATGGTGATGCCTCCTGAAGTTTTTTTTTATTTTACAGGGTTGTTTTGGCTACCCTGGGTCCTTTGTTTTTCCATATAAAGTTAATTATTTTTTTTTCAAGATCAGAGAAGAATTGTGCTAGGATTTTATCTTGTTTTTGAAATCAAATTGTTGCAGTTTTGTATACCCAGAACCCCTGACATATATAGAAGACACTATCTAGAAATGAGCAAATATACACCTGAAATAATAGGACCAAAAGAAAAAATTCAGGCTGAAATTGTGGACACATTGGTTAAGAATGTTTTGTTTGAGGTATCTGTACATTTTATTATAAGAAATTTCTAAAAAAAATAGTGAGTATACCTATGTTTGTATGAACATAAATTATTCAAACAGAAGAAACAAAAACTCCTCAAATATGAACATGAGTAATTAGTCACAAAAATCAAAGAGGCATATTGTTTTCTGAAATAAGGTTACCACTCTTTTGAAGGTATAGCTACAATTTCTATTACTAAATATACTATAAGTAACAAGTGGCATAATTTGTTTAGAGAGATATTTAAATTATATACATTTGGTAACTCTGTTAGAATTACTTCTCTGAATATACAGAACATTTAAACATTTTGAAAAACTGAGGACCACAATGACTATTACCATTTGCCTAAATACAGTTGAAGAAAACTATACTATCACTGCATGAGGTAACATATTCAAATTCCCATTCCAAACACAGTATAATTAACTTAGAATCTTCTACTGGGCCCTATCGGAACATTTATCACTTGTAGAAAGTTAAAAGCTGAAAGTTAAAAGCTGAAAGTTAAAAGCAATATCTCAAACTATGATGATGTAGATTACAATAAAACATTATATTCCATGCTTATTCCATTTTATGTTAAATAAGAACATTTATTAAGCAAGAGTATTATCCTCTTATTTGTGACACTGACCCAAATAAAGACCCTAATGAGGCTGGGAACATTGTTCTGTTCATTTTGGTGAGTTATGATTACCAATGAACTATTCTCACTGCTGTCAGCAGGATAAATTTTACCAATAATAGTAGGCTCTCTATCACAATTATATTGACCTATCCTCCATGTGAAGGAAAAGTCTCAGGATATGAAATTATATCTGCTATCTTCAGGAAGCCACACTTACTTTCTTTAAGTCATTGGACATACAATAGACAGAAGTGTCTTTCCCACCCTATATTGCATCCACTTAGTCCCAAATAAACACATGGAGGCAGAGGATTATATTAATTAGTATATGTTTGGCTGATGGTCGATTGACTGTCTTTTTCTTAGGTTTTTTTTTTTTTTTTTTTTTTTTACCCATTTGTATCAATCCATATATCTTGCTTGATGGGTCTCATGCTTCCTCAGCAGCTACATAGCAACCCCTACCTCTTCCTACCTCCTTTCTCTATCCCTGTTTGAATTTCCTGCCTAGTTAAATCCTGCCTGTCCATTGGACAAAACAACTTTATTCATCAACCAAAAAGAGAAACATATATTCACAGCATACAGAAGGACATCCCCCATTATCTCCTTCTTTCTGTCTATAAAAAGAAAAGTTTTGTTTTAACAAAGTAAAATTATATATACTAAAACTATTATCAAGCAAGAATTATAATTAACAATATTTAGTCCACTAACTTTTGGCAAAATTTAATGAAAATAGTCTATCATCTATTCTAACTTTGTGAGACTAAAGTTTTATATATGACTTATATTTTATCATAACTAAGGAATACAATAACCATAACAATCTATCTTCAGCTCCATTTAGGACTCCAGACAGATAATATATAAACTCTAGGATTGGCACCGACATCTCACTGCCTGGACAGTGACCCAAAGCTCCTATGTAACATTGGGCATCCCTCTTGCACCTATAAACATTAAATGTCTGGCAGAATTTTTGATGAATCTGGAACCTTGAAGGATCATCCTGTCCCATGGCAAGTTCAGCAGTCACTTTTCTTTGTTACCTTCTTTGCCAGTTTGGACAGAATGTTATCAAGAATTCAAGGCAAAAGCAGGTTTCTTGTCCAAATGGCTATTTCTGCAACATTGTAGGAAAACGCAAAAATAAGTTTCCTTAATGTTCATATTCCTTTCTGATATAATTGGTGTTTTCCAGGAAAAGTTGTTCTCATTGTAAAGAAAGACTCTAATAATCCATTTTAGTAAGCCATATTCTGTAGGTCTTTGAAAAGTTTTGAGGAATGTCTATTTATTTGAAACATATCTTTATATTTAGAAAACCTGACTAAATTAACTATAAATTTTTACTATTTTAGTTGACTGACTATAATCTGTATTTAAGTATACATTACATTTTAAAATGAGCTGTCTAAACACAATGTATGAACAAGAGAAGAAATACACATATAATACAATTAATCTTAAATTTGTATCAATAAATGAAAATCCATACCAATGCAAAATATTCATTCCTGTATCACATCCATACCACCTTTTTAAAGGAAAAGATTGTCTGTGATCATTAACCATTTTTTAACCATTCCCAATTAAATGAAAACAAACATTTATAAACAATATTCAGGAATTTGGGTATAGTTTCCTCCAAACTGTACCTGCTGTTTGGGGCTCTGGCAATCCCAAAAGGATCCAGAGACAAACCAGAACTATTTCCAAATCCTGGATGTAGTGGTCTATGATGCTGCATGGTTTCAGCTGTTTTGGATGTTGGATCACCTGGGCCACTGATTCAGAGGTCTTGTTTTATCAAACCATATTGGTCTGGAAGGAAAGCACAGCTTTTCATCTTCTGTAGAAACAAAAGCAGAACCTTTTTTTCCAAAGTATCATTTCCTTCATACATGTTAATACATTGTATTAACCCAGCAGTATTTAGGATTAAATGTCTTTTACCAGCTGTTGATCTGACCCCATTTGTCAAATAATTCAAAGACAACACAATACCATAGAGTATCCAGACTTTCTGTGTATTTCTCACATTTATGTGGCTTTTTTTTAGTACTCTATTTCTTTGGATTTTACTTTTTGGTTTTTGAGAGAGGGTTTTTCTGCATGCCTCTGGCTGCCCTGGACCTCACTCTGTAGACCAGGCTTGCCTTGAACTCAGAGAGATCTTCCTGCCTCTGACTCCCTTGTGTGGGGATTAAAGCATGGGCAACCACAGCCATATACTCTATTTCTTTTTTAAGAACTTTATCGATCCTTTTTTTTCTCTTTCCCAAGGCTACATACAGTTTTAAACACACCGTAAACCATTTAGAGTTTATAAAATATAGAGTCCTCTATACTTTACTGTATATCTTTATCTTCTTCTGATGCCATGAGTCTTTATTCAGATAAACATCATAGCTGGGATTAAAGTGGACATTTTGTCTGCTTTCTCCAGCCATTTAGGCTGTCAGGCTTGGTGGTAGTAAGTAAGTTTACTGCAAGTTCTGGGAACTGTGCTCATTGTCTCCTCTACTATGGTCTTTGCTGCCAACAATCAGCTGAAAGCACACTACCCATAAGCCTGTTTGTCTGTACATATTGGAGTGAAAGTTAAATCTTTCATGCAGCATATTGTGCTCAAGCCTCCATGTCACAGTGTGTCTGCACCATGGCCTGCATGAGACTCTGAGACCAGGATGCCCAGTGCTGCTCCAATTCTGTGCATTCAGAACCCTTTTTAAACTTTTGCCAAGATAAAGTTGAAATTCTTGTCAATCGTTTGGTTGCCACATATAAATGTAAGCTTCTGTTCCACCCTGTCCAGCAGCATTTAGTCCCCAAAATACAGAGTTGTTTACATTAATTAAAAACTGTCTGGGTTCTTATTGACCACCTATCTCTTAATTATTTACCCATTTCTATTAATCTGTGTGTCTCTATGTGTCTTACCAGTGATGTCCCAGCCTCTTGTTTCCTTGGCAGCAATATGGAGACTCCTGACATTGTCTACTACCTTTCTTTATCCCTGTTTGAACTTACTGCCTGACTAAATCCTTCCTGTCCATTGGCCAAAACAGCTTTATTCATCAACTAACAAGATTAAACATATATTCACAGCATACAGAAGGACATCTGCCATCAATATAAACTGCAAGTTGTTTCAGGTACCATTTATATTACTTTTTTCAAGCTCTGTAAATGGCCCCAAGACTCCTAAAACTGAATTAGAATGGCTATCACGGGAAGGGGTGCTACACAACACACAAACACTCACCATCAAAAACTTGCTTAGATTTTGATCATATATTGAAATCTTAACATTACTTCTTAAATAACAACTAAAAAAGGAAAAGAATTGGTAGAAATAATTTAATGTTGGATAAAGGTGAATAAATTTTCATGGTCCCTTTCACTATTTTTTTATTTAATTGTGCAACTATGAATAGAAATAGTTCTACCCATACTTGTTGTAATTATACAGACATAGATTGCCACAGGCAAAGGGAAATTGGGTTACTGGATCATGATTTTTCTAGAAATTAATAAAATATATGAATGAATGAAATTCTCCCTGGGTAAACATTCACAAGAAAGTTTTATCAAGTGAACAGATATCTGGTGTAAATCTCAGCAACTTGTGATCTCTCAGTTGTTTAATTAAATAATTGGTCCAGAATCAGTAAATAGTATGTGCTTCACAAGGCAGTTTATAAATATCATGAAATCATATTTTATGATCTGAGTGTTTGTAATGCCCAAAATGGAGGAGAAGAGAGTCCATGTATAGTGATGACTGCCTTTACCCTGAGACAATGAACAGTTTTCACATGTTGGAAAGGACAAAAGACAAAGATAACACATGATACAAACTTGAATATTTTTGCCGACCTTCTTATCTTCATATGCATTGGCTCCAATATCATGACTTAAGTACTTGGTGAGGGGAACACCTGCTATATGTTCCCTGCATTGGGAGTTCAGTTTTGTTGTGACTTCCAAAAAGGGATGTAAAGAAAAATCATAACAGAAGTGGAGGCTAGTTTACTTTGACCAAATAATCAGTAATATTTTGAAAATTATGCAGTTAAGTTTTCCTACACAGTCTCAAGAGGATTTATACATTTTAATATAGAAATTACATTAATCAAAATTTTCAGGGAATTCTAGAAGTGGGCCATGACATTAGGTGAAGAACTCAAAATATCCCCATGACACTGCAGTCCAATTAATAACTCACTGAACCAAGAAGTTGAAAAGAATTTTGTTTCAGATCCAATACGTTGAGACTCTGGTTTCTCAAACCACCAGTTATTAATCACAGGGATGGTCATGAAGCTAATTCTACAATTGTACAATGCAATTTAAGAATTGGCATGTTGTACAGCTGGAAAATATCTACATTGTTTTCTGAACCTGTAGAATGAGAGTTATTGAATTGGACCATCTGTGTAAAAGCCTTTGAATGTTTCTCTAAATAGAAAAATTGGTAACAAACAGAATATGTAATCCCTTGAAAATTATAAAGATTAGTACCACTTTTGTGGTTTTAGGAATCCAGCAATCATGATTTCAACACATGTTCTAACTCATATACACAATCTGTGAAAAAACCAAACTGATTGTAGAGAAAGACAGTTTATTGTCATTAGCTTAACCAGGTGTTGATTTAAATTACAGCAGACGTGAAAGATGTGCTTTCATAGCTTTAGTAAATTAACACAATCCGCTATTCCTGGTGTGTAGCTGTTACTTTATTGCATTACTTTTCCTCTGTACCTGTTCACAAAGCTCACCAGAAGCTGTTTGTTTTGCAAAGGCAAGACCAAGCAGACCTTTATTACCACAGCACATGTGTATATCAATTAACTGGTTTTATATCATAATTGACTATATTGACAACTGGAAACTTATTGTACTTTTTCTTTCATAAGTTATTGCACCAGCTCATCATTCAAATGAAATTTTAATGCAGGGCTACAGAATTAACAACTTCTTCAGATTTTTTTATTGAGACATTTGTGCATAAAAAGTTAGAAAACAAATCTGAATTTTAGAGGAGGATATTAAATGGTGAGATTTTTTAAATTATTTATTAAAAATAATTAATAAATTATTGAAATTCAATAATAATAATAATAATAATAATAATAATAATATGAATTCCCTGGCAAATGATGTTAACAGCTTCTTTTTAAAACTGTATAACACATAAATGAAGTATATTCATCTTTACTAACCACTAGAATTAGTAAAACTAAAATCCTAGCAACTTGTTAAAACGTTTACAAAGAAATAGACATGGTTTTTAGTTTCTCAGGACAACTAAAATATATTTATATAAATAAAAAGCTCTAGTTATCATGACTTAATCGGTATACTTTGTATAAATATATCTAAGTATGAGTCAGAACTGTATGACTACTTACACAAATGAAAGTACAAAATAAAAATAAACTTCCAAATTTGTTACATGTAGTTTTCCCACCAGCCTGGCCCCAGTGCTGCACAAGGGACAAATAACACACAAGGCACTGTATTAGATATAATACTGTTGGCTAGCTCTGTCTTAAATATTAACCCATTTATATTGATCTAAATATTTCCATGAGGTCCCAGCTAACCAGAGAGTGGGTCTAGAGTTTTCCTCTCTCCATCTTCCATGTTGAATCACATCCATCCTCCTTTCTCTCTCCTCATTGTCTCCTATCTTGCTTTCCTATTGGCCAACAGTGCTTTATTCATATACCAATACAAGAAACTTATTTACAGAAAGGCATCACCCATCACAAATTATTTAAGATGAAGTTGTTGCATCAGAGCCTTTTCCCCACCCTAACTGAATAAGTATCAGCACCATTTGCCTGCTTTGGAGCCTTTAGACATTATAAGTCTCTGCTTACCTTGCCTAGGCATGCATAGACCTCTATAGCAGGTTCAGAGGGTTGTGAACACTGCTCTGCTGTGTTCTGAATACTGGAACAGTGACCCTAGTACATGGAATACTGCTCGGAGACAGTAAAATTAGTGGAAGTTAAGGAGCTTCTTGTTTATTTGATTGCTTTGTTTATTTAATTTTTGTAATATTGCTTCACAATTCTCAAACAAGACCATAAATACCCCTCTCTTGTTGAGGGTGAATCTCAGTGTTCCCAATACATTACAACTCATTTGTTGTTTAATTAATTATGAGATACAAACTTATCCTCTGATATGAGCTTTCCACCTGATTTGGTGGTGCCAGGACTTAGAAAATTATAAAATTGTAAGCATATAGCACTATTACATCAGATGACAGAAGGCACATACATATAATTTGGGTAAATCTTCCCTGAAACCAGGAATGTGCTGAATAAATAACATAAATTACCCTTTGTCAAAGAACAAATGAAAAAGAACTGGAAGAAAATATCTTGTATTCTTTCTTCTGCTACAGTCAAGCACTCACTTTTCAAATTCTCACAGTTACCAGTTGCCAAGCACTTTGTGTTTGACACACTGGAGACATGCATGTTTCACTTTAAAGAACCAAAGTTTTCTGTGTTCCACCAGATGTTTACTAGCACTAGGCCTTAAATACTTCATTTATTATTAATAAACACATTGATTGTTAGAGGCAGAGAAGACTGAGAAATGTCTTCATATAAGAAAACATATTATGTTTCTCTTTGTACACAAAAGCAATAAACAAAGTGAGAGAGACATATAAGGATTATTCAAGTGTGATAGAGAACAGACTAAGAATTTAGATCAGATATCCTCACATTTGCATGTCCCCTGTATTTATGCAATACTTAATACAATTTGAAACTTAAAAGATGAATATTCATCTGTACTCTTTGATGGTGTGTTTTGCATTTCTGGGTGGATATATTCTTAAACACATATTTCCCACTGGCAGAAAAGTTTGTAAAAAAAAATAGTTATACTAAAACCAAAAAAAAAAAATAATCTCTGCTAATGTTCAGTGACAAATGGAGATTCTATAACATCAAGCATATTTCCCCAGACTGTCATCATATTCCCTTCAAAAAGTATTTATAATCACTGAATTAATTGATTTATGATGAAAGTAAGATCAATGAAAATCTAAGGGCTTTTATCATAGAACAAAATATTCAATGAACAAATTTCCCTACTTTACTTATGGTTTCTCACAGTAGGAAGCAAATAATTATTTAATGTTGTGCTGAGTATTCACTCCAGGAACTTTAGTTTTAATCCATAGTACACTAAATGTCTTTAGTACCTGTCCTTGTAAAATCTGCACTCCCAGTGCTGGTTTCACTCAAGTATCTTGCAAACAGCATTTCTATGAGTATGTTAATTGACAGATTTTGGGTATCTTGTACAAATACATTTTTTAACCAAAATTTTATACATAGAGGTTTGTTTTAAACTAAAATTTAAAAATAAAATTATTGGGTATTTTTAATTTCTGTCTCTAACTACCTCCTTTTGTGATGGCTTGAAATTTTGCCCATACCTCATATGATTAAAGATCCTTTTCAAAAGTAAAGGTGGAAAAGAAATGATGTTCGAGATAACTTGCATGCTTTCTATATTGGAAATGTTATTTGCATTTAAACCATGTTAGGAATATTAAAATAACGTATACATTAATTTTCATGTTAGGAATCATTGGTGCATAGTACAATAGTACCTTTCTCGGTGTATTGTATTTCCTCTATTAGTGATAAAGTAAGGAGGATTTTAATTAAAAGTCTAAAATTCCCTTAGTCTACTCATTTTTTAAAAAAAATTGTTCTTCTTATCTATGGTGTAAATCATCACACATGAGCATACTACACACTCTGGTACTTGTTCAGAATATGTTATAAAATGCAGTTAAAGTACCACAACCATTTGAAGCAATACATTATGATTATTATGTTAATATTATTTCTTAATTAATATCATAAACTTCTGATAAATTTTATCTATTTTCATTTTTATGTGTTCACCAATAAAAGCTGACTATTCCCCTGCAGAGGGTGTTCTGGTTGCTGCGACAAATTCACCCAAGTTCTGAAGAGATTTCTTTATTGCAAATTGGTGACAAAAAACGTTGTTCAGGTTGCTATTGTACAATTGTGTGCATCAATAAAGTTACCTTAATCCTTATATACAGCTCTTTGCCATTGTTCTTTGAAGGATCCATTTGCAGTTTTAAATCCAGTTCTAAATTCGAGACCCTTAATCCCATAACTAATTTACATATAATAACTTTCTTGAATATTGTTTTCAAGGGAAGTGCCATCATTTATTCTTTTGGAATAGTGTGATCATTTTCAGATTTTGAACGGTTAATAAATGTGCAGCACATCCAGATAAAGTCAGGTATTATGCTTAATTGTTCATGTCCAGATTTCATGTAAAATCTCTGAGAAATAATCAGATTACCACCCACTTGAAAATACTCCCACTAATGAAGCATGAGATACCAAACAAAATACATGGCACAGATGGACAGTTGGTTTCTTTCCCATTGAGCATGCAATGGGCTTCATGAAATTGCAGCAGCTGTGATGAGAATGGTGGATGTCCCCAATCTATGCTTCATTTAGCTTCCAGAATTCCAAGAGAATACATTGTGTGGTAAGGACAAAATACGGGTCTTTTAGCAACAGAACTCAAGTCTCTAAGAAGTTTCCATTTTCAAATAGAAGTTTTAACATAAGGAGTTGGTATTGGTATTGGTATATTTCACCAATTTGTAAACTTTAGCACTAAATTTTATATTTCATTCTTTTATTAAAAAGTGCCTGCTCTCCTAATCATAGATTCCTTATTAAAATCAGGTAAGATTGACTTAAGAAATGTAAGAACTGTGTGGAAAATATTCTGTTCCAGTGTTTTACCAATAAAGTTTATCTTTATAGATACCAATAAAATTTGGTTATATTGTGTGACACTTTTTTATTAAAATTATTCTCTTGTCAATAGAGTGTAATGGTTGTCACACATTTTCTGAGATGATATAATTGCTTGATATAAAAGAAATAAAAGTGCATTGTAAGACATATGTGAAGGATTATTATTGTATGAAGCCTGGGGTAGTTAAAGAAAAATAAAAGAATGGGAGGGGACACTTAATGTAAGATTTTGTTCCATTATGTACAAAGTATATAAACTTCAGAATTCCTCTACTTTTTCACTGAGATTCAAACTCTGCATCTATAAATCAGAATAATTATAAATGGAGAACTGTAAGGTACATGCCAGAAAAAATAGACATTTAGTATAAGCTGCTATAATATATTATAATCATTTAAATTACTTATTATTTTATACAACAAAATAGCAAGAGATGCTTGCCATCTAATCAGACAAACTGAGTTTGATTTCCACTGTGCATATAGTAGAAGAAACAAACAAAGAAAATAAAACAAAAACAGTATCACCATCATCAACAAGAAAAAATAAAACCTGAAAGTTTACACACACACACACACACACACACACACACACACCACACACTTATTATTTTTCAAACTGTTGATAGGCTAGTTGAGATAGATTTTCATAAGAAATATATGATGCATCCTAGAGTAAATTGAAGAAGGAAGAGAAAATATAATGATAATTGCTGAAGAAAATCATCACTCATTAGTTTTCCAAAGATGAGACATAAAATTTAAATATGTCTATTCAGCACATTCTGATGATAGTGTTCTTGGGAGAATTCTAAATTATGTATCAGAGACAATTCTACAGTAAATAAACTCTTGTTGAATGTCTTGACTCACTTTTCAAGAATTTGTCAAATCACAATATTTCCATGCTAAAAGAGATTAGGACATTAATGTATATGAACAAACATCAAAATAGAGACTTTTTTTTTTAGTATAACTAAATAAGTATTATTACTATTTGATATATTCCCCAAAATAGTTTGAGTCCTAAGAAATGAAGCCATGGACTGGACAGATGATCAGTAATTAGGATCATATGTTGTAGAAACAAAGAAAAAAATTAAACACTTCCTAGAATTCAAAAAGAATGAAGACACGACATAGCCAAATATTTGGGACATTTGAAAACAGTTCTAAGAGAAAAATTCATAACACTAAGTGCCCACAAGAAGAAGTTGGAGAACAATTACATTAGAGAAGTAACATAACAACTTAAAGCTACAGAACATGAAGCAAACTTACCTCAGAGGAGTAGATGCAAGGAAATATTGAAATTGAGGGCTGAAATCATTACAGTAAAAAGTAGAAAAACAAAACAAAGAAAAAATGTAACAAAGCATTGTTTCTTTGAGAATATCAACAATATAGACAAACCTTCATGCAAACTAACCAAAAAGTATAGAGAGACCATGCAAATTACTAAATCAGAATTGAAAAGGGAAACAACAACAGACACTGAGGAATTCCAGTAAATCTTCAGGTCATACTTTGAAAACTTGCACTCCACAAAATTTGAAAATTTAAAGAAAATGGATAATTTTCTGCAGAGATACCTCTTACAAAATTAATTCAAGAACATATAAAATATTTAAATATACCCATAACCCCTAACAAAATACAAACAATTATCAAAGTCTACCTACCAACAATGTCTGGAAATCCAGTTTCTTCTAGTTCTATCCATTTGCCTGCTATTTCAGGATTCCATTGTTTTTCTCTGCTGTATAAGTACTCCTTTGGGTAAATGTACCATACTTTCTTAATTCATTCTTTACTTGAGTGAATTTTGGTTGCTGTAGGGCTCTGGATATTAGAAACAATGCTGCTATGAACATAGTTGAACAGATGTTTTGTTGTATGAATGTTCATCTTTTGGGTATATGTCTAAGAGTTGAATTACTGGGTCTTGAGGTAAACTGATTTTCATTTTCCTAAGGAACCACTATACTGATTTTCAAAGTGGCTGTACATATTTGCACTCTCACCAGCAGTGGAAGAGTATAGCATAAGCCATCTTTGGTGGTTTTGATTTTAGCCATTCTGACAGCAGAAAGACTGTATCTTAGAGTTGTTTTAATTTGCATATCCCTGATGGCTAAGGATCTTGAGCACTTTCTTAAATGTCTTTCAGCCATTTTAGATTTCTATATTGAAAATTCTCTATTTAGTTCTGTATTTCAATTTAAAATTGGATTATTGGTGTTTTGGTAACTAGCAGCTTGAGTTCTTTGTATATTTTGGAAATCATCCCTTTTTCAGATATGGGGTTTGTAAGAACTTTTCCATTCTGTGGGCTGTCTTTTTGTCTTGTTGACTGCATACTTTTCCTTACACAAGCTTGTCTGTGCTACTGTGGTTTTATTCAGGAAGCAGTATCTTATACCACTTCATTCAAGGGTACCTCCCACTTTCTCTTCTAAGAGTTTTAGTGTGGGTGGATTTATGTTGAGGTCTTTGATTCATTTTGACTTAAGTTTTGTGAATAGTGATAGATATGGGTCTATCTGCAGTCCTCGAGACACCAGCATTCAGTTATGCCAACACCATTTGTTGAAGATGATTTCTTTTTTTCCATTGTATAATTTTAGCTTTGTTGTAAAAAATCAGGTGTTCATAGGTGTGTGGGTTAGTATCAGAGATTTTTTTTTCTTATTTTACATATTGATCTGAGTTCCCTCTAACTCACATCCTCCCAAGTCACACCCCCTTCTGCCCAATTCCCCACCAACTTTACAGGGAGGGTGATGCTTTCTTTCAGGCATAATCAAAATCTGTCAATCATTTAGGCTAGCACATATGCCTGCCCTCTTGTCTCTAGGCTAAAGGAATGTGCTCCTGAAGTCCTTTCATGCACCAGGGATACATCCTGGATCCACTGTCAGAGGTCCCATAAACTTTCCCAGTCCTTCTTACTGATGTTTACCTTCAGGGGTTCTGGGTGATTGCTAGAACTGGTTTCCCAGCTATCAGTATGTGGTCCATGAACTCCCTACTGCTGTCTCTGTGGATATTTGCAACATTGTCTTGACCCCTTTGCTAATCAATTTTCCCTCTCTGAAACTGGAATTCAGGAGTTCAGCTCAGTTTTAGCATGGGTGTCTGCTTCTGTTTCTATCAGTTAATAGATGATGTCTCTAGGGTGGCATATAAGGTAGTTATCAATCTCATTATCAGGGAAGGGAATTTAAAGTAGACTCTTCACTGTTGCTCAGATTGTTAGTTGTGGTCATTTTTCTATGCTTCTGGACATTTCCTTAGTACCAGTTGTATCTTCAAACCTATAATGGCACCCTCTACTATGGTATCTCTTTCATTTCCTTCCTCTATTCTACCCCCAACTCGACTCAATCTTCCTGGTCCCTCATGTTCTCCTCTCCTCTTCTCTTCTCCCCTTCTCTTTCAACTAATTCCCTCTCAACTCACTGTCCACCCCTACTCTCAAAATTATCAGTAGATCAACTATGTTCATAGCAGCATTATTTGTAGTAGTTAGAACATGGAAACAACCTAGATGCCCCTCCACTAAAAAAAAGGTGGTAATTTTACACAATGGAGTAACTACTCAGCAGAAAAAAGAGAAAAAAAGTACATTGGACTCTTGAAATTCACAGGCAAATGGATGGAACTAGAAGAAACCATTCTGATTGAGGTAACTCAGTCACAAAAAGTGAAACAAACATTTCATATACTCACTCATATGGATTTTAACATAGAGTGAAGTATCATGAGCATACATTTCACACTGCCAGAGAAGTTAGGATACAAGGAGGATACTAAAAGAGACATTCAAGTCTCCAAGAAGCAGAAAGGGACAAGATCTTCTGAATATCAGGGTATTCAGTTTGGTTCCATTGATCATCTTGTCTATTTTTTCAGCAATAGCAAGCTTTTTTCAGGACTATATCTCTATAATAGAGCTGGAAGTCAGGAATGTTGATGCCTCCAGAATTTCATTTATTGTACAGGGTTGTTTTGGCTATCCTTGGACTTTTGGTTTTCATATAAAGTTGCATTTTGTTATTTCAAGTTATGTGAAAAATTTTTCTGGGAATTTGATGGACATTGCATTAAATCTGTAGATTGCTTTTGGCAAGATTGACATTTTATTATAAGATCCCTTGATCTAATAAGGGATAATATAAGATCTCTTGATTAATTCAAGAGCATGGGAGATCTTTCCTTTTTCTGGTATCTTCTTTAATTTCTTTCTTTACAGGCTAAAGTTCTTCTTACATAGGTCTATCACTTGTTTGGTTAGTGTTACCCCAAGATATTTTATGTTGTTTGTAGCTATTGTGAAAGGTGATGTCTCCCTGATTTCTTTCTTACACTCTTTATCATCTGTAAATATTATCTGTATATATTATAGCTACTTGTTTTTTTTTTAGTTAGTCTAGGAATTTTGCCACTTTAGTGAAGGTGTTTATCAGCTATAGCAGACCCTGTTAGAGTTTTTCAGGTCATTTATGTAAACTATTATAGCATCTGCAAAATAGAGCATTCAACTTCTTCTTTTCCAATTTGTATACTTTTAATCTCCTTTTGTTTTCTTGCTGCTCTAGTTAGAACTTCAAATTTGTACTTGATATATTGAAGAAATATGGAGAGAGTCTTGTCTTGTTCCTAATTTAGAGGAATTACATTGAGTTTCTCTCCATTTAGTTTGATGCTGGCTGTTGGTTTGATGTATATTGCTTTTATTATGTTTAGGCATATTCCTGTTATCCTAATCTCTGCAAGACCTTTATCATGAATGGGTGTTGGATTTTGTCAAAGACTTCTTCAGCATCTAGTGAGATGATCATGTGATTTTTTCCTTCTTCTATTTGCTTATATGGTGGATTATATTGATGGATTTTCATTTGCTGTACCATCCCTACATCCCAGGTTGAAGCTTACTTGCTCATGTAGGATTATTTCCTTAATGTGTTCTTGGATTCTGTTTTCCTGTATTTTATTGAGTATTTTTGCATCAATGTTCATAAGAGATATAGTTCTCTTTCTTAATTGTGTTTTGTGTGGCTTGGGTACTAAGGTAATTATAGCCTCTAAAAAATAGGTTGGCGATGACCTTTTTGTTTCACTTTGAGGAGTATTGATATTAGGTGTTCTTGAATTTCTTGTAGAATTCTGTACTGAAATCATCTGGCCCTGGGCTCTTTTTGGTTGGGAGACTTTTGATGGCTTCTTCAATTTTATTGTGTGGGTTATAGGTATATTTAAATTGCTTATCTGTTCTTGATTTAATTTTGAATTTTGTGGATTCTCTTTTTCCTCAGTGTCAGTTGTTATGTCCCCCTCTTCAGTTCTAATCTCATTAATTTATATGTTCTCTTTCTCGCTTTTTGTTAGTTTGAATAAAGTTTTATCTTCTGGAAGATATAACCCTTTGTTAAATCGATTCTTTGTATTGTTTTCCTAGTTTCTACTTTATTGATATCAGCCCTCAATTGGATTATTTCCAGGTGTCTACTCCTCCAGGATGAGTTTTTTTAATTTGTTTTAGAGCTTTCAGTTGTGCTGTTAATTCTCTAATGTAACTTTCTCCAGTTTCTTCATGTGAGCACTTAGTGCTTTGAACTTTTCTCTTAGTACTGCTTTCAAAATGCCCCATAAGTTTGGGTATGTTGTGTCTTCATTCTCATTGAATTCTAAGAAGTATTTAATTTCTTTCTTTATTTCTTTCTTGGCCCAGGAGTGTTGCAATTGTATCTCGTTCAATTTCTCTGACTTAGTAGGTTTTCTGCAATTTGTGTTGTTATTAAATTCTAACTTCAAAGCATGATGGTTTGAAGAGATACCTGGGGTTATTCTAACTGTTTTGTACCTATCGAGGTTTGGTATACTGCCCAGTATTTGGTTGATTTTAGGGAACTTTCCATGTGACACTTAAAAGAAGATATATTCCTTTGTGTTTGGATGGAATGTTCTATAAATGTCTATTAAACCTAATTGGGCCATACCTTCTGTTATTCATTTTTTTCTTTGTTAAGATTCTGTCTGATGGACCTGTCTAGTGTTGAGAGCATGGTGTTGAAATCCCCCACTACAAGTGTGTGAGGTTTTATGTGATACTTGAGTTTAATAATTTTTTGTTGATGTTTTTTCAAATGTGGGTGCCTATGTATTTGGGGCATAAATGTTAAGAATTGAGACGTTATGTTGATGGATTTCTCCTATGTTGAATAAGAATCTTAAAAATAGGCAAAAAAAATGGTTCAGTGGTTAAGATTCTTACACAAAATTGTGGCTCATTGCATAGCAGTCACATGTGGCTCACAACCCTGTGGAACTTTATTTCCAAGAATTAAATGCAATTGCCTAGCTTTCATGGGTACATAGACATACATGCATACAAAAAAAATACACATAAAATTTCCATTGTCAAAATCTTACACAGCTTGTCATAGATTTACAAGAAGAAATAAAGGAAATAAATAGAACATAATTTAAATTTTTCATTGGGAAATTGAGAATCATCAAGTTTATTCAAACCTAGAAAGCCTAAAATCAAATGCTGACATAGTAAAAATGTTTGTCAATAATTCTGGTTAATGACTCAAATTTCTTTGATGTCATGAATCTTTCTGAAAGTTGATTAATGTTTGAAAACAAAACACTCTCCTAAGAGAGCTACATATTCTCTGTAATGCTTTATTTTGCAACTTTCATAATCACAGCTATAAATTTAAAGAACTGCTTTTGTGAGACACTTTATGTTTAATTTTGAAAAATATATCAGTCTAGTGGGATGCAGGCAAGCAGAATAGGCCAAGTAATCATGAAAGAAAATTAGTCCTTATTATACAGGATTTTGCTAGAACTTCCATTTTTCAGTCATTCTGTTTTTCTGCTAATTAATACCTATGTTTTCTGCTTCAAATTATGGTTACTTATAGGTATATTATTTTGAAGTAAATAACATAATTTCAGATGAATAGTAAATCTGATAGATTTTTACTCACATCTATAACATAATTTTTATATTCATAAAATTTATATGTTAATAATTTTATTTTAAAAATTAATTTTAAATTATTATATTCATCATAATACATACAAAGTTAGTAACTTTCCTAAATCCAAAGTACAAGTTTGCTCTTCTTTTTAGTCTTTTAATATATATATATATATATTTTTTTTTAAATACTTTTTTTATTTTTATAACAATTTTATTTTACATACCAATTCCAGATCCCTCTCCCACCATCTTCCACTCCCCAAAACATCTTCCAATCCCACCCCATCTATTCCTCATAGAGGATGAGGCCTTTCCTGGGCAATCTTCAAACACTCTCAAATATATGGTGCAGGACTGAGGCCTTTATCCCTGTATCTGGGATGAACAATTATTCTCACCATAGAGTACAGGCTCCATAAAGCCAATTTATGCACTAGAGATAAATTTCCTATTCACTGCCCAAGCCCCCTCAACTAACACCCTTGTTCCCAGGCTTTGGTTTGGTCTTATGCAGGTTCCTTAGCTATCAGTCTGAAGTCAGAGAGCACTCCCTTGATCAGGTCAGCTGTTTCTGTGGTTTTCTGCAACATGACCTTGAACACATCAAAACACCAAATAATTCAAATAAAAATGGGACACAGATCTAAATACAGAGCTCTCAACAGGGGAATCTCAAACGGCCAAAAGACACTTAATGATTGCTTAACATTTTTAGCCATGATCTAAACAACTATGAGATACCATCTAAAACCTGTCAGAATGGATAAGATTGAAAACATCTGTTGGATAGAATGTGGATCAGGGGAACACTTCTCCATTGCTGGTTGAAGTGCAAACCTTTAGAAATAAATATTGAAGTTTCTCAGAAAATTGGGAATTGATGTACCTCATGATCCATCAATACCACTCTTGGGCCAAATGATGCACATACATACCACAAGGACATCTGTACAATATTGTTATTAACAAAGTCATATCTAAAACACAAATAATCTTTGCAATGAATATGTATACATTTGAAGAATTTTTGTTTACAAATATATCATAGAACCTATCTCATTCAAGCAGAAATAAAATAGATAATGCAAAATTTTTAAATTATGATGGTATTTGAAATTTCATAAATAAAGTGATCTCTATGAAATAAGAGAGTGAAAAGAACAAAAGAATAAAAGACTAGCTTGAATCTATCAATGTATTTGTGCTTTAATCTTAGAGCCATGTCTCTATTTCATCCATTTTTGTAAGCTTTTACATAAGCAGCTTCAAGTAAAAATTATACCAAGCACAAACAAGTTTAATTAGATCTTCTCTTTTGCAACAATCCCTTAGACTCCTTGGTATAAATGTGCACCTGGGACAGCTAGAAATCTGTCTTTTGTGATTAAGTATTTAAATGACTTTACATTTTCCATTGGAAAAGAAATATATAAAATATTTAACACCATATTTAAAAAACATAACCTTTAATATGTTATTATAGATGGTTTTTGTAACAGAACTTAGTTATACCATTAACATGCTCACTGAGAAAAAAATGTTAGAAAAATTTCTGGAAGGAGTAGAATTAAGAAGATTGTGGGACAGAAAAATTTGTAGTCTGATGCTCAATACTAAGGATAAATGTAAAAAGGAATGTGATGCTCCATAAATACCAGTCATCTACCTTTTAAGTGTATAGCCTTCTCCCTCTTCCCTTTTATTTACCACCCCAAGAATCTTGAGAACAACACACTAATTTCCCCACATGTCTACAGCTCCAAATTCCTCCCTACCTTTATTTTTTCTTCATTTTATTCTCAGCAAGACTCAATACAATCTGCCCATGCACCTTTAAGATTATAGATTACATCTGAAATAATGCTTACATTCTCAATCAGGAAAGTAACTCAATCTACTGTGGATTTCATCATCTTGTCTTTGAAACACTTATAAACCATTATCAGAACCTACCACATGAACAAGTGTTAGAGGAAGGAAACTCTCTCAGCCTAGACACATAGGGGAGGGCCAAGGTGCTGGTCAAAATTATATGACAGACTTTGAAGATTCTCCATAGAAGGCCTTACCCTCCATGGGGAGCAGAAAGAGGGTGGGACAGGACTTTGTGCAGAGAGATGAGGGAAATGGGAAGGAGATGTAAAACCAGCTTGTTTGAAATTTAAATTAAAAGAAGTTATTTAAAAAATAAGTGAGTGTTTCCATGTATATATCAAGTGACAGAACCCAGTTTCTCAAGATTACAAATGGCATATTTCTGTTCCTGTGACATTCCCAAAAATCTAAGGAAAATATCTTCCACATTTCCTGAAAGTACATAACATGAAACTGTGAATTAAAAGATTTATCGTATTACCAATAATGTTGGTGTGAATATAAATTTCTGCCCCAAATTTGTTATTTCTACTTGTTAGGTTTAAAAATAATGATTTTTTGTTTTATATTAAACACAAAACAATTTCATATTCTCAATTAAATTGTTTAGTTTTTTTTAGCCATAGATAAGTTATAGATAAAGGAGTATGAGAATACTATCTTTAAAGGATAGTTGACTTTAAAATATTTCAATATCTGATTTATGACCTCCTTTGCTAAGTATTCTGTATTTACTAAATAAGAATTTCTTTACTTATGATCCCCAAAGGGGACTCAACTGATCAACTTGCTTCAATAGTGTCATTTGTAAAATGTGTAGTCACCTTTTTATATTAAATTTAATGGTATCTACACTATTTTTATATAGAAGAGTTCACATTTTTCAGATTATGCTTTTACTTAGAATGTAGCATGATTTCTAAATCAGGTTCTCATTAAAATTTAAATACCAATTCCAATATCTTGACAGTTTTTGGATGCAGAGGAAAGATATTTCAATAAATTGTTTAAAAAAAACAAATCCCAAGAACACTCAAATTTTTTCAAGCTTCACTAAGTCATATATTACAGTTTCAAGTGTAATAAAATGCTCTTTATTAAAAACAACAACAACAACTAACAGTGAAGTCTTGAATACTCTTTTTTAAGAAGTCTTTCACATGTCACACATTTGAATTCATGTAGATATCAATGTGTTTACACTCTTTTCACAGTTACAGGAATCACGTGCTATTTACTGATTGAACACAAAGTGTGTAGACTGTCTCCATAGTTAAGACTGATTATTTTATTTCTTTCATGAGTATCAAAGTCTCATAACTCCTCACCATTAATAAGATTCTATTGAGTATGGTTTACAGTAAGACATAGGAAGACAATCACTTTTTCACACTAAAATATGCAATGTATTTTATATGAAAACTTTCTATTTATTACTTTCTCTAAGGTGAATGAGGACTGATTCAACACCATGTAGAATTTTCTGTTGATCTGTCAATTGCTTGGTCCTGTCTGCACAGTGGATTTTTTCTGATGATCGAGACACAATCAACAATGGTAGAGAGCAATACTATTTGATCCTTTTACATTTCTATATGCTTTAAGTATCTAAGCTTTACCTTCTAAATTATTATTAAAATTGAAGTATATGACAACAACATATACCTCCTATTACCCTCCTGAGTGCAAAATGCAATTTGGGGGCTTTATGAAACATAATTTATTTAAAAAATTAAGCCATTAGCAAAAGCAAAAGTTAGACAATAAAGAAACAACTGATTTTAAATTGGAAAAGAATTCACAGTACTGATAAAAGTATTAATTTATGATTGGTGATTGGGTTCTATGATAACATACAAGCAGAACTAAAGACTTTTCAAATGGGAAATTATTAGTATAAACTGTAGGTACACAAGCCAGTCCATATATTCAGTAATGCAAAGTTCTTTTTTTACTTTAATAGTTTTGTATTCATGTTAAATTCTTTTTATAAGCTTTTAATTTGTTGGAGCTTGAGTTTTACACTGTAGCCTGAGATACTCTCAAATTCATGATAATCCTCCTACCTTGACAGCATGGGTGCTGTGATTATATGTATAGATGCTGTAAGGAAATTTATTTAAATGATATTAAATTGATAGATTTCCTACAGAATTCTAAAACTGTAATTTCAACTAAACTATTAGGAAGGACAGATTATATTTTTTCTGAATATTAGGAGATATGGGTACTAATTTACCCTGATAATGAGGATAAAATTGTCCTAGTATGACTGTACAAATTGATGACTAAAGATAATAATTCTGCATTGCACAGTTTGATAGCTAAATTAAATTACTTTAGAAATGTCATCTTCTGAGTGTTGGAGAGAAGGTTTTGACAGTAAATAGCCCTTGATGTTCTTGCAAAGGACCCAGATTAGATCCCCCAAGAGCTATATGGTAGCTCACAACTGTTTATAACTCTAGTTCCAGAGGGTTATGATTCCATTCTCTGGCTTTCCTGGGCACCAGACAGTGCATATAGTAACCATACAAACATGCAGGCAATTTACTCATACACACAGCCTAAAATCTGCAGATTCAGAGAAGCTAAGTAACAAGGAAGACACTAAGAGGAACACATGAAATGCCCTGGGAAGGGTAACTAGAGGAGTTATACTGGCTAAACTAGAGGCAGTTGAGGAAGTAAGGTGTCGGGAGCCGCCATTACAAGATGGCGCTGGCTTCCTGTTTCCTGGTTCTTGTTTACAGCATTAGTAATGCTGCCTGCACATGCGCCACTGTATGGTAATTTCTATATGGTAGCTCTCCCTATCAGAGAAGCTATATCATTCGGGCGTTTTGCGGAGCACCAATTACAGACGAATACGTCGCCCTGCAGGCTATTTAAGCCGTGCGTATTCGGGGCTTGGGGTCCTTCTCCATCAGCATGTAAAGAGCGCTACAATAAAGATTCTGCTGGACACATCTTCGGTTGCTGCGTCTTCCTTATTGGCAAAGGTTGCGCGCGACAGTAAGGGAGAGGTGATGGGTAATGAGAACATGAGAGAACAGAATGGTTGAAGGTGGAGCTCTGAAGTGGAAGAGCAATAAAAGAGATATCTTAATATAGAGAGATATTATGTGGTTAGGAAAAAAACATTGTGCTAGAGAAATTCCCAAGAATCCACAAGGATAACCCCAGCTAAGACTCTTAGCAGTAGTGGAGTAGATGCAGAAACTGGCCTTCCTCTGTAATCAGATTGGTGAGTACCCCAGCTCTCATCGTAGAGACTTTCTCTAGTAATTGATGGAACCTGATGCAGAGATCCATCAGTCAAAGAGAGGGAGGAGGCAGTGTATGTGAAAATGAAGTCAAGATCATGATGGAGAAATCTGCAGAGACACCTGAACTAAGCTCTTGCAAACTCAGGATGCTGAACTGGGACCTCCTTTTGTGGGAGACAGTTGTGAAGCTTTTACTATTAAAGGGGCCTCTGGCAGTAGGACCACAATATAAAGTTGGTAATTGAGCTAGCTTGTTGGAGCCCATTCCCTATGGCAGGATGCCATGCTCAGCCTTAATGCATGGGAGAGGGGTTTGGCCCTGCCCCAATCTACTTGTGCCAGACTATATTTACTCCTCATATGAGCCCTTACCTGTGAGGAGGAGTAGACTGGGGGGGGCTGTGGGAGGAGACAAAAGGGGTTGGGAAGTGGAGTAAGAGGAGGTTTATTGCATGGGAAATAAGATTCTGGTACATAATATAGGTTGATTACTGTTTATTTGGGGAGTAATTACTTATGCCTGAAACAGGTGACCATCATGGGTTCTTGCTCCAAGGATGACCCCAGATGATCTCCAACCAGGAAATAAGAGTGCAAGCCAGTGAACAGGACCCAAGATTTAGACCCTACAGGTGACATTTACCCTTGTCCCTCCCCCGCAGTGGGCATCATCAGTGTAACAAGTGTGGACAGGTTGGATATCTCACAACAATTCCCCTTTTAGTCTAAAGATAAGATTTAGGCTTGATACAAAACTACAACAATAAATATAAAGTATGCTCTGAGAGAAGCAAACATAAGAATGTACACACCTATTGCTAGTGAGTAACAGGAACAAAGGTCAAAAACTATATATCCAGTCCTAGGGTGAAGACATAACAGTGATTACTATAGAGTTGTCCTAAGCTGGAAAGTTTAAATTTTGTACCTAATATTTCTACCTAGGAGGAGGTAACCATAATTTTGACAGTCTGATCTTCAACCTTATCAAAGATCTTAGAAGGAAGATAACAATACTAAGGTAGGCAGGAAGTTCAGCACAAGATGTCATCTTACAGCTGAAAAGAGAATGTTATTACTTTTCCTGCCAGTTATATATAGTCAAAAAGAAGCTAACTTCCCAACAAAGTGGAGAGACCACCAGAACAAGAAAGGCTATCTCTCAGAAGTGGTCTCCTGTAGTGTCATCACCACTGGCAACTTCTCTGGGAAGTCCTTACAGCAAACTGCTCTTCAAGAAAAATACTAGTCATTCCAAATAAAAGGACCAAGTCTTACTCCTCCAGACACCTGTTGAGTGATTTTGAATCAGGTAAAGTCAAGGATACTGGTGATATCTTACCTAATACTGTGTCTTTCCATTGCCACTTAAAGAAAGATTTTAACAATCTAAGTCATACCACTGCTTTGGAGGACTGTGAAGCCAGTCACCAGGTGGGACAGTCTTGGGAAGTTAGAAGTGAGTGTAGAGACCCAACTATAATTCTGCACAGACTTGAAATGTAGAACAAAATGACTCTCTGTGGAACAAGGACTGAGTTAACTGATTCCATAGACTGACTTATCCAGGAAAGAATGCTAAAACAGAAGAAGTCATTTTAGCATCTAATCCTGAACAAATGAGAAGTAAGCATAGACATTAACAAAAAAGAAGAGCAGAGCAAATAAGAGCCAACCAGAGATGCAAATCAAAACTCTCACTGATGTGTAAGGGCAGCAAAGGCAAAGATAAACACACTGTACCCTACAGTTTGGATGGGTCTATCAGCTCCAGTGGCACATGATTTTAATTTGGAAGAGTGTGTTCACTTTATCTCATTCCAACAAAAATTTCTTGCAAGCACTTGAAAGACCACACGTGAAAGTCAGAATCAGGAACATGGATGAAAAAGTTTCATAGAAGGACAAGCTAACCAGAACTCCTACCAATATCCCACTGACAGCAGAAGAAATAAGATTCTGGGACACAATATAGTTGATTGATGTTTATTGGACAGAAATCACTTATGCCTGGAGCAGATGATTACCCAGGTTTCCTGCTCCAAGGATGTCCCGGATGCTCTTCACAACCAACCAGAGACCACAAGTGACCAGAGGCTGAGCTGGGGTCTGGGATCCCAGGGCTAGACCCCACATATCACATCTGAATCTGTCCCCACACCCTAAAGGGTGTGGTCAGTGAAACCGGTGCTGGCCAGATGGCTTTCTCACTACAGAGGGTGGGAGGGAGAACTATGGCTGTAATATAAAATGAAATTTAAAAGAATAAATGATAAAATATAATTAAGTGAATCTAAAAGTAAACACAAATTCATCATAATATAACTATGTGAGATCAATTATTTAACCAAATTTAAACATTACATATTCTGCATGTGCATTGAAACTTTCTTATATATTAACAAGTAATTATGAGGCATGAATCAGAATAAACGTGATTCTAAAAGTGTATGAGCGAAAGCATATACGTGTATGTGTGTGCACATTTGCATGTACGTGTGTGTGTGCATGGAAGTGCTTGTGTTTGCCAGTGTATATTAACATTATGCTAAGAAAACTCAATACGGAGAAATACTGAGGTCACTGCAACATTTCTGTCCTTTGTATCTTTCTCCTCTTACTGAGGACCTTTAATAGACTCTCAGGATTCCTACAATGTTTCTTTTATTCACTCTATTGTTAATTTATTAAACTGTTTTGCCTTGATTTCTATGAACAAATTCCTTTATTTTGCTGAAAAATTATTGATCCTTTCTGAAGTTTATGTTCCATGAGCATCATATTAGTTGTGTCAATTTTTAGTGGCTGTGATTGTTTTAAGTATCTATAGTAAGTATTAACTCACCTGGTAGAACTTTAAGTAAATAACATTACACCTTAGGTAGATTCTGCTCTTTCACATAGCTGGTGTTATCTTGCCTATTTTCTTCTCATTCATTTCAGTTTCTATTGCAATATTATACTCAATTTTGAATTTCTCCATGGTATAGTGTGCAATAAATATGAAATTTAAAAACATGTTGAATGACAATATGAAGATAGATATCTGCAATCTCATGCTAGCATTTAGGGATCTGAACTCAATTTCTTATGCTTGTTTGACAAGCAGTGTATCAAATAAGCCATCTTGCCTTTAATAATAAATAATAATAATAATAATAATTTCACATGTAATTGCTTGGCATTTTAGTGGGGTTTGTTAGATAGATTAAACTTATTACTCTATGAAAATCTGAAGTGTCTTTTTTGCTTGCATTTGCTGTCCAGCCAACTCCTGCTGCTTAACTGAGACAACTGCTCTCCCTTGTACTCTGGGTAAAATGTGCTTTGGTGTATCATCCACCTTTCTTAGGATAATGATGCTTTTTGGATCCTATGATGCTCTCCAGTGTTAACAATTCCAGAGAAAAGTAATAAAAATGACAGAGTCATGACACTTTTCAGTATTTTTCTTTATATTTACAGATTCCATCCTCTTTGGTGCCATAAGGACAAGGGAAAGCTTGGTGTTAGACAAACAGACATGCAACTAAACAGGTGATAACCCCTCCTCTACAATCCTGAGGAAAGAATTGTGCTTGCTCCAGTTAAACAAGATGATGCTTTTTTTTTAAATAAGGGGCTGCTTAAGTTCTCATCTTCCAACATGCTGGCTTATTGTTAATAAAGCTCTCACTTTCCAGCATGGTGTATAAAAATTAGGAAGCTTTTTTGAATATCAGTGGGACTGAAATATTCATATTTACAATACTGTTGCAGGAGCAGTTGGGTCACAGTATCACTCTTGATAGCCTTAACAAGCTAGACTCCTCACTGAGATAATTTTATGGATAAGTAATAACAAAGAGCAGAAAAGAATGTGACCATATTAGAAGAACAATTGGGAAGCCCCAAATACATATTCTATCTTTTGGATGCTGACATTAGGTTTATTTTAATCACAGGTCTATATAAATTTATAAATAAGTGGTCCTTATTAAGTGTAGCTGTTCCCATTACTGAAACATTACTGCTTTTGCTATACTCTCTTCCTCAGCGTGGTCTAAATTATCAGGATTATTTGAAATATTTTTTTCAGAAGCCTTTTTCTTCTGCTGCTGTGAGTTCTGGGAAGATTTCAATTCATTGTGTGTCTGCCATTTCAATAGTGTGGATGATTAATGGAGGTATCACAGGGTTGTATTAAAATATCTTCATTCCTTCATGGATAGGTGTTGTATGAAGAAATAATGTCATGTAGAATACATAACCAAACACATAAATTTGCTATGACTAGATAATTGCACCTTTGCATGTTTATTGTACCAGCATTCCCAACAGCCTCATATGGAAGCAATCTATGTTCCCCCCCCCACCTTTTGATATCTTTCTTTATCAAACCACTGTTCTCTAATGAATTAACCACATGACTCATATATCCTTAAAATGATTCTATCATTTTTCTATTTCTAATATTTTTATCTCAATGAGGAAAAGTATTTAATCCAAGTTATTTTTCAGTACCTAAACACATAATCACAGAAATGCATAAAAGTATTTTAAATTATTAAATTGACTTTTGAGTAATAAATATGTATTAATTTTGACTTGTGAAATATAATTACTTTCAGTGAGATGAGAGTATACTAAAAGGGGCTAAATAGCACAAATTCCAGATAGGGAACTTAAAATAAAGGCATCAGAGTGAGTACCTTACTGTTTATTAGAAGCTTAACAACTGATAACAATTTTAGCTTTTTACTATTTAAAGTATTTGATCTTGATTTTCAGTAAAAAAGAAGTAAAAAAGGAAGTTCAGAAAGTGCAACCCTCTGCTTTGTTTTGTACTTGTCACAAATATTCATAGCAGCACATCAGAATTTGAGATTGACACAATCCTACCACACTGACTTGGGTTTGTCAGATTACCAGCATCCATTTGATGGTTTTTATTTTCGTGTGAGTATATGGTTCTGTGTAGGTTCATATAAGTTTCCTCCTCCTTCTAGATTTATGTGACCAAAGCCAAAGTGAAGATAAGATAACTATCATGAGGTTTCTTTATATTAGTGTTTTAAAGCTACGAACACTTATTTTTCCAAATTACCTAGTCAGGTTTAAAATTCAATTCAATTCAAAAATTCCCCCCCTTCTCTTTGCACGTCATCCCTTCTCTCCCATTCATCTTTTATTCCTCCTGAAATCAAAATAAATTAAACTTACATTCATTATTAAATATAGATATGTTACTGTGTTCTACTTTGCATTCAATGTTTCACACCTTTTATGTATTTTGAAATTGTAATATAATTACATAATTTGCCTAACTTTTTCTCTCTCCAAGACTTCCCATATACCCACCTACCAACTCTTTCAAATTCATAGCCTTTTATTTTTAATTGTAGATATATGATATATGTATAATATAACTTGAATGGACCTATTTGAAGGCTGATCATTTGACATTGAATAACCAATTTTTGTCCTTTTCTCTGAGAAAGATGATTTTTCTCCTATTTCAGCTTTCTTTATATATTTTAAAACATTTTTTAAATTTTGAGATTATATTAAAATTATAATGTTTTGCTTTCTCCTTTAAACTGTCCCATAATGTCATGCCATTTCATTGAGAGAGACTATTTCTCTTATTCTTGTCATTCCTTAGTTGCCTTTAGTTTTTATTTGTTTTTCTTGTTTTGTTTTATGCTTTGGGTTGAAACATGATAGGCTTTTACAGATCCAATTTTGCATCTGTTATTGTTTTTGCATGCTGTTAATGTCTTTATATTTTATCTAATATATAAACGTACAAGTAAAATTTAAAGTCTACTCTCTTAGTCTGAAATAATACAAGACATTTAGATATATTGTATTATATTAATTAATACTAGATTAATTGAAGCTTTTCTTTCTTTTCAGCTATTTTTTCTATATCTACTTCTAAAATAAATTTTATATAAATTAAACACACTCCTATTTTTCATCCAATCCAAGTTCCCACTCCTTCTCATCCTACCATGTTCTCCACTGACCCCACATCCCATGAGGGAAGATCAGAGTCTAACATATCATTTGGGGAAGACCTAGGTCCTGCCCCATGTATCTGGGCTAAGATAGTATGCCTACATAGAGAATGGGCTCCCAAGGACCATCCTTACACTGGTTCCACAGACAGAGGCCCCTTATACTAACCAAAACTCCCAACCAACATGCAACTTCAGGCAGCCTGGTTCAGTACTTTTCTGGTACCCAGCTCTCAGACTAGGGTCTCTGAACTTCCACTTGTTAGGTCATCCTTTTCTGTTAGTTTCCCCCAACATGGTGTTCACCACTTTGCTCATCACACTTTCCTCTCTATAACTGGAATCCAGGAGTTCAGCTCAGTGCTTGGCTTAGCATAGGGTATTGGACAATAACTTTATGATGGCACTTAAAGTAGTCATCAATCTCATTATAGAAGAAGAGCATTTAAGATATCCTCTCCACTATAGCTTAGATTCTTAGTTAGGGTCATCCTTGTGGATGACCCTAGTACCAGATTTGTTTTTAAACATATAATGGCTCCCTCCATTAAGGTATCTTTTTTTGTGCTCTTCTTCTCTATTCTACCCCAACATGATATTCCTGATATCTCATGTTCTCTTCCCTTCCTTCTCCTCTCCTATTTCTCCTTCCTCCCTCTGCATTCCCCCAAGGCTCCCAATTTTCTTGGGAGATCTTTTCCTTTTTCCCTTCTCCAGGGCACCATATGTCTCTTTTAGGGTACTCCTTGTTTCCCAGCTTTTCTGGGCTTCTGTATTGCAAAGGACAGAGTCAAAAAGACAAACCAGCAAACTATAGAAATGATCCCTGAAAGAAATTACCCTATTAAAAAATGGGGTACAGAACTGAAGAGAGAATTCTCAATAGAGGAAATCAGAAAGGCTGAAAAACA
Source organism: Cricetiscus sungorus (assembly GCA_030556225.1). Taxonomy (NCBI): domain Eukaryota; kingdom Metazoa; phylum Chordata; class Mammalia; order Rodentia; family Cricetidae; genus Cricetiscus; species Cricetiscus sungorus. Next base: position 92,370,636 of record JANBXA010000730.1, read on the forward strand.
CTTAAGAAAGTGATTAACATCCTTAGCAATCAGAGAAATGAAAATCAAAACAACTCTAAGATACCATTTTACTCCTGCCAGAATGGCTAAAATTAGAAACACCAAAAATAACTTCTGCTGGTGAGGCTGTGAAGAAAGGGGGACACTTCTACACTGCTGGTGCAAGTGCAAAATTGTACAGTCATTTTGCAAATCAGTATGGAGGTTTCTCAGGAAAATGGGAATCAGTCTAACACAGGACCTGGCAATCCCATTCTTGGGTATATACCCAAATGATCCACATCCATGCAACAAAGACATGTGCTCAACTATGTTCATAGCAGCATTATTTGTAATAGCAAGAACCTGAAAGCAACCTAGATGTCCCTCAACTCAAGAATGGATTGGCACATTTACATAATGAAATACTACTCTGCAGAAAAAACAAAACAAAAAAAATGGAATCTTGAAATTCTCAGGCAAATGGATGAAACTTGAAGAAACCATCCTGAATGAGGTAACCCAGTCACAAAAGATGAAAATGTATGTACTCACTCATATTTGGATTTAGCAAAGGATCACCAGCCTATAACTCATACTGCCAGATAAATTAGAATACAAGGAGGTTTCTAAGAGATTCATATAAGGTCCTTTACACACTGAGAAAGGAACAAGATCTCCTGAGCATTTTAGGAGTGGGGGGAGGACAGTGAGTGGAGAGGAAGCTAGGAGAAAGTGAAGGGGAGGAGAGGAAAGCACGTGGAACTAGGAACATTGAGGCAGGAGAGGAATAGATGAGTGAAAAGAAAGAAAGAGACTATAAAAGAGGGAGCCATCATAGATTTGAAGAGGAAAATGAGCTCTAGAGAAATGTCCAGAGAACTACAAGACAGACCACAACTAACAATTTGAGTAACAGTGGAAACGCTACCATAAATGCCCTTCCCTGATAATGAGATTGATGACTAATTTATCAACCAAAATAGAGCCATCATCTAGTAGCTGATGGAAACAGAAGTGGACACTCACAACAAGTAGACACTGAGCCGAACTGTAATCCAGATGCAGAGAGGGAGGACAAGATCAGGCTATAGGAACACGTAGAGACAGCTGACCTGAACAAGGAGTAGCTAATGGGCACCCAGACTGATTGCTGGAAATCCAGCATTGGGCCGACTCAGACTCCCTTAACATGGGTCTCAGATAAAAGGCCTGGGCAGACTAAGTGACTTCTGACAGTGGAAACATGCTGTATCCCTGGTGCACAAAAATACTTTGGGAGCAAATTCCCCATGGAGGGATACTCCCTTAATCTAAAGGCAGGAGGGACTTGATAGATTTAGATGGCCCCTCCAGAAAGGCATCACCCTACATGGGCAATGTGGGGGGATGGGATATCAGGGTGGCCTGGGGGCATGGGAGGGTGGGAAAAAAGGGAGGAAGGGAAGGAGAGGGAACTGGGATCAATATGTAAAATAAGAAAAATAAATTAAAGAAGGAGGGGGAAAAAAGCAGCAGCCCACAAAATGAGAAAAGATCTTCACCATGCCCATATCTGTCTGAGGGCCTAAATACACATCACCAGATGAACTGGGATACAAGGTATAATCTAAGAGATTCATATATGGTCCCTCACAAAAGGAGGAAGGGACAAGTCCCCCAGAGCACATGGGAAATGTGGGGCAGTGAATGGAGAGAGAACTAGGAGAAAGAGAAAGGGAGGAGAGGAAAGCACATGCGACTAGATAGATTGAGTCATGGTGAGAGAGGGGGTACATAAAAGAGGGAGCCATTATGGTTGGAAGAGAGAACTAAACCTAAAGAAAAGTCTAGAGAACTACAAGACTGACTCCAACTAATAATTCTAGCAACCATGGAAAGGCTACCATAAATGACCTTCCCTGATAGTGAGATCATCAACAAAATTATCCACCATCATGGAGTCCTCATCTAGTAACTGTTTGAAACAGAAACAAACACCCATAACCAAACACTGAGTCGAACTAGAATCCAGATGCTGATTACCAAAATATGGAAAGAACTCAAGAATCTATTTACCAAAACACTAAATAATCCAATTAAAAATTGTGGTATGGAACTAAATAGAGAATTCTTAATAGAGGAATCTAAAATACATGAAAAAAATACATGAAAGACCCTTAAGGAATTGATCAACATCTTTAGCCATCAGGGAAATGCAAATCAAGACAACATTGAGACACCATCTTACTCCTGTCAAAATAGCTAAAATCAAAAACAACAAAGACAGAGAGGATTTGGTAAAAGGTGTACACTCTTCTACTTTTGGTGGGAGTGCGAACTCATACAGCCACTTTAGAATTGAGCATGATGGTTAATCAGGAAAATAGGAATCAGTCTACCTAAATGTCCAGCAATTCCACTCTCAGTCATATACCCAAAGGATGCACATTTACACCACAATGGCGTCTGTTCAATTATGTCCATAGCAGCATTATTAGTAATAGCCAGAACCTGGAAGCAACCTAAATACCACTCAACTGAAGAATGGATAAAGAAAATTTGGTATATTTTTACAATGTAGTACTACTCAGTGGGAAAAGAAAATAATGAAATATTTAAATCTGAAGGCAAATGGATAGAACTAGAAGAAAAAATCTTGAGTGATGTGACCTAGGCACAGTAGGAAAAACACGGTATATAGTCACTCATAAGTGAATATTTGATAGAGAACAAAGCCTAAAGTCCTATTTTTCTTGTTCAAGATGAAAAACAATTCAAGAGAATAATGCATATCTATAGGTGAAGTGGTCCCAATATTCAATTCCATGTTTATGAAAAATTTAAGAATTATTTACACATATATTTCTATTGAATTCCCATTCATCTGGAAGCACAGTTGCATATTTAATCAATTAGCATACACTATTCCAATTGGCTACCAGCTCATAAATTTTTTATCTTCACTATTTATTCTCCACTTTATGTCCCAAGTATTATGATTTAGCTCAGTATAACTATTTCTGAAGATTTTTCTGAAATAAAAAATCATTAAAGAACATTTAAATACCATGTGTCCTGAGGTTACAGAAAGAAAAATAATAGAGTATTGAAATGGATAGATAAAATTTTATTCCAGAAGATGGCTGTTAATATCACAATTCTCTGATTTGCTTACTGCTTTAAGTAGAAAAAGAAGAAAACTTGATGGCTGAATAAATGAGTCTATGAGACACAGCCTCCCCATTTCTGTTCATGGAGACATTCGTGTGGAGAGAAGCACTCAAATTCTAGACCAAACCATTGTGCCCACTATAGCACATGTGTAATGTTTTCATTTCTATATTTTTATGAAATAACACCTCACTTATATCAATGAAAAATATTTTATATTCCTACATGCTGATATCATGAAATATGTGATAAATGCTAGTCATAAAGGACCTGTTAAGAGGGAATGTTTGTTTTCCTACAATTGCCATGGACATGTGGAATTTTATTAGAGCTACACATTAATTACTTATAAATTGTCAGCACTCATTGATCTCAGGCTTTATTATGTCAGGTGACTTTTTAATGTCTTTAGGTTGAACCAACATTATTCTATATTCTTGGCAATTCTATATTACCAGGCCTTTTATCATTTCTATTTTGTCACATTCCACAAGATGGAACGAATTCTAGACACTGCATGGATGACTAAACATGAGAGACTAGATAGCCTAGATGAATAGGATAAAACTAATAATACTGGTTTAAAAATTGACTTCATTTCTGATTCATTCTCCATAAGTTGTCTAATCTGTTAACATGTTTGTGACACCGAGACCTTCCTATCCTCAAAGTAAGTTTCAGCTCAACATTTTACTACCTGGAACTTCCACAAGAGAAATACATGGGGAAATTTAGACAAAAGCCAGTGATATTAATCAAAGAGTGCAGAGATTTTTTTGAAACAAATCTCAGGGTGAAGTCTTCAGTATATGCTTAAGAATGCAAGGATTATTTTCTCATTTAGATCAATACACCAGAGATGGAGAGAAGTAATTTCTCATAAACATACCATGATCCTTTGAATATATTTGGAATAAAAAAAATTAATCTGAGTCCACAAGAGGCAGAAGCATTTCATAATTTATGTATTGATTGCTAGCACAATTGTGTGTAAATTTAGTACAATTCTGTCACAAATACAGCCTTTTCTAGGGCTCATTAGATACTCACAAGTTTCAATCATCTATTGTTTATTGAATGTTATGAAAGGACAGGGTAGAAAAAAATAAGAAGTGCATCATTTCTGCCCTTGATGACATTACAAACAACAGAGAAGATTGCCTGGTAAGCTAATAATAGCAGCAGAAAATATCATTCAAACAAAACATAATCCACTTGTGGGTATATCGAAACTTCTCAAATATAAAAATAAAAAGTTACCACAAAGTGCAAAATTATTAATAAGAGCTAGTGTTAATAAAGATGCTGCCTTTAAGTATTCTATACATACCCAGTTGATTTTGGACAAGACTTCAATAATGTTGACTCCTATAGATCCTTTTGCTCCTTCAGATACCCCAAGTCTCATACCCATTTCTTTTGCTGACATCTACTTTTCCTTTTTGTTGACATCTCCATTAAGACCACAAGGGTGTTTTTTTCCCCACCATCCCTCCTTTCCCAAATTTATCTTATTATCCTAACCACCTATACCATGTGGCACTCACTAGTAACACACTAGCTGAGCTGAATAGAAAAACAGGTAAGCCAAGTGAAGTTATTCACCATTCACTGCAACCCAATCTGTGTATTATCCCAATTCCTGCAATAGAAAATGAGTTGCAGCCTTTGTTTCTGCATGCCAACATCTGCTATTTATATGAAATTTATATTCCTAAATTATCTTCCCCACTCTTTACTGTTTCTCACCCCCCAACTCTAGAAGGCACTCCCTGAAAACACACAAGCTGTGCCTACCAGAATACCAAGTGGGCTGCCTGAGATTTCTTCTTCCTCTGTCTTGACAGATTTAATCCTACAGTCTCATCCTCAGCAGTAGAGCAGAATACCTGTGGTGGACTCTCATTCTTGTTGGCATCTCCATGGATCTCACAAATCACCCACTTCTAACTTTTCTTCTTCTATTTGTTACTTTATCCATGCCCCAAAACAGATTAAGCACCCACTGCTAACCCAAGGGCTTCTCCTCCGAGAGCAACAAGTAGTTTGAAAGAGGACCACAGCTCTCTTTCTGGCTTGCAGATCCAAATTATCCAGTCCCAAATTGAACCAACAGCTCTACACGTATAAACCTGCTGTGCCCTCCTCTTCCACACTTTCTGGCTTGCAGATCCAGATTATCCAGTCCCAAATTGAACCAACAGCTCTACACGTATAAACCTGCTGTGCCCTCCTCTTCCACACTGACCCCATTTTCGAAGTTTACAAATACTTTCTCTCCCAACATTCCTTCCCAGAAGTCATTCGAGTATCACATCTTCTAGCGCCAGAAGTCATTGCCTATGAACACACTATCTGAGCAGGCCAGAAAAGCAAGCAATAGATAGCCATCACAACCAGAAAAGAAAGAGACCATAAAACAAAACACTCATCTAAAAAAAGACACATCCAGAAATCAGCACCTAGACCTATGACCAACAGAATACAAAACGCTAGCATAAATGTAAAAGTAGGGCAATATGTCTCTAAAGGAGCTTTGGGATCTTACCACAACAGACCCAGAATATTCCAACACAGTGAAGCATGAGAAAAAGATCTTAAAACTACTTGTATGAATATGAGGGATGTTTAACAAGGAAATAAATAAATTTTTTAAAGCAGCCATTCTTAACCCATAGGCTATTATCCTAGTGGTTCCAAAAGACTTTTATACAGGAACAGCATATCAGAGATGCTGCAAATCAGAATTTGCATTATGATTCATAAAAGCAGCAAAGTTACAGTTACGAAGTGGCAATGAAAATAATTTTATGGTTGGTGGTCAACATAATATCAGAAACTTTGACCTTATTTTCGTGATAAAGTCCACCAGGAAATTCCTACAACTGATCAACACTGTCAATAATGTAACTTGATTCTAGAGAACAAAAAAAAAAAAGGATTCTTCCTACATACAAATGACAAATAGGCTGAGGAAGAAATCAGGGAAACAATAGCATTCAAAGTGGCTTCAGATGCTATGTATTGGGGCAATATAACCAATAAAGTACAGGACTTAAATAATAAAATCTTTTAAGAATGTAAATAGAGCTTGCCAAAACCAAATGAATTAAATTCTTCAACATAAACCAAAGATACTGAACCTGACAGAGAGAAAGTGGGAAATAACCTTGAACACATTGGTACACAAGTAAACTTCTTGAAAAGAACATAGAAAATGCACTAAGATCAATTAATGAATGGGAACTTATGAGACTCAAAATCTGTCAGACTCATTACAATTAGCAATACAAGTAACTACTCATGCAGAAGAGAATGTGGAATAAAGAGAATATACATAGTCATTGCTGGTATGGTGCAAACATCAATTTACCTCAAAACCCAGCTATACCATTCTTCAACATATACCCAAAGAATACTCCATCCTGCCACAAGGATGCTTGCTCAAGAGTGTTCTTTTCTGTGGTCCAGTATAGCAAGAAACTTGAAAAAAATTTAGATGTCACTCAACAGAAGAACGAATGAATAAAGAAAATGTGGTTAATTTACACAATGAATACTCACTCAGATGCTAAAACAATGGCATGATAAAATTTGCAGACAAATAGACGGAGCTAATAATCCTGAGAGATAATCATCATGATTGAGGTATCCCAGACCCTAGAAATAATAGTGTGTATTTACTTATATGTGAATATTAGCCATGAATAAGTGATAACCAATTTATAATCCATACATCCAGAAATGCTAGTAAATATAAAGGATCTCTGGGTAAGGGCATAGGACTCTCCCTGAGAGGGAAACCAGATTAGATCATTATAGGCTGCCTGGTGGCATGTGGGGACAGGAAAGAGAAGATCAGTTGGAAAGATAGTGTACAGGGAGTGAATCCAGGGAGATACACATGGAATTGAAAGCATTGATGATATTGAAACTTAGTGCAGTAGAAACTTCCAAATATATGAAGGTGATCCTACTGACCTTTCCTAAAAATGGGGGGGTATTCTCTCAACTTTGTTAGGGCAGGTTGTTCCCGCCGGCTGCAGTGGGTCCTGCTGCCAGTCTGGGCCCACAGCCGCTCACCAGCCCCAAATAACACTCAGAGACACTGTATTTGATACAATCCTGTTGGCCAGTTACCATTACTGTTTATGGGCTAGCTCTGTCTTAATTATTAACCCATTTCTACTTATCTAAGTATTTCCACGTGGTCATCTTATCAGGGAGCTGCTGTGGGCGTACTGCTTCTTCCCTGGGCTACATCTCGACTCCTCCCCCCTACTTCCACTTTCCTCCTTGTCTCCTAGCCTCACCTATCTTGCTATCTCATTGGCCCAACGGTGCTTTATTAACAAGTATGAGAAACATATATACAGAATAATATCTCCCATCCTCTCCTCTTTTCTGTCTAAAATAAAAAAGGGGTTTAACCTTAATATAGCAAAATATAACATGCAACAGTTATCAAATAAGAATCACAGTTAAAAATATTTAGTCCATTAACATTTTGTAAGACTTAAAGAAAATATCATCTATCCTATCTTTGTGAGTCTAAAGTCCTATATGTAACTTATCTTTAATCCTAAGAAAAACTATAATCATAACTACCTGTCTTCAACTCCATCAAAGACCACAGAAGGATAATATATAAATTCTAGAAATGACAGAGACAACGCATTGCCTGGTCAGTCACCCGAAGTTCTTCTGTAATGTTCCATCTTCAGCCCATAGGCCATAGTGTGTGTCCAGACTCCTCAACAAGGCAGGAAACTTTTCTTTGTGTCCTGTAGACTGTCTGGCTGTCTGGCAGCCTCTTCCATGAAGCAGGAATCCTATAGCAATGTCCATCTTGCATCAGCAGTCACCTTTTTGTGGGTCCTGCATGTCCAATTTCTACAACATAAAATCAAACAGTCCAGAAGAGCAGTACCTTGCCCAAATGGCTAGTCTTGCCATATTAGAAGCAAACTCCATAAAACGTTTCTTCGATGTCCATCTTCCTTTCTTCTGTAGGTGGTGTTACCAGGAGCAGTTGTGCCTCATTGTCAAGAAAATCCCTAAACCATTTTAAATGCCATATTCTATAGGTCTTTGAAAGGTTTGAAGAATGCCTATTCTTCTCAAATACATCTAGAAATCCTAACTAACTTAACTATAAGTTCTCATTATCATAGGTAATTATCTATAATCTGTGTTAAAGTATACATTACATTCTAAATGAGCTATATAAACACAATACCTAAACAAGAGGAGAAATATACATATCATAAAATTGACCTTAAATTGTATCAATAAAAGAAAATCCATTTCAAAGCAAAGTATTCATATCTACACCATAATTCCCTTTTTACCTTTAAAAAGATTGTTTGTGGTTATAGCCATTTATAACCAAGCCCATTTAAATGAAAACAAACATTTATAAACAATATTTGGGAATTTGGGCGTCATTCTTTCCAAACTACTTCCTGCTGGTAGAGGGCGCTGTCATGGGGTTCCAAAGAAGATGCAGAAATCTTGGCTATAGACATTGCTTCAGGGGGTCTTGCTTGATCAAACCATAAGTCTAGAAAGAATCCACAGCTTTTCATTTTCTGTGGAAACAAAAATAGAAATCCTTTTCCCCAGTAGCTTGTCCTTAGGCTTAAATTTTGGAGTCAAAGCATTTTTAAAAGATATAAATTGAATTAATCCAGCAGCATTTCTTTTATCAGTAGTTATTTTCTCAGAAATCAAATAATTTAAAGACAATAGAATCGCGTATAGTATCCAAAACTTCTCTGTGCTTTCTATCTTTACATGGCTTTTTTATTACTGTATTTATTCTACTTCTATTTTTACATATTTCGAGACAGGGTTTCTCTGTGTAATTTTTATCTGTCCTGGAATTCAGTGCATACCAGGTTTACTTTGAAATCACAGAGATTTGTTTGCCTCTGTTTCCCGAGTGCTGGGATTAATGGCATTTGCCACCACAACCATCCATTTTACTTTCTTTTTGCTTTTTAAAACATTGTATCCTGTTTACTTTTCTTTCCCAAGCCAGCGTATTTTTGAAAACACAGTGTAAACCTTCATTGCAGCTCTCATACACATCAATGAATTGTTAGCAGAGCTCTTTAAAAACAAGGTGGTTTTTGCTGCTTATGCTAATTTTGAAAACCTCCCTTAAAGGAGCCGTGCAACTCTCTGTCTACAGCAAAACAAATCCAACTGAGAAAATGCTGCTACTAAGAAGTCTTGCTAGTCTCTGTTCCCTTGTTTCTAAAAACTATTTTTTAAGCTTTTGTTAAGTTTTAAGTGAAAGTTCTCAATCCCAGTTCTGACACCATTATGTTATGGCAGGTTGTTCCTGCCTGCTGCAGTGGGTTCTGCCGCCATGGTCCCACAACCACGTGTGACCCAAATAACACTCAGAGACTCTGTATTTGATACAATCCTGTTGGCCAGTTACTATTATTGTTTATGGGCTACCTCTGCCTTAATTATTAACCCATTTCTACTTATCTAAGTATTTCCACATGGTTGTCTTCTCGGGGAGCCGTGGCAGGCGTCCTGCTTCTTCCCCGACTACATCTCGACTCCTCCCCCCTACTTCCTCTTTCCTCCTTGTCTCCTAGCCCCATCTATCTTGCTATCTCATTGGCCTAACGGTGCTTTATTAACAAGTATGAGAAACATATATACAGAATAACATCTCCCATCACAACTTGCCATTAATTGTCACCAAATGAGGCTTCTAGTAGCAGAACTAGGTTGTATTGATTTGAATTGTTGGCCATAGAACTCCGCAACCTACTCAGGTGAATGAAGTTGATAGATGGGCCATATTTCTGAACAAAAATCCCACACAACTCATTGAACCTGGAGACATCCATCAGGTCCCTGCATGAAGCCTTTACCCCTATGTTCTAGTGTGTAAGCAGGTACTCTGCAGGCTACCAAAAGAGAAAACTAAACAGCAACCCAGGCACAAAAACCTCTGACCTACAAGTAGTTCTGCCTACAAGGTATTCTAGGAAAATGGTGGTACAAAAAATTGGAGTGGCCAACACATGGCTTGCAGTCCACTCCATGAAAAGGAACCACTTTATAAGTAAAACATGGTGATTTGGTGGTACATTTTTGGTTAATTTATGATTAAAAGAAAATAAAATCTTATTTTGTTCTTAAGTAATTCTGAGCAATAGTCAATGTTGTACTTCTTAAGAATTTTTGAAATATGTATGCTCTAGAATGAGGTATTTCAAATGCACCAGATGATTGAAGTACCAGATAAACTTCAAGGGAAATTAATATTTATATTGTGTGCCCCGTAGTACTCTGCTGATTTATTCATTAGATCAAACCACAGAAGTGAGGCATATAATCAGTTTGTATATGAAATGAGTAATGAATCAGATTACTGATAAGTGAAACACTACTAAGTTAATGTTTGAACCCTTAAATACATTTACTTGTTCAGTTATATAAAAGCTTAGCCTAAATTCAGATTACTCTCAATGTCCACAACCCTCAGTGTGCATACTTAAGTTACATCTTAAACATTAAGCCTTAAACCTACTGAGTATATAATTAATTCCTATGTTACATGGCTAGCATCTAAATGGCTAGCATCTAAATGGCTGTATAAACAATCTATAACGCCTCAAGTAAAAAAGCATACCTGATGTAAATATTAAACAATTAAAATAAGATTATAAAAATGAAGTTATTTTATAGTAGAAAAATTGACTGATGTATTTGTAGGCACAGTGACATTTTTCTCTCCTGTATATCTTCTATATCCTATATATCATTGACTGGAAGTGAAATACCTCTGCAGATAAGCAGAAAATGAGATTCTAAGATTAAATTGTATGTCTGTTGTATATGGAAATGACTCAGTAGTTAAAAGTACTTGTTGCTCTTAGAGGGAACCTGTGTTCATTTACCAGTGTTCATATGATAGCACATGGCTATCCATAACTGAAGCCCTGGGTGCTCTGATGTCCAAGAGAAAAGACACGAAATAACTCATGTGTTATTGAACAAAAATAGGATTCCAGAGAGACCCAAAGATTGACAGAAATGAGTGGATGATGAGATGATCCATGTACTTGGCTTACCTGTCCCCAAAAGCACACTGGATATTTCCTATTGTGAAATTTTAAATCTCACCCCCAGTAGATGACTCTATGTTGCAAAAACATGGGGGAAATGTCACTTACTTAACGGCTTTCCTATAATTTATAAAAAAGGTTCACATTAAGACAAGTATAAGGTGAAGCTTATTCAGCCCACATCTTTGAATCTCATTGTGTTGTAAACTTTGGATTTCATCATAATGCATACCTTTTTTTATGACCTCTTATATGTTCTATTGTTGATCATTTGTATACTTCTTGCTATTGCTTAACATTATCTCCTAAGATCTGAAAACTTGCATGTTAGTATTTTGTACTAGCAACATCTTGTGCAGATTGAACCAGGCAACATTTAATGCCATCTCTGTTAAATTATCCCTAATTGTTTTATTCCTCTATGACATCTTTTCTTTCCAGAACACTGGAATAATCTCACATTATTTAAATATTTATAAGCTTCCATTGAATGCTAAGCTATAAATGTATTAAGGTGAATGTAGGTTGAAAGAGTTCTTACACAGAAATCATGTTTCTTATTTATATGGATAAATTTATTTCAAAATCTCAGTATTTCTCCGCATCTCTTAGTAATGTTACTGAAAAAAAAAAATCCCTCTGTCCTTGCAAAAAATAATATACTGCTTAATAGGTCTCCTTGATACATCGAAATCTCTAGAATTTGAGGAATGTCTGATGTAGCAGGCCTGCATATTTGTTGATAAGATTGAAAATGATGATTGACACTTGGTCTCTAAAACACCTGGTCACCACAGATATTTTGAGTCAATAGCTCAGCCAATATACATTTTAGTGAGATATTAAATTTGGAAAATGATAAATGTGTTTGCATATACCATAATTTATAAGCTGTGAAAAATTAACAGTTATTTTCTGTTACCAAGGAGCTAATGGAGAGGAAATTTGTTACATTCATACTCTTTACTCTCAGTGAGTACACATTTCTTCCTTTATTGAGGAAAACTTTGACTCCTTAATACTTCCACCATCATTTCAATGGTGGCCTGAGGCTCTGATAAAGACCATTGACATCAGGCAAACCCCTTTTTTCTGGATAGTGGCATACTGGATTATAGGAAAGTACAAATTTGAGGATATATTTCACCAAGTCATCTGGAAAAGAAATTAAATCTTGAAAATGATAGTTTCTATATTGTTTTACATCTGTGAATGAGAATAATTAGCACAAATTGTGATTGCATCTGTTAGAGACTCAAGTCACAGTGTGTAGTAAATAATGCAGGCAGGAAAATCTGGGGAGATTGTTATTTGACTAAATATTTGTTTTCATATAATTTGCCAAATGCTTTTTCTCAGGTCTCTGATTCTGTACAGTGTTTATGTTATTAATATGTGAGGTGTATGTGGAGGCATTTCATAGTTTGCTTGTTAGCTTCAACTATTAGTGTGATAAAACACCAAATATAGAGAAATCTTCTGGTTTTGAAGGCAGACCAAGACATGAGCCTCCAGTCTAGCTAAGAGATTTTTATTCATTTTTCAACTCCTTTTCGGGTTACTTGGCATCATTATTAGAATGAGGGACCATAAGGCAGATACAGACTAGGAAATGGTAATAGGAAAATACCTTGCTTCTACAGGAAAACAAATGAACAAACAAACAAAAAGTACAAGGTAAAATGTTTGGCGTTCCATGAAGGAATGATAGCTTCTTCCCAATGTATATAAGGCAATTGTCTGAACATATCCACAGTGTTTTGTTTGGGATTTAGTGGTGCTCTGGCTAAAAATGATAGTGACTGGTACTTCCAACTGACAGAGAAAGAAAGTAATAAAATAGTTCCCTTTTTTTTTTTTTTTTAAGATGTTCTAGTTCTGCATAACAAAGACCAGGCTTCAGCTTCTGGATCTTTCACAAACACTATAGAATAATGTACAAAGCCTGTTCATCAATGAAATTATGACTTATAGAGACTATACCTATGTGATAGTATATAATGATCCTGGAATACATAGTTCTCTAGAGGAAGGGCCTGTCTTCCACATGCATCTATGTTTAATTCACAAAACTTGTCTATTAAAATTGATTTTCCACTATAGAGCACATGTTGGTGGGTATCTGATTCCTGTGTACACTGCAGTTGGCATGAATGGCCATGAGAGTATTTAGACCTAGAATATAGTCCTGGGTGTTCCACCTTATTCTGTTAGTTCATGGCATACCTCTCCTGAACAATGGCTGCAGTATCCAGACTACATATTAAACAACTGGTTCTCTCAAGTAGTACCATTAAACAAAGATGTAGACAAAACTACTGACCTTTAACTACACTGTAACATTTTTCATTAAAAAATCAATGTATTATTAATATATTAGTAAAACTGTAATATAAAAAATATGATAACATATCACTAAGCACCTGAGAAACAGAATAGTATTGAAAATATAGATTAGAATCTTTCATTGTATATTCATTGATACCTATAATATGAAAATTGGTTACTATGACAATAGACATCTGAATAGCTTGATTAAGACATAAATAAAATTAAACACTATGTAGTAGTAGTAAATTATAATTTTTATAAAATGTCATATTTACCCATCTCTATATGTATATATAATTTAAGATCTGTGTATTTAAGAATTTAAGGAAAGTATCTCAGAAGCCAAGTAATATTGTTTATCAAATGATAGTCTCCCTGTCTAGAACAAGGCATAAATCATAGAAAGCTACAACATAATCACATACTTCAGTTATTCATATGACAATAAAAATGAACATTTAAAATATATCATATTTGATATAAACACTTGTTGTTTTAGTAGTACACAAGCCTAATCATCTGTATTAAATTTACAGTTACCACACCTATTTAAAAAGCAAGCTAATACTTCTCTTCCAAAGTGCCTTATTGAAGCATGAACTTACTAAGGTATAAAATAAATATAAAAATGGTTTATCCTGAGACCAACAAGAATGACCCCAACTAAGAATCTCTGTAAAAGCAGAGAGGCTACTTTAAATGCTCTTCACTGATAATGAGATTAATGACTACCTTATAAGCCATCCTAGAGCCTTTCTCTAGTAGCTGATGGAAGCAGGAGACACCCATAAGTAAACACTGAGTTGAACTCTTGAACTCAAGTTTTAAAATGGGAGGAGTGATGAGCAAAGGGGTCAAGAACAGGCTGGAGAAACCCACAGAAACACCTGACCTAAACAAGAGGGAGCTTATGAATCCAGTCTTGCCATACCAGTCCCAGTGGAGACAGTGTAGCAATGCTGAGAGAAATCTCAATGACTACCTGTCCAGAGGTTCGCACCACACATGGTTGTGCCTCCTGGGAAAAAGTGGTCCAGGTTCCTGCAGGTGCTTACTTGGCTGGCTGCTTGGAATGGGTGCTACATGTGTTTTGTGCTATACAATAATGCCTTTTAATTATGGGCATTTTAGCCTGTAGCTCCATTGTTAATTCAGAGGAGCTTAGAAAATACTTAGATATAGTTTCAGGAACTGAAAGAGATACAGACCAACATTCAGCGGATGGAAGTTGACCTCTGTGCCCCCATCATAAAACCCACAGTGCCAGATGTCAGCCCAAGGCCTAATAAACAATTAGGGCTAAAGCTGTAAGGAAGCAGCCCACAATGTGACCTTGCCTGTAATCAGCCTACAGGGGGGTGAGAAGGAAGTATGAGAGAGTGCAGGAACAGGGATTGACATGTAAAACAAACTTGTTTCAAATTTAAGTGAAAATACTATTATCCAAAAAATCATTAAAAAAATAATTTATTAAGGGGTGCAATTAAATATGCAAACTCACAGATACAGATTAAGGTTGAAGCTATCATTGGTCCTGCACCATCTCTTCACTGTTTGTACACCACAAACAAGTCAGAGCAAGAGAGCTCAATAGAGAAATTTTGCTTTCTCCTCTAGCTTTTCAGTCCTCATGCAGCATACCAGGCCAAGCCCTAAGCCAGTACCCAAAAGCTATTGGCAGAATGAATTCCCAAAACCCCTTCTATGTTTATGAGTATGTGTATTTATGTTTTGTTTGTTTGTCTTTTCAAGGCAGGGATTTGCTGTAACACTGGCTGTGTTAAATCTTAACTCTGTTGATCAGTCTGACCTCAACCTTATAGAGATCTGCCTGTCTAACTCCTGATGACTGGGATTTAGGGTGTGTGCCACCACTTCCAGGTACTTTTTTATTATGAGAATGTTTGGAAAGATGAATATCTACAGAAAATGAGAGAGAGACAGAGAAAGACAGATAGAGACATGAAGATAGTGAGAATGACAGGAACATATTACATCTCATATGATGAAATAAAGCATAATAGAATAATATCAGAGAATAGGTTTAAAGGATATCACAAGAAAAAAAGTATAAATACCATTCAAATTTGAAGTTGAATTTTTATTCAAAGTTCTACATTCCATAGATATAGCAATGGAACTGAAGAATATACTTTCATTCAAAAAAAAAAATCTATTCTGATTTCCAGAACTCATTTCTAAAACAGCCTTTTCTGAGAAGTCTTTTTGTGCTGGCAGAATAGAGCTAGAATCATGCTACTTAGTTCAATTCCTTAGAAGCATAAATCCTTTCAAGCTGAAGTGGCCTGTAAGGATTAATCAGACCCTGTTCATGTTATTCGTTATTTATATGTCATTTTTCCAACTGAGACTTCATACTGCCATAATGACCAGAATGCTTGCAGTGTTTAGTGGCGGAGGCATCACTTACAAGCTGATTTTATTGCTTTTGACACATTGAACAACAGAAAAGCCATCAGCACAGACACATTAGGATGCCAGAAGTGCATTTCCTTCATTTGCAATACGAAGTCACTCCACAGTTGAATGTATATCAAATCTTCTCTATTTTCTTCAAAAAATCTATATTGTACAATGCATTGTACCAGTATTGATGAATGAGTTCTCCTACCAGAATTTAAAACACTATCTCATTTGATACTTGAGTTAATGACTGTTACTCCCACTAACAGTTTTGTACTTCACATGCTTTCTTCTTTATAATACATGTATTTGAACATTTATTTACTTTTATTTTTACAAACTGCAAAAAAATACCATCAATATCCAAAATATAGAATAATAAACTTATTATTTTATTTTCTAAAGTAGTTTATAGTATTAATATTAGTCTACTTAATAGCATTATAATTAATTTTTCTTCATTATGGATAATGAACCAAATATTAATATAAATATACTGTATCTGTCTTTTACAAATAAATAGAAGATACATGTATACAAATATAGACATGTGCCTACTGAATACCTATATGATTAATTATATATCTTTTTTAAAAGTCAAGTTGTATCTAATTAATATATTTAGGCTATTTTCCCTTAGAATTTTTACATGTGCTACTTTACTTTCATTATTCATCCTTATTTTCTATTGTGCTATCTTTATTTTATGCAAAATGTAAGATATGATCAGTGCCATGGTACATGGGTTGGCTGACAGCATTAGAGCCTTGTAAAAAATGAATCACTACAAGCACTTATTTTCATGTCACATTTATATTTTTCAACATAAAATCAGACTGATAAAGCCTAAAATGATTATTCATTTCTGTAGCCTTGTTGTACAGAATGGTATTACAATGAAATTTTAGAAATGTTTTAAATCACGTCAAATACTTGTTTTTACTTATTTCTATTTCTATGATTTCAACAAGAATAAAGACTTTCCAAGTGTTTGACTGCAAAGCAAGTAAATTAAAAAAACTCTTAACATTTGTTTTAATTTTGATTTTGTTTTAATTAGATTTTTTGGAGGGGCAGTACATGTGATTAGTGGATAAAGGACATCTGGGAGAGTTGGGGAGGTAAAAAATACAATAAAATATTTTGCAAGAAAGTTTTTAAGCAATAATGTGATATAAAAATTTAAATCATTGTGCAATTTAATATATGTATATTTAGTAAACATTATTATTAGTTTTAGAAATGATTTATATTGAATGATCTAGAATATTGCTTTCCAAAATTAAATACAGCAAGATAAAAAACAGCTACCTGTATGACTTTTTTGAAGTAACATTAAAAAGACATAGGCTATGTTACATATCCTGAGTACAAATTAATTTTTTACAACATTATATATATGTAAGTCTTTACATCACACAAACAGAAGGAGAGAAAATTAATTCTACTAAGAATAATTTACAAACATGATATGTATCAAACAATTCCTTGGGAAATTATCTAATTATAGACACCATTTTTTCTTAATATGACAAGTTTTGACATTAATTTTAATTTGAATCTTCTTTATTAGTAAGGACAAAAATTATTAAAATCCATAGTCTTCAGGGATTACTGAAGCAATCCTGAAATCTGTGTGATGGCAAATGTTGGTTAAGAGCTTGATTTGATTTGAAATTAACTAAAAAGTCAGAATTTGTACACTCTTTTAAGGAATTGCTTTTATTAGATTATTTAAAATAACAGTGGAGATACTAGAAAGCAGAAGCAAGGAGCTTCCCTCTCAGGCTGCTTGTACCCGCCTCCAACTCTATCTCTTTCTATTGCACAGCATCTAAGCCTTTGATGACCAGCAGCTCTACTGCAATCCTCTACACATCCACAGTCATATTGGCACTACAGAGACATAGAGTCTCACAGAATGAGCACTTGCAAGGTTTTTGGACTCTTTAGAGTCAGAAAGCCATTTTTTGACTACTTGGACCATGTATTATGAGTTAGTTTAATAAATCCAAGTCAAATAAAAAGATAGATGATAGATAGAAAGACAGAAAACTATATAGATAGATTCTGTCAATTCTGTACCTCTAGAAAGCCTCCAGGAATGGAAAGTAGTTAAGAACTCTTGGGTAAATTGGGAGATGTCTGTGAAAAGACAAGATGGTAGAGGGGGATATGAGGGATTAAAAAGATCAAGTTAGGTAAGGGATGGAGGGGGAGAGCAATGTGAGAGATATCTTGATATGGGAAGCCATTATGGGAATAGGGAGAAGCCCAGTGCTAGAAAAATTCCCAGGAATCCAGAAGGATGATTGCAGCTAAGACTCCTAGAAACAATGGAGAGGGTGTCTGAAGGGGCCTTCCCCTTTAATCAGATCAGTGACTACCCTAATTGTCCTCATAAAACCTACATTCAGTAACTGATAAAAGCAATTGCAGGGACCCACAGCCAAGCAATGGAGTTAAGTTGAACAGAGATAGGAAGGATTATATGAACAAGGAGGGTCAAGATCATGATGGGGAAAACCACAAAACAGTTAATTAGAGTTAGTGGGAGCTCATTGACAGCTGTGAAATCTGCATGGGACCAAACTAGGTCCTCCACATATGGATGACAGTTATGTGAGTTGATCTGATGGGGATGCCCCTAGCAGTGGCTTCAGGACCTATCCCAGGAGATTAAAGTGACTTTTTGAACCCCATTTCATATGGTGTGATACCTTGCTCAGTCTTGATACAGGGAGGAGGGACTTAGTCCTGCCTCAATTTTGTATGCCAGATTTTGGTTGACTCTCCAGGGAAGGCCTTACTACCTCTGAGAAGTGAGTGAGGAGTGTGAATGGGACATGTAGAGGAGTGGGATAAGGGGAGGGAGAACTAGAGTTGGTAGGTAAAATGAAAGAAATTAATAAAGATAATTAATTAAATAAAAGGAAACGGGCAATCACTGTCTCTTAAATGTTAAGAGAGCTGGCTGATGAACACAGGTTGTTTCCTAAGGTAGCCTGTGCTATTACTGCAATAAGTATTATTTATATCTCCATTATAAAACTAGTTTGTATTCTTAAGCAAAATATTGCATTAGCTGTGTTAATTTGATCAATTCATTCTAGCCTTTATCTAGAAACTTATTTAAGGAATTTAAGTAAAATTAATCCAGAAAAGTATTACTTCATACTCTATTTATTTATTGATTTCACATCCTGAACAATTTTACTTTCATTTTCTCCTCCTATCTCTTTTGTATCTCATCCCCATCTACCAGTCCTCATTTCTACTCAGAAGAGGGCAGGCCTCCCATTGGTAATTGCAAACCATGGCATATAAAGTTGCAATAGTACTAAGTAACACCTAAAGTTTAGAGGCTGTGCTAGACTACCCAGTATGAGAAATTGTGTCACTAAAGCTTAATATTCTAAAACATCCAAGTCCTTTTCTATAGCATAGTTACTATATAGCAAAAGTAAAGTTTCCTTCAAGTTACTTATCCATCATTATACCAATGCCAAGATGTTTAAGTTGAAGATACCATTATAAAACATGGCCTAAAAAACTATACTAAAAAACAATATCATGAGGTGAAGAGTAAATAAAAGCATGGAGAAGACAAGAAAGACAACAAGTGTTGCACAATGAAAGATTGTACAAGTAGTAATATTTATGCTGTTTATCAAGCAAATAGATCGTGTTTTCTGCAGTGGCAGAAGATTCAAGATGCATACGTCTGTATCATTCTAAAAGATGAATGTTGAAATATCGACGTAACTACATTAACTTTTATTTTAGAAAAGTGGCCAATAGTTAAATAAATTATCATTGTGTGATCTTGTAGCTTGTGGACAAGAATATTTCAACATCTACCTAATAAAAATTAACTCAGTGAGTGCAAGACAGAGGGAATAGGAATGTAACACATAAAAACATTATTATAGTAAATACAGACAGAAATGTGCACAGAAACAAAAATATTAATAAGCATATTGTACCTAACTATGAAGGGCCACTGACAATCCACTGTATGCAGCTTTGAATGTATAACCCTAGCTGCAGAGGAAACTCAAGAGTATTAGAGTTGCTAGAGCTTTGTGACATCTACCAAGATAAGCTAAAGGTGTATCACCAAGCTAGCCAATTTCAAGAGAATGGCTCTCTGTGCTATAACAGGCAGAGCTATAGGGGTAAAATGACCAAAGCCAGAAGACTGATTAGAATACTCTAAAAAATAGACATGATAGTTTGCTTGCTTATTATAAAAAATATTTTGTCCTTTAAGTATTGCTTAGAATGTCAACTTTGAAAATATAATAATAATATTACTCTGCACTATTATGTTGGAAATTTAACAACTAATTATTAATTTGAAGTAATCATAGTTAAAATATTTTGTAATGTTTAAGACAATGATCTTTTAGTATGTAGAAATTTTGAAGTCTATGGTGACTTATTTATTTATTTTTCTTATTTTACATATTAATCCCAGTCCCCTTTCTCTCACTCCCTACTTCCTTCTCTCCCTCCTTCCCTTTAAAATAGGAAGGACTTTGCTAAAATATCCAAGAATCTTACTGTTATTCTTTCTCCAGTCCTTTGCCTGGGAAACATATGACATTTTATTAGATTAACTGGGTACTAAGAACAATGTAGAAAACAATTTTTGTAATAATGATTCAGAATTGACACTGATTTCAGTGGATCCTAAGTCTGATTCTTACATGGTGGCTCTCTGGTTAAAGTTGAGGTTTGTGATTCCATAATCATCAGGAGTTTTAGATAAATTACAACTTACAATAGGACCAATGAATCTTGAAAATCATACTGTATTTATTTCTCAAGTTCCAAAAATAATTGGGAAAATATATGGAGAAGTTGCCAGAATTCTACCATTAGTTCCCTCACCTCAGGAGAGGCAGGGGGCAAAATGGAAGTCATTGGAGTTGCCTCTACCAAAGAAAATAATGAATCAAGGACAATAATACATACTAGAAGGGACAGAAGAAGCTAGTTCCACTCTCAAGGAACTGTAAGATGCAGAAATGGTTATTCCTATAACATATGCCATCAGCTAATCTCTATGGCAAGTGCAGATAAAGAATGATTATAGAAAATGATAGTTGAATATCAAAAACTTAAGCAAGTGGTGACTCTGAATGTTGCTGTTGTGTACATTGTGATTTTCTTACTAAGGTTAACAAATACCCTGGTATGTGGTAGTTTATTGATCTAGAAAATTCCCTTTTCTTGGTACCTGTCCAAAAGAACCACCAGAAGCAATTTGCTTTCAGTTGGCAAGGACAGCAATATAATCTTATAGTTTTATCTCAAGGATATATTAACTTTCCAATCCCACAGTATAATTTAGTTCAAATGTTATTCATCATCTCTCTCTTCCAATACATAGGTTCACTATAATAATGACATTATGCTGATTAGACCAGAAAAGCAGAAGGTAATGACTAATCACTTCAGGCTTTCTGGTAACACACACACACACACACACACACACACACACACACACACACACACGGTAAACAAGAGTGTCTAGAGGAAAGACAATAAATGAAATCAAAATCAAAGTGTCTCATACCTAAATGAAATTTCAAGGAGCCAAGTGTTATAGTTTATGTAGAAGTATTTCTTCTAAAGTAAATGGTAAGTTAATGCACTGTGTTTCTACAACCACCAAGAAAGAAGCCCGGATTTTAGTGGGACAATATGGCTTCAAGAGATAGCATATTATTCATGTGGGTATGTTATTCAGGCCTACTTGACTACTGATTTGAAAATAGCTAGCTAAAACAGAAGAAGGCCCTTCAACAGGTCCAGGCTGCTGAGCAGAGTATTGTACTTGCTGAAATCATATGATTTGTCTAAACCCATGGTCCCAGATGTGTCAGTTGTACATAGGAATGATTTTTGGCCCTTTTGCAAGCAAGCCATATAGGTGAATCACAGAGGAAATAATTGAGATTATGAAGCAAGGCTATAATATATATTAATAATATTATATTTATTATATATGTGCATAGTATGTATGTATACATATAAACATATGCAAACACAGGCAAATGTATTATACAAAAACACAAAAATTTGGAACCAAGATGGAACAGTAGCAGTAGGTTTGCATATTAATAATTGATCTAAAACTTCAAAATTAAATTTCAAAAAAATTCATATTCACTATAAAATTATGAAATGACAATCATTGTTATACTTTCATTATTCTATTCTGCCATTCAGAACTTAATAGTAAGATCATATTGCTAGAGATAGCACACATTTGAATCACAGAACATACAAACCAAGATGTTACTTAACTGGAACCTTCCTCCTTAAAGGATAAGTTCCACTATGCTAGATGGTTTTATAGCAGGGGAGAGATGTCATTTTTATCCAGTTGGGATCACTGTAGACTGCAGCAACACACAATCCTGGAAAGACATAACCATTGATGCATCGGTGGCAAAACTGGCTTGAAACCACAAATAACATCCAAATTATACATAAGGCAGCTAAACAATACTGAACTCCTATACAACATTGTTCACAGAGCCAAAAAATCATGCCTAGGTAAGTCATAGTCCCTATTTGAATACTTAAAATTCTTATGCTGCTAAATGAACCTAATATTTCTCTGACTCCTGCAGACTTTTGATTATACCTATAAATGTGTACATTTCTC
Organism: Cricetiscus sungorus; assembly: GCA_030556225.1. Lineage (NCBI taxonomy): Eukaryota > Metazoa > Chordata > Mammalia > Rodentia > Cricetidae > Cricetiscus > Cricetiscus sungorus. The sequence continues at coordinate 92,393,304 of JANBXA010000730.1, forward strand.
AGTCCTCATTAATGAAACTTCTTTTTACAGTCCATAGCTTTTAATACAGAAAACACCAGTGGTCAAGATTCAGTGAACATGAGTTTGAAGAATGCTTGTACCTAAATGGTACATGGAAAACACTCCATCTCTTCCATAGACTTGGAGAACATTGAAGAATAAGTGACTTGTAAATGCCAGAGGCACTGGATGACAGCAGTTTAACAGTGATTTCCAGACAAAAAGAGGAAGGTGAACATATGACCTGGCAAAAGATCTATCTTAATTTATAAGCTCTATACAAGGTTAGTCTTTAATACAAATTCCTATTATAGAGTGGAGAGATGGCCACAAAGTTACCCAACTCAATAATGAGTTATTGTTAAGTAATGAATGCTTGGAGAAGCAGTTTTCTTTGTAGATATAGCCCCTGAAATATTACCAATATACACAGTGATAGAACTAAGCAAACATGGTGGAATACACAAGGTCAAGAAATTGGAAGGCAATAGTGCTGGGGGAAATTGGGGCAATATTGAAAGGGAATGAATGAAGGGTAGACATAATCACATCACTGTATAGTATATATATGTATGTAATTTAAAATAGTATAGCAAACATAATTAACCTATTTACTTCTTCAAACTAATATATGCTTCTAAAGTTTCTCTTTCTCAAAAACTCAACAAGCTGTTATAAATATTGGGAGGTGCTATACTTATATATTACACAAAGTGCATAATTAGGAGTTAGATCATCTACCTGCTGCATGCATACATAACAATCCAGTATATTCATGTGTCATTTTTGTTTTGTTTAAGATTCAACTATATGTACTCACTAGATTATTAATATGCTATCACTAGAAATTTGCACTTAGTATTAATAATTCCACTGTTTAATCATTTCCATCATACATAGAAGATATTATAAGGCCTAAATAATCAATCAGAACTATATGTGGGGAAAGAACATTTGGCTACTTATGTTCCAAATTTTACTTTATAAGCATTAATGAATAATTAGGTTCATGAATGTATTTTTCTTAAATACTCAGTATCTCTTGCACTTAAGGACAAAAGATAAACTTGGTGAAGGGAAACCATGCAGTGGCTAATATCTTTCCCTTGAGACAGGAAGAATGGATTTTGTATTTTCAGAACTCATACAAATGTTTAAGGCCTTGGCAAATGTCATGTGATTCCAGTATCAGAAGTGGAAGAACACAGAGTACTGGAACTTACTGGCTATTGAGACTAGCTGTATCTGTAAAATCTGGGTTTGAGTAAAAGAATTTGCCTCAATGAAAAACATAAAGAAATAACACCATGAGAGGAACTAATATACAAGGTATATTCTAAGAGATTCATATAAGGTCCTTCACAAAAGGAGGAAGGGAAAAGTCCCCCAGAGCACATGGGAAGTGAGGGGGCTCATTGAAAGGAGTGAGAACTAGGAGAAAGAGAAGAGGAGGAGAGGAAAATACCTGCCACTGGGAAGATTGAGTCAGGGTAGGAATAGAGGGCAGAAAGAGAGAGAGAGAGAGAGAGAGAGAGAGAGAGAGAGAGAGAGAGAGAGAGAGAGAGAGAGAACATACAAGAGGGAGCCATTATTGGTTTGAAGAGAAAACTGAACCTAAAGAAAGGTCTAGAGACCTACAAGACTGACTCCAACTAACAATTTGAGCAACCGTGGAAGGCTACCATAAATGCCCTTTCCTGATAGTGAGATCAACAACTAACTTATCCACCATCATGGAACCCTCATCTAGTACCTGTTGGAAACAGAAGCAAACACCCATAACTAAACACTGAGTCAAACAAGAATCCAGATGCAGAGAGAGGACAAGACCAGGTTGCAGCAACACATAAAGACAAGGAGGAACTAATGGGCACCACCAGACTGATAGCTGGGAATCCAGCATGGGATTGACTCAGACCCCCGGAATATGGGTCTTAGGTAGAAGGCCTGAACAGTCTAAGGGACCTCAAACGGAGGCACCAGGATGTATTCCTGGTGCACAGAAGGACCTTGCGGACATATCCCCCATGAGGGTTGCTCCCTTAACCTAGAGACAGGAGAGAAGTCCTAGTCCCTACTTAAATGACTCCACAGATTTACATGACCCCACCTCGATAGCATAGCCCTACTTGTGGAATGGGGATGGAGGGCTGGGAGGGGAGGTTGGTCAGGGTGCATGTGAGTTGACAAAGAGAGTAAGAGGGAGCAAGAGATGGAGGGAGCAAGGGAGGAAGAGAGGGAAGGAGGGAGGAAGAGAGGGAAGGAGAGAGAAGGGAGGGAGGGAGGGAGGGAGAGGGGGAGGGAGGGAGGGAGGGAGGGAGAGGGGGAGGGGGAGGGAGGGAGGGAGGGAGGGAGAGGGAACTGGGATTCACATGTAAAATAAAACAAAACAAAACAAAAGAAACTTCAGATGATTTCAGAAATTACCCCATACCTCTAAATGCATACATTTTCATATGTGTTTCATTCACGTGATGTGAAAAAAATACATACACATCCAAACAAATACACAGATAAAAGACAATAAAGAGAAAGAAAAAAACCTGACCATGTCTTAAAGCATGGAACTTTCTCACTGCCTCACATACTAGTGGCTGTGTTAAGTTTATTCCCTGTTATTCTGACAATAAGTATCCTTTCTGGTGTCAAAAACTACTAAGTGTATCTATAAGGAACCATTTCTTACCACCAAAAGAGACATTTAAGGAAAAAAAAGGATTTATTTTATTAAAACAGAAATATTCAAGGTAGTGAATAACAGATTGTTTTGCATTTGCTCAAATTCAATATTATCTTTATTGTTTTTGCATATATATTCTCTTACATATATACCTTTATGTACATATACATATGTAACTTTTATAAAAATAATTTTACCATTCATTCTATTTGTAGTGGTAAATTGTATCACACTAATTTAAGGGTAGAGATTATATTGAAGAAAGTGATTGAGAACATGATCATTTTCCTGATGGAAAAGAGCTATTATATCTAAATTTAAGTTTTATTTAGTGTTTTGAGATGAGTAGATAATTTTATAACGCTCATTTTGTGACATGATTTACTTCCTGAGAATTCCAATTTGCATTATTCAGATTGCATTTGAATCCAGTGCAAGGGCCAGGAAACATGTACTTGACATTATTTCTAGGTCAGAGCACATATTTTATAAATCATTTCAAAAATGTTATTTAGTATGCACATAATAACATACCATGCATATAGATGCTCTAGTGATAGTAATACTGGCAATGATAATTAAAATATATTTCAGCTTAACCTTTAAGACAACAGTCCTTATCTATAACTAATGTCTTTATACAAAATACAGGACAAATGATATTTATTACTATTAATGCTGAGTTTCAGATGGGCACAATAGGATGTTGGTTTTAGAACTGTCATTCTCTTTTTATCCATTATTGTCCCATCTTCATTTTGTAATACTATTCAGTAAGTTAGACAAATGAGAGTGTGACACAAATCCATTCTGATGCTTGCAACTTCACACTGGAATCCACTTGAACTGATATTTCCTTACTGGTGACAACAGCTCAACAAGATTAAAGGCTAGCTGCTGAGTTTTCAAGTAGGTCATCCTTCATTTGCATTTGTTTCAGATTATCCTTCATAATTAACAAAAAAGAAATTGAACAAATTAATTAAAAAGCAAACAAAGATGATTTTCCTCATTCTGGTGAAAAGACAAAATTTGTTTAAATGGTACAACTATTTGAATAAGAACATAGGAGCATCAAAATTAGATTATTCAAACCAGCTCATGATCTTGATTTGACCTCTCTGTGATCATTTTCAAGAGAAAGATCTGATTCTACTTCTTAATGCACTTGGCAGAAAGGATAGTTATAGTGGTTGTCATAGAGATGATAACTAATCAATGATTGACATAATCATTCACAGATAGGAATGTTGCTTGAAAATATACTCTGGCTCAATATTATTCAGCTTAAATGAGTGTGAGAAAAACATGTGGGGAGAACTATGTAAGAGACATCCATTTAACCACAATTCAAATATGCATGTTGAGTTTTCCATTTCATAGAATTATATATATAACTTTTGTGATCATTTACTCATAAATAAATGCTTTTTTGGTCCCTTAACCTGTTTTTTTTTTTTTTTTTTTTGCTGTGATAAATCACTATTACATTTGTGGCATATTCAATTTTACTTTTTCTAACACTACTTTCAAGTCATATTTTCTTTTGTTAAATTTTCCAAGAAAAATTTTCTTTTCTAATCCTTAATTCAATAACTGTGATATACTCTATTAGGTTTAGTTTGTAAAAGTATGAATTATTTTATAAGTTTCCCAATTTAATTTAATTACCACATATCAAATATTTTATGCATCCCATTTCTAGACACTTTGTTATTCTTCTTTCCATTCTTTTATAACTAAATTTTTATTAATCAATTTCATTACATTTGTAATAAAAGGATGTAATTTCAGATTTGTAACCTTTCTGCTTTCTTATCCTTATCTTTAAAATTAAAAAGTACTCATTTTTTCTTTTCTGAAAAAGATATTGAGTCTTTCTTTTCTCCATGTTTGGATAGCATGATGTTAGGTAAAAGCACAGCATGAGCCCCCATGCAGCCAGCTTAAGACATACTGTTTTACCCTTTTGAAGTATGTTGTGTTGTTTTAGTGTGGTGACTTTAATCTGAGGAGTGAAACCCAGGGAGGCTCCCATCATGCTAGTGATCACGTCATGACAGATAAATGTATCTCTCACTTATCTTTTCCAACAGGAATAGTTACTACCTACAGAGATCTAGTACTGGTTATAATGCAGAAAAGTCACCACAGGTACATTATCATACTTGATCTCTAGTTAAATTACAAAACTAAAAAAGTAATTTAAATATTTTAGATTTGTTTATTTTTTGTAAAATGAAAAGAATAATGTGTGTTGTGTACAATCATGTTTTTTTTAATTACAAGCATTTAAAATATATAATGTCCTTAAATACATTATAGTTGTCACACTTGTCTTCACATGTAATATAAATCCTTTAAAAACTTCCCCCAAGTTATGTAGAAGCAGTGTTCTTTGGTTTGTTTGCTTGTTTGTTTGTAATGTAGAAAAGCCAAAGCATTGTATTTTATTTACTTTTAAGATTTCACCCCTTGTTTGCACAAAGCTGGTGAATTATGTATCAGGAAAGGGAATTCTGGGCTGTAAAGCCATAGATAGTTTGTGAGGGACCCTCTGGCTCCATAATATAAGATATTTATCAAAATAAACACCAATAATCTTGATGATTTAAGCACCCAAGGCATTCAACACCTGCAATATCAAAGAATTTAGGTTTTATGTTGTGATACCATCAGGCAATTTGAAAGATTACTATTGGCTCTACTAATAAATCTTAAACAAAGTAATCATGAAACAAATATGAAAGAAATAACAAGGTTTCTTTCTAATTCAAATTCATTAATCCCTTTGGCAGCATAGTATGGGATTTTCCAAGCAGAAATGCTAATATAAAATGTATTACCCTTCAGATTACAAGACACGCAGGGCCCTCTCACGGCACAAACATCTATTTTTAATAATGTATTGGAAGAACTTTTCACTACAACTAGATGAGTTCATAATAATCCACAAGTATTTTCTGCACACACTTACATAAATTTTGTAAGAATTTGTATACAAGTTAATATTGACACACAAATTATTTCACATTTCTTTGCATGACAATTCTGTTCTGATACATTTTTTCATTTTAAAGGGGATAGAGGCTGAGAGAAAGCCATCAACATTAGAAATTGGAAGTAACTATAGGAAACTCATTTACCAGAATAGAAGTACATTCCAAATAATGCAAAACATTTAGTGAAAATTTTCTAATCCACTAAAAACGTTCCTTCTCAACTGTTGGTTTTTCTATGATTTTCAAATCATGCCTCACTACAGAAAAGTAGAGCATTTTGGTTTTCGTATATCTCGATGAACAGAATTTTATTTTTAATAATAATATGTACTTACTGTATAACCATTTTACACTGATTTCTATGTCTTAGATATATTTCAGAAAGAGAATGTGCACTTCTTTGTATTCAAGTGGGAAGTTTTGTATTTAGTGCTGGTAAATTACAGGATAACTTCCGTGGTCCCAGCAATACAACATCTCTTCAGAAATCTAGACATAATTGTGTGGATGTATATTATCAGTTCAATGAAAACTCTCATCCATTTCCTAAATCGAGAAACTATATGTGAAATATAATCAGTATCTAAAATGAAAAGAAGGTGTTAATCAGTAATTTCTCAAAATTCCAGTCTTTACAAGCATCCCATGTGAGGAAGCAGAAGTCAAAGATACTGACCGTGTTTTTTCTGTTTCTCCCATTTCTCTGTTTATTCTCTGGGAAACTCATTTTTCACATCCTCAAAATGAGAGCTGAAATAAATGATCTCTCACCCCAAGATATGTTGATGATATCAGCACTCACTAATTAATGTTCCATCTTAGTATAAGAGTGGGAAAAATGTTCAAAATGATATGGTGCATAACTTTTTAAGACTAAACATCTTGTTAAGCATTTTGTTTTATTTTAGGATAATTTACCAGGTAAAGTTCACTGAAACTGACAGACATTTCAAATCTCCTGACATTGGATCTTTTATGGGGAACTCCCTCCAAGTGGTAAACTCAAAGTACGTTGATTCAAATCTCAAGGAAACAGTATTTCCATGACTATCAATAGTTTAACCTAATTTTAGCCAATGCTTACACTGACTTTTGATCAACTTGAATAAAAATTATAAGTCCTGAAGAAACATTGTCAAAATTGAACTTTTCTGTTGATTTAGGATAAAAGAGACAGGAATTACCAGGTCTCAAATTTGTAGTATTTAGGTGCTCTATTATTTATTAGAGCACGTCATCAGAAAAATTGTAAAATTGTCATATAGTATAATCTATGATAAATATACTAGCAATCTAAATGCACATAAATCATTTGTATGCATTTGGTTATGTAATTAGATAGTACATTTATTTTAACTGAAGCTGAATTAAATACATATGATTAAATTAGAAACAAAACCCTTTTTGATATGTTACTTTTGTAGGAAAGATGAATAATCCATATGTTAAATCCTACAAAATTTATTATGTCACTGAAAAAATAAATTTATAATGTTTTATCTTCCTTATAATATCTGCCTAGAGACAGAACTTATTTAAAAGTAATAGTTTGGATCTTTATTTGTTCTATTAAATTGATTTATGCTGCCAGATGGACAATGGAATTGGTGACTTTTCACAGCTACCTGGTATGAATAGAATGAACTGGTATCATTGGTTTTAGCTTTTGGTATAGAAAGGACAGGTGGCAGCTTCATTTCTTATGAGAAAGGAAGACATCCTTGAGAATTCTGTGGCTATCACTATTACGAACTTTTAGTTAAAGGATGGTATTATTGCTAGAATTCCTAGATTAGAGAAAATCATTTCCCAGAACTCTTTGTTATCTATGCCACCTAACATTTACCTCTTAATTTTTATCATTTCCTTTGAAAATTTTATACATGACTTTAGAACAAACTGATTGCATTATGGTCACATACTCTAGTCCTATTTCCTCTTAAACTGCCTTCTTTTCAACATGTCTGCCTCTTTCAAGTGTTTTCAATTTTGTGATGCACTGGTGTTCAATGCCAGCATGAGTACTGTTGTTCCATTACATATTCTAGTATGGCTTGGCAACCTATTAATCACTGTACCACAAAAAATTTATAAACACTTGGTCATCAAAACCATTATCAATAGCTCTTCTGTTAGGGGAGAAGCATCTTATAACTCGATGGTATGTTGACTTGCTGAACATTTACACTTATATGGTGTAAGCAAGAAGAGCTCCTGTGAGTTCTTGAGTGATGCATCCCATGCCATGCTCCAACAGAACATTCACAGCCCTTGTTCTCATACCGTTGCTCATTCATTCTTTTCAGCATCTTTTCTGCTATGTCCTAAGTCACATGTCTATATTCCATGAGGATATTCCAGAGGACCAAACTTCAGTTGTTTGCACTCATATGGTGGCTAATAACTATGTCTTTCTCAAGTTCTATGGTGTTTAATGTTCTCTTCTGACCTCCACAGGCAATGAGCATATATAGTTCACAGACATACATGCAGGCAAATACCTATACATCTAAAAAAATTTTAATCCTTAAAAAATAAAAATATTAATGAAGAAAATTCTGCATAATTAATCATAGGAGCTGTGTTTTAGAGATGACATATTGAAAGCTTAAAATCTGGAAAATTTATTAATAATCTTAAAATATATTTATTAAGGCTTTATTTATTTTTAAATGATGAAAACATTGAGACATATATAAATTAATGGGAAAATTGAGTTAAATATCCAATGTTAAAATGCATATTAAACAATAAACTCTTCTAAACCCAATGTCTGTCCTTCCTATGGATCTTATATTGACATGAGAGACATTTTTCTCCCTAGCATAGTCAGCAGATGGAGAAGCCCCAGAAAGCCCAAAGGAAGATCAGAGCAACACTATTCAGTACCTGGTGTTTGTTCAAACTTCTGGGATGTGAGCCACACTGACTTATTTTAGACATTTTAAAGCATAACAAATTTTGTTGAAAATTAGTTCAATGTATGTACTACAAAGCACACATGTAGTATGCTTTTGTTTATCTTTTTGAGTGACAAATTAAGATAAATGAAAATTAGATGTGATTATATTGACAACATTTGTAAAGATAAGTTCTATAGATGGACCAAGAAAAATAGGCTTTCATGATAGATATCTGGCAGGTCACATGTGGTCTCCCATATATACAGACTGTGCAAAAGTCACCAGACTAAAATATATGAAAATCTCCATGCTTCTGGGGAAATAATGGGTCTTTCATATATTTTCTTGAAGGAAAAGTTCTGTAAGATTACCATTCCAGATTCCTATAGTGCTTATCTATGAGAACAAAGGGCATCTTGCCCCCTACACTGACCCTCTTCTAATGAATGGACAAATGGGTACACAATAAATGAATATAGAATTCTCCACTAAACCTTTACATCTGTGTTTGATTTACTGTCATCAGGAGTGCCCAACCTGTCCACTCACTTTATGGATACAGTTATGTATTTTGTTCTGCTTATCACTTATTTCCAAAAGTTATAGTGCTTCTTTTGACTTAGATTTGAGTACATTGACATTTGAATTTTAAAAGAACATTATGATAAATTATTTATAGAGGATATAATTTTACAAATATACCTATCATCTCTACTTCTTTATATGAAAGTCCTTTGGGGGAGAAAGATAGAGAAGGAGAGCAAGGAAACTTGGCACTAAGGAAATTCTCAGAAGTGCACAATGATGACCCCACCCAACAATCTAAGAAATACTGGAGAGGCTTCCTTAAATGCCCTTACCCTTTAATGAGATTGGTGACTACCTTAAGTATCTTAGAACCTTCACGCAGTAGCTGCTAGAAGCAGACTCAGAGAGTCACAGCTAAGAACTAAAACAAACTCCTGGGGGTGTCTGTTGTAGAGATGGAGGAGTGATGAGCAAAGGGGTCAAGACCATGTTGGGGAAACCTAAAGAAATAGCTGACCTGAACATGGGGGAGCACATGGACTCCAGTAGGACAGATGGGGAACATGCATAAGAATAATACCAAACTAAGCCCTCTGAATGTGGGTGTCAATTGGAGGGCTTGGGCACTTTATGGAACCAACTGGCAGTGGAACCATTATTAATCCAAAGTACAGGAACTTACTTTTTTGTGACCATTTCCTATGGAGGGATACCTTGCTCAGTCTACATACAGGAGAGAGGGTCTTGGTCCTGCCAAAAGTAATGTGATAGACTATGATTATTTACTACTGGAGGCCTCATCCTTTCTGAGGAGTGGCCAGAGGATGGGATAGGAGAGGGTGAGGAGAGCGGAAGGATGAGAGGGAGAGGGAATGGAGATTGGTATGTATAATAAGATTGATTTTAATTTAAATAAAAAGAATGAAAAAGAAATCTATACTCATGTGTTTAAGAAATATTTCCTCCAGTCACTTCTACCCAAACAAGAGTCCTTTGTACTATTCAAAATAAGGGTTCTTATTCTATGCCACCATTGGTAATTTTAGACACTAAATTACATCCCATATTCAACTAAATAGAATCTCCTAAAGAGCTGTTTGTTTTAAAGTGACATAAGATTATGACAATTGTACATAATAATAATATCTTATATAGCAACAAGTGAAAGAATGGTAATCTGTGAAACAGGAGACTAGGGGTATATTGCTGACAAGAGAGAAAGGATCTAGAAAGAAAGTTGGAGAATTATATGAAATTCAAGTAATTTTTTTCAGTCATGGAACAATTTTTCTGCTACATTTACTTTCTTTTATGAGGAATATAACTAAACAAACTTCAATTATCTTGTATTTCCAAAGAAAGTATTATACTCATTCTGGAATTTAGAACAGTGACCCAAACAGAGAAGGAACCTGGAGGCTGTAGATGACATTGAAGCCAAAGAGGGACCTGCTTACTGGCTTACGCCCTCTGCTCTGAGGCTGCTTTCCTAAGTAACCAAAGAAAACAACCCAGGAATCATCAAATAATAAAATGTCCTACAAGCTTGTATACATCCCAGTCTAATGGAGGCATCATATATGTATATGTATATGTATATATATATATATATATATGTATATATATATACATATATATATATATATATACATAGAGAGAGAGAGAGATGGAGAGAGAGAGAATTTCAATATATTTTGATTATATTCTGTCTCTCCATGAACTTCTTTCATATCATCTTTTCTCCCTATCCAATCAATTTAAAAGGCCTCTTCTTATGGGGATATTTTCTTAATTGAGGCTCCCACCTCTCAGATGTTTTTAGCTTGTGTTAAGTTGCCATAAAACTATATATCACTTCTTTCTTTGCAATGGGGCTAGATTGTGTCTATTTTTTAAAAAACAATATCTGCCCTGTTATTTTGACCAAAATCATCATCATCATCATACATGGTTACTGTTGCTAGTAAAGTGGATTCCTACCAGCACTTTTACTTCCATAACAGCCCCTTAAAAATATTTTTACTTTCTGCACAGGAGCCTTTGAAATAAAAGGGGAGCCTTTGTTTTCATGTCGACATCTAAGAAACACCATGTGGTGGTACATGTTATAATCAAAAGACGTGGGGCTTGAGCCTAGAGTGGGCTACATAGTGTGACTCTTTCTTTTAAAATAATATGAGAAAGGTGGAAATCTTCACCCAGTTCTTACAAAGGGATAAAATATATCTGAAAAAATCAATATCTCCTATTATTTTTATCAAACAACTAAAGTCCTGTGCAAAACATACCTCAAAACTTGGAAGTGGCAATCAAAACATTAAGCTGAAGTGGTTTAATGGCACCACAGGTTAATAAAATGGCAATTTAGCAAAGTTTGTGAGGATGAATGTTGTGATTCTTGAAAATAAGATGTTTCTTAAGGTCATGGCTTGAAGAAATCCATGCCCAAATTCAGGCTTTATTTTAAGAAAACATTCCAGATTAGCAGGAACAGCAGAAATATTATCTTGGGGTATGCCAAGATTTCTCTTAGGAACATAAGAATTTCCAATATGAAAAATGCTTGAGAGAATTCCAAAAAAAGGAAAGTTCCATCATAAAAAAATATAAGAGGCTTATACAATTTAGATGAATATTTTTACCTAGAAGGGTAACCTAGATGATGCTTAAGGAATATTTAAAATATTAAAATATTGTATAACATATATTAGGTCAGGTTCTTGTTCAATATATAGGGTACTGCAGCTGACATTATAAAATATAATGTTGAATCTTCTTTCTTTCCTTGGGAAATCCATAGATATCCTTGAGTCAGTTTTCCTGACATCATATCTTTGCCTCAAATAACAACACTAGAGGTACAAACTCATTGGAAACCATATGACGTCACACTCAACTAGGAAAACATATAGGCAATTCTTATTCTCCTTCCATATTGAATAACAATCTGGGCAATATGTCTCTGTGTAGGCCCTGAAAATGTAATGCATATGAAGAAAAAGATAAGGACTTCAAAATAGTCATTATAAATATGTTCAAGAACATTAAAGAGGATGTGGATAAATCTACTAATAAAGTCTATAGAAACATAAAAACTATAGGAAGTAAAACAAAGTTTCATTAAGTCAGTCTTACCAACAAAGTACAAGATATGGAACAGAGAATACAACACACTAAAGACAAGATAGAAGAGAATCGTTAGTCTAAAATGAATTACTGAAAAAAAAAAAAGCTGTCCCTGCTTCCACTAATAGACCACAGAAAAAGCCTGCCTTTTGGTGCCATGCTTGGAGCCCCCTGAGGACTGGGGACTGCCTGCAGGGGAGACTGTCCAAGAAGGCTAGACTATCTAGAGTCTGCCAGTTCTCTAGTCCCACCCCCACCCACTACAAGAAGAGAGCCCCCAGAGTACTGGCCCTGCTTGACCCTACTGGAAGAGAACCTTGGTGTCCTCCCCACCAGGAGATGGAGAGACCCTGCTGGTACCCTCTGGAAGAAGGGATGGGTAAATGACAGTATAAGAACAAAAGCAACAACAGAAAGATAAATATGACTCCACCGGAGTCTAGGAACTCCACACCATCAAGACCTGACCATCCCAACACTGTTGAAACAGAAAAAACAATCCTATTAAAAAGATCATGACTATGATAGAAGCCCTAAAAGAGAAATTTAGAAAATCCTTTAAAGACATTTAAGAACAGACAATGCAAAAGTTGCTAGATACAATTGAAACAGTGCAAAGTTCGAAAGCTGAAATAGAGACAATAAAAAAACACAGTGTGAGGTAATTCTGGAAAGAGAAAAGCTGGTTAAATGATCAGTCAGGAACAACAGAAGTAAGCATAACCAACAGAAGGTAAGAGATGGAAGAGAGAATCTCAGGCATTGAAGATATGCTAAAAGAAACAGATTCATTGACCAAAGAACATCTTCAGTTCAACAAATCCCTAACACAAAATATCCAGGAAATATGGGACACCATGAGAAGGTCAAATCTAAGAATAATAGGAATAGAAAAAGGTGAAGAAACACAACTAAAAGGTGCAGGAAAGATATTTAACAAATTCAAAAAAGAAAACTTTCCCTACCTAAAGAGGGACATGCCACATAAAGGACATGAAGCTTACAGAACACCAAATAGAGAAGACAACAAAAAATGTCCACTTACCACATAAAATCAAAACACCAAACATACAGAAAAAATGAAAGAATATTAAGAGCAGAAAGGTAAAAGTACAAGTAACAGATAAAAGCAAACCTATTACAATTACACTTGACTTCTCCATAGAAACTAGGACCCAAGATAGCCAATACAACCCTATAAATTATTCTGAAGGCATCACCATCCCTGATGTCAAGCTCTACTATAGAGTTATAGTCCTGAAAACAGTTTGGTAGTGGAACAAAAATACACAAGAATACCAATAAAACAGCATTGAAAACCTTGATATAAACTTCAAACCCTATGAATACCTGCGTTTTGACAAAAATGCTAAAAGTGTACAATGGAAAAAAAAGGAAAACCTTTTCAACAAATAGTGCTGGCATAACAGGATGCTGAATTGTAGAAGACTGCAGATAGATCCATATCTATCACCATGCATAAAACCTAAGTCCAAATGGATCAAAAACCTCAACATAGACCCAGCCACACTAAAACTCTTAGAAGAGAAACTGGAAGGAACCTTTGAATGACTTGATTGAGGATACTACTTCCTGAACATAACACCAGTAGCATAGGCATGAGACCAACAATTAATAAATGGTATCTCCTGAAATTGAAAGGCTTCTGTACAGCAAAGGAAGCAGTAAAAAAAAAAAAAAAACCCTGCAGTCCACAGAATGGGAAAATATCTTCACCAACTTGTCATCCAACATAAGGCTGATTTACAAAATATACAAAGAATTCAAGGATCTATTTACTAAAATACCAAGTAATCAAATTAATAAGTGGGGCAAGGAACTGAAAAGAGAATTTTCAATAGAAGAATCTAAAATGGCTAAAAGACAATGAAGAAAGTGTTCAACATCTCTAGCTATCAGCAAAATGCAAATCAAAACAACACTGAGATACCACATTACTCCTGTCAGAATGGGAAAAAAAAAAAAAAAACACCAAAGACAGTTTATACTGGAGAGAGATTGTGGAGAGAGAGGAACACTCCTCTACTGCTGGTAGGAATGCAAACTTGTACAGCCCCTTTGGAAATCAGTATGGTGGTTCCTCAGGATATGAGGAATCAGTCTACCACTGGACCTGGTAATTCTACACTTAGGCATATACCCAAAAAAATGCACATTCATACAACAAGGACTTCTGTTCAACTATGTTCATAGCAGCATTATTTATAATAGCCAGAACCTGGAAGCAACCTAAATACCCATCAACTGAAGAAGGGCGGAAGAAAATGTGATACATTTACACAGTGGTATACTACTCAGGAGAGAAAAACAATGGAATCTTGTAATTAACAAATAAATAGATGGAACTTGAAGAAAGCACCATGACTGAGGTCACCCAGTCACCCAGTACATGGTATGTACTCCTGTTTTTTATACACAGAGCACAAGATTACCAGACTACGATCTACACTCTCAGAGTAGCTGTGAAACAAGGAGGATCTTAAGAGAGGCACATATGGTCCCCAGGAGAAGGTGAAAGGGACAAGAACTCCCAACTAAATTGTGAGCATACAGGGAGGGGAGAGGGAGTTAGGAGGAATAGGAACAGAGATAATCATAATGGAGCTAGAAGATTGAGTCAGGAAAAGAATAGAGTATATCAAGAAAAGAGATACCATAATATAGGAGCCATTATAGGTTTTATAAAGAAGTGTGGCACTAGGAAAATGTCCACAAATCTACAAGGATGATGCGAACTAATAATCTAAGCAATAGTGGAGAGTAACTTAAATACCCTTCCCCAATCATGAGATTGATGACTTCCTTACATGCCATCCTAGAGCTTTCATCCAGTAGCTGATGGGAGCAGAAGCAGACACCCACAGCTAAACACTGAGTCGAATTCCTGAAATCCAGTTGAAGAGAGGCAGAAGCGATGAGCAAAGAGTTAAAGACAAGGCTGAAGAAAGCCACAGAAACTTCTTACCTGGACAAGGCAGTGCTCATGGACTTCATTGTGATGGCTGGGAAACCAGCATAGGACTGACCCAGATTCCTGAAAGTGGATGTTATTCAGGAGAACTGAGAAGTCTATGGGGATCAGTACTTATCCCTAGTATAGGAATGGACTTTGGATACCCTTTCCACATAGAGGGATATTCCCTCAGCCTAGACACATGGGAGAGGGCCTCAGATCTGATACAAATGATATGATAGAATTTGAAGACTCCTCATGGAATTCTCCTCCCTGGGAGTTGGTGGGGGAAACAGGCAAAAACAGGAGGGTGCAAAAAGTTAGATTGACATGTAAAATAAGCTTGTTTCAAATTTAAGTGAAAAATTACAAAAAATGGAAATATATACATGTGTGTATAAAGACACACACACATATAAACACACACAAATATATATATATATATATATATATATATATATATATATTGAAAGAAGCATATTGTCACCCAAAAATAGAGAAGACATACCACAAACAGTCATCCCTTGCTAACAGCAGAAATATTTTATCCTAGGAATTAGTTTATTTAGAGATATTGACTAAAGGGTACCACAAAAGAAAACCCTAAATAATTTAATCTTTGCAAACCCTTCTGGTTACTTTCTATAAACAGATCATAAATCCCTATTTCTGAAGACAAAGTCTATGTAACTTGTTGAACAGAGATAATTCAAGCTGGTACCTATGTGAAACCGTCAATCCTACTGAGTTGCAATCATGATAGTAGAGAACAAAGGTAAACTAGTAAAAGGAAAGCACACAACTAGCTATAAACCATTTGGCTTACAATACTGTATGTAAATAAGTTGTGTTCCTAGGCAATAGCCAAACACTATTTTTTTGCTAAAGAAACACAGCAATTTAAATGACTCCTTACAAAAATCTACTATGTCCATAGATCATCCTCAGGGCATCTATGTCATGCAGGTAACGGGAACTCAGAGACACACAACTGGATGTAGGCCACAGAACACGAGATCATAAGTCCTAAATACCTCCCCACAGGCTCAGAGAATTATGAAGATAGAGGTGGGGTCTACATTGTAATCAGTAGTGTCTTTTGAACACTGGAGAAGCACTGATACACAGATGAACTCAGAGACTGTGACATCATGCATGGAGCCTTTATAGGTCCAAATTAGAAAAATTTTCAGCACTGAGACATGAATTCCCATATTAACTAAGGCACTATCTCCAACGAAGACATTCAGTAAAAAGAAAAATATTGCTTCTTCATTGGAGTTTCACTGAGTATGCAAAATGCATTTAAATGTAGGCAACATACTCATTAGTAATTGGTCAACACACACACACACACACACACACACACACACACACACACACGTGCACACACACATACACACCCACACAGGCATAGGCATACACACATGTACAAAAATACACATAAACACAAACCAACTGAAACATACTTTTGGAGAATTGTCTGATTGTCTGTCCCCTAATCCCCTAATACTTGATTTGGGCTTTTTTTTTTTTAACTTGAGTGGTCTTATAATATCCAATTTTCTGTTTTTATGGATTGTGTTTGTGTATGTATGTGTGTGTGTCTGTGTATGTGTTTCTTCTTTTTATTTATTAGTTTTGTTTTCTTGTTTGTTTTTCTATTTGCTTTGAAAGGAAGATAAAGAAGTTTTGAGTAGGAATGATTAGGAGGAGAAAAAATTACCAAATTATAGTGAAAACAATATTATACATATGTGTATAGAGTACAGAGAGACTCCTGCATACCCAGACCCAATCTCATACTATCTGTTCTATTTGGAAGACATGTCCTCCATTCCTATTCTGCCTAATTCACATTGAGGAGAATATTTATGACCCAAGATCTTTGCAATTGCTTATATAAAAAAAATAAAACCTCAAAAACATGTTGTGTACTAATAAAGATACTTCTCCTGTTGTGCATATTGAAAGCATTTTGAGAGAAGCAAAAATAAATAAACAAATACATTATAGGGTACAGAGCTACTCTGGCATATTATTATGCATAATGATCTGTTCAGTCAATAAGTGTAAGAGATATTCTCACAGAATTTATGGAAAGCATCTTTTCTGTAGAATATTTGCCTGAGATACAACATCTTTATGAATTTGACCAATTTTACTATTAATAATAACATCATTAAAGGTCTAAATCAAATCATTGTACTCTAAGATAAAATTTTATAAAATTAAATGAAAGAAAACATATAATTTACATAAATCAAGACTGATAATATCTCAAGTAATTATATGCAGATTAAAAACTCCAAGCAAACATTTTACTTCAACCTATCATTTCATGCTAGAATAAACTAGCATTAAGAGCTATCCAACTGCTTGTGACAAGTGGCCATTTGACACCAAAACATTCACTACCAAATGGAAGTCCAATTATAATCTTCCCTTCCATAGTACACACAGCATCTTTAAAATGGATTTTTTCTACATTCAGAAGTTACTAAGTGAAACACTAATACTGATATTCACAAAGTACTGTTTCATTTCAAAACCTGCTGTGATTTATATTGACTTAGATTTGAGCTTATTTTGATGGATGCTTAAAATGTCAGCAGTCCAAATTTTCCTTTGATGTAAAATTTATTGCCTACCTTCAAAATGGGGAAACAGTTTTCATTAGAATTAAATGCTTCTAGTTGTATTTTTCTGAATTATAATGATTTATGAGCAAGCACTATTTCAAGAAAGCAGAAGTTAACTTTGAAAGTAAAATTTTCAGTAAGGTAAAGCCACTGTATATTCACATTGTGTCTTATTTTTTCTATTTCCTTGACAATCCTCTACGTATCACAACTGATCAACCAGGAATATATGCTCCCATTAATACAGGGTCGATCCTCCTATGGATTAGATAACAATGCTGGTTAATTTTGAAGGCCCCTCCACAAGAAGAAGGTTCACCTCCAATACTTTAAGCCCAGTCTAAAGCCATCAACTAGCAAGGTTGTAATTTTTAGTATGGAAATAACTGTTGTTGCTTTGCTAAACAAACATAATGTACCTGCCAAAAAACTTTCTGAACAATAATGGTTATGTCTACAGTTACTGTTATACTCATTTGTGGCAGGGGAAATTTCATTTTACACTGGTCAGTGGTAACACTATTGCTATTAGTAGTTTTTCCCTGCGGGCCTGGTCTCAGGGCCGCATCAGCCCCATACAACACACTGAATGCTGTATTAGGTATGATTGCTGTTGGCCAGCTACTAATTTCTTATTGGCTAGCTCTGTCTTAAATATTAACCATTTCTATTAATCTAAGTATTTCCACGTAGTCTCATCTTACTGGAGAGAGGGTCCAGACCTCTCTTCTCTCAGGTCTCCACATATTGACCCCTCTCTACTACTTCCTCTCTTCTCCTCATATCCTACTTCTGCATCTCTTTCTTTCCTATAGGCCAATAGTGCTTTATTCATTAACCAATACGAGAAACATATTTACACAATTGCCGCAGACTGCTCAATGGGTAACAGGTCTGCGTGGAGACCAAGACTCGGATGACCAGGTCAGGAATGGCTTCGGCTTGACAGACACAAATACACTTGCAGAGGTTTGGGAACTGCTGCAATGTTTACTTCAAAATATTGGGTTTTTATACAGAAAGTTCAAAGAACAGATTTTTGGTCAGTTTAAAGATAAACAGACATTCTATAGATGTCAGAATTCCCTTTGAAGTGTGAGATCTTAAATACTTCTAAGCAAGTGCATAACTTGGAACCTCTGTTTATTTTGGCCTGCTTGAGGTCAGCGTTTCAAGGGCCCTAAAGTCCCAAGTTAGAGTTTTTAGTAATTCCCACAGTAGCCTTGCTGCAGTAGACTGATTATAGACTGCTTTCTACAGCTGTAGCTTCAATTGTTTATTAGGCCTTGGGCTGACACCTGGCACTATGGGTTTTGGCTAACAGTGGAGCTTACAGACCAAAACACCCATGATCAAAAAGCATTATTGTTATAGCACAAAACACATCTAGCACCCTTTCCAAACAACCAGCCAGGCAAGCACCTGCAGGGACCTGGACCACTTTTCCCCAGGAGGCATAACCACATGTGGTGCGAACCTCTGGACAGGTAGCCGTTGAGATTTCTCTCAGCCATTGCTACACTATCTCCACTGGGACTGGTGTGGCACACAATGACATCTCCCATTACAGTATAGATACAACTTGTTAACATACCATTGGATAAATTACTGTTGAATCCCAATGCACAAATGGAATATTTACAGATCACCTTCCAAAGTGTAGGGAATAATCCAAAAGGAAAGGAAGAAATGTCAAAGCTAGGGAAAATGGGAAGAGTAGTGTAGAAGCCCTATATTCGGTATATGTCATGAAGATTACACTTTTAAGCTCACAATAGCTATCAATATATGCATAAAATCTAATCATGATTGGGCCCTTTAATATGTTGTTATGGCTGGAAGAGTGAATCATGAGCCTTCGCCCCATCCTGAGAAATTATCATAGCTAAGGTTGTTTTGGAAGAGAAAGTGCTTTTCTAGTAGTGTAACAAAAGAAGGGCAATTATAAAAATAGAATTTACATAAATGATACAAACAGAATTTATGTAAGTAATACAAAAAGAAATGATTTGTAAAGTTAAATAGAATATAAAGTAGTAAAAGTTATTTGTGTATTGTGTCACAATGCTTCACATTAATTTCTCACTTAATCTCACTGTTTATTAAATCACTTTATAGCTCCTTGAAAATTATCTGATGATATTTGTCAGACATTTCTTGGAACATAATTGAATGAAAATTGTATAAAGTTTCCTTTACCACAAAATGATCCTGCCAGAATAAAACATTTCTTTAAGTAATCAGTCCATATTGATGTAAAACTATTAACTACAATCAACAGTTTATTTAATTGTCACTCTTGTTTTAATTACTTAATAGATTTTAACAAATATAAAATATGTAATTGCCACTGTAATATTATATAAAATATTTTCATTCCCCTAGAGCTCTTCTGTATTAATTAAGATTTTACTTCCACAGAGCAAAAATAATTCTATTACCTTTATGTTATGCAGAAATTTTTGTAATTATTAAAATTTATTTACAATTTTGTCTCTTACCTTTCTTCCCTCGAGATCCTTCCTATTTTTCTTCAAGTTCATAGCTTCTATTTTTTAAACTAATTGCATGTGTGTGTGTGTGTGTGTGTGTGTGGTGTGTGATTTATATCTATTCCTAAGTATAATCTGTAAAGTCCATATAAAAACCTGTATGTATGTTTTCAGGGATATTTGACATTGGAAAAAATGGTGCCCTCTTTTGTGGAGAAGTGTTCTCTCATTTAGCTATGTTTTGTTGCACCTGGAGCTCTATGTGTGGGCCTGTGAGATTTGGACCGCAGCAGCTTGCGCACTATTGTACCCATAGTGTTATTGTGCATTGGTAGTCTTTTATGTGCTTCAGTTGCATCATGGCTTGGTGGAACTATTGGAAGCTTTCAGTGCTTCCCAAAAGGTTCCATGAAACCTAGTCCTCTTGGAAGGGCATTCAGGTCAGTGACAGCTGAGCTCTGGGCCCTAGATTTCCATAGTGCATACACTTACAGTTTCATTATTTTTTCATTAATTATAAGATTTCCAGTTGTTTTCAGTTCTTATCTATTTAAATAGAGCAGCAAACTCCTGTGACTTCAGATTTAGGGGATTTGATGCCCTCTTCTGACCTATAGATTCACATTCATTGATCTCCCATACAGATGGAGACATGTACACATAATGAAAAACAATAACAAATCTTTACAAAGTACTAATATAATAAAATGGCCTGAATGTGCACAGAGGTTTGAAAATGCATATATAAACACTAGTGGAGCTATGCGGTGATTGGTTGTGTGGTCATTTGTGTAGGGTCTGACAACCTTGTGATACTGGATTTGGTGTATTCAGAAATAGAGCCTTACCTTTCATTTCTCAAGGGTAACCAATGGCAACATCAAAAGGTTGTATGCTTTGTGATTCTCTTGGTCAACCTCAGCCAACTACTCAAAAGATAACTTCTCATGTCTAGTATTTGGGTCGTTCTGAGGTAGTCTCTGGCTCTGGAGGGAGTACTGTCAGCCCAGATGAGAAAGGTTTATTAAAACTATGTGTGTATATTTAGACATGCAGATTTAGACATGCAGTAGTCTTTTGGGGGTATATATATATATTTGTGCCTTTTTTTCCAGCTATATTTCTGATTATTTTACCTTATTTTCTCCTCCTTTTGTGTTTGTATCCCTCCCCTTTCCCTAAGAGACCCTTTTCCCCTTTTCTCTATCAGATTACTTGTAGTTTGTTATTCATTTACCTTGCTCTCACCTTCTACTGTGTTTACCTTTCTTGCCATTTCTAAGGAGCCTGCTTTCCCCATGACCATGTCACTTGTACTCAACTAATTCCCTCTCTATTGCTCCCTAATTTCCTCTCTATTGCTCACCAACCTCCCTGTATTGGTAATGGTCTATTTTACTTTCTGGATTTCTGTAGTCACTACAGGCTAAATATTCATATCTGAAGATCTGAATTTGACTTTTTTTTATTTGCTGGCTGGCCTAGTCAGGTACATATTTGGACCTGCAGTGAAGGCAGCAAAAGGAAGCTGACCAGTAACAAAAACATGAACACTATTTCTGGAAAACGCACATCTGTCAGATGCAGAAATGTTCTGAAAGAAGCGGGAAGATAAAGGGAACTTAAGAAATGAAACTAAAGGGAGAAATAAGGAGAAGGTGACAGGGACTGATAATTGAATAAAAGAGAGTACAATTGGGCAAATAAGGAACAGAAATATGCAGTATACCTTGATTTTTGGGGGGAGATTTATGGAAACCTCAGACATGAGGTGGAGGCATAGCAGCTTTATCCATTGGTTATTGGGTTGTGTTCAGTGACGTGTACCTCTAGTTTCCAGTGAACAGGAGATGGACTTGGCTACTTTAAATAACTAAACTATAGGGAAAAAATGAAGTGTGGATACAGCATTAAAGGAAATTTTCATTTTATTTTATATTTTTGCATTCAATGTAATTGCTTTCATGTTACCCTTAGCTATATAAATTTACAGCAGGACACAGATAGAGTTCTAGAGTTGGGTAGTCACCAGGCCTACCTGACTGGCCAGGCAAGTTGTGCCCTTCTAGGGGCCTGCATCAATAGCCACTCTATAGCCCTAACTCATGGAGGACATTGCTGTCATAGTTCCCAGGCAACTGAAGTGCACTTTCTAAGTTCTTGCCTGGATAAGAAGCCACCTATTGCTGTAGCCTAGAAGTGTGCATATTGAACAAGTTATACCCAAAGGGGGCTGGGATATTACTTTATACCTTAAAGAAGCTAGTGTATACAATTTGGATGTATCTGGTAATTGTTTCAATGCAGGTAAGACCTATCAGGGAGCTTATTGTACCTATAAAACTTTATATTGTTGCTTGGTTCCACACTCCTATACCTATTTATATTAATGACTCCTTCCATTTAGGAAGGATTTGCTTTTTTTTTTCTACCTGTAGTCCCAGGGTACTCCATTCAGCTAATAAGAGTGGGTTGCAGCCTTGATCTTTATTTACATGTGATCATTACAAAATAATTGGGATCCACCACCTGGGTACCTGAACACAATAGGTTTCCTGACTGGTCTAGACATGTGTTGTTCACACCAGAAGCACATCTCAAGGACCATAGCCGCAGACCCATTTGGAAATGGTAAATTAATCTTACTACCTCAAATCCTTCCTCAGCTCTGGATCTTGACAGCATGTGCATTATGTTCATCACAGCTTTCTTCCCTGGGTATGTATGGCCAGAAGTGTCTGCTATGTAACAAAAAGTGCTCTTTGTTCAGCTGAGTAAATTATGCTCCATTTCACTGTATATAATAAACATGTTGACCTACAGAGAGGCTTGTACTGCATCAGAGAGCTTGGTGTGTTCAATGCAAGCTTTTCTGTGCTTGTATCTGTGTATTTGCCTTGTCTCCATTATCTCGCCTGCATAAGAGTTCTGTTTCTGGGCCTTTGCAGTACATGGCACTCCTTCAGTGGATTTAGGCAGGATGTTTGTAGTATAAAGATCTGGTCTAGTTAATTTTGTTATCAAGTTGACATATCTTGGAAGAGGGAACCTCAACTGTGGATTTACTTCAATCATATTGAATTATGGGCATTTCTGTGGTTAAATTTTGGTTGCTAACTAATGCAGATTTGTTCAACCCAATGTAGATGGAACTATCCCTAAGTAGGTATGCTTCACCTATATAAGAAACGGTTGGAAAATAGCTTGATAACAAGGCAATAAAGAACATTTTTAAGTAATCTATGCTTCAGTTCCTGCCCATAGTTAAGCCCTGGCTTCTGCTGCTGATGACCTAGAAACAACAAGCCAAATAAATACTTTCCTCTGGAAGTCAGTTTGAGTTCATATTATACCACAACAATGGAGAAGCAAACTAGAACTTTGCCAGTCAGACCTTTAAAAAAATACACAGAGAATGTCAAGAATTATCACTAGCATGTTAAAAAAAATCTTAAAACAAAAAAATTATAAGGTAGTCATCAATCCAACTTGAACAAGGGAGAGCTCATTTACTCCAGTCTGATTGCTGGGAAATGAGCATAGGACTGATCCAGATCCCCTGAACTTGGGTGTTATTTGGGAGGACTGGGCTGGGAAGTCTATGGGGCCTCTGGTAATGGATCTGTATTTATCTCTAGTATACAAATGGACTTCGGGGCCCATTCCACATAGGGAGTTACTCTCTCAGCCTAGACACATGGGGGAGGGCCTGAGCCCTGCTCCAAATGATATGCCAGACTTTGAAGACTCCTCCTGGAAAGCTTCACCCTTCCTGGAGAGCAGAAAGAGGATGGGATGGGGGTAGGTGTTGGGAACAGGGGAGGACAGTAGAGTGTGGGAACTAAGTTTGCTATGTAAAACAAGCTTGTTTCAAATTTAAATTTAGAAAAATTAAAAAAATATAATGACTTAACACCAGATTACTCATTATATCAGTGAAACAAAGTTTGAGTGCTTAGGCTACTATTACCTATATGCTTGTAGCTTACAGGCATACCTAGTGTAATGAAAGAAACTATATTTAAAGATAGTGATGTATGCCATGTGTATAGTGCTATCTGTAGAAGCTAGAAGGGAGTGTCAGATCACCTGGACCTGGAGCTACAGGAAGTTGTAAGTTACAAATATGGGTGCTAGCAACCAAATTCCAGGCCACACAAGATATAGGAAGTACAATTAAATGTGGAACTTCCTCTCTAGTCCTGAAACTATTATGTTTTAGTTAAGTCTAAGAATATTTATTTGTTCTCTAATATAATTGCAAACCACAAGAGAACTTCCTAGCTGATATTTTCCACTGTCATGTTATATATGCAGTACTTTGATTTCCTCATATTTTAGTAATTATATCAGAATAATTCTGAAAGAATGATAGTGATGCTGATGTGGGTACTGTTGTTTTTAGAAGGATTTATCCACTGCAGAGTTCCTCTAATTATGTAAGCACAGGGATCAATACAGTAAAGAAGAAGGTATTTACTGTTTTGATGTCATGATATCTTGTACTGTAAAAGAAAATGATGATATAAAATAACAAATACAAATAATTATGAAAAAGTAAACATCATTACAAAGTAAAGTGCTAAACTACAAAATGAGCATATAAAGTTAAGGCAGTATGCTACCAAATTACATTGTAGGAATAATTTATATCTCCCTTGGAGGTCACAAAACAGAATTCCACATTTTGGTAAAATGAAGAAATTCATTTTTCATTTCATCTTTAGTGAACTTCAACAAAATGATTGTTGGACTTGAATGTTAATATAAACTTTGAATATGTTTTACATCAGTGTTCATGGAAATACCTTCAAGAGATAAATATCTTGTATTCTTAAATTTTTTTGGCATAGAATATTATGATATTTGTATGCAGCCTAAAAAGTGTACTAATATCTTTGATAATTAAAATCACAGTACTAAGAGGTCTGGCTTCTAATTCCATACTATACTAATGAAGTACCTATGCATGGGAAAATCCCACTGTTCTGCATTCAGGTTTTAGTTTCTCTAGACTAGCATTTTTACATCTGTCCATAAATGATCCAAGTCAATTTATCTTGAATGTCCTATAAATTTCACATTTTCCATATCCTTTAACCCAATATGTAGAGTGAAATTCCTTCTGTGATTCTGGATATATAAAACCATACCCTATAAACTTTCAGACATAAAAGTTGTAATAATTTACCATCTGTACTGTTGAAGGATAAATTCACATCTTATATACATTCAAACATTATGTTATATCTCATTAATTTTCTTTTTTAGTTTGATTATTTTAATTACTTTTTTGTCCCAATTTATTAAAACATTTTAGGAAAATTATCTTTATATATCACCCAAAATTTTTAGCAGTTTTATGAATGCTACAGAGGAATCAATTTTCCATGAGAAAATACAAGCTCATTCTTGTATTTTGCTATGTTATTTCTACTAATGAGAACTTTAATGTATATCTAACTACTTATAATAGGAAAATTTGCATCTCAAATAAGTGATTAAATTTTTCTTGTCTCTGTAGTTATGAAAATGCAGGTATCATTTGAAATTTTAGGCAAAATGAGTAAGAATTGTCCTTTCTTTTCAAAAACTTGTACCAAGCTATGTATGGTTACATAAGTTAATGCTGAAGGGTGGTCAGTAGATTTTTTGAGTCTCTAAATGAGGCTGTCCTAAGATGGAAATACAACAACTCTAAATTACCAAAAATGATTTAAAATAATAAAAACGAAACTGTTTCATGTCAAATACAGTTTGTCTTACCATATAGCTCCATCAGATCTTCTATTTGTACCTAAGGACTAACTCTCTTAACAGCTATATATTGCCTGCCTTATGAGGGGAAAACTCTGAAAGTTTCTGGGATATAAGGTGTGATTATATTTGTTGGGAGAATTCTGGGGGAAAGTCAATTAAAGGTCTGGTAAGGTAAATGGTTTCTGAGCATGGTAAATACAAGCAAACCAGTCTGACAAATTCCTGGAATATACTGTGCAAGGCAACAGGACACAGGTGTGAGGCTGAGAAGCCATAACAGAGATATGATGGGAGATGTCATTCTGTAAATATGTTTCTCATATTGGTTAGTGAATAAAACACTGTTGACCAATAGGAAAGCAAGATAGGTGGAAAGAGGAAGTAGTTGGGGGGAGTCAGCATGTAGAGACCGGAGGCAACAGAGGTCCAGGCCCGCTCTCCAGTGAGATGAGGCCACATGGAAATACTTAGATTAATAGAAATGGGTTAATCATTATGACAGAGCTATCCGATGAGAAACAAGTAACAGGCCAACAGAATTATATCTAATACAGAGTCTCAGTGTATTAATTGGGGCTGGCTTGGTGGTGGGACAAGACTGGCAGGGAAAAACCTGCTATAACAAATGATGTCAGAAGTGGAACTGAGAACTTCCACTTAAAACTTGATAAAAGCTTAAAGAGGGATTTTAGAAACAAAAGAACAGAGACAAGTAAAACTTCTTAGTAGCAGCATTTTTCTCGGTTGGACATTGTTTTGCTGAGAGTAGCAGAAATTTGTGTGGCTCCTTTAAGGGAGGTTTCCTGACTCAGCATAAACTGCAAACACACACACACACACACACACACACACACACACACACACACACACACACAAGGCTTTTAAAGAGCTCTGCTAGAAACTGAATGGTGTGTATGAGAGCTGGCAATATCAGTGACCAAATCTCCTAGCAGGCAGCATGCAGCTGGATGGCAGCTTAGCACAAGACAGTGACAACAGCTCTCAGTACTGGTGGTAATAGACCGTGGCTGAAATAACTGTGGCTTTTGGTTTAGTAATGTTGTTGTTTAACAGATAAAAGATTAGTGGCCAGAGAAAGATAACGATTTACAGTAAAGACAGATTCACATTAAGAAAAACCACTAAAGATTTACAGTGTGTTCTAAAATATATGTAGGCTTGGGAGAGAAAAGGAATAAAATGGTTTCAAAAGACATAGTAGCTCGGTGTGGTGGCACATGCCTTTAATCCCAGCACTCAGGAGACAGAGGCAAGCAGATCTCTGTGATTTCAAAGTAAACCTGGTATACAGAGTGAATTCAGGACAGATAACAGTTACACAGAGAAACCCTGTCTCAAAAAATGAAAAAAATAGAAGTAGAAGAAATAGAGTATTAAAAAATCCACATAAAGATGGAAAGTACAGACAAACTTTGGATACTACACACTATTCTGTTGTGTTTAAATTGTTTGACTACTGAGGAAATAACAATAACTGTTAAAAACAAATGCTTCTGGAATAATCCAATTTACATATTTTAAAAATGCTTTGACTCTAAAATTTAAGTCTGAGGACAAGTTACTGGGGAAAGAGATTTCTAATTTTGTTTCCATAGAAAATGAAAAGCTGGAGATTCCTTCCAGACTAATGTGGTTTGATCAAGAAAGACCGCAGAAACAGCATCCCAGGTGATCCAATATTCAAAACAGCTTGGACAAAGCAGCCTTGCAGTCTTCAGGTAGGATTTCTGGGGCTTCTTAAGATCTCCCATGACAGCGGCCCCTACAAACAGGAAGCAGTTTGGAAAGAAAGATGCCCAAATTCCCAAATATTGTTTATAAATGCTTGTTTTTACATTTATGTGGGCATGGTTATAAATGGTTAATGATCAAAACCAGTATCTTTAAAGGTAAAAAGGGGAATATGGTATTGATATGAATACTTTGTTTTAGAATAGATTTTCATTCATTGATACAATTTAAGATCAATTTTGTGATATTTATATTTCTCCTCTTGTTTAGGTATTGTGTTTAAACCTAAACTCAGTTAGAAATGTAGAATATTTTAGCACAGATTATATATAGATAGTTACCTATGATAGTGAAAATGTAGAGTTAAGTTAGGATTTCTAGATATAAAGAGATATATTAGAGATGAATAGAAATTCTTCAAACCTTTCAAAGACCTACAGAATATGGCATTTAAAATGGTTTAGGGATAACTCCTGGCAACAACACCTGCATCATAAAGGAATATGTACATAGAAGAAACACGTGATGAAGTTTGCTTTCAATGTGGCAAGACTAGCCATTTGGGTAAGATACTGCTTTTGCCTAGACTGTTTGACTTTATGCTTTATAAACTGGACATGCAGGACCCATAGGAATGTGACCGCTGATACAAGATGGACATTTGCTACAGGATTCCTGCTTTGTGTAAGAGTCTGCCAGACATTCTGCAGGACACAGGGAAAAGTGACTGACAAACTGCCAATACAGGCAGACAGTTTGTCCCACTTTGCTGAGGAGTCTGCCAGACACACTATGGCCTGCAGGCTGAATTATGAAATATACTAGGCATTGCAGTTCCAAGTGCTTAATTTAATACTTGAGATATTAATATTATAATAACTAATTCAGTCTTTCCTTCTTTTGGTGTACATTTCAGATACATTCAGTTGACATTAAGTCATCAAACAATATATCAGATGTTTAGAAACTTCATTTCCTATTCATTTTGTAATTGCATGTTCCTTTCCCATTCACAATGTACCTAAATTTTCTAATATTGATTATATTGGCTGTACTTTCTAAGTTTGGCACAATTGGTTTCAACTTATTTGCTTCAAAGTTGTCAAAAAGGGAAACAATACTTAACATTCTGTAATATGGGTGTGTGTTAAGGCACAGTTACAGATATTTGAAAGATAACTTGGAATTATAGGACTAGCAGGACAAGTCGTCTTACTTACAGAGGTAGAATGTGGATCGTGTTCTTGCCCAGTGAGATCTACAGGATAGCATTCAGCAGCCTAGAGCTTAAGGAGACTCAGATTCTGACCCTGTACAAACTGTCTGTCCATGGAATCACATTAGCTCTGCGCAATGATGGAGTCCCAAGATGAGGAACTGACTACTTTCTAGATTGGACCTCCTCTAAGGCTCACCATTCCTAGTGATGCTACTGCGGGCCAAGAGTGGGTCAATGACCTGATGTGGCTAGTATCACGGATGATGGCCCAAGGACTGTGTTATTGCCTGATGACAGGATGTTCATGGTCTGTGCCATTGTGTAATTTCATATTGATATCATGGGATTTGTTGATATAGGGGGTCACATTGTTGTGGGTGCCATCTGTGTCTATGTGTCTGGGTCAAAGATACTACAGAGGGCCATGTGTCTGTCTTGTTCTCACTGAAGCCAGGTATATGTTGATATCCTTGGTCCATTTCAAACCTAAGGCCAGGGGTTTGTCCTGGGTAGACAAGGCTATGGCCTGAGTCCATGTTGATGTCCAGAGTCTCAGCTGCATCAGAGTGCCTAGTTTGAGTCCATTTCCCTATTGCAATCAGAAACCATTTTCGTGGTCTGTGCTGATGCCAGAAACCACGTGGATGCCCATGATCCATGGTCCCTCAGAACATAAATAGGAAATAAGCTATTTTGCTAGTGATCTCAATAATTGCAGATGCACAGTGGAGAACGAGTAACATGGAAGACTTCTAGTACATAAACGGCAACCCCAACATAGTCCTTATCAATCCACCCTCTGTACAACTGGATTGCAGGAGTTTGATTCAGTTTTCAGCTGCGAAACTCTGCTTCTGCTTGCATTAGCTACTGGATGAAAATTCTAGGATAGCATTTAGGGTTGCCATCAATCTCAATATAGGGAAAGGGCATTAAAGGCAGCCTCTTCACTATTTCTTAGATTCTTAGTTGGAGTCATCCTTGTGGATTTCTGGAAGTTTCCCTAGTGCCAGGTTGCTCATTAATCACATAACGGTTACCTTTATTAAGGTATCAGACCATTCCCTATGGAGGGATACTCCCTCAGCCTAGATACACAAGGAAGGGCCTAGGTCCTACCCCAAGTTATGTAACAGAATTTGATGATCACCCATGGGAGGCTTCACCCTTCCAGAGGAGTGGATGTGGGGTTTGTGGGAGCAGCAAATGGCAGGAAAGGAGGGAGAAGGAACAGAGATTGCTATGTAAAATAAGATTGTTATTAATTTAATTAAATAAATAAAAATCCATGCTAATGTAAACTATCTAAAACTGATAGGTGCTGAATTCATTTACTAGTATGTAAAATAATCTAACTTATTATCCTAGTCTATCTATTCCCATTTTTTCTTTTCTAAAAGAGATTCCTGAGTCTCCAATTCATTGTTCTACCTCAACCCTATTACAAATTATAACCAACCCCTAACAGATTATCTATAACCTATTGAATCACAAAAATTTACCCACCCCAGTCTTGGAAATGTGTCATATTCTTAAAATATTTTCCAGCTGTGTGGAGGCACCGGAATAATTTGAATATCCAATAACGTACATTATTGATATGATAAGTTGCCAGCAGTAGTGTAAAGAAATATTTGTGGGATCTTGGTAGAAATCTTGATAGAAATCTACTTTGTATCTACTAGGAGTCTAAGTTTATTATTTTTTTCATTTTACATATTTTATTTTATACTTCTGATACACTGGGAGACACAGAAGTGAATTAACTTGTGGGAATGTAAATTTTATCTTATAATACATTCACGTTTATTTTATTAGTTGTTTTAACTTCACTTCAAATGAGATGACCTGTTCACAATGAGACAGAGATAATATAGTTTAAAAAAAACCACTGTATTCTGCCCTGTCAAGTTTTCTTACTTATGTCTTTGCTTCCACTTTTATCTCTTGTTTTATGAATATTATTTACACTAGAATGATATAGCATACTATGGAATTTATGTGTAGAACTTGTGCATGAAAATATTTTAATAAAACAATTTCATCAGAGATGAGTGCCTACCAGATGAGTATTTGCAGTTGATTTGTTATGGGAAATATTTTTTGAATCCTCAAAGAAATGACATCACTTACAAATGTATTCATTCTCATCGGCAAAAGTGTTTATATGTTTAACCAATTGCCGTTTTATTATGATGGTAATAATAGTAAATTATGTGCCTATGGAAAATCTACCATATGCTGCTATATTTGAGAAGTTGGTAAAAGTTGGTATTTAAGTTAAGACAATTTATATGGGTAACTTTTAATTCAATTAGCTGACAACCTTATAAAAAGTAGTTAATAACAAGGATGTCCACACACAATTACTTGCTGTTAGCAATGCAACAATTGAAAATATTTTACTTCAATTGATTTTAAAATGCCCATACAACAGACATAATTTTGCCTATTACCTCAAAAAATTAAAAAAAAATTTGCTTTGCCATTAGCAAGAATAGGTTTATAATATTTTCCTCTAAGGGACTTTTCTTTGAATTGAATGGAAAAAGGATTTTTCTTCTATTTGTATGTGGCATTTAATGTGTCCATATATCATCATAATACATGCTAGTTTGAATAATTAGTGTTGTAAGTGAAATACCCCTTTCATAAATGGAACAATATAAAAAGGACAATTAAGGTGCATCTACTGTATGTGTTTTATCACTTTACCACTTTTCTTTCAACTGTTTTTCTACAACTATTACCATAACTTCAAATCTAAATGAGCATCTTGGAATGTCTATTTCTGATTTCTCCAAGACCTTTATAATGGAAAGGTGTTAAATTTTGTCAAAAGCTTTTTCAGCATCTAGGGAGATGATCATATGGTTTTTCTTTTTCAGTTTGTTTATATGGTGGATCAGGTTGATATATTTTCCCATGTTAAACCATCCCTGCAACCCAGGGATGAAGCCTACTTAGTCATGGTGGATGATTTCTCTGACATACTCTGTACTCTTGGATTCGGTTTGCCAGTATTTTATTGAGTATTTTTTGCATTGATGTTCATCGGAGATATTGGTCTGTAGTTTTCTTTCTTAGTTGTATCTTTGTGAGGTTTGGGGCCAAGGTGATTGTGGCCTCTTAAAAAGAGTTTGGTAATAAGCCTTCTGTTCTATTGTGTGGAACAATTCAAGGAGTATTGGTATTAGCTCTTCCTTGATTTTTTAGAATTCTGCACTGAAGCCATCTTGCCATCGGCTTTTTTGGTTGGAAGGCTTTCAATGACTGCTTCTATTTCATTGGGGGTTATATGTCTATTTAAGTTGTTTGTCTGTTCTTGATTTAATTTTGTAAGTGATAATTATCTAGAAATTTGTCCATTTCCTTTGAATTTTCAAATTTTGTGAAGTACAGGTTTTCAAAGTATGACCTGAAAGTTGTCTGGATTTCCTCTGTGTCAGTTTTTATGTCCCCCTTTTCATTTCTGATTTTGTTAATTTGCATGTTCTCTCTCTGCTTTTTCGTTAGTTGGATAAAGGTTTGTCTATCTTGTTGAATTTCTCGAAAAACAAAATATTTGTTGAGTTGATTTTTGTATTGTTTTCCTGGTTTCTATTTTATTTATTTCAGTCCTCAGATTGATTATTTCCTTGCGTCTACTCCTCTGGGGAGAGTTTGCTTCTCTTTGTCCTTAGTATGTTCTTTATATTTTCTGGCTTTGTGTCAATGTGTGACAAAAGCAAGTGTCATCAGAGAAACAAGCCACAGTTTAAGAATGCCTCCATGAGATGCAGCTGTAAGGCATTATACAATAATTAACAAATAGGAAAAGGCCTGCATGGCATCTACATTAATTTTTGCACCATGTTCCAGTCCTGCTTGAATTCCTTTTCTGACTTCTTCCAACAATGGAATATGATGTCATAGTGGAGGCCAATTTAACTCTTTCCTCTTCAATTTGCTTTTTGATCATGGTGTGTTATGAGCAAGTTTTCCTCCAGCCTGGTCCCACAGCCACACCAGTCCCAAATAACAAATAGAGATGCTGTATTATATATAAAGCTGTTGGCCTGTTATTAGCATTTTGTGTTGGCAAGCTCTGTCTTAAATATTAACCAATTTATATCAATCTAAGTATTTCCACTTGGTCTTTGCTTAACAGAGAAAGGGTCCTACATTTTGAATCTCCTACTACCTCTCCCCAAATCCTTCTTGTCTCCTAGTTTTGCCTTTCTTGCCTTCTTATTTGCCAATAGTGCTTTATTCAATAACCAATAATAGAAACATTTACACAATGGCCTATTCCATCAATGGTGTTTTGCATTATCAGAGAAAAACTTTTTATGATAAAATTGGTACCAGAAGTGGGTTATTGCTGTTACATACCATGTTTTGGGAAGGATTGTGAAAGGAATATGGAATTTTGTGCAGGAAAAGCAACTGAGTGTTAAAAACTCTGCAATATTCTATAGGAACTTGGAATATAAGAATTATGAAGGCAGTGCAGACCATGAAGGCCTAGCTTGTGAAGTTTCAGAAAGAAATTTACATACTCTATTAGGATCACTTGTTATTTTGAATGAAGATTATCTGGTTCTGGTTAGTTGGGGATAAAGAACTAGCTATAATTAACAAGATATAATAATTAATAAGGCACAACTCTGTTTTGCTGGAATAATTATTGCTGGGTGACTAGAACTAAGAAATTAGTGGTGATTAAAAAGACACCAGCATCACTGGGGTGAAATCTTCTGGGAAATTATTCCTGAAATAAAAGAGAAGGTGTGCATCAGAGGTGGCTAACGTTGTACCTTTGGCTGGCAACTGGTCTGGGTAAAGTGTGAGAGTCACTGACTTTAAAGGCACAAAGAACAGCTGAGGCTTGGTAATGTGAACATCATGAGAGGCTATTGTTGAAGGTAAAAGCAGAATATGAGTTGAAGTTGCAGAACTTCATGCAAAGAAGTTCATACTTGGTACCACAAAGAAAGTCTATGAGAGGTTATGGGGAAAGTATGACAGTTGTTACAGAAGATCCCAGTGTTTTGGAGATGCTTGTAACATAGGATGACCACCAAGAACAGTAGTAGCAGAAAATTACAGATAATTGAAACCTAGAATACAGGCTACCTATACTGTAGAAGGCAGAGCAAAGGAAGTGATCCAAGATATTTGGAGAACTCCAGAATATCGTGAGATGAACGTAGCAGAGCTGGATTTGTTGTAATTTGGTTTTGCTTTTATTTAATTGTGACTGTGCCATGATTTTCTCTTGAAGTAAGAAAGTAATTTACTGGAGGCCACAGTTGAAAGACTTGAATTTTTAGATACTCTTGATGGGAGATGTTATTCTGTATATATGTTTCTCATACTGGTTAATAAAGCTCTATGGCCAATGAGATAGCAAGATAGGCAGGGCTAGGAGACAAGGAGGAAAGATGAAGTGGGTAGGAGGAGTCGAGATGTAGCCCAGGGAGGAAGGAAGACGCCCGCCGTGGCTCCCACATAAGACAACCACATGGAAATACTTAGATAAGTAGAAATGGGTTAATAATTAAGGCAGAGCTAGCCCATGAACAGTAATGGTAACTGGCCAACAGGATTGTATCAAATACAGAGTCTCTGAGTGTTATTTGGGGCTGGAGCCGCTGTGGGCCCAGACTGGAGGGCTGGCGGGCTGGCGGAAACATACACGCTACATACTCTGTTTGGATTTTTAAAAGAAATTGGCTATTTTAAAGCAACTAAAATTTTAATGTGTTTGAATTTGTAAAGACTGTGAGACTTTAAAAGTTATTTATGTTTTTAATGTGGGATCTTGAGGATGAGTAATAAAGGAAATTTGTGGCTTAATAGTGATGTATTTGTTTGTCAAGTTGACAAGGGTTCACTTTTAGTGGCTGTTTTATGTGTAAACCTGTAAGAAGTTAGCATCATCAGAAAGGAATGAAATTCAAGTGAGGAAGAAGGCATTTTTCCAATTAGTTATCACTGTGAGAACCCCAACCCATTGTGGCTGGTACAATTCCTGAACTGTTGGTCCTGGATTCCATAAGAAACCAGGGTAAGAAAGCCAGGAAACGCAATCCATCAATCAGCTCCCTCCATTGCCTCTGTATCTGCTCCTGCCTCCATGCCTTAGCCTGCTTGCAATCCTGTTCTGGCTTTCTCCAATAGTGGAAAATGATCTGGAAGTATAAAACAAATAAACACTTTGCTCCTTAACTTGCATTTTTGACACGGTGTTTTATTGCAGCAATAGAAACCCTGAATAAGAGTCACCTCATAGACTCCAGGATTTTCCATTGTACTGAGTTTTCACAACACCCCCTAAATGCTCAACTGTTTCAGTTTATTTTCCCTAAACTCCCTCTCTTCGTTCCTCCCTCCTCCACAAGACAGAGTGTTACTGAGCTATTATAAAAATTGTATCATGAAATTTGCAAGCAGATATATGAAACTAGAAGAAAAAATCACCCTGAGCAAGGCAATGCAGACCCAGGAATACAAGCATAATATGTACTCAATTATAAGTGGATATTAGCTGTTAAGGATAATTCCACTACAATCCACAGATCCAGAGAGGCTAGAAAGGGCTCTAGCAGGGACACATGGCCCTCCCTGAGAAGGGGAAATAGAATATAGTTTAAAGGAAAATTGGAGACTGATTGGAGTACAATTCTGAAACACCCGGGTTCATTTGCCAGAATCTAAGGTGGTAGTCTAAAAACTTCCTTTAAATGCAGCTTTCTAGGAACATAATAATATTAACTCCTTAGGCTTCTGCACACAAGTGCATGAACCTCCTGAACCAGACCTATATACTCATGAAAATAATAATAATAAATCTTTAGGGCTATAGTTAACATCATATTTTCTTCTAAACCAATTGTTTAGTAAAACTGGCATTAAAAATATTTTGTTATTGCTAAAAGTTTGTCATTAGATCAGTAATTCAAATTTATTATTGTGTTTTATCTCAGCAAATCATATAAATGCAATGAGGATTAGGAATACTGAATCTTCAACATCGCTTGAAAGTTTCATAACAGTGGGCTACTCTGATACTATATTAAGGAGTTACTTATGTTTTTCTTAAACTGTATTTACATTAAGGTATGTAAATATTGGAAAACAATACTTCACAAAATTTTGATTTATCTTGTTACTTTTGTTTTTTAATGTCATTTTAAAAAGTGGATATTAGCCATTAAATGAATACAACAAAGTTATAATACATAGACACAGAGAGTTTACGCATTAAGGTAGGGACTAAGAGGGACATATGGGTCTCCCTGAGAGGTGGGAATTTAATGGATTTTATGGATGAACAGGACTTGGGGTATTGGATGAGAATGGGACAATTAGTGAAAATGGGGGTGGGTGGAATTGTGGGAGAGAATGAGTATAGAGACAGCTTTAAGTACATGGTGGTTAAGGGGTCATATGGAAATCTAGTGCAGTGGAAATTCCCTAAATTACATGAGGGAATTCTAATGAAGTTTCCAAACAATGTGAGAGATAGAATTCCTATTGGCTATCTCTTGTTACCAAATGAAGTTTCTAGTGCCTGTACTTTATTTCATCAACGTAAGTTGTTTCTCAAAATAGTCCCATGGAAATCCCCAAACTCAGTTACCATGATAAAAGGTATCTCTCCACAAACTGGAAGAAAGACCCTACTGCTGAAGTTCACAGCCTTACATTTCACTTAACATAGGGTTTGAGCTGCTGCCTATACAGAACCTTCACCACCATGTCTGTCATCTATGACACTGAAAGATAATCTGGAGGTTAACAAAAGAGAAAAGCAAATGCCAATCAGACACTGTCTGTCTATATTTGAAGTCCTGCCTGAAAATATGCTAGGGAAATTGTGGCACAAAGCTTATGGGGGTCACCAACTGATATCTTACTTGACTTAAGGTTTACTATATTAGACAGACCTCATACCAAAACACTTCTTGGGTAATCACAAACCAAAGTCTAGTTAACCCAGATACCTAAGATAAAACCAAATACTACTGGCAAAAGGGAGAGAAGGGCCATAAAAAGACTCCAAATGATATTCTGCTCTACACATAGAACAGTGCCTTATTCAGCTATCATCACAGAGAGTTTCTCTTGCAGCAGATAGGAACAAATACACAGATCCACAGCCAAACATTAGGCAGAGAGACCTTGGAACATGTGGCCCTAAATGAGATTTATCTATCAAACCTCTCCACAGAGCTCAGGGAACCTGGAGTAGGCAGGGGCTAAAGGTATTGGGAGACAGAGGGGACAGTGGACATCAGAACAAGATCTTCTAAAACAACTGATCTAAGCTCATATGAAATCAGTCTGAAGCAGCAATCACAGGCCTACACAGGACTGTACCAGGTCTTTTGCATATATACTATAGATTTCCTTTTGTTCTTTCATAAAATTCCTGAGTGTGTAAATGAAGAATCTTTCTGATTCCTGTGCCTTCTTTTGGGGCACTTTTATTTTTCTGTTAGCTTGGATATTTCAGCTTCGATAAAGATATCATTTTATATTATTGTGTTTTATTTTGTTGTTTTGTTGTTATCTCCTAGAAGCCTGTGTTTATTTGTAATGAAAGCCAGAAAGGGATTAAAACTGGATGTGAGGGCAGTTGGGGAGGGTCTAAGATCAGTAGAGTCTGGGGATATGGTATTCAGATATTATTGTATGACAAAATAATTTATCGTTAATAAAGGAAGTAGGAAAAAAATCCACAACCAAACAAAAAGGAAATAAAACAGAAAATATAATTCCTTCTGCTTTAATCAAAACGATTTTAATTTACACAGTATTATTCTTACTTTCATATTGACATATTAGTAGAACACAGTATCCCACATGTTTTTGTAGAAAATTAAGGTCCAGCACAAGGTGGGGCATATTTTTCCTAGTGTCACAGGGCTAGAATGTACCAGATTTTGTATTTAAATAAGATTTTCGTTCTGTGCACTATTTTGATAGATGAATTTGCTTCTTACATATACTTCAAGAATAAAGTTTCTACTGGCTTAATTGTTTTTTACAAATTTAATTAACTATTTGAGAATGCTTAATTGAAGGCAGGGTTTCAAGGAGTCCACCAGACCCAAGATAAATGATAAATAGCTGTGTATTAGGGAAGCACTTACACAGATAATAGAAAATAACTGCTGCGGTCGTCTTGCTCCAGAAGTGCAGTCTTTGCCGTCTTTGCCTCTGCCCTTCAGATGTTCTCTGCAACCCAAGAGAATTTGAGCCAGCCCCTACTCTACCTGGTCATTTCTGCAACAGAAACCACACCCAAAGGGTAGGGCCAACATATTCATTGGCAAAGCAAGATGCCACTACACATAATGGAAATTTTTCTCAATTCTTTTCTTTTTCTTTCTTTCCTTTATTTTTTTCTTTAATAATTCCTATTTCTCTTAACTCGTCTCAGATTTGGTCTGGTTGCCAACCATGATTCAAACTTCATGACCACTTTGCTTTAAAACCAATGTGTCCAATTAGTGCTGTCCAAAGAGGCATGAACATTTGTTGAAGCATGATCAATCAGGTATCTATCTCCTCTCCAAAAAGAAATGTTTCACTACCTCCTGATAGCCATCAGTTGCCAATTGTTTCACAGCTAGGTGAGGGACTCTTGTGCTCTTTCCCATCCATACTAAAGTTTTGATTATCTAGCTCTTGTACAGGTCTTGTGCAATCAGCCTCCATTGTTGTCAGTTTGTAAGAAAAATATCCCTGTCATATAGAGAGGACACCACTTTCCCAAAACCTCAAACTCCAAAAATCATTTTAGTCTCCCTTTCCACATATGCCCTGTGCACTCACATCCAAGTATTCCCTGTACTCTGACCAGCTGTAATGTTCTGTTAACTTCCATTCACTTGACAAATATGTTTCTCTGATAAAGGTTGAAACCTGCACTAATCTGGGCTCCAGCAGTAAACTTACTAATTTTGATTCTCCAAAGAACTATATTAACAAGCTGCCCTCTAAATACAATTCTTCATAGAAAGATTAGTGCAGCTTTTATTTAAATTTCAGTGCTTCTATGGTGAGATAGTCAATAAAGATAACTATACTCTCTAAGCTAAGAAGAATAAAAATAACTGGGTTTTGAGATATTCAAGAATGTCACCTGAGGTGATTCATAAGGAAAATACACAAATGTAACCCAGAAATAGAAAACACAAGTATTTCCCTAGTCTTTTGTACATATACCATCCTAAATCAAATAGATACATTGCTCTCAAAAACACACCCAGGACATATTATTGAAATTATTTTTAAAATGAAAACACCCATCATATGTGCTACTTGGTATTGCATCGTACTAAAAATTTGAGCAGAACATACAAAGAAGAGCAAGCTGATCATGATTCTGCAAATGCTTCTAGCAAACTAATTATAGAGAATTGTGAAGGTTCAGCAGAAATTGTGTAAGTCATGAGCATGATTCATCATCCAAACCCACGCTCAGGTGCAATGCCTAGGGAGGCCACTCCATAATCTTTTGTGTTTTGCCTTAAATGCCCATTTTAAAAGTCATTATACTAATAGCAGTGTGTGAAGGGAAAATTCACAGTAAGCTGTACACTAATATAGTTTTTGCTTACTATGGTTTTCCCCTTAAACTTGAATAATTAGGAGCTATAATAAAGATATTCATGACCTGGCTGGACATGTATTCAGATACTGAACTCCATTATAATAATAATATATTCTTAACAAATTCTCTTGGGCTGCTAGAACCTCAATTCTTTCACTTAAAACCCAAAATAAGCCCTCTTTTCTGTCTACATTTTCAAATGTATAAACATATACAGTAACTTATATGTCAAGAGTGTATGATGAAGTAGTTTGCCTTTAGCTCATAAACATGTTTCAATTTTGTTTAATCTTCTTCCTTGAAATTTCAGTTCCCATTGAAACTTAGTTAAAATACCAGTTTTATAAAGAGATTCTTAATGTGTAATTAGTTCTTTGAAACATACCAGACAAACATTGCCTTGTGCATGAATCTTTTCTGGGAGGATTGATTATAATGATTATTATGGAATGTTATTAAAATTTTGGTGAGGCCTAAAGGTAGTTTTGTTTTATATGTAACAAAATTTCATTTTATTTAATTAATATTCCTTTAAAAAGATATAACCCAGTTTATTTTGCTAGTGGATGTTAGATTGTTTGCTATTTATAATATGTGAACATTATAAAACATGGTTTTTATAAATACATTCAGAATGTATATGAATGTATATGATTCAGTTTTCACTTTATAAGGTAATTTAATTTCACAATATATATTCAGTGAGGATAATTGTATATTACAGTACAAGTACATAATCTAGGTTATTCCAGTGTTGAAATTACACTATATTTAAGGACAGCCCTGTAACACTTCTTACAACTGTAAACTAAGAATTGAAAATATAGGTGAAGTTAGTACTATGTAAAAATGTAATACAAACCCTTATATAGATTAAAGTTCCATTGCATTAGGGTGGTCAAAATTGTGTTACTATCAGTTTTTCAGCATTATTTAAGTATTAGATGTGGCATATAAATAAATTGCTTTTTTTAGAGAGGGTCCCTTGTATCTGAGAGTAGACTGAAACTTAACATGTAGCCAAGGATGATCTTCCTTGCAGTTCAACTGCAGGCAAAAATCACATCACACATCACAACTAGGTTGTGCAGTGATGTGAATCCAATCCAGAGCTTTGTTTGCACTAGGAAAGCACTCATTATATGACCTACAGCCAGTTCTGAATTTCTATGTGAAAATTATTGCAATATGATTTTTTTCAAATAAAATTATTTACAACACAAAGAAATAATTTGGCTGTTTATAATAAATGACCATATGGTGAGTAAAGAATATTATATGGTGAGCTATAATATATTTAGGAATACATGAATACCCTTAGCTGTTATAACAGTGAATTTAAATATTCCTGTAACAGCAGTTTAGCATTGCAAGTGGTTGATGCTTTCTCCTATCAAGTCATAATAAGATTTTAATTTTAATTTTTTATGGTAATTGATTTTCACTCTTAAAATATATTCAAAATTACAATTCATCTTTCTGACATAGTTCTAAAAAACTAACTTCATTCTCATTATGAAAAACCTACTGAATAATTAACTCCTCCAGAACATATTGAAATAGTTACATTGCATTAAGTATGTGGTGACCTGCATATTTTACATTTTATGTTGAATAATTTGAGATTTATGTTAATAGGGTGTATAGAAATCCACTTTACTTTATCTCTTGGCAAATGCCATGCCATTTTTCATACAGAAAGCAATTTGATTTTGATTAATAAATTTATATAAATAGAATTAAAAATTGTAATCAAAATCCAAAACTGACTTATTATGAAATGTCATTTATATAACAAGCAGGGACTGTGATACACCAGAGATCTTAAAAAAAATTGCTGCTCATTTAAAGCACCTAGATAAGGAAAACTTCCATGATTAGACTCTTGTGTGGGTAGAACATGACTGGGTTTTTCAGTAAATTCTACAGATATTGAATAACTCAGTCTCAGTTTTGAAATTTCTATTTCTGTAAAGAAATATTGCTTGTGAAATTTACAATAAGATGGTAAGAGTGATAAAGACAATGGTATGAGGCAAAAGTTATATGAAAAGAAAGGAAATGTAAGCTCAACACTTAAGAACAATTAAGAGAAATAAAATAAAAATAGCTTTGCAAATTTAACTGCACAAATACCAGGGAAAAATTAAATATAATATGTATAAATATGCAAAAAGAAGAAACATGCAGATGAAAATGGATAAAATAAAATCCTGTCTTCCTTGTAAACTTCAAGAGTTAAACATTTTAATAAATATGTGTAAACTCTGGCTTTTATAATTACATGAGAAAACACTTTTAAACAGAGAGGCAGATTTAGTCCATTTTTAGAAAAGTGATTCATTGGTGGCGAATGTTGTAAAGAGTGTTAATTGATTAAGTTGTGTGTTTAAACAAGAATTAAATATGGGAGGAAAATATGTAAATTGATAAATGATACTTCCTTGTTCCTTTTCAAGTTACATATTCTTGTCTTTTCAGATTGTCTGCAACTCCTCTTAACTGAAGCAATATTAGGATGTACCCCCTCCGAGATGATCTCGCATAGAAAAGGAACAATTTTCTCTGAAAGGAGAGTGATTGATTTCTCATAACAATGTCTTCAGATTGATTTTCACCAACCTTAGTAGTAGTGTGCTTGGTTTCTCAATCAGCACAACTGTTGCAACATCGAAATTAGTTTCATTAATTCAATAGTTATAAGTATATTCTCAGTGTTGACTAAGCATGAATGAAGTAATGCTATCAATTTCTGAGATCTTGTCTAAGTGGGTTGGTGTAATTTGCCTTTTCCAGTCTCTAATGTGTTTGAACATAATTCTTATACTAATTTCTTCTGGGTTTCTCTTTCTGGGCATTGTTGGCTTGTATCTTCTGCCTAATTTGCTACTGAGATTTTTATAGTTTTTTGTTTGTTTGTTTTTCACTAAATAACCAGATATTTTACAGAAAAGTAATGACTGCCCACAGCCATCTAAAAGTTTGTCATTACTCAAAAGTTAATCAAATTAACAAAGTAGAAATTCAACTAGTTAGAAAAGAAGAGTGTAATTATAGAAAAATAATAATCCATTTAAAGAAATTTTCCTTCATTAATTTTTCTGAATGAATAAACACAAACTCATATATCTCTAACTAGGCAATTCTACATACTGTGAAACAGTTAAAATTTGCTGTTTTATGCAGCCTTCTGAAGAAACTCCCTCAAAATTCATACAGTACGATTTCTGTCACATTTAATTTATTCATACACATGAAGAAAGTCAAAGACTTCAGCAATGACTAACAATTAGCATACCAACAATATGATTAAAATGTGTGCAAATGGGATATGTGGCATAAAAATGACAAGATAATATTTGTAGAGATTTAGTTTCCTTGAAGTTATAATAGTAATTGCTTCAACATCCTCAATTGACAGCCAACCATTCCAAAAGATTATGTGTTTTAATTATTAGCTAAAATGTTTTCATTTTTTTAATGAACAACACCAATGTAGAGCTACTCTATGATCCTAGGAAGCTATGGTCAATGATATCCTGAGCAAATTTTCTTTTTTGCACAGCTGTCATGGGGTTCTGTTCTAAGATTCTTGGTCTATACATGAAATGGGCTTATAAAAAAT
This sequence comes from Cricetiscus sungorus, assembly GCA_030556225.1. Lineage (NCBI taxonomy): Eukaryota > Metazoa > Chordata > Mammalia > Rodentia > Cricetidae > Cricetiscus > Cricetiscus sungorus. The sequence continues at coordinate 92,436,616 of JANBXA010000730.1, forward strand.
AAGAAATCTCATATTTCCAGTATTTTCTTTTTTTATCTTTTAATTTATTCTTGGTGGACTTTACATATGTATCCAGATCTGACTCATCTCCCTATCTCATTGGGTTTGTCCTCTACCCTTGCAACCTCCCTTCCCAAACAAAATTTAAAAGTAAAACCAACAAAACAAAACATTTAAAAACAAACAAACAAACAAAGGAATAAAAATAAAATAAAATCTGGGATTGGATTGTGTAGTGTAGCTGGGTGAATCACAAGTATGCTTTAGAACACACATCTTTTCTTATAAATGTTCATTGCAATGAGTCATAGGTGAGGTTTGAGGCCTCTGGCTTCCCTATACCATCAATACTGAGTCCTCACTGGAACTCCTCTTAGCTATCTTATTGTTGCCTTGGGTAATGGAGATCTTATAGCTTTGGATCTGCAAGTCTGGTACACTCATATGCTCCAACAGTTCATAGATGAGTTGGACATTGGGGGAGAGCGACAACCTAGTCCTATTTCTGAGCCTTGATGGTAGCTAGGTTGGTCAGACTTCCATCTCTCCCTCCTCTTCACCACCTGGCTGAGCTATCCAACTAGCTCACCCAATGCAGCACTCAGCAAGGAGCAGTGCAGCCTTTAATGTTTTGCCTAGGAGAGGTACAGTGCTTGCTTTCTGGATGACTACACTTGGTGAGAATAAGGACCACCCTTTCATTCTCATTTCACCAAAGTTGTCTCTCCTACTTGTTCAGGTGGCAAGAATATGGGGAGTGAGGAACATTCATATTTTACTTACCCTTCTTATCACCCCATGGCATACAAGGGAGGTGGCAGGGGTAGCTCTACTGCTCTCATGAATGCAGTCCCAGTTCACCAGAGACCCTAACAACAGGGTTTGTTCTGGTGTGCAGCCCAGGCAAGGTGCTGTGTCTGCTCTGCCATGTGACATAGCTGTTGGGAGGGGGAATGGCTAGTTCTCCCACCCCCAAGGACAGCTCTCTCATCTTCAAGGGACAAATGGAGAGAGGGCATTTTTTTTCCTCATCTGTTACACCACATAGCAGATGAGGTGGTGGTGTTAGTCCTCCCTGCAGCTCTCATGTCACCCAGGCAGTTCACCTGCTCCTCAACAATGAGGTCAGCTCTATTGTGATGCCCAGTTGGGTTGCAGGACCTGCTGTCTTGAATACTGCATCAGGTGGGAGAGAGGGATTCAATATCTCCCACTCTCACAACCTTATGGTCAGCTCTAACCTGTCACACATGGTGAGGGGTGGAAGAGGGGGAGGCCATCTCTCCCTCTCACACTCTACCATACAAGTGAGCAGTGGTGCCACAATCATGGCACCGATCATGTAGTCTTCTATTATGGGGTCAGCTCTAGTGTTCTACCTTTGAAAGGTACAGGACCCACTCTCCCAAGAGCTGCACAGGTGAGGGGCAGCATCATCACTCCTGCTCATCCAAGTTTGGAACCTGATGTTTCCATGGCTACTCTGGAAAGGGTAGGCATGGACTCAACAGCAGCGTGTCCCTTGAACCCCCACATGACCCCGAGTATAGACCCAGGTCCTGGGCTTCTATAAGGTTTGATGGCAACAGGAGCCTCAGACTTCATCACAGAGCCTGGCTTTGGCAGGTCACAGTCTCAGCTTAGATCTGGAGGATGCCCTGGCTCTGGGTGGCAGCTCATCTCACTCAGGTCTGTAATAGACCAACACCACACATCCCCTAGGCACAAAGAAGGCCAAAGGCAGAAACCCAGATTCTGGTCACCAGTGTGGTGAAAACATGTGCCATGGACACCAGCACAGACTCAGGCTGCAGTAGAATCGAAGACCAGAAATGGTCCTTGGCAACAACCCGGGACTGGATATCTTCATATTCCTCATTGGTAGTGGAGAATATCCAGATCTGTTGTTTGGTCAGCTTAGCTGTTCCACATGACTTGACAGTGATTATGCTACTAAAGCTACCAAAAGTAGTTTTAATTAATTCTCTATTGATCTACACTTGGGAGTCCGATGTTAGAGCCAAACAAAGCAACCAGCTGGCTTTTCATCATCTCACCATCTGTGCCAAAGCAAAAGATCCCCAAAACACCAAGTCCCTCCATATTTCTTCTTGTGTGTCTGTTTTCCTGATGTCTTCTTACTCTCTGTGGCTGATTCCTGTGAGCTAGTTCCTGGCACTGCCCTTGTTTCAAAGTTGACTTTGTTAACACATTTCAGGTTTCACACTGTGCTCAAATATCTTGAAACAAAGATTGGCATGACCCCAGAGGTAACATGGTCCCCAAACACCAATCTGTCCCCAGGTGTCATCCAATAACTTAGCCTTCCAGTGAGCCTTCTATGGTAACTAGAGCCATAAACATCAATACAGACCCAGCTGCTATTTGTCCATAGTCAAATTTTGAATCAGATGACACCAAAGCCCCAAGTGGAAGCACAGGATATCACTCTGTATGACCGCAATAGCAGCTTGACCATCATGGCCTCAGGTTTTGGTCCAGACCGCAGGTTCCGCATGGCTCTTGGTGGAATCAGGAGCCATGGACATCAACTCCGAGCCCAGCCACAGAACGGCCTCAGAACCAGGTATCACAAGGCAGCAGTATGGGCCAAACATCAACATGGTCCTGCGTGACAGTGCAGGAATATTGAATTGGCATCATCCCTATGTCAGCACATAAACACAGTTAATGGCCCAGACTCCAGATATATACAGGGTCCTCAGGGAAAAAGAAGCTGCAGACAACCCAGACTTCCCACAGCTGTATCAAGGCCACAGATTATGTTATGACCATTGATCTGAACTGAGCAAGTGGGAGCTCATGGACCCTAGTCTGAAAGCTGGGGAACCAGCATAAGACTGAACTAAGTCTTCTGAATGGGGTTCAGTTGGGTGTCTTGGGGAGTATTTGGGGCCCTCTTTCAGTGGAACCAATACTTATCCCTAGTGCATGAACTGGCTTTTAAGTCCATTCACTATGGAGGGATACCTTGCTCAGCCTAGATAAAGTGGAGAGCGCCTCAGTCCTGCCCCAAAAGACATGACAGGCTTTTATTTATTTATTTATTTAGTCATTTATTTATTATTTATTTTTATTTGTCATATATGTTTATTATTTTCTCTTATTTTACATATCGATTCCAGTTCCCTCTCCCTGCCTCTCATTCTCCTTCCCTCCTATGTCCCCGCTGACCATCCCCCTCCCATCCCATCCTGCCCCACTCCACAGGGAGGTGGATGCCTTCAAGGAGTGATCATCAAAATCTGTCAAGTCATTTGAAATAGAGTCTAGGCCCTCTCCTCTGTCTCTAGGCTAAGGACTGAGTATCCCTCCATGGGGAATGTGCTCCCAAAGTCATTTCGTGCACCAGGAATATACCCTAGTTCCACTGTCAGAGATCCCTTCGACTGCCCAGGCCTTCTAACTGAAACCTGTGTTCAGGGGGCCTAAGTAGGTATAATACTTGTTTCCTAGCTATCAGTCTGAGGGTCCATCACCATCCATTGTTCAGGTCAGCTGACTCTGTGAGTTTCTGTAACCTTGTCTTGACCCCTTTTCTTATCACTGCTTCCTCTCTGCAACTGGATTCCAGGAGTTTGGCTCAGTGTTTAGCTGTGGTGGCTGTCTGCTTCTGTTTCCATCAGCTACTAGATGAGGGCTCTATGATGGCATATAAGTCAGTTATTAATCTCCTTATCAGGGAAAGGCATATAAGGTATCCTTTCCACTGTTGCTCAGATTGTTAGTTGAGGTCATCCTTTAGATCTCTGTACTTTTATCTAGAGTCAATTTTCTTTCAAAAAAGCAATGGATCCCTCTATTATAGTATCTCCTTTTTTTTTTTTTTTTTTTTTTGCTCTAGTATATTTGTCCTCCGACTCAATCTTCCTGATCCCATGTGTTCTCCTCTCCTCCTCTTCTCTTCCCCTTAACTCCCTTTCCACTCACTGCCCCCCCCAATATGCTCATGATATCTTGTTTCTTTCCCCTTCTGTGAAGGACCTGGTATAAATTTCTTAGGCTTCTCCTCGTATCCTAGTTTCTACGACAGTGTGAATTATAGGCTGCTGATCCTTTGCTCTATGTCTAAAATCCATATATAAGTGACAACATACCATGTTCCTCTTTTTGTGACTGGGTTACCTCACTCAGGATGGTTTCTTCAGGTTCCATCCATTTGCCTGCGAATTTCAAGATTGCATTGGTTTTCTTCTGAGAATATTGACAGATTTTGATGATTACCCATGGAATGTTTCACTCTCTCTGAGAAGTGAATGGGGGTGGGGTGGTGAGATGGTGGGGAGAGTGGGAGGATTGGAGGAAAAAGAAACTGGAATTGGTATGTAAAATAAGATTGTTTTTAAAATAAAAAAATATCGAATATACCCTCTATTTAGCAGCTCATTGAACTTTAATCAAAATTGATGACATTTTAGCACAAAAAGCAAGTTTCAACAGAAACAGAAAGTAAATATAATTAAAATTAAACAATTATGGACATAGACTCTAAATTCTCATTGAAAAACTATGCATTAAAATACAAAATATTAATAATGATAATAATGCAAAATAATAAACAGAATAGCTAAAACAATCACAAACAATAAAATAACTTCCAGAGATATTACTATGTCTAATTTTAAGGTCTACTACAGAGGTATAGTAATAAATATCCAGTTGTACTGGAATAAATGTGGATGAGTTGATCATGGGACTTTATTTGAAGATCCAGACATAAGTCCATATACCTATAGAAACCTATTTATTCATAAACAAATTATAAGAACATAGTGGATGAAAGAAAGCATTCTCAGCACAAGATGCTGATCTAACTGGACATATACATGTAAAATAATGTGACTACTTGTATAGCACTCTGCACAGAATCCAAAACTAAGTGGAATAAAGATATCAATGCAAAACAAGTTACATTAAAGAGAAAGTGGTTACTGTTTTTGAATGTGTTGGCACAATTTCTGTACAGAACACCAAGAGCACAGGCACTAAGGTCAACTCTTAACAAATGAGACCCTATGAAAATGAAACACTTTTGTAAGGTAAAGGAAACTGTCAAAACAACAAAGGACTAGCCTATAGTATAGGTAGATTTTCACCATCTTCTCTCCAATAAAGGCCTTATATCCAAAATATATAAAGGGCTCAATAAAATAGACATCAAAACCCAAATAATCCCATTAAAAATGGGGTGCAAACCTAAACAAATAATTTCCAACTAGAATCTCAAATGGCTGTAAAACACTTAAAGAAATGTTCAATATTACTAGTATCAGGAACTGCAAATCAACACTGCTTTTACATTATGTTGTACACTTGTGAGAATGTCTAGGATCCATGACATAAGTGAGAATTTATCCTGCTGACAAGATTTTGTAGCAAGGGCAATGCCACTCCATTGCTGATGGGAGTGTGAACTTGTAGACCCATTATGTAAATCAATAAGACAGTTCCTCATAAAAATGGGAATTGATCATATGAAGACCCAGGTATACCACTCTTGGAAATATATCCAAAGAAGACAGCTCCTCACCTATGTTCATAGTGGCTTTTTTCATAATAAGCAGAAAGTGGAAACAACCTAGACATCCCTTAACAGAAGAATGAATGAAGAAAATGTGGTATATTTTAACAATAGAATGTTTCTCAGTTGTTGAAAACTGACATCATGTAATTGGCAGGAAAATGTTTCCTTTCAGAAAACAACAGGCCTCCCACAACATGATGAGCTACAATCAGACTAGGTGCAAACCCTCATATACAGGCTAGGCAAGGAAACTGGGAGGAGGAAAGTGATCCCAAGAGTAGGCAAAGGTGTCAGAGTCACCCATTTCTATTGTTAACAATACTACTAAGTCACCTAGCTAACAAACAGAGTAAGTATAAAGACAACCTAGTATAGATCACAGCATGCTCTTTGATTGCCACCCAGTCTCTGTGAGCCCCTGTGAGCTGTACTTAGTTGATTCGCTCCTAGAACATATCAAAAATGTCATGCACAATGATCAATATATGTCAATAGATAAATATAATCCAACATGTAAACAATCTGAAAGACAAAATACCCACAAGATTATCTCATTAAATGGAGAAAAGACTCTTGACAAGATGCTACACTCCTTCATGATAAACATTTTGAAAAGACTGGGAATAGACAGTACAACATATATCTCAACAAAATAATGGCATTGACTGCAAGGCTTCTACCAACGTCAACACGTAGAGACACAAATTCAAAATATTTACATTAAAATCATGACACAGTATTGTATTTAGTGCACTCTTTCTGTCTATTCCATACAGAACTTGAAGTTTTAGCTAACATTATATGGCAACTGGGGGAGATCAAAGCAAACAAATGAGAAAGGAAGTAAAAATATCTTTAATCCTTAATTTCAGAGATGATAATCATTAAAGTTACTTAACAAATCAGATATGAAACTTCCACAGTTGTAAATGTGAACCCTTTCACCAATAGCACAGGATATAAAATCAAAAAACAAATATCAGTATCCTTCCTATATACAAATGACAAAAGTACCATTTTGTTACCTCTAATCAACTGAGATTAACATGTCATGCAAGACTGTTATTCACTTAAATTTTATATATATATATATATATATATATATATATATATATATATATGTGTGTCTGTGTGTAAAAAATTAAAGATTCTTTCAATAAAAGACTTGTACAGTATAAATGGTAATGTATTAAGGAAAGAAATAGAAACATATATCAGCGAAATCTCCTATGCTCATAGACAAGTGGGATTAGAATATTGAAAATGAACACTGTATCAAAAGAACAATTTACAGATTCCACAACCAATTTCCAAACTATTTTTCACAGAAATTGAAAAGACCCTTTTTTCTGGTGGGTATGGAACTATAGGTAGCACAGGATAGTTAATGCAATCCTTAGTAAGAAAATAACTGTTTTAGATATCACCATTTTCATTATCAAGTTGTAATACACAGCTACAGTAACAAAAATATCACAGAATTAGCATAAAAACAAATATATTGATCAATGGAATCAAATGGAAAATCCAGACATAAGTTTATCCACCTATGGGCAGACATATCCATATTCAATATCTGGTGCTGGCCTGTCAAACTGGATTGCTGTGTATAAAAGAATGTAAGTATATCCATGCTTATCAACTTATGCTAAACTCAACTCTAAATGGATCAAGGAACTCAACATAAAGCATGCTCCATTAAATCCAATGGAACAGAAAGTAGGGAACTATTTGTATCCATTTAAAACTAATTAATTAATTAATTAATTATTTTATTTTGTATGTGCTTTTGCGTGTTCACACATGCATTTGAATTAATAAAGAGGTCAAAAGAAAAACTGCAAAGGTAGATTCTTTCTTAATGTGAATCCTAGAATAGAACTCATAGTATCACAGCTTTGCTGCATGTTATTTTACCCATTTTGTGATCTCTATAGCCTGTATCCATATTCATTTTATATTGTTCTCTAATAATATTGTTTTAGATTAAGACTTTGAGCACAGCAATATAAGAATGAACATAGTTTGTACAAGTCTTGTTCTAGAGTTTAGAGGATATACACCATTATTTCCCCCATTTTGTGTATAATTGACTTCAAATTTATCATAAACAGACTTTATCTTACTAAGGGATCTTCTATTGATTCCAATATTTTCCAAGAGCTTTTATTATAGTGAATGATATCCGGTTATTTATATCCTGAAATTGCTTAAGGTCTTGAATGCTTCAGTCTCACTGTTCCAGTTTGAACTGGTTACATTCTTGAACTGCTTCTTCTTATGAAATTCACAGCTGTTCCCCACAAGATTTTTCCTGTGCAGCTTCAGATGTCTCTTTTGACAATGCCTCTTGTTAAATTATGCTAGGAATTTCATTTTATATGGTAATACTTAAACAAAATAGTTTCCATTGGGATATACAAAGGTTTATGCATAACAATGTAAATGATAATATAAAAGCAATGGATCATCCTTCTTTTAATGGGATTTCGAGAGATAAAGGAAGTAATAGTAGGAAATAATAATAGTGTTGTTAATGTTTCATGTGTAGTGTAGCAGGGATTGAATTTCAAACCTAGAATTTGAGAATTTTTAAGCTGGTCTACATAAACAAAAGCCAAAAATTGAAGATCTTTTGTTTACAAATGTTAGCTAAGTACAATATATGGAGGGAGATTAAAAAAACAAAGTGAGTTTTATTTATTTTTTTCTTGTAACAGTAGGCAAGATATAATACTGACAGCAATGAGTACCCCATTGAGTCAGGAAGAGGATACAAAGCAGACATTTTAAACATGGCATCAAAACTCCACATAATCAATTAAAATGCTGTCATAGTCAAGACACTGGCTGTTCCCATATAAAATCACTTCAGGGTCCATTAAAAACATAAGGATGTAGATTGTTAGATAGAGAAAGTAATTTTTTTTATTATTTGATTGTTGTGCATGTTTTCCCTCAATGGATGTCTGTGCAAAACATTTGTGCAATGATCATGAAGGTCAGAAACGGCATTGAATTTCTTGTAACTAAAGGTATAGACACATATCAGTTGCTATGTAGAAACCAGGTACTGGGTTCTCTGGAAGAAGAGTCAGTTCTCTTATCCTCTAAGCCCTATCCCCAGTGACTCTACAAGTTACATATAAGTTTGAAAATCAAAATTATTATTTTATTTGTCTTGGAATAGCATGTGTAAATACTATTATGTGTCTCTGGCTAGCTTAGGGTTCTTTATGTAGAACAGGCTAGCCTCCAACTCTTGAGTGTTGTGTTTGTAGTGTGTATATGGCCAGCAATTCTTTTTGGCTAGTCATATATTTCTATTTAAAGATAAGGTTTTACAACCTAATGAGGTTTTCTCCTATAAGTCCCCCATTTGTGAATGTATTGAGAATATAGGTCAACTATCCCTGGTCTTACGTATTTGAATATCAAAACACAGACCACGGTGCTGAGGTCATTAAGGTACAAGTGGAATATATAAGGGCCATATAAATCACATGCATTTTTGTTGTTGTTCTTATTGTTTGCTTATTTTACTTTGGGAGTGTCATAAATATTTTTGAATCAAAAGCAACAATGGGTATATAACTTTAGGACTATACTACAAACCACTGAAGTTTATATTGAACCTCAAATAACAAATTTTATGATTTGTTTGTCACATACCAATTTAAAAACCTTAACAAGACTGATTACATGAATTCTCTAATGTGTCACTGTTACAAGCAGGTTTTTCCTAGCCAGCCCAGGCCCACTGCCACACCAGCTCCCAATAACACACAAAGATGCTGTATTTGATATAATGTTGTTGGCCAGTTAATATCTTCTTATTGGCTATTTCTGTCTTAAAAACTAACCCATTTCTGTTAATTTAAGTATTTCCACTGTGGTCTTATCTTACCGAAGAGATGGCCTGGACCGTTGTTGTCTTTGGTATCTTCATGTTGACTCCTCTTTCCTACTTCCTCTCTCCTCCTAGTCTCCTAATCCCTCCTATCTTCCTTTCCTATTGACCAACAGTGCTTTATTCATTAACCAATACAAGAAACATATTTACAAAATGACATCTCCCATCATCTCCTCTTTTCTGTTTAAAATAAAAAGTAGGATTTTAACCTTAATAATAACCATGGTTAATAATGTTTAGTCCATTAACATTTAGCAAGATTTGAAGAAAACATGGCATCATCTTTGTGAGTCTGAAGTCCTTATCTTTATCTTTAGTCCTTATCTGTAACTTATCTTTAATCCTAACTAAGGAAAACTATAACCATTACTATCTGTCGTCGACTCCATCAAAGACCACAGAAGGATAATATATAAATTCTAGAATGACTGAGACAACATGCTGCCTGGCCAGTCACCTGAAGTTCTTCTGTAATGTTTCAAAATAAAGGTTGGAAAGTGGTAAAAAAATATAGTAGCACACAAAAGAGGAGTCATCTAAGATGACCTGATTGTCAGGGATTAAGACATACTAGCATACCTTGAGGAAAGCAAATTATAGGTGCAGATATAGTAAAGTTACAAGGAATATCGAGCTATGAATTATCTAACAATGGATAACATAAGTACTAGTATGTCTACAATAGAAAGTCTGTATTGAGATATCTATAAGTTGATGAAATGAAATATTAGGATGGGAAGCTTAATAATATATCCATCCACAAGAATATTCAAAAGGGGATTGGAAATATAGTTGAAGGCAGCTCTTATGAGTTCTATTTCAAGAATCCATGTGAGGAAGTACACAACCACCATCAACTCCAGCACCAGGTAATTTGAGGCTTCTAGGGACAGATGTCGAAAAACACTACTATCCTCATAGAGACCCACAAATCTGTACATAATTAAAAATAAAACAAATTTTAAAAATATGGAAATGAGTTTTTTTCCACTGCTTCCAGTAAAGAATACAGCCTTTTATTATAGTTTTAGCCTTGGAAGACATCACTTTTGACAAACAAATAAGAAAATTAAAAATTTGAAATGTTTTCAGCCAATACTTGTGACACATTTTACTATCAGTGAATACTAATTCTACATTGTAAAGACATAATTTGCTGGACTCAAAGAAAGTAAATCTTGAAATTTCTAAATAGTATGTTATTCCAAATTATGTCAGGAAAAAAAAAAAGATTTCAATAGGAGCTCATGCACCCCAGTCTGATAGCTGTGAAATGCGCATAGGACTGTCCCAGACTCAGTGAATGCGGATGTTAGTTAGGAGGACTAGACAGTCTATGGCACCTCTGGTAACGGATAAGTATTTATCCCTCCTAAATGAACTTTAGGAGTCCATCCCACATACTTTCTCAGCCTAGAAACGAGGGAGGGATTAGGCCCTGCCTGCCCCAATTGATATTACTGACTTTGAAGGCTCCCCATGGAAGGCTTCACACTACCTGGGGTGCAGAAAGGGGTGGGCTGAGGTTGGTGGTGGTGATAGGAGAGAAAGGGAAGGTGAAGGAACTGGGATTGACATGTAAAACAACCTTCTTTCAAAATAAATTAGAAAAGGGAAAAATATCCAATTCCTTCACAAAACAAAATCTAGTACATAAATTTTAACAATCATTTTATTTTAAGGGTACATAACTCTATAGAGTTTTGGAGTTCCTAACAATAAAAGACACAAAGGTGACTAGTTAAGAAATTATGATACTGAAGGATTGAGATCACAATATATTATATTTTGGGGTATGAATTAGGGATTTATCAGACTTCAACAAATGTTAAATACTTTGTCTTTCCCTCTGGTTTTTTTTTTTGTTTGTTTGTTTTGTTTTGTTTTGTTTTTTTCCATACATTTATTTATTTTATGCTGGACATAATTATTCATGCCTTTTTTAAAAAATGAAATCAAACATTTATAAATAATGTTTGGGAATGTGTGCGTCGTTTTTTCCATACTGCTTCCTATATAATTAATCCAACAGCGATTTTTTCCTTCCTTTTTTTAATAATAATATAATTTTAAAATTTTACATGTGGATCCCAGTTTCCTCTCCCTTCCTCCGTCCAACTCTCCCTCCCTCCTCCATCCCTCCTCTCCTCCCTCACTCTTACACTGTTTACCCTGTGACATGCACCCTGTACACCCTCCCCTCCCATCCCCCCCACCCCCATTCCACTAGTAGGTCTATGTTATCCAGGTTGGGTCCTGTAAGTCTGTCAAGTCATTTGAACTAGGGACTAGGACTTCTCTCCTGTCTCTAGGTTAAGGGGGTATCCCTCCAAGGTCCCTTTTGGCACCAGAAATAGATCCTGTTTCTACTGTCTGAGGTCCCCCAAACTGCTCAGTCTTTCTAGCTGAGACCGATATTCAGGAGGTCTGAGTGAGTCCCTTGCTGGGTTCCTAGCCATCAGTCTGGGAGGCCCGAGCTCCTCCTTGTTCAAGTAGCTGTCTTTGTGAATGTCTGCAACCTGGTCTTGTCCCCTCTCTCTGCATCTGGATTCAAGTTCGACTCAATGATTGCTTATGGGTGTTTGCTTCTGTTTCCAACAGGTACTAGATGAGGACTCCAAGATGGTGGATAATTTAGTTGATGATCTCACTACCAGGAAAGGGCATTTTGGTAGCATTTCCATGGTTACTTGAATTATTAGTTGGAGTTGGTCTTGTAGTTCTCTAGACCTATCTTTAGGTTCAGTTTTCTCTTCAAACCAATAATGGCTCCCTCTTTTATGCCCACCCCTGTCTCACCCTGACTCAACCTGTCTAGTCACACGTGTTTAACTCTCCTCCCCTTTTCTTTCTCCTACTTCTCTCTCCATGCACTGCCCCCTCCATTTCCCATGTGCTCTGGGGGGTCTTGTCCCTTCCCCCTTTTGTGAGGGACCATATATGAATCTCTTAGAATATACCTTGTATCCCAGTTCATCTGGTGGTGTGTATTATAGGCTGGTGATCCTTTGCTCTAGGTCTAAAATCCATATATAAGCAAGTACATACCCTGTTCCTCTTTTTTTGTGACTGGGTTACCTCATTCAGGATTGTTTCTTCAAGTTCCATTCACTTGCCCACGAATTTCAAGATTCCGTTTTTTTTTTTTTTTTTTTTTTTACTGCAGAGTAGTATTCTATTGTGTAGATGTGCCACAAATTCTTTATCCATTCTTCAGTTGAAGTGCATCTAGGTTCCTTTCAAGTTCTTGCTATTACAAATAATGTTGCTATGAACATAGTTGAGCACATGTCTTTGTTGCATGGATGTGAGTCATTTGGATATATACCTAAGAGTGGAATAGCTGGGTCCTGTGGTAAGCTAATTCCCATTTTCCTGAGGAACAACCATACTGATCTAAAAAATGGCTGTACGAGTTTACACTCCCACCAGCAGTGAAGAAGTGTTCCCCTTTCTCCACATCTTCTTCCTCTCCAGCATAATTTTTCATTGGTGTTTCTAATTTTAGCCATTCTGGCAGGAGTAATATGGTATCTCAAAGTTGTCTTCATTTGCATTTCCCTGATAACTAAAGATGTTGAACATTTTCTTAAGGGTCTTTCAGCCTTTTTGATTTCCTCTATTGAGAATTCTTTCTTCAATTCTGTACCCCATTTTTAATAGGGCTATTTGGTGTTTCTTGACTAGTTCCTTGAGTTCTTTGTATATTTTGGAGAAAAGCCCTTTGTCAGATGTAGGATTGGTAAAAATTTTTCCTAGTCTGTGGGCTGCCATTTGGTTTGTCATCTGTGTCCTTTGCCTTATAGAAGCTTCTAAGTTTGAGGAATCCCCAGTTATTGTTGATCTCAGTGTCTGTGCTTCTGGAATTATGTTCAGGAAGCAGTCTCCTATAACAATTTTTTGAAGGGTACTTCCTATTTTCTCTTCCAGGAGGTTCAGTGTAGCAAGATTTATGTTGAAGTCTTTGATCCATTTGGGCTTGAGTTTTTTGCTTAGCAATATACTTGGCTCTATCTGCAGTCATCTACACACCACCATCCAATGGTGCCAGCACCATTTGTTGAAGATGCTTTCCTCCTCCCCATTGTATTTTTTTAGCTGTTTTTGTCAAAAATCAGGTGTTATTAGGTGTGTGGAATAATATCAGGATTTTTGATTCTATTCCATTGGTCTATCTGATATTTTTGTGCTAAAACCAGGCTGTTTTCAGGACTATAGCTCTGTAGCGGAGCTTAAAGTCAGGGATGGTGATGCCTCCTGAAGTTCTTTTATTGTACAGGGATGTTTTGGCTATCCTGGGTCTTTTGTTTTTCCATACAAAGTTGACTATTATCCTTTCAAGGTCAGTGAAGAGTTGTGCTAGGATTTTAATGGGGATTGCATTGAACCTATAGATTGCTTTTGGCAAGATTGGCATTTTTACTATATTTATACATGCAATCCAAGAGCATGGAAGATCTTTCCATTTTCTGGTATCTTCTTTAGTTTCTTTCTTTAAAGACACAAAGTCTTATTGTATAGACTTTGGTAAGTGTTACCCCGAGATATTTTATGTTGTTTGTGGCTATTGTAAGGAGTGATCTTTCTCTGATTTCTGGTTCAGCCTATTTGTCAACTGAATAAATTAGCGATACTGTTTTTTGAGTTAATCTTGTATCCTGCTAGTTTGCTGAAAGTGTTTATCAGCTGTAGGAGTTCCCTGGTAGAGTTTATTGAGTCGCTTATGTAAACTAACATATCATCTGCAAATAGAGACAGTTTGATTCTTTACTTTATAATTTTGATTGCCTTGATCTCCTTTTGTTATACCTTTAGCTAGAACTTCAAGTACAATATTGAAGAGATATGGAGAGAGAAGACAGCCTTGTCTTGTTCCTGATTCTAGAGGAATTGTCTTAACCTTCTCTCCATTCAGTTTGATGTTGGCTGTTGGTTTACTGTATATTGCTTTTATTATGTGTAAGTATATTCCTGTTATCCCTGATCTCTCCAAGACCTTTATCATGAAAGAGTGTTGAATTTTGTCGAAGGCTTTTTAAGCATCTAGGGAGATTATCATATGGATTTTCATTTTCAGTTTGTTTATATGGCAGATCACGTTGATAGATTTTCATATGTTAAACCATCCTTGCAACCCAGAGATGAAGCCTACTTGGTGATGGTGGATGATTTCTCTGATGTATTCTTGGATTCGGTTTGCCAGTTTTTATTGAGTAATTTTGCGTCGATGTTCATCAGGGATATTGGTCTGTAGTTTTCTTTCTTAGTCTTATCTTTGTGATGCTTGGGTACCAAGGTGATTGTGACCTCATAGAAAGTATTTGGTAATGTGCATTCTGTCTCTACTATGTGGAACGATTTGAGGGGTATTGGTGTGCCACACCCGACCCTGCCAGCAAGGAAGACACGACTCCGGGAAGATCTTCATGCAGTTTTAATCAGGATCCTTGAAACATGTTCTTCTGACCCTCGGGGCCCCAGGGGACCCCTGCACCAGCTTAAATCTCCTTGCACTAACCAACCCTAGTGAGCTACATGAACCCTGCAGATAGGCTACTCTAACGCAGAAGCAGACCGGCTGAATAGTCTTAACCAAATAAGAGCTTGTTTATGCCAGAGAGCACTCACCCTCAGGGAGGTGGAAGGCAGAAGCCAATGCCATCTTTAAGGCGCAGCAGTTTGCAGCTCTCTACATATTGGAATTAGCTCTTCTTTGAATTTCTGGTAGAATTCTTCACTGAAGCCATCTGGTCCTTGGGTTTTGTTGGTTGGAAGGCTTTCGATGACTGTTTTGATTTTGTTGGGGGTTATAGGTCAATTTAAGTTGCTTATCTGTTCTTGGTTTAATTTTGGTAAATGATAATTGTCCAGAAATTTGTCCATTTCCTTTGAATTTTCAAATTTTGTAGAATACAGGTTTTCAAAGGATGACCTGAAAGTTTTCTGGATTTCCTCTTTGTCCGTTGTTATGTCCCCCTGTTCATTTCTGATTTTGTTAATTTGCATGATCTCTCTCTGCTTTTTTATTAGTTTGGATAAAGGTTTGTCTAGTTGATTTTCTCAAAAATACCAACACTTTGTTGCATTGATATTTTGTATTGTTTTCCTGGTTTCTATTTTATTTATTTCAGCCCTCAAATTTATTTTTTCCTGGCATCTACTCCTCCAGGGTGCCTGTGCTTCTTTTTGTTCTAAGGCTTTATTGTGTGTTAATTCTCTAATGTGACTATCCTCTGTTTTCTTCATATGGGCACTCAGTGAAATGAATTTCCCTCATAACACTGCTTTCAAAGTGTCCCACAAGTTCAGATATGTCGTATCCTCATTCTCATTGAATTTTGGGAAGTCCTTAATTTCTTTCTTTATTTCTTCTTTGACCCAGGTGTGGTGCAATTGCCCATTGTTCAGTTTCCATAAGTTTGTAGGGTTTCTGTAATTTGTGTTGTTGTTGAATTCCAATTTTAAAGCATGGTGGTCTGATAAGATAAAGGGGACTATTCCAAGTCATTTGTATCTGTTGAGGTTTGTTATGCTACTTAGTATGTGGTCAATTTTAGAAAAGGTTCCATGTGGAGCAGAGAAGAAGGCATATTCTTTTGTGTTTGGATGGAATGTTCTATAAATGTCTGTGAAACCCAGTTGAGACATATCTTCTGCTAGTTCTTTTTTGTTTCTTTGTTGTCTTTCTGATTGGTGGTCCTTTCTAGTGTTGACAGCGGTGTGTTGCAGTCTCCTACTATAAGTGTGTGAGGTTTTATGTGAGTTTTGAGTTTTAGTAGCTTTTCTTTTACAAATGTGGGTGCCTTTGTATTTGGGGCATAGATGTTCAGAATTGATTCTTTTTGTTGATGGATTTCTCCTGCGATATATATGAAATGACCATCTTCATCTATTTTGATTATTTGGTTTGAAGTTTAACTTGTTAGATATTAGGATAGCTACACCTGCTTGCTTCTTGGGTTCATTTGATTGGATGATCACTTCCTAGCCCTTTACCCTGAGGTAATGTCTATCTTTGTAGCTTAGGTGTGTTTCTTGTATGCAGCAGAAGGATGAATTCTGTCTTCGTATCCATTCTGTTAGCCTGTGTCTTTTTACAGGCAAGTTTAGACCATTCGTGCTGAGGGAGAGTAAGGACCATTGATTGTTAATGTTTGTTTGTTTGTTTTAGATTTGCTTTTGGCAGTGGTATTGTGAATATATTTGTCCTTCTTTACCCTTGGTTTCTGGTGAAGTGGGATTATCTGTTGCCTAAGTCATTGTGAGCATAGTAAACTTCCTTGTGTTGGAGTTTTCCTTCCAAAGTTTTCTGTAGGGCTGGATTTGTAGATATGTTTTGTGAAAATATGGCTTTGTCATTAAATATCTTGTTTTCTTCATCTATAGTGATTGAGAGTTTTGCTGGGTATAGTAGCCTGGGCTGGCTTCCTTGGACTCTTAGTACTTATAGATTATCTATCCAGGACCTTCTGGCTTTGAGGATTTCCATGGAGAAGTCAGGCGTAATTTTGAAAGGTCTGCCTTTATATGTTACCTGTCCTTTTTCCTTCACTGCTCTTATTATTCTTTATTTTATATGGTAGGTGTTTTGATTATTATGTGTCGAGGGGTCTTTTTGCTTTGATCCTGTCTATTTGGTGTTCAGTATGCTTCTTGTATGTTCATTGGTATGTCCTTCTTTAAATTTGGAAAGTTTTCCTCGATGATTTTGTTGAATATGTTTTCAGCCCCTTTGAGCTGGGCTTCCTCACCTTCCTCTATGACTATTATTCTTAGGTTTGGCCTTTCCACAGGGTCTCACATTTCCTGGA
Source organism: Cricetiscus sungorus (assembly GCA_030556225.1). NCBI lineage: Eukaryota > Metazoa > Chordata > Mammalia > Rodentia > Cricetidae > Cricetiscus > Cricetiscus sungorus. The sequence continues at coordinate 92,453,885 of JANBXA010000730.1, forward strand.
TGTTTTGTGTTAAGGATTTGTTGGATTTACAATTTTCTTTGGTCAATGAATCTCTTTTCTCTAGTTTATCTTCAGCATCTGAGATTCTCTCTTCCATCTCTTAAATTCTTTTGGTTATTTTTGCGTCTGCCATTCCTGATTGTTTGCCCAGTTTTTCTATTTCCAACATTCCTTCGGTTTGTGTTTTGTTCATTACCTCCATTTCTGTTTTCAAGTCTTTAACCTGTTTAATTGTTTTTTTCTTGGATTTCTGTACAATCTTTAAGAATTTTATTCATTTCTTCCGATTTTTTTTTGTTTATCTTCCATTTCTTGAAGGGATATTCTCAGATCTTCTTTCAGGGCATATATCATTTTTATGATGATAATTTTTAGGTTGTTCTCTTCTGATTCATTTGCTTTGTTATGTTCTTGTCTAGTGGTGTAGCTTCCCTAGATTCTGGTGGTGTAATACTTGTCTTTCTGATGTTAGGTGTTTTGTAGTATTGCCGTCTTCCCATAGCTTCTTGCAGTAGGTGTTGGTTGGGTTTCTCCCTCTCTATGGATTTAGGTGGGTCAGAGGTTTGAAGTCTGTAGTTCTGGGTGATCCAAACTCTCTAGGAGATCTTTCTGTAGGCAGGGGCCCAACGATGGGGGTCAAAAATCAGGCTCCAGCAGAGGAAATTGAGGCCTCTTTGGCAGAGGCTAGCCCACAGGATGTTTCCTCAGGGATAGTTGGGTCTAGCTCTAGCCAAGGCCTCTAGCCAAGGTCTGTAGACAAGGCCTGGTGACAGGAACAAAGGATGGGCTGATACTCAGGATGTTTCTGCCCTGATAGGCAGATCTAGCTGGCACTCTCTATCTGAGTAGGGCTTCTTTAGCAGAGGTCCTGCCATGGGGTTCAATGATCTAGTCCCCTGAAGGAACTCAGGGTGGACCCGCAGAGATTGGCAGATCTCTGGAAGGTGCCCAGAACTTCAATAGAAGACCGGTGGTGGGTGTTAGAGACCTGGCAGGTGAAATTGACTTCTTCCTTTCTAATTAGTATCTCCTTGATCACCTTTTGTTCTCTTATTGTTCAAGCTAGAACTTCAAGTACAATGTTGAAGAGAAGGGAAGAGAATGTATTGTTCTTTATTTTAGAGGAATCATATTGAGTTTCTCTCCATATAGTCTGATGTTGACTGTTGGTTTGCTGTATATTTCTTTTATTATGTTTATGTATGTCCCGGTTATCCATGATCTCCCCAAGACCTTTATCATGAAGGTGTTTTGGATTTTGTCAAGTACTTTTCAGCATGTATTGAGAGGATCAGTTAGTTTTCTTTTTCAGTTTGTATAGTGGATCACATTGATATATTTTCATATGTTGAACCATCTCCACATCCCTGAGATGAAGCATACTTGGTCATGTTAGATGATTTCTCTAATGTGTTCTTGGATTTGATTTGTCTGTATTTTATTGAGTATTTTTGCATTAACTTTCATGAGGGTTATAATTCCGTAGATTTCTTTTTTACTTGTGTCTTTCTATGGCGTGTATAAAAACGTAATTGTAGCCTTATAAGAGGAGTTTGGCAATGAGCATTCTCCTTCTATTGTGTGGAACAATTTAAGGAGTGTCAGTATTAGCTCTTATATGAATTTGTGCACTGAAGCCATCTGGTCCTTGCTTTATTTATTTATTTATTTATTTATTTATTTATTTATTTATTTTGGTAGGTAGACTTTGATAACTACTTGTATTTTGTTAGGCAGTATGGATATATTTAAATTGTTTATGTGTTCTTTATTTAATTTTGTAAGTGATATCTATCCAGAAAATTGTCAGTTTCCTTTGAATTTTTGAATATTGTGGAGTACAATATTTAAAAGTATGACCTGAAGATTCTCCAGATTTCCTCAGTGTCTGTTTTTATCTGCTCCTTTTCATTTTTGATTGGATTAATGTGTGTGTTTTCTTTCTGCTTATTTATTAGTTTGTATGAAGGTTTGTCTACATTGTTGATATTCTGGAAAAAACAGAGCTTTGTTAATTTGATTCTTTGTATTGTTTTATTTGTTTCTACATTAGTGATTTCAGCCCTCAATTTGGTTATTTCTTAGGGTTTACTCCTCCAGGATGAATGTTTCTTTTTGTTCTATAACTTTCAGTTGTGCTCTTAGTTCATTATTTTCAATATCCTCCAGATTCTACATGTAGGCTTTAGAGCTTTCCTCTTAGTACTGCTTTCAAAGTGTTTCATAAATTTGTGTATGTTGTGCCTTCATTCTCAGTGTAAAAGTTTTAGAAATGATTTTCCAACCAAATGGACCCAAGAAACAAGCAGGTATTGCTATCCTAATATCAAACAAATTAGACTTCAAACTAAAATCAATCAAAAGAGATAAAGAAGGTCATTTCATATTCATCAGAGGAAAAGTCCATCAAAACAAAGTCTTAAATCTGAACATTTATGCCACAAATACAAGGGTACCCACATTCGTAGAAGAAATATTACTATGACTAAAATCTCACATTAATGCATCACACTGTTAAAAGGGAACACTTAAACACCCAATCTCAACATTAGACAGGACCACAAGATTAAAACTTAACAAAGAAACAACAACAACAAAAAACTAACAGAAGTTATGACCCAGTTAGTTTAACTATAGAATATTCCATCCAAATACACATGGAACCTTCCCTAAAATCGACCACATATTAGGCAACATAATAATCCTTAATAGATACATGAATAACCTCATGTATCTTATCAAACCACCATGCTTTAAAGTTATAATTAAATAACAACCAAAATTACAGAAACACTACAAACTCGTGGAAATTGAACAACACACAATTGCACCATTCCTGTGTCAAAGAAGAAATACATAAAGAAATTAAAAGTTTCCTACAATTCACTGAGAATGAAAGTATTAGACAAAACCAGTATTTTCAGAGTTGCTGAAGAATATCTGCATTAAGTGATCAATTATAGCAGAAATAAAAAAGGAAAGAAAATTGAAACGTTTCATATTTTAAATAGGGTATTTTATGAATATTGTATGTTCAACATTACTTTTGAAGAAATTTAATGTACCATTTACATGGGAAACTTTGTACTTTGTGGGTCAGCTCAAAAACTTCAATACTTGATTCACAAAATATCAATATGGGCTTATTGTGAACTTTAATATGTTACTTGTGAATCTCAGTATTTCACTTGCTGCTGAATATGGAAATTCTATTATGAAACACTGTTAAAGCATAAGGAAAGTACTATATGCCCATATAAATTATGATTGAGGCCAGTTTAATTTTTCTGGGGTTACATATGAATGGCAAAATGGACCTTAGCAATTTTATGAGATCACAAAATGTCAGTTATTGAATAATGACTATGAATAAATATCCTATTCACCGAATTTTAATCATTTTACCTGGAAGAAAAGGCTTTGGTGATGAGTGAGTCTTACTATCATTCTTTCATTGCACAACATATTTTACAATTATATTTTACAATTTAGCAATTAATAGATAGTTTATATATTCATCACCCTAACTTTAAAATTTAACTTATCTCTTTGCTACAATTATATGTTGAATCCCCAAAATGTTTATATAATACATGAAATTCAGTATGACATACACAAAAGTACATGTTTATGTGAAATGAATGTTATACTGGTGTTAGAAATCCATTGTTAGTAAAAGTGTGCTGCAAGGCACTGTCAATGAGGTATGGTGGAAAAACCAGTTCTATGGATCTGAAGTTGAAATCAGCCTTAAAGAGATTTTTTTTTCCCATAAGAGGTATCTCAGTTGCATAGTCAGCTACTATGAGAACATTTTTAGAAAGATCTTAAATACCTAATTTGAGAACCCAGATTATTTGGATGATAATTATCTTTGAACTGATAAATAAGGACAAAGCTAAAGAAGGCAGATGGAAAAACACAGAAGAGGTGTGGTATGAAAATATTTCAAGTAGGTGTTGAAAGGGAAAAAAGCATTATTCTCCTAGACAATTTTTCTACATGATTTCTTTATCCATTTTTTCACACTATCAATCTTCCTTTTGTATTAAATTTAAATTAGAAGTAATCTTATTTTACATATCAATCCCAACTCTCCCTCCCAACCTCCCATGCTCCCAAATGACTTCCATCCCATCCCTTTTCTGTTCCTCAGGGAGGAATTCCACAGGTGATCATCAAAATCTATCACATCAGTTTTGACAGGGCCAAGGACCTCCCTCGTGTGCCTAAGCTGAGAGAGTATCCCTCTGTGGGGAATGAGCTGCCAAATTTAATTTGTGCATTAGAGATAAATACCAGAGGCTTCATAGACCACACAGGTCTCCTAATTTAGGGGGACTGGTCCTATGCTGGTTTCCAAGCTGTCAGTCTGAGGTCTTTGAGCTCCCCCTTGTTCAGGTCAGCTGTTTCTGTGGAGTTCCCCAGCCTGGACTTTACCCCTTTGTTCATTAATTTTCCATCTCTGAAACTAGATTCTAGCAGTTCGGCACTATGCTTGTGATGTGTTTCTGCTTCTGCTTTCCATCAGCTACTGGATGAAGGCTCTAGGATGGCATATAAGGTAGTCATCAATCTCACTATAGGGGATGGGTATTAGCCTCTCCACTATTGCTTAGATTCTTAGTTGGGTCATCCTTGTAGGTCTCTGGACATTTTCCTAGTGCCAGGTTTCTCTTTAAACCTACAATAGCTCCCTCTACTAAGGTATCTCTTTTCTTGCTCTCCTCTATTCATCCTCTGCTTCAATCTTCCTGATCCCTATATTCTTCTATGCTCTCCTCTTTTCCCCTTCTCTTTCTCCTAAATCCCTGTCCCCTCTCTTCCTGCTCCCAGTTTGTTCAGGAGGTCTTGTCCTTTTCCCCTTCTCTGGGGAAACATGCCCTCAGAGTCCTCCTTCCTATTTTTTCTGGCAGTGTTGTTTGTAGGCTGGTAATCCTTTGTTTTATGTCTAATATCCATATATGAATGAATACATACTATGTTTGTCTTTTTATGACTATATTACCTCACTCATAGATGGTTTCTTGTAGTTTCATCCACTTGCCTGAGAATTTCAAGTTTCTATTTTTCTTTTATGTTTTTGTTTGTTTGCTTGTTTTTCCCACTGAGTAGTATTCTATTGTGTAAATATACCAAATTTTCTTTATCTATTCTGCAGTTGTTGAGCATCTACTATTCTGGCTATTACAAATAATGCTGCTATGATCATAGTTGAACAGTGTACCCTTTGGGTGTATGCCTAAGAGTGGAATTGCTGGATCTGGAGGTAGACTGATTCTCATTTTCCTGAGGAACTTCCATAGTGTTTTCCAAAGTGACTGTACAAGTTTACACTACCACCAGCAATGAAGGAGTGTGCCCCTTTCTTCACATCCTCTCCAGCATAAACTCTTTTGGGTATTTTTTGATTTTAGCTATTTTGACAGTAGCAAGATGGACTCTTGGAATTGTTTTAATTTACATTTCATTCTTGGATAAGGATGTTGAGTGTTTTCCTAAATGTCTTCAACCATTTTTTAGATTCCTGTATTGAGGATTCTCTATTTTTGTGCTCCATTTTTTAATTTAATTATTTGGTGCTTTATTGACTAGCTTCTTGAATTATTTATATATTTTGCAGATCATTCCCCTGTCAAATGTGGGGTTGGTCAATCTCCAGGTCTGAGTTACTCCTGTTAATTTCTGAAAGCCTTCTCATGCACCAAATTTTTCAAGGGTACTTCCCACTTTCTTTTCTAAGAGGTTTAGTGTGGCTTGGTTTATGTTGAGGTCTTTGATACATTTGGACTTGAGTTTTGTGCATGGTGATAGATATGTATATGTCTGCAAATTTTCTACATGGCAGTATCCAGTTATGTCAGCACCATTTGTTGAAAATGCTTCTTTTTTTCCACTGCATAATGTTAGTTCTCAATCTTTTAAATTATCCTCTGTCCCACCTCCTCCAATATTCCATGTACCTTTCTGCACATAATTCCTCATAATTCCTTAAAAATTAAAGAGATATCAAAGATAATAGTAATGTATGATAAAAATAAACTGAAATAAGCCAAAGCAAATATAACAAAATGGATTAATCACAAGATGGGACATATATGTGGACACAGATGCACATGAACAGGAATCTTCTAAAACATGAAACTAGAAAACATAATATTAGAACAAAGAACCTGTAACTTTAAAAGAAATTAGTCCTGTCAAAACATCATTAGACAAAGAACCTCTAACTATGACATTGAGTTCTTGTTATGTTGTGTACTTAGTACTAGCTGTGAGGTTTGTCCTTAAGAATGGTTTGTTCTCTCAGGATCCATTGGAAAGAACAATAATGTTTTTGTTTCTGAGTGGTATAATAGCTTCCTGTTTAGAGATTAGGGCTTGGCTTCACTTCTCTCAGTGCTGAGACCTCCTTCTGCCATGCATTCCTACAGGCTTTGTGCATGCTGTCATATGACTTTGTCCTTTTTCTTGGACTTATATAATCTTTCTGCCTCCTTTTCCCCACATTCTGAGAGGACAAAATTCATGGAGACATTCCATATAAGACTGAGTGTTCCTTTATCAGAGGAATAGTACGTTGGTTTGCTCTAGGTCTAAGGATTATCTGGTCTCCAATTATTGATGACATTATTAATGATAGTGATGGATTCCATCTCATGGTGTGGGCTTTAAATCTAATAAGACTTTTGTTGGTACTCCCATAGCTTTGTCCCACTATTGCAACAGTGCATCTTACAAGCAGGCCATCCTTGTAAACTGAAAAGTCTGTACCCAGGTTGATGGTTATCTTTCTCCTTTGATGTTATGTGGACTATTTTCCATGAACACTAGTTCCTCGGTACACCATCAGCTTTCATGTACTGATATGAAAGAATGGACAGAGCCTTGCCTCTAGGTTCAAGAGTATCAATAGCACCACTTATTGTCTCTCTCAAATTAAGAGCCCATTTAACCTTACTACGATTCATAAAGCTCAATTCTGTTCCTTTGCAGATCTATTGAAGGATTTATCTAAGATTGCCTGACACAAGAAGAAAGGTAGTAGCATTTTGTTTATTTGGATTATTGTTGAATTTCAACTATTTTAATTTCTTCAGTTTGAATTTTAAGACTAATTGTGACTTTTTTCCACTTGAAAACATTGTTGTCTGTTGGTTTTTTCACCCAGAAAAATACTGATTTATTTCTTAATTACTAAAATCTCACAATATTGATCTGCATTCTTATATAAGACATTTCCCCTTAAATTTTGTAACTCACTCTTACTCTCCTTCAGAAAAATTCTTCATTTTATCAACCAAAAGAAAGTTATTCTTTAATACCATCACTGGCTTTTTCTAATTTTCTTTCTAGGCAGTGTTCCAGGGTTAATCTACTCCCACAATTTCCAATAGTATTTTCATGAATTTGTTCTGGATGGTAGCTTGTACTGGCTGAATTTCAAACTTAATGCCAAGCTGGATAGGATATGCAGCCTTCAGGATCCAGACAACATCACATATTCAATACATACAAAATTGAAATTTAATAGCTCCCCAAAGTAGAAACTTCTCTTGAGTGACTTGAATTTGCTTGCTTTGTCATGCTTTTAATTTTCCTAAATAAAAAGATTCAATAATTTAAACACATTTTTCTGTCATCAAGGTGGACTCCATTAATTTGTAGTAATTGTTAGCTTTTAATTTGTTTGCATCCATTAACCTCCACATTGCCATTGAAGAGCTAGTTGTACTCTGCTGAAAAGACTACAGTATTCTAAGCAAAACTGTTTAATAGGTCATCAAATACTTCCTGTTATGATTTGAATATGTTCCTGAAATTAAAGGTAGGGATTTAGTTACTATTGCAATACTACTGAGAGATACGACATTGAAGTTATTGTTAATCATGAAGCAAGAGCATTCATGAGCTGAATATATCTCTAGAACTGGTTGGGTGCTAGCAGATTTGATTCTTTATGTAAAGCTCTATATACCTCTTTCTCTCTCACATTTGCATTCTTGCCTTTTTCATTTCTACATGTTCTGCAATGACCAAGTACGAAGTTCTGTATATAATGTTACTCCCAAAACATTACACAATCAAATCCCTTGTTACATAATACATTTTTAATATGAGAAAGCAATACAATTGTAATATATTATTATGCATAACACTAAATTATTTTACATAGTTTTATGTAAAATCTTATGCAGTTATTATTTCCCAGTCATACAGAAATCATCTTTATTCCCTTGCATCCTATCTGTTTCTTTACACTTGGATTCCATTTTTCATGTTTATCTCAAAGTCAAAACATCATAAAAATATGTAATATTCATTTTATATCCATACTATACACAGTAAGTAGGAAATAGAACTGGCTAACAGAAGAATGAATAGAAAAATGTAAAGATACAGAAAAGACATTTATTCAGGAATAAGCAAATTAACATTGTGACATGTTTAGGAAAATGAACTAAACTAGACATCCTGATATTAAACAACAAGCAAGGCTCTGAATTATGAACACTGAAAGTTTTCTATCATAGAGAAGCTAGATTTCAATTGTGTACAGTGTGTTTGTGCATGTCTTTAGTTAATAGAATTAGATAAAAAACCAATAAAGGGATGGAAGTCATCTTGTTTTAGTGAGGAGAAGGGAGAAAAGTTTGATGGAATATATGTGACATCAAAGCAGAAAAGGGTATTTGAGGGGAGGGCTTGAACTAGAAAGAATGGCAGGAGCAAACGAAGAGGAAAGTGGGATGGCGCCAGTATGTCAACACAAGTATATGCAAATACCATCATGAACACAATTTTTGTATTATAACTTGAAATTTTGATTTAAAAAGCAATGTAACAGAATGAAGTATTTTGTCCTAAACTATACACTTTATTGAAGATAAAAATCAGAAAACATTTTAAATGCTATAAATTTTAATGTCATATAATCTGTATTTACTTATATATGCTATAATACTGCCAATATTTGGTGAGTTATGCATTTAGGCTATTAGTACCACTCATCTTTATTTAAAAAATGTATTAACAGTACAATTGGCATTGCTTTCTCTTAATTAATGACCTGTTTTCACTTTAGATATGATATAAACTTTATTGATACAGGTCTTATTTAATATCTCCTAAGTACTATATTTGTATCCTTGTAAAATATGAAGCTGTTCGAGACTGATACAAACATTAAACTTGCTGGCGTGATTTCATCCTGTGTTTCTGTCCTGAGGGGCAGTAAGCAGTTTCTTCTGTTCAACTTCTCTCACACTGAAGTGCACACCAAGATCAAAAAAGTGTCAAGAGTCCTTCAAAAATAGGAAAAAAATCCTAAAACCCACAAACGACCTAGTTCTGTAGAAGGCATTAAGCCAAAATGCAAGCAAGTATAGAAAAAGGTGGTTCTCTTCCATAAGTGGATGCCATGTTCATTAATTATATGAAGAATTGCTTCTGGATAGGGGTATGTTCAAGATCTCTGGCAATGGAGGAAGTCTCTTTAAGAAAATGGTTTAAACAGTTTGAAATATTCTGTCTTACTTAATTTCTATAACAATTGATATATGTGGCTGTCCTATGCAAAGTGAGAACTTTCACTAGTTCATTTGATAAATGTTATCCAGGTTCCATTGCAAAGAATGTGTTGTCTGAAATGCCTATTTTTCAGGATGGAACATCACCCTTTACGTTGTTTTAAGTATGTATAAAATGTTATGATAGGACATAGAAATAGTAGCAGTCAGATGTGTAAATGGGAGGGAGACAAAAATATATATGTGAAATAAACTCAGTATTTTAATAAAGTAAAAAAAGTATATCAGCACTTACATTGATGAATCTTCAGCACTAGGATATTGCTTTTGCTTCTTCAAATGCACAATACCACTGGAGTCCTTTCTCAAGGCTTCTGTTCACTTTCACATCAGCCTCTTTGAGTTTCAAACTGTTTCTTCTGTTTATCTGTCAGAGAATTATTCCCTTTTAGTTTGTGTCAACACAAATGTATCCATAATGTTACAGTTTTACAAAGGTGGAATTTTATGTGGGAGATGAAAATAGTTTTTCTATGAAACTACATAGACCTGATTATTTGTGAAAATTTTTATTTTCTGACTTTTCAGTGCTTGATTTCAATTTCCTCTATTCTACTTTAAAGTTGAAAGAAAAATTGGATACGGATATGTCTAATAAGATAAAACATTAACTTTTATTGGCTCTCTGAACCATTTGAAAGACCCCATTTGTTACCCTGAGTCTCTCATCAGAAAGTCTACTAGAAAGGTCCTATTTTATAATAACCTAAAAGAGTGGAGAAAGGAAGGTGGCATGTTTTGTTTCACTTGTATTTTATTAAGATAGCATGCTGCTTGTCTTTTGCTATGTTTATTTCATCCCAGAGTCTTTTTCTTTCCTGTGTAATATGTTCACATACTATATAACATAATTGTATATGATTATATATAATTATGAATAATTATATATAATATAATATATAATTATAAAATAGCAGCTCTGTTAACTAGATTCTAAGAATATGTATTTCTATTAACAACTTCAGTAGATTTGCTTGGGAAAAATCTTTGAAACACAACACAATCACTAAGACTGTGGATGAGAAGCCTAATCAGCTAAAAACATTAAAACTTCCTACTCTTTTTTAAATTTCTTTTTTCCTGATCTTGCCTCCAATAAAAATCAAAGTAATCAAACAATGATTGTTGGGAAAAATATAAAGAGGAAGAGGATAAGAGTAACTAAAATTAATGGGTGGTGGGATACAACAAAGGAATTCATATACCTGTGTAGCTAGGCAAAAGTGTTGGAACTTAGAGAAGATGGTCTTAAAAGACATAATGTTTAGTGTGACAGGCTATTGCTACACACTAGTTTAAGCTGTCATGAACAAGCCTCAATCTTACAAATACCAAAATTCCTTAACTGCACATAGCCATAGGACAAATCAAAGACCTGTGAATATCACAGAAAGGGAAACAGGCATATCTTCAAAACTATGTCTTCTCGTGGTTAGAATGTCTTTCTGTGTTCAAATTCTCTTGAAACTTCTGCAATATTGTTCCTACCGCATCAGAAACTTAGGCACTTGGGTGTATTTTCACTGTGTACATATTCACAAATCTATGTCTCTAAAAGTTATTACCATTTACATTCTGTTGGACCCCTGGCCCCATGGACTTTCCTAGAGACAAAGCACTGCAATATGAAGAACTGGCACATCATAATTTTAGAAAGAAAGCTGACATATTACAGAATCATAAATATTCATGAATACTTCTTTTAAATTCCATAATACACACTCACTCAGCTGTTTCTGTGTGAAGAGCCTACTCCAAACTCTTTTTTAATGCTTGCTTTGCACAATAAACTTGTCCTTAAAACATCTATGTCTTCTGATTATTTTCCCATGTAATGAAAATCCTTTGTAAAACAGGCAAGAAAATTTCATAATAAAACACATTATTTTGTACAAAAATCGCATATTAATTTTATCTAACTTATCAGAATCTTGATTAAAATAGGATCAAAGAATGTCAGGCATATGGTTCACCAAAGATAGATTAGATTACATATCTACTTAATATTTATTATTTTTTAATGTTTTAAAAACATATTTAGTATATTATTAATTTTTAAATTATTTACATAAATTATAACAATGAATGCAATTTCCCCTAACTCCACTCTTCCCATATCTCTTACCACCTCTCCTACCTTCCCCAAATACACTCCTCCTACTTTACCAGCAGTCACTCCCTTCTCCAAAAAAGTGCAGGTCTCTGAGGAATATTAATCAAACAAGGCATAACAAATTACAATAAGGCTAGGCAAAAACACTCTTATCAGTGCCACATAAGGTGGATCATGCTATCATGTATACGCAACCCCTCTAGTTCCTAAACCCTTCCTGTCTCTCCCCTGGCTCCCCTAGTTTTTGGGTGTGGGTCTCTTCATTTGCTCTCCTCATTTGCTAGAAGATACCTCTCTAATAACAATTGGGCTAGACAATGATCTATGAGTATTGCAGAATATCACTAGAAATTATTTATTTGACTCTTTCTTCTTTTCTATTTCTTTTGTTTTTTTGACAGTGTTATTTAGTTCTATACATGGTGTCTGCTCTGTATTGCCTCTGGTTCCTGACCAACAAGGGACTTTGAGCTGCGGGTTGCCTCTCATGTTGTGGGACTCTAGTTTGTCATTTATTCGCCACTCCCACAAGTTCTCAGTCAACACTACCCAAGCATATCTTACCTGGAGAATATAATGTAGGTCAGTTTAGTTGATATCTCTTTCTCATAGGCGGTTTGTAGAAAATGGCCAGTTCTAGCTCTGTATCCCCCTTTGCTACGAGACTTTCCTAGAAGAGGCTCATAAATTCCAGGGAGTTGTCACTGTCATGGATGTCAACATTGTTCCCTCCCTTAGTTACTAAATAATGCCTCTCTGATAGCAATTGGGCCAGGCAATAATTTATTGACAGGAGGCAGTCAGTTCATCCTACTTATCTGCTATTGCTAGGAGTTCGGGTTGGAGTTCTTCCTGTGGACTCCTGGGAGATTCTTTGTAGCAGACTTCCATGTGACCTCAAAATGTCCCCTGCAGTAGTCACCCCTCAGCACTCTCCTCTTCATGCCCAACCCAATCTAATGACTATTTCCCACCCTTGCTAAGTTCACTCATGAGTTTCTTGTTTTTTTTTTTTTTTTTTTTTCTATTTCTTCTTCCAAAGGAGATCTGGGTATCTTCCTTGTTATCTTGTCTCTCTAGCCCTAGTCTGTGGATTGTAGCATAGCAATCCTTTACTTAACAGCTATTATCCACTTATGAGTGAGTCTTTCTTGATCTGGGTTACCTCATTAAGGATAATCTTTGTTGTTGTTGTTGTTGTTCCACCCACTTGTCTTCAAATATTTCCTTTTTAAGGACTTCTATCATCTTCATATATTGAATTTAAGGTCTTTTTCTTGCATTCAATTATGTCTGACTAATCAGGCCTTTCTGTAGTAAGATGGTTGAGCTCTGTCATGACATATTATCCTCATTAATATTGACTGTGTTCTTATACTGGCATCTAGGCATCTAGGTTTAGGGTGACTATGTGTCTAGCTCTTGATTTCTGAGTTTGCCTTTGTTGACTATTTGTTTTGTTCCTTGGTTTATGTTTCCTTTTAGGACATGTGGCAAAAGTTAACAAGTATGGGGCTGTGGAGTTCTTTGAGTTGAGCTGATCTTGTGGCTCTGAGTGTCTACACATGCTCTGGTAGAGCAGGGGTTGTCTACTGAAGTTGTTGGCTGGAGCAGGTTTATGATAAGAAGAGTGACTTCTTGTGGTAGGCTAAGTAGAAGTGATGTAACTGTTGGTGGTCTGAAGGTAGAGGTCTTATTTGCATTTCTGGTTGCTGATATGATATCTCATAGAACAGTAACCTTCTGCCAGAGTAGTCAACATATTTCTAATAGTACAAATAAAAACATAATTTTATATTATTCAGTAGAAAAGTTTTTGTATTATGAAGTTAAATTTTAAAAATTATTTAATCCTGACAGAGCCTCCTGAGGCCTGGGGCATGAGCACACATGGGGGTTCCTGTCATACCTGTTTGACCTATCCAGAATCTGCCAGCATCCTGGTGACCTGGTCCTGCATTCACCCCAGGGAGGATCCTGTCTTCCAGGGCCCTGCTCTTAGCCTCCTGAGGATTGAGGACTGTGTACAGGGGACTAGTAATGGTGGACCAGCTCATCCAGAGTCTGCCAGCATCCTGGTACCACCTCCAAAAGGTGAGACGTCCTGCCACTACCCACTGGAAGAGGAGAGGGTCCATCAGAGTACTGGACCCGCTTGTACCCTCCAGAAGATAACCTTGATCCTCTACAAACCTAGAGAGTGAGAGATGCACTAGAAGAAGGGATGGGTAGATGACAGTATATGATCTTATTCAACAACAGAAAGATTAATATGATGCCATCAGAGTGTAGGGATTCCACACCAGCAATACCTGAACATCCCAACATAGTAGAAGCATAAGAGAAAGACACTGAAAACAACTTTATGGTGATGATAGAGATGCACAAAAATGTAATAAGAAAATCCCTTAAGGAAAAGGAAGAAAAAAAACAACAAAATAATTAGAAATGGAAGAAAAGCCAACAAAACGTAGCAAGAAACTATTCAAACAGTCCAATGTTTGAAACCTGAAATATAGACAGAAAAACAAACGTCTGAGGGAATGTTGGAAATTCCCTCAGAGGAGCTAGGCCAACTATCAGGAACTACAGAGGCAATCATAACCAACTGAATACAAGAGATGGAAGAGAGAATCTCAAGTGTTGAAGATACACTAGGAGAAATAGATTCATTGACCAAAGAAAATCTTGAGTTCAACAAATCCCTAACACAAAATATCCAGGAAATATGGGGCACCTTGGAAAGTTCAAACCTAAGAAAAATGGGTATAGAAAAAGGTGAAGAAACCCAACTCAAAGGTGCAGAGAATATATTCAACAAAGTCATAGAAGAAAACTTTCCCAACCTAAAGAAGATTTGCAAATGAAAGTAATAGAAGGTTGCAGGACTCAAAATAGAGTGAACCACAAAAAAATCCTCCCCTTGACACATAGTAATAATAACATCAAACATACAAAATAAAGAAAGAATATTAAGAGAAACAAAGGAAAAGGGGCAAGTAATATAAAAAGGCAAACCTGTGAGAATTACACCTGACTTCTCCATGGAAACTTTGAAGGTCAGAAGGTCCTGGATAGATAGATATTCTACCAACACTAAGAAACAATGGATTGCAGCCAGACTATTATACTTAGCAAAGCTTTCAATCACTATAGATGGAGAAACCAAGATATTCCAAGATAAAACCAGATGTAATCAATAAATATCCACAAATCCACCCTTCAGAAGGTTCTTGAAGGAAAACTCCAACCCAAGGAAGTTAACTACACCCATAAAAGCATAAGAAAAAATAATTCCACTTTACTAACAGGCAAAAGAAATATGGGGGGAAATCCACACACAATACCACCACCACCACCAAGTCCAAAACAAACAAAAGTTAACAACCAATGGTCCATAATTTCTTACAATATCAGTGGTCATAACTAACCTATAAAAAGACACAGGCTAACACAATGGATATGGCTGAGTCCATCCTTCTGCTGCATAAAAAGCACACCTCAACTTCAAAGACAGATGTTACCTCAGAATTAAGGGTTGGGAAAAGATTTTACAATCATATGGACCCAAGAAACAAGTGGGTGTAGCAATGCTTACATCTAACAAATTAGACTTTAAATGAAAATCAATCTAAAGAGATGAAGAAGGTCATTTCTTACATATCACAGGAGAAATTCATGAGGATGAAACCTTAATTCTGAGCATCAATGCCCTAAATACAAAGGCACCTACATTTGTAAAAGAAAGATTACTAAAATTCAAGTTGTATATAAAACCTCACTTTATTAGTGGGAGACTTCAACACCCCACTCTGGACACTAGACAGGTTCACCATACAGATACTTAATAAATAAATAAATAAATAAATAAATAAATAAATAAATAAATAAATGAAATAACAGAAGTTATGACCCATTTGGGATTAACGGGCATGTATAGAACATTCCATTGAAACACAAAAGAATATACCATCTTCTCATTACCACATGGAACTTTTTATAAACTCAATCACACACTCAGAGATACAGCAAAACTCAGCAAAACTCAGCAGGTACAAAAATATAAAATAACTATCTGTATCTTAACAGACTACTATACTTTAAAGTTGTAATTCAACAACACAAATTGCATAAACCATACAAACTCATTGCATAATTGCACCATTCCTGGATCAAGGAAAAATATAAACTTCTTAGAATTCATAAGAATGAAGACACAATATTCTAAAACCTATGGAACACATTTATGGAACTAGAAGAAACCATCCTGAATGAGGTAACCCAGTCGCAATAGACAGATGTGGTATGTACTTACTCATATATTGATTTTAGACATAGACAAAAGAATTGATTTCCAGTCTACAATTCAAACCCCCTAGAGAAGCTATGAGCCAAGGAGCAGCCTAACAGAGACAGATAAGAATCCCCAGAGAAGGGGAAAGGGACAAGATCTCCTGAACAAATTGGGAACATGGCAGGAGTGGGGAGGGAGTTAGGAGAAAGAAAAAGGGAAAAAGAGGAGGAGAAAGAAAGACATAAGTGAGCAGCCACATTGAGTCAGGAAGAATAGAGGAGAGCAAGAAAAGAGATACCACAGTAGAGGCAGCCATTGTAGGTTTAATGAGAAATGTAGCTATAAGGGAATGTCCAGAGATCTACAAAACTGACCCCAACTAATAATCTAAGCCATAGCGGAGAGACTACCTTAAATGCCCTTCCCCAATTATGATATTAACTACTACCTTATATGCCATCCTAGAGCCCCCATCCAGTAGCTGATGGAAGCAGAAGCTTACACCCACAGCTAAGCACTGAACCAATCTCCTGAAATCCAGTTGCAGACAGGGAGAAATGATGAGTAAGGAGTCATGACCAGGCTTGAGAAACACACAGAAACAGCTGACCCAAACAAGGGGGAGCTAATGGACCCCAGTCAGGTAACTGGGAAACAAGCATAAGAAGGATTGAGACCCCATAAATGTTGGTGTCAGTTAAGAGAACTGGAAGTCTATGGGGCCACTGGTAGTGGATCAGTATTTATCTCTAGTATATGAATGGTCTCTGGGAGCCCATTCCACATAGAGGGACACTCTCTCAGCCTAGAAACAAAAAGGTGGGCCTAGGTCCTGTTCCAAATGATATGCAGACTTTGAAGATTTCCAATAGAAGGCCTGCTCCTCCCTTGGTAGCAGAAATAGGATGGGAAGAGGGTTGGTGGTAGGACAGGGTAGAAGGGTTGAGTGATGGGACTGGGATTGACATATAAAAAAGCTTATTTTGAATTTAAATAAAAAATTATCAAAAAATTGCTTAATCCTATTTTCCTTTGCAATATTGCCAAATTTTGAAATAACCACATATATAGTATTTCAACAAACAAAGTACATTGGTTAAATATATAGTTTTTGAATCACAATATATAGTTTCTTGATTAGAATGTTATATTAAGTGCTTCAACATTTAATATAACAATATAATGGCCATCTAAACTTCAAATATCTCTAAAAATAAAACTCCATTTTTGCAATGAATATGTGACTTTCAACATTTTTTCCTTGTTATTTTAAACATCCATTACACTGAGCCATACTCTTTTCTTTTATTCATTTTTACATGTCTATCCCAATTTCCTCTTCCCCCTCCCTCCCTCCCTCCCTCCCTCCCTCACTCCCTCCCTACCTCCTTCCCTCCTTCCTTTCCTCTTACTGTCTCTCCCTGTCACATGCACCCTGACCACCATCCCCTCTCATTCCCCCATCCCTATTCCACATGTAGGGCTATGCTATCCGGGTGGGGTCATATAAATATGTCAAGTCATTTAAAGTAGGGACTAGATCTTCTCTTCTGTCTCTAGGTTCAGGGAGTATCCCTCCATGGGGGATGCTTCTGCAAGGTCCTTTTGTGCACCAGGAATACATCCTGGTTCCACTCCCTGAGGTCCCTTAGACTGCTCAGGCCTTATAACTGAGACCCTTGGTCAAGGGGTCTGAGTCAGTCCCATGCTGGATTCACAGCTATCAGTCTCATTGACCCATTACCTCCTCCTTGTTCAGGTCAGCTGTCTTTGTGTGTTTCTGAAAACTTGTCCTCTCTCTGCATCTGGATTCTAGTTCAGCTCAGTGTTTAGTTATGGGTGTTTGCTTCTGTTTCCAACAGGTACTAGATGAGGGCTCCATGATGGTGGATGTTAGTTGTTGATCTTGATCTTACTATCAGGGAAGGGCATTTATGGTAGCCTTTTCACAGTTGCTCAAATTGTTATTTGGAGTCAGATTTGTAGGTTTCTAGACATTTCTTTAGGTTCACTTTTTTCTTCAAACCAATAATGGCTTCCTTTTCTATATTCTCTCTCTCTCTCTCTCTCTCTCTCTCTCTCTCTCTCTCTCTCTCTCTCTCTCTCTCTCTCTCTCTCATCTTCTATTCCTACCCTAACTTAATCTTCTTAGTTGCACATGCTTTTCTCTCCTCCCCTTCTCTCTCTCCTAGTTCTCTCTCTATTCACTGCCCCCCCCTTCCCATGTGCTCTGGGGAACTTGTCCCTTTCCCCTTTTGTGAGGGATTTTATATGAATCTCTTAGAATACACTTTGTATCATTTTACAGCCAAACTCGTACAGCCATTTTGGAGATCAGTATGGCGATTCCTCATGAAAATGGGAATTAATTTACCATAGGACCTGGCAATCCCCCTCTTAGGAATATACCCAAATGAGCCACAGCCATGCAACAAATACATGTGCCCAACTATGTTCAAAGCAGCATTATTTGTAATAGCAAGAACCTGGAAGCAACCTAGATGCCCCTCAATTTAAGAATGGGTAAAAAAGATGTGACACACCTTTACAATGGAATACTACTCTGCAGAAAAAAATAATGGAATCTTGAAATTTGCAGGCAAGTGGATGGTACTTGAAGAAACCATTCTGAATGAGGTAACCCAGTCACAAAAAGTGGAACATGGTATGTACTCGCTCATATATGGATTTTAGACCTAGAGCAAAGGATCACCAGGCTATAATTCACACCACCATAAGAACTAGGATACAAGGTGTATTCTGAGCCATGCTCTTGGTGGTCACTAATAGACTTACTTTCTTGTTGAATAGTCTTGAATAATTAAGTAACTGAATCTTTTGTATGCTACGAATAGGTTTTTTTCTGCAGCCGGTCTTCTGGTCCCACCACCACGCCAGCCCCCAATAATACACGGAGGCTCTGTATTTGATATAATTCTGTTGGACAGGTACTAATTTCTTACTATCTAGCTCTGTTTTAATGATTAACCAATTTCTACTAATCTAATTATTTCCATGTGGTTATCTTACTGGACTGCCGGCCAGCGTGCTGTTCTCTTTCGACTCTCCATGTTGACTCCTCCCTACTTCTTCCTCTTTCCTCCTAGTCTTGTAGCCTCACCTATCTTGCTTTCCTATTGGCCAACAATGCTTAATTCATTATCCAGTATGAGAAACATATTTAGAGAATGACATCTCCCATCATTTGTATTCTGATTTTGGACAATGACAATCATCCAAGAAAATGGAAAGAATGTGGGCTATTAATTTATACTTTTCATCCCTATGTTTGACTCATGAAAAATATCTGTACAATGAGGCTAATGGTACTTTATCCCTATATACAATGGTCATGTTTGTACAAGTACATGTTAATTTTAAAGAGCATTTAATAAAATATATTTTTACATGCAGCATTTAAGGAATACTAAAAACTTGCTTTCCGGGGTACTTCTGATGTTACCACTACAAAATTTTCTCTTGGTACAAATTTTTAAATATATCTCAAGAATGCTGTCATATATTTCTCCATTACTTGTATATTTGAGAAAATAAATCTTTTACAACTGAAGAGGTCTAATGGTAATAATTACTTGATAAATTCATAGTTAAAAATTATAGCAATGGGCATTTTATATAGGCTAACAAACTGCATAGTTCAGAATGTTTTTTCTGAGAAACATTCATAAAGTAGAAAACATAGGAAAACAAGGAAAGTTATAGATTTTTTTGTTCATTTATTTATATAATTTTCTCCTTACCCCAGTTTGTGTGTGCTGTTGTTTTGTTGTTTCAGTGGCCATAACTGAATCTACTGATATTATGACTATAGTGCACCGTGCTGTGCAGGACTACGATCAGGACTCAGACAGCATCTTTTCAGGAATTTTGATCCATCAGGCACCTGCTTAGATATGACTATCAAATGTAGCTTTTAACTAAGTCTCTGTCCTTCTACTTATCATTAAAGATTCATGAGTCAGATGTTGTGGTAAAAATCCGCTATATCAGAGAAACTGAGAATCAAACATATGATGTTCATTTTGGCTGGAGATCAAACAAGAGAAGTATCTTTCCACTCATACCAAAACAAAACAAAACAAAACATAAAAGAGGACCGTGAATTTCCAAGTCCCTCTCTAATCATTCCTGTGCCTCTCTCTACCCATATTCCTGGATCCTCCATACTCTCTTTGGCTTATTCTTTTCAGCAAGTCACTGGCTCCACTCTCTGATTCAGAATTTCTTAGTGCTATCAAATATCCTGAAGTGTGTGTGTGTGTGTGTGTGTGTGTGTGTGTGTGTGTGTGTGTGTGTGTTTGTGTTTGGACAGGCGATGTGGATATGCCACTGAAATTTTATGAAGAACAGAAGACAAGTTTTAGCTGTCATTGTTCTCATTCCACTTTTATTTCCAGGAATCAAACTCAGCTATCGGACTTGGGTGTCTTCAACCTTCTGATCCATTTCCCAGTCCCTACTTTTATGTACTTATTCATTAAAAAAAGAAAAAAATACATTAACAAAGTTAATTTTATTGAATCTCTACCCTTAGCATCCCCCAACCCCCATCTTTTATGGCAAATCCCTATGCTTATAGCATCCTTTCTCACAGCCTCCTTTCTGCTTTGTTTTCTTGTGTGATCTACTGTGTCTTACATCTCCTCCTGTGCTATCATTATCATTTCATAGATTATATCTCCATTAACCTTCACAACCTTCACTTACCCACACATAAACATCATAAGTTAAAGCTTGAATATGAGTGATAATACATATTTTGTTGCTTTTATGAGTTTGGGTTAGCATACTAAATACACTTTCCAGATGTATCAGTTTATTGAAAATTCATCAATTAAATGTTCTGTTTTATTATAGTCTGTATAAACTTAAATACTTCATCATATTATCTTTTTTTAATCACTCATTCAATACATCCAAACATAATTTCCCTCCCTTCCCCCTTCATCTACTCTGTCCACTAGATCCACCAGTTCACTGTTTCCATTCAGAAAGGAACAGGCCTCCCAGAATTATCAACCTAATATGGCAAAATAAGTTACAATAAGACTATGTAAAAACCATCAAGCCAACTAATTAGGAAGAAAAGAGACCCAAAAGCTGCAAAGAACTAGAAACACTCCTACTCACAATGTTAGGAGTCCCAAAGAAACCCCAAGCTAAACACACACAGCATGTTTGCAAGGAGTAGTCTCCATGAGTGCCACTTCAGTCTCTGTGAGTCCCTTTGACCCATGATTAATTGATTCTATGAATCTTTTTCTTCTGGTGTCCTTTACCCCTCTGTTCCTACAAGTCTTTATCTTCCTCTTTTGTGTAATTTTCTGAGGTCTGAGGGAAGGGATATGATATAGGTCTCCTGTTGGGACTGTTTCTGAACCTAATACTTGCCTGTTGGTTTCTGTATCTTTTCCTATCAGCTGCTTGACGAAGACTTTCTACTCACAATTGGGCTAGGTGCTGATCTGTGAGTAGAGCAGAATATCATTAAGAATCATTTAGTTAATTTCTTTCTCTCTTAAGTCTCTAGGCTGTCCAACCTCAATTTATTGGTCATTCAGGTAATGTCATACATGGGCTCCCTTTCATAGCATGGGTCTCAAATTAGACCAGTCATTGGTTGATCAGTCCAACAAATGCTGCTCCTCCATATCCTATGCCATTTTGCAGGCAGTATATATTATAAGTTGAAAGTGTTGTGGCCAGGTTGCTGTCATCCCACAACTGGAAGTTTTGTGGTTATAGAAATAGGTCAGTCTGGGCTCTGTATCATCCATTACTAGAAGTACTTACTAAGATCACTCTCTTAGAATTATGGAAGTTTCTACTGCACTAGGTTTTCACACTGCCCCCCCCCAATGCACAGCAATTGAATTTGTATATGCCTATGGGCCCACGAAGTCTCTATGACCTTCAAGAGCCTAAAGAGAGATTATGTGCAAGAGGCAAGATGGCAGTACATTTCAGAGCTATAAAATAGATGGTGTTGATTCACACTTCTGTAGTCTGACTCCTATTAATTTATCTCTGACATATTTAAGCACAGCACAATTTGATAAACACTTTCCACGTGACACTCAATTCTTTTTTTTTTCAAAACAATATTTTTATTTATTCTCCTGGAACATCACATTATGCACCCCAAGCACACTCATTTCCCAGTCTTTGCATGTCCACCCTCACTCTTGTGACCTCACTTACAAATAGAATTTAAAAAAAAATTAAGAAAACAAAACTTCAGTTTGTGTTATCTACAAACTCACTGGTGTGGTAAAACTCTCAATAGCCTGCCCCTTAAATTGAATTACGACGTTCCCTTCCCAAACCCGTACCAGAAGTAATCAGCTGTAGAGAGATAGCTTCAGCATCCTTATCAGGCATCATAAGAGCTCTCTTCAATGGCTTCCTGTCTAGGCTGCTACTTTTGGGGTGGATTGTGGTTAGAGTAGACGTTGTCACAGAGCCTTGAAAATACATTTTTCTCAGTTCTGTGTCTGCAATTATTCATATACCTGTAAAAGTAGCCTCCTTGCTCTTTACAGTCAGCAGAAACATGGACCTCACATTTCCATGCGGTTACTGTCAACAATTGTGTATGTGTAATAAAGCATACAGAAATCTTAAGGAATAAAGTAAGATAAATACAGATCAGATGTCACTACACCAAGATTCTTTTTAAAGTTCCTAAAGATAGGTTCTAAATATTGACTTGTGATAATTGTCTGGGGAATAATCCAATGCCAGAAAAGTCTTTGGATACAGAGTAGAGCAAAGGTTATCAGGCTAGAAAGTACATTAATCACATACAGGCCTGTGGGTATATTACATTTTTTCTCTTGATGCCATAATTTCGTGTGCTTAATATTTCCCATTCCTGTTATAATTATCTGTCATCCCATAGGCTTGTAGTCCTTCTACATATGTGCATATCTGTGACAGAGGTACTTTTGTGTCAACTCGACACAAGGTAGGGTCATTTTGAAAGAGGAAACTTAACTTTAAAAAATGAGCAAAGCAGATGATTTGATGGGGGAGGTCTAAGTTAATTGTAGACATGCCACCCTAAACTGGTGAGCCTGGGTAGTACACTCTACCCCAAGGTTTCTCCATAAGTTCCTGCCAATAGGCCCCTGTCATCTGTCAGGGATGAACAGTGTCATGAAACTTGAAATAAACCTTTTACTTTTTGGTCATGCTTTTTTATCACTCATTTAGAAATCTAAAAGGGAAATTAATAGTATGGATGTCAGAGAAGATATACCACTTCCAAATCCTTCGAAGTCTGCTAGAACATGAGCTCCAGAAGTCTAATCTTGAGCTTTGCACTGCTGAGCTTTTGGTTTACTTTGCTGTGATTATGACTATGCTCTGGTTCTTCCTTCTTTTAATAAGAAGGTAAGTAAACATACTTTGTTATTGTTTGTTTGTTTATATTTAACAAGAACCCTTAGTTGAAAGACTATGAAAATTGAAAGAAATTTTGGAATTTCAATGAGAATTTTGAGTTCTGGAAATATTTTAACTATTTTAGAGAGAATAGATATTCAAGAAAGTCTTGAACTTTGAAAGTGGCTTTGGACATTTTAATAAATGGAAAATGTAAAGTGCTTAAAGATGTTTTTAAAGATGAAGAGTTTTAAAAGTTGATTCTAACTTTTAATTTGATATTAATTACCATATTATTACTATATGAGATTTCAGGGATGAACAACAAAAGAAAGTTTACAGACATCTTTATATGTCAAGTTGATAAGGGATCAATGTTGGTTAGTTTTAGGAAAATGCCAAAAAAATCATTTTGTAGGAAGGAACCTTAAATGAGAAAATGATCTGACAGGATTAGGCTGTGGTGCAATTTCTTAATTGATAATTGATGTGGAGGTGCTCAGGTTATTATGGCTATTGCCAGTCATGAGTTAATGGATCGAGACTGTATTAGGAAATAAGCCTATGAGTCCACTAAATAGTATTCTTCCATGGTGCTACATTGGCTCTTACCTCCAGTTTGCAGATATGTGTTCCCGCTCTTATTTCTTTCAGTGGGGGACAGTAATTTGAAACTTTTAGCTGATATAGATGCTTTCCTCCACAAGTTGCTTTTGGTGATGTTGTCTTAATTTAGTAATAGAAAGCCTAAGATATCATGTGGGCCTGAGTATAGGAATGTATGGATCAAAAGTTAATATTCCTCTGGAATTGCAGGCTAATATTAGCTGTGTGGTGGGTGGTAGGAACTAACTTGTGTCCTCTGCAAAAGCAACACAGGCTCTTAACCACTAAGTCATAATTCTAGCTTATTCAGTCACTAATTATGCTGCATAGTATGGACTCACTATGCCCTTGTGCTTGTAAATGAAGATAGCAGTCACCAAGGGTGTTAGATTTTGTTTCAGAAGATCAAGCACAAGTAAGAAAAGAAGATTCTGGGACCTAAAAGAGTAGAACTTACACGTAAGAAAAGTGTACAATATCTACCTACATATAAAAAAGACAGTTCTCACTTCAGTATTTCACATGGTAAGCTGGTGGTATTGACCATTTTCTACTTACAAACATGAGGCCAACTCAAAATTGAACTCTGAAGAGGTTTAATATTCTGAATTGTCATCACTATTTAGAAGGTACAATCACTTAGTTTCATGGTTTCATCTGTATGATATTAAATGATTATATAATTTTAGTGTTATAACATTAATGGACACAAACATATTTAGAACTATAAAAACAGTTAATATAATAAACTCTTCTCATAATGGATAATAAGTTGACATATACATTGATTTGTATTTTATAAATAATAAGTTGTATTTTATAAATAATAAGTTTGATATTATAGTATTGTCATAAACAGCATACAAAAAAGTTTACACTTTAAAAGTAGTGGTTATGATCTATTATATAATAAAGCACAAAAAGTGAACATACTCATCAGAGTAGCCCAATATAATTGTGTCACTTGGTTGCTCTTTGTGATATACAAAAATTATGTAATTGCTGATGAGGTCTTACCATGATTTGTAATTGGCACTACTTGTTGAATACCTATTTTACTATTTTACTTCTAAAAACAATAAATACTGGAGTATAAATTTTAAATGGTGGGAAATATATTTAAAAATGTGAGTTTTTTAAAAAATGTTCTTTTCATCACTGTATTTATGTTGAATTTATGGGCTTACATTAAGATCTTAATTATGTATATCTCTAGAACACTCAATGATGATTTATCAATCACTGGATATGCACTTCAGTCTTTAGGAAACCTTGCTCTGTCAATCTATTAACAAAAGCTTATTTTCAAGTTCCAAATTAATACAATATTCATAAAATGATAATGGCAAACTTCTACATTGTCCTTTCTCTGAATCTTATTTATCTTTTATATAACTATATCTGCCTTATCTATGATTTATATTCTTATGAAGTGGCTTAATATAGATACATTAATGGTGCTATTGAACAGGATTTAATATGTTATGATTTGAAATATATGTACATATATATATATAAATATATATATGGAGCTGTATAATATCATGAATATGTACTAATGTAGAAATCAGAATTTTCCAACAGTTTTTCATTGATCTTCTTTTCCATTTGTATTCTGCAAGTATTTCAACATGAGTCACTATTTTAGAGGAATCAAATAAAGTAGCATTGTATTTACACAGTAGGTGGTTGGGCAGATGGATGGAGATCTAAGTTCAGAACACCATGGACAACAGTTAAATATTAGAAGTAACACACTGAGGACTGTGGAGAGATTTTTCTAACTCAGTGATTACACTTGCTAAATACCAGTTACTTAATATACATATGTATCTTTATTATGATGTATAAATCTATCCTAGCTTTAAGTTATTTGTTGAGTATAGAACTAATTTTCTTTTTCTAATTTCATGCTTAGAAAGCTTTGTATTGATTCCAATTTTGTTTTCCTTGCTTGTCACCTAAAATGAAAAATTTGCTATACTGACAAACTTCTTCTAGTTCCATTAGCAGTCAAAGTTTTACAGCAAATTAATATGTCTTGCAATTTACTAGAAATAAAATACACACAGTTCTTGCTTATGAAATATGTGGATATTGGAATTACACAGGTTCTCAATTATAATTTGAATAAACTGATACTTGCTTATTTCATTGTTTAGAATATTTAATCTTTTTCATGTTTTTTTTCACCCAATATGAAAGTCATGTTGAAAAGCAGGGACCTCTGACAATAGCCCTCTGTGATTCTATATTGTATTATTGTATTATCTCATTCACCAACTCTGATTTACTCAGTCATTTATGCATTCACTAAGCATTTATTTACTAAGATGTGGTAAAGCTAATAGAACAGAAACAAAGAAAATAGTTTGCTAAAAATATCTCAAGGTTTCCATAAATTGGACAGCCTAAGAGCAAACCAGCAGTATAATGAGATTAGAGTGGAGGACACTTGCTTCTTTTTTGTAGAAAGTGGGAATTTTTAAATAAATATTGCTTACTTTTGGAACATTATTGAGAATCCATGTAAAAGCACAAAGCATAGAGTTTTATAAAACACACTTCAAAGTAAGCACTCTTCCCTCATATATCTCAAGATAATGTAATATAGATATAATTGCTAGTCTCAAGGGTACTATATAATTAGTTTGTATGTTTGGATATAAAAATATACCAGTTTTCAAAAACTATTATTTTTATCTTTTGCAATGATACAGTATAACTTTCAACTGAACTTCACTTAGAAACTACAGTGCTTTGTAAAATAGCTCTTCCGTGTTCTGCTGCTAACTGAACCTCAATCTTTCCATCTTCTAGTGTCTTCTTTACATAATATCCCCAGAGTTTCAACATTTTTATTCCTGTCTTTCCTTTACTCAAGTAGGTTAGTTTTGATGTGCTTTATTTTACAGATGATACTGAGAATTGATTTTCTGCTCTTTCAGAATGCTCATTGTATGTGTCTATTCAAAATCTGTTGATTTGGGTAGGTAGTTTCTGAAATTATTAGAACTTTGTTGTAGATGCATTCCAGAAAGTATTTTCTGTAAGTAATTTGTCCATGAGAATAATTTGACTCCTTCCCTTCCTAAATGTATATTCTTATTTATAGGACCTTAGTACTCCTGTTACTACTCCAAACAATGTACTAAATAGGAGCGTGAAAAGTATACACACTTGTCTCATTCCTGATAGTAGAGCAAATGTTTTCAATTTTTTTCTCTCTCTAGTACAGTGCTGATTATAAGGTTGTGAGTCTTCTCTCTTCTTTTGAGATTAGCTCTTTGTGTTCCTTGTTTCTTTATCTCAAATTCATATATGTTTTGTTTTATCAATGGCATGTTCTGTGTCTATTCTAGCAGTCATATTTAATGATAATCCTGGCTTGACAGAATGACTTTGAGAGTGAACATTTTTTATTTTAGGAATGAGTTGAGGGTATTTGGAATAGTTTTGTAAAGACCTGGTGTCATTGGCTGAAGTTGGCCTGGTCCTGACCTATTTTCTGTTTTAGGCACTAGATTTTTGCTACAATGTTGTTGATCATTGTATAGCTTATTGTATATCTATTTAATCTGTTTATATTCTTTATTAATATTGGTATATTATGTCTAAAAATCAGCCTATTCTAGACATTAGAGATTTTTTAAGTATGTGTTTATTACCTGTTGAAATGAACCACTTTCATTCTAATTTTATTAATTTGTGTCTTTTGTTTTGGTTATTTTGTCCAAGGGTATTTTTTTCTTGTTTATCGTTTTGAAGAAGCAAATATTTATTTCATTGATTCTTTGAATTTTTCTTTTAAATTCCATCTCATGAATTTTTACCCTTATATGTATAATTTGTTTCTAACAAGAATTGTGTTGATCCCTCCTGGAAGGCATCACCCTCCCTGAGGAATGGGGGGGGGGTTGGGATGGGACGTTGGTCAGGGGGCATGGGAGGAAGCAGAGAGAGATGGAAGTATGGATGAAGAGGATACTGGGATTGATATATAAAATAAGAAAAATATAAAAAATAAAAAAAAGAATTTTAAGTGTGCCTTCTTATCCATGGCTCTGAAGTATATATCATTTATTTATGTTTGATTTCTTTAGTTTAAATTTTTGAATTGACATATATTGATGATCTTTTGTTCATGACAGGATCTCATCTAAAAGAATGAACAAAAAAGTGAAAGTAATGAATTTTAATATTATTTGGTACAACTAATATTACAGTTTACCAGTACAATAGACCCTAGATTATCAGTTATTTTAACAACAAATGTTATTTCAAAAATGTATTACTACACTGTACTGTAGATTATTTGTTTCTGGTTTTTTTTTTGTTGTTGTTTTTTTTTTGTAACTTGTTTGACAAATGCTGGCCATTATCAATATTAAATAGTGTAACACAACCTCGCTCATAATAAAAGAGAAAAATTCAAAATTTGAGAATAATTTTCAGTAGGAATTAGTATTCTCAGGCCATATTAAAGTGATAAAAGTTATTAAATGATATATTTCTACTTCCAAGGAAATCCATATTTAAGTACCAGTAAATAACTATAGATATAGGAAGGTAACATAGCAGATTTCTAGGATGCATAAACTTCTTGGTTTGAACATCAATACTAGAAAAATAGATGTAATTCATAGAATATTAATTTCATACAAATGAAATAACATTTTCTAAAATCAAGATATTTTTTGTTTTATTTTTTATAAAATGTTTAATTTTTTTCTTCTCTTAGTTCTTGGGCAATATTATACAATGTATTATTACCACATCATCCCTTCTCCCAACTCTTTCCAGTTCTATATTCCCAAATTTTGTGCCTAAAAATCATTGTGTTAGTTTTTTATCCACGCTCTACTCCAAAGTGTGTTGCCCGAATAATTTGATCATCTGGCTTCCACTAGATCATGGTTGACCTGTCAGAAACAGCATGTTTAAAGAAAATTGACTGTCATTCTTCTTGAAGTTTTCAATAACCAAGTGTG
The DNA here is from genome assembly GCA_030556225.1 of Cricetiscus sungorus. Taxonomy (NCBI): domain Eukaryota; kingdom Metazoa; phylum Chordata; class Mammalia; order Rodentia; family Cricetidae; genus Cricetiscus; species Cricetiscus sungorus. The sequence continues at coordinate 92,482,886 of JANBXA010000730.1, forward strand.
CATAGGATCAGAGTATGATTTGATGCCTATCTCCCCTTTCTGTGCTGAGGTTTGTTCTTAATTTAGTTTAACAGGCCTTTCATGTGATGTCATAACGCAGGTGAGATCAAATGTGCAGCTGCCCTGTTGTGTATGGAGGATACTCTTCTCTTGCATTCTTTTATGGCCTCTGCATTTTACATTCTTTCTGCTTCCCATTATGTATTAATCCTTGGATCTTGGAAGGAGAAGATGCTAATATGTATGCCACTTGGACTAAGCATTTTTCTGTCTTTTATTCAACACTGTTTGTCACTTCTAAGTTTCTCTGTTAATCAGCATTTATTACATATACATTAGATACTACATATACTATATGATAAGAATTTAGAAATGTATTAATATATGGATATAACAAATTATTTTGATAATTTAAAATTATATCCATTTAGCAGAATAATAACAATAATAATAATAATAATAATAATAATAATGAACCTCTCCCCTAGGACCCATAATGTGTTCAGCCAAGGGTTCTTGGCCATGAAAATGGATGAAGGTATCGGTTTCAACCAGTGGAATGAGGTTTATATCTAATTGGAAAGTGGTGGTTATAATTGCACCAGGGAGCATGTATTGGCAGGACAGTTATTGGTGTAGCTCATGAAGTTCCCAACTGGGTATTTCATTCTTTTTCTATTCTGATAGTGTACCTTCTAGAAGTATAACATAAGACCAATAGAGATTTAGTTTGGAGGTCTTATAATGAATCACTTAATCATTCTAGTTTTCTAAGATATCTAACTTGACTGCATGTGTCACAACAGATGAAGGTAATGAATATCCTCCTGGCTTCACTCCAACTAACCTATTCAAGAATTAAAGTAAGAACAAAACCATATAAATGAAAATAGGACAAAAGACTGTGAGTTACCTTTTTTTTATTTAAGTCTCTGCCACCTGTTTTTGAGCTCCTGAACCTTTGTACAAATATTATGAAAATATTTAAACCTGAGGCATATGAAAGTCAGTAAGCAAGAGGAATCATATTTCAAAGTAAAACAAAGCAAAAAAAAGAACTATTAATTCCTGACATCACAGATTTGTCCTTATCCAACTGTAAGGATATTGCTTTATATCGATAAAAATAGAAACCAAACTATGGTACCATTTTTTTTGAAATAACAAATCATTTGCAACAATTTTATTATTAAAATAAATTACAGCTTTGATTGTGCATTTAATAAATGGCAACTAACAAGCTTGGAAGCACTGGAGATGAAATATAAAAACTTAATTATTTAAAAATACATGAAGGAAGGAATAGAGCTCAACTAGTTAGAGTAAATTGATGCATACAGATATTATTTTCACTCAGCAATAACTTGCCAGTTAGCCACCATTGTAATCATTAGAGGAATACCTACCAAATACTTTTCCAATCATTTTACTTAAAAATTTTGTTGACAGAACACTTTCTATTTTCATATTCTTTAACATATATAAAATAAGTACATAGTGGAACATATGGTAAATTCTTAAGCTTCAGAATCTGAAAAGAAATTAGTTCACTCTTTTTTTTCTTATTTCTTTCCTGTGTATAACTTCTCTTCTACTTTCAAATCATTGTTCAACGCTGTTGTACAACAATTGCCTGTGAATTGAAACATTTCCTCATTGAAAGTAGAGACAAAATTCAGAGATTTGGAAATAAACAAGCTTTTCAAGAGCTGAAACTTTTAAGATTCTCCAGTCTATTCCTCACTATTTAGAAAGCCATGAACAGCTGTTAGCAGAGAAGACTTTGCTCTGACCTGTGGAGAGGCTTTCAAGATGTACTGGGATCTCAAGAGATTCAGCATATATGTGCTGTCACCCCAACAAGCTAGGGTACTTTAGTGGTAAAGCCAATATTTAATTGTCATGCTTTTCTAAGGAATCCCTCACTTACTCTCTTGCAAATAACCCCGACAAGTTCACAAAGCTAAATTTGAGTTGTAAACATTTGTTTATTCTGTCTTCAGTTCCTTATTTTGGTTGAATAGACATTGGTTCACATCTGATCAGGCAGTGTCACACAATAAAATCTTTCTTATTAAAAAAAAATCTCAGTTTAAAATCATAATCTATTTTAACATAGTATTATCGGCAGTTGTCCACATTGTTAAATTCAGAGTAATTCCAAACAAAGTAATAAAATTCATATTTTATATGTTTATAAAAACATATGTTTATAAAAACATTTCATGAAAATCCTCCCTAAGTCTTTACATCAAAGGGACCCAATGTTGCAAAACCCCCTTATGTTTCTTGTCAAATTGACCAATAAAAGATTATATCATAAATTACCATTTTAAGTGGTTTTTAATTCAAATTTACTTTCGGTTCAAAAAAAAAAATCATTCACCACACATAGTTCTATCTAGTGGGAAGAGATATTATTTATTGTTTTCCTCTAGTCTACAAATATAGAGTGTACATATGTGTGTTCCTATGTGCTTTTGTAAGTGTGCATACATGAACAGAAATGAATGTGGAAGGACAAGATTGAATTTTGAATTTTCCTTAGTTATTCTGTAGAATATTTATTTGAATCACAGACTCTCAGTTGAATGCACAGCTCACAAACAAGACTTGTCTGATTGACTAGCTCACTCCAAGGGTCCCATAACTCTGCCTTCTTATCACCAGGATTGATGGTATTTCCCGATATGATCCAACATTTTCATGGGTTCTGGTATCTAAACTTTGGTCTTCAGACTTGTATTGAAAGCACTGGAACTCATAAGACATCTCCCAGTTCCCCAGGAAGACTACATCTTGCCAAAATAATTTAAGAGCATCCCATATCTAACTGACAAATTATGAACTGAGCTATGAATTCTTTCTTCATTACTGACCATAACCAAGTTTCACACAGAATTCTGGAAGTTCTCTGACCAAGGAAGTGCAGGAACAGCAGCACTATTGAATGCGATCTCCCCAAACAGCTGTCTCTCATATGTTATCTGGTTGTTCTCAGTGGGTAGTTATGTTATACCACTTTCATCTGGAATGGTTTATTAAGCTGTTGCTATAAATTGATGATCAATAATTTAACACATCTGTCAACAACAGGTCATGTTTGGCAGTTTAGTAGGGTATCAAGTAAATATGGTTAGAACCTCTGTGTGGAAAAGATTCAAAAGAATATTTTCTTTTGGTAAAAGATTTTTGAAATTTGTATAGCTTCTTGATATACAAATATTTCATATTGTCATTTTGGTTTGAGTTTCTCAAGTAATACATTCCTGTGTACACTGTGCTGATACACCCTCACAGCTCTTCTTTCTCTAGGCCAGTAGTTTTCAAACTTCCTAATGGTGGCCACAAATATAAATTATTTTGTTGCTACCTCATAATTTCTAGTTTCACTAATGTTATGAATTGTCATGCAAATATCTAATGTACAACACCTATGGCATTATGACCCTCAAGTTGAGAACCACTGCTGTAGGTTCTATCTAAAGTTGCCTATCTATCTCTGTAATATTTTTTAGTAGTTGTACTTAATTTTTTAATTTTTTTTCACATTTTACATATCAATCTCAGTTTCCTCTCCCTCCCAACCCTCTCATCCTCCCATGCCTCCTTGATCCCCCCTGCCATCCCATTCCCCACCCACTCCACAGGGAGGGTAAGGTATTCCAGAAGAGATCATCAAAATCTGCCAAGTCCTTTTGAATATGGCCTAGGCCCTCCGGTCTCTAGGTTAAGGGCGTATTCCTCCACAGGGAATGTGCTTGCAAAGTCCTTTTGTGCACCAGGGATACATCCTGGCTCCACTGTCATAGATCCCATAGACTGCCCAGGCCTTTTACCTGAGACCCATGATTTGAGGGTCTAAGTCAGTACAATGCTGGTTTCCCATCTATCAGTCTGGGGTCCATGAGCTCCCACTTGTTCAAGTCAGCTGTCTCTGTGGGTTTCAGTAGCCAGGTCTTGACCCCTTTGCTCATCACTCCTCCCTCTCTGCAGCTGGATTACAGGTGTTTGAATGAGTGTTTAGCTGTGGGTGTCTGCTTCTGCATCAGTACTAGATAAGGGCTCTGTGGCATATAAGGTAGTTATCAATCGCATTATCAAGGAAGGTCATTTAAAGTAGCCTCTACACTATTGCTCAGATTGTTAGATGGGGTCATCCTTGTAGGTCAGTGAACATTTCTCTAGTGTCAGTTTTCTCTTCAATCCTATAAGAGCACCATCTATTATCATTAACTCTTTTCTTGCTCTCATCTATTCATCTCCCGACTCAATCCTCCTGGTCTCTCATGTTCTACTCTCCCCTTGTCTTCTTCCCTTCTCTTTCTCCTTACTCCAATTCCACTCACTGACCCCTCCCAATATGCTCAAGGAGATGTTTTCCCTTTCCCCTTCTGTGAGGCACCTTGTATGACTCTCTTAGGCTCCTCCTTGTATCTTAGCTTCTCTGTTGGTGTGAATTATAAGCTGACGATTCTTTGCTCTATGTATAAAATCAATATATGAGTGAGTACATACCATGATTCTCTATTTGTGACTGGTTTATCTCACTCAGGATGGTTTCTTCAAGTTCCATCCATTTGTTTATGAATTTCAAGTTTCTATTTTTTTGTTTGTTTTTGTTTTTTCCTCTGAGTAGTACACCATTGTGCAAATGTAACACATTTTTATCCATTCTTTACTTGTGGGACACCTAAGTTGTTTCCAGGTTCTAGTACTCAACATCCTTAGCCAGTGGGGAAAGGCAAATCTGAGATACCATCTTACTCTAATCAGAATGCCTAAAATCAGAAACACATACCAAGTGATTTAAAACAGTCTTTGTATGATTACACAGTTTGAGAAGCTTTACACTCACTCTTGGGTCTGAGTTCTTACCACTTTTGGAAATTGAATGGAAAATATTAAATAATTTAGATTAGTCATAACCCTGTCTTGTTTGGTGTATACCAACTTGTGGTGCAATATTGTCCTTAAATATCCTATGGTTGGTTTAATATAGTTCAAGACATACTAATAGAGTGACCAATTAGGTACTAGCCATTTTATTTATACCTACCTCTATTTTGGTTAATTACTTTGACCTAGTATCCCTGGAAGATATTTTCTTGTGTACTTCTCTTAAATTGTCTGAGAACAAAAAGAGTATTGCTACATCTCTTAAATATATAAAAGAGTATTGCTTATTTTATTTTGTTGTTGTGAAGAAAAATCTAAAGAAGGAAAGATTCATTCTAGCTATCCATATTCATTTGGTTCACTGTGATCAAATTGCTCATAATGCTGGCAAAAGCATGTTGGAAGGGAGAGATACTCATTTTGTAGAGAAGCCAGGGGTAAGCAGAACATTTCTTGTCCCTGGACTCACAATTCCATATTCCCAATGTCTTTATTCTCCCGACTGTATCCCATCTCCTAAAGTTTCCAGCACCTCCCAAAATAGCAGCACCAGCTGGGGATCAAACCAGAGCACATTACCCTGTCCTCTACATAACAAAATGTTTACTGTGAGTCCTTTCAAATAATTGTGAGATGCTAGCAACCCAAACACATGCAAGTTTCTTTCTTGGTTTTGAACAAAATTAGTAACACCAGACCTCAGTGTATATTTTATGGATGAGTGAATCTGTTCTACTGATTACCCTGCATTCTGGTTCAGCATCTACAACACACTCTAAAAGGAAGCAGATTAAAATAGGAAATGTTTATTTTGGTACACAATTTCAGTCCAATGTCATTTGGCCTCCTGTGTTAGGACAGAACATTATTTTGGCAGGACTGTATGTGGGGTGTGGCTGTTCACTCCATAGTGAAGAGGGGAGAGATTATAGAATTCCTTTGTCATATAAGTTGTTTGTTTTTATTCCAGACTGTTGAATTGTCTGACTGTATAATGAAAGTTTTTCTTCTTTAGTCCTTAGCTGAGCTTTTTTGATTACTTTCTCTGCTTCTATTTCCAGGGTGTGGTATGTTTCTATTTGCTATATTAAATGGCAGGAAGCACATCTAATTAATTCACTTGATCAGATACCTTTCATTACACATAGACTGAATAGAAAAAGTTTAATTAATGCATGTGACTAGTATATTTATTTAACATATCGAGAATTTTAAGTTCATATAACCTCAGAATCACTGGGCCATTTGACCCAAGTTGCTTTTGGATCATATACTGTTTATTGCTAATTCACTCTAACTCAGAGTTCAGAATGAAATGTTGAGGGCCTGGGCATCAATTGTAGATGAGTTCTTTAACCAAATGTTCAAAGTAAATTGTTAGGTCTTTTTTCTCTATACATAATTGTCTAAACACATTGATAGCAAAACTCTTGGGTGGAGGAAACTGGAGAATTGACACTAAGTGTTTGTTCTGGAGTTGCTATTTCTTCCTCTTGAAATTCTTACTGCTTCTCTAGGTAATTAGTATGTCTGAGGCCAAAAGTAACTCAACTCTGAGTGCTTCAGAAGTAACTTTTTCTATGTTTTTAATATCTTCCTTGATCATTAACACTTTATTAACTGAATCTCTCTTTTATCTGTTTGACTCTGATGAATGAATAATTTCCTCATTAACTGTGCACTCATCTTGCCCTCAAAAAGATTATGTAAGATTAACAAACTCTATAGTTTTTGTAGGCCTACCTTTTCTGACTGTCATTGATATTTTGTATCACATATGATAGCACAGTCTACAAGGATTCTCAGTATATAATCTCTATTTTTTCCCAAAATGATACCACTTAATATCTGTTCTTAGAGATGGTTTATTTTTGGAAGTGTTGTTTTAAAAATAAGCAAGTTTTAATAAAACAAACATTGACATTTGTAATAAAGTTGATCCGTTATAATAAAAATTTATCTTTCTGACGTGGTAAATATGAATTCTCTAAGCCCTCCCTTGAGCATAATACATTCATGTTTGTTTCTACCTTGTACAGAATATTTCTGGTAGTTAGTGTTCCCAGACATTACATTCTTCCTGCCACCACCTGCTAGTAAAAACTGGAATTCCTATCTCCTTATGTGTAAGTGTTTTCTGCAATTATTCTAGAAAATGACCCTAAATTCAGTGGCTTAAAAACAAATCCATTGCCTTAGACTTCTGTAGAACAGCAGAAAACAAAGTATCTTACAAGGCATTCACAAAACTAATTGCATTATTTTTGAAAGGTACACTGTATAATCTGTTTGCTTGACTGTTTATCTTCAAGATATGACCTGTTTTCAGGACTAGACTCTTAACTTTCATGGTCCAACCTTAAATCCAGAAAAAGATAAAGCCCAACCACAAGCATTACTATCTTTGTAGATCACCTACATTGCAGTTCTAGGATCTTTCACAATCATATGATGCCTTCTTGCATACTTTGGAAATTTTTCTAATTTAAATGTCAGCTGATTAAGATTTTTTTTTCATTTTTATATTGAAAATTTTTTTCACATAACACATTCTGATTATAATTTCTCCTCCATAAACTCTTCTCATATCTCCTCGTGTGCCTTGGAAAACTCGGTCCTAAACAATATGTTTGCATCAAATACCTTCCCTCAGGGTTCAGAGAACCTTGAAGAAAAACAAGCAGAAAGATTTCTAAGAACCAGTGTGGTTAGAATATGCCAAAGAAATAAGAGTTTCTAAAAGAGCAGGACCAACATACATATGACCTCACCGAGACTGTGATCTGCTTGGGTCTGTAGCAAACAGGATCTTCAGCACCGGGATAAGTTCAAACAAGCCCTAGTCTCCAATGCAAAGCTGTCTCCAGTTGGTAACCATCCACTAATGAAATATAGTATTCTCAGTGGAGTCTCACTGGGTATAGAGTCCACTATGAAATCCAAGTTCTAGGCTTTCAAGTAGGTAGTCAACAAAAGCAAAGGATATGGTATATTTGGAGGTTATTTTTATTATGATTTTATTTATTTACTTATTTATTGTTTTGTCTCATAATGCTTTGTCAACTTTTTGTTTTTATTTTTTTAATTTAGCTTATATATTATGGTTTTTAGTTTGGGTTTCATGGGATTTCTTTGTGTGAATGCATATGCTGTTTTAAATCTTATTCTGCTTTGTTTTCATTTTATTTCTTATTAGATATTTGTTTGTATTCTAATTAGAGAATGGGGGCAGTTGATTGGTAATCTGATGCTTTCTTCCCTAGCCCAGTAAGCAGCTGTCAGTCTCAAAATCTGATAAACAATATTAACATCTTCATTTTTATTTCCTCCTTTGTGATAGCCTTTAATATTCTATAGGTAGGTCATCTTGGATTGCTAGTATTCTACATGTCACAATCAGTTCATTCTGTTTTAGTCCATTTCTAGTGATCTTCCTAGCCAAATTCCTGAACATTGATTCTTTTAACCTCCTTTGGAGGTCTGATAATTTTCAAATAAACATTGTGCCTCAACTTAATCTCACACTGTCTACTCATGGTAGGAGATGAAAATTCCATTGCTCACTACCAGAAACAGCTTTAAGCCTTCATTATTTCCAGTGGATTTTTTTAAGGATCAACCATTCTGAATCTGTTGCTTTATTTTCCCAAAGCAATCAAATTCAGCAGTTTTACTGTGTCTAATATGACTTTCACTCTCAAAAGTCTCATATTGTGCATAAACATCATTCATTCCCATCAGTTATTTCATCTCCTGTCCTCACAAGCACAGGTTTTAAGAATTGTACTTCCACCTTGAACAATATGTATTCATGTTCCATACAGTAGTTATTATATGGTTAATTCCATTGATGAGTAGTGTGATAAAATTCAAAACTCCAATAAGTTGTATTTTCTCTTAGAACAATGCTAGACTAACAGTACAAATTATCCATGAAAATAAAATCTACATAGCAGCTTAGAGTGTAGGAGATATTTTAGGATAATATTGGAGAAGGCAGAAAGAGTGTAAGAGGACAGCAGAATAACAATGCCCTCTAAATCAGTGGTTCTCAACCAGGGAGTTGCAACCCTTTAGGAGCAGAATTACCCTAGCTTTGGAGTGCCATATAACATACTCTGCATATCAGATATTCACATTGTGATTCATGACAGTAGCAAATTACAGTTATAAGGAAGCACCAAAAACAATTATATGTGTAGGGGCCACCAATACAAGAGGAACTGTATGGATTGCATCATTGGGAAGGTTGAGAACTACTATTTTAAATCAACTGAACAAAGCTCATGCGAACTCAAGGAACTGAAGCCATATGCACAGGTCAGCACCAGGTCTTCTGCATGTATATTACATATTTTATTTTAGTAATTTTCTGGGACTCCAGAGTTTGTGAACAGGTGAGTTTCTGATACATGTGCCTTCTCTTGGAGCACTTCCCTTTGTATGTTTTCCTTGTTCAACTTCTACATGATGATACTTGTTTTATGTTACTATACATCATAAAGCTATGTCTTGTTATTATCTCTTGGAAGCCCGTTCTTTTCTAATAGGAGACAGAAAGGCAGTGCATCTGGCTGTGATAGTAAGAAGATAAATTGGAACTCAGAGAAGTAGAGGGAGGGGAAAATAAATTAGAGTATACAGTACAAAAGAACCATATTTCGGGGCTGAAATAATCTCTCAGCCCAGATACAGAGAGGAGGGCCTAGGAACTTCTCCAAATGATGCGACAGACTTTGATGATTCCCCATGGAAGGCCTCACCATCCCTGGGGAGTGGATGGAGGGTAGGATTAGGGAATCAGTAGGGGGCATGGAGATGATGGGAGGGAGGGAGAAATGGGGTTGATACATAAATTAAGATTGTTTCTAAATTAAATAAAAAAATAAATTAAAAATTAAACTCTGAAAAATATTTTTGATTCATGGGCATAGTGGATTATTTTCATAAAATAAAATAGCATAATCTTGGATTTGCTTTTTGAAACACAAGCGAGTTATAAATAAATGTGCCAGAAAATAAAATGAACAACCTGAATTTAAAAAATCACACAAAAGCCCTTGAAGTATTCTAAAAAGGCACACAATGGATTTATTTTGCCAGATCCCATACCCCAGAAATAGCAAGTTCTGAAGGGCATTATGGATGAAGAGAAAATGAGAAAATGAATAATCTTTATTGTAGATGTTTGAAACTGTATTCTACCCTCTTGATCTCTGTTCTCCCTTTAGTCTCTCCATTTATGTTTTAGCAATAAAAAGTCATACAACTCTAATATAGAGCATCTCAAAAAATAGAGATTTCACACATTTAATTGTCTGAATAAGAGAAAGTCTGAAAATAATATTTTTGCTTCAAAACATGGAGAAAACAAAATGATGAATAAAGGCAGGATGCATGAGATAGTAGCTATAAATGTGTAATTTATAAGTTTTTTATAAGTGAATACTGAGTTTTAACTTTCTAATATCATTAAAGTTGTTTTCTCACGCTAAACACAAGATGAATTGTTTTCTAATATTTTCCCATAAAAACCCCTTTGGAAATTTTCCATTATCAGTTTATTTTTTTATTTCTTATGTATATAAATAAGCACATACTATAGAAGGTAAATGAATTTTAGGTAGGTGTCAATATTCTACTCCCTTTATTAATTATCTATATCCTGAGAAGAGATTGCCAAAGCTCTAGAGTATTCTATAACCTAGATGTTGCTGTTAACCTCCTGGATGAGACATTGGGTTAAGTAAAACCACTTGTGACTCCAGCTTGATAGATATAAGATGCTTATGACCTCTGTGGGCAGCTGAAACCACATGCACATACTCATTTCCCAACACATTCTTAGAAAATGTAAAACATGAGATTGAAATATTTTCAATTGATTCAGGCCAAGTTTTCAGTTTAATCTCTAACTCTTTGCTTTTGTAACCACTTATAATTATCATATTCAGGAATAGTTTCACACTTTTACCTTCTAATGAATTTACCTTCTATTTATGCTAATAAGAGAGGTCATCTGAATGTGATTATTATTTAAATATCTGTAAAATGGTAGTTTCAAAAACAGTATGTAGAGATGAACACACTTTAAACACACTAGATTGCTTTTCTTTGTTTATGCATGTCCACCATTTACGCCTTGCTATTTTATAGCGGCCACTCCCAAATTATTTTTCCTAAGGCTCATATAACTTCCTCTTTCCTCCATCACTGTGCTAAAATCAAGACATTGCAATGTAGTAAAATAAAAGGTATCTTTTAGTATAACTAATGGGAGTGATGTTGATATATATATATATAGACAGAGAGAGGACATAAATCCCATTATGTGTAAAATAATATTGGTGGGCAATGTTTTGCTCCTGAAGCTTTTCATACAGATTTCAAGGTTTATACTAGTAACAGTGCTTTGAAAGTGAAGATATAATAAAACCAAAAGCAAAATACTATGCAACATTATTATTTTGATTTAATTATTATTGAGTATTATTAATTATTAAGAATTGTGAGTTTGATTTAATAATGCACTAAGATGTTCTGAATATTTCCATAAATTTGATGTGTGAGTTTTTAACTTGTGGGTTTTTATCTACATATTATCACTGATTATTGAATAGTCTATTTAGAATTTTAATTTAGGAATTACTTTCTAGTAAATCATTACTTTCAAAATGTGGAAAATAATCAGAACTTGATTAAATCATGTACTAAAGACAAAAGTAATCCATGTGTGATTTCAGACTATGATGGAAGCATCATCCAACAACTGTTCTAAAGCATGCCTTTTAAACCACTGTATCCTCAGAAAGAATCCTATGACATATCCCTTTTGGAAGCCTTTAGAAAGCCAACTCACATCTTGATCTCTTCAGGCAAAGCAGCATTTCTTGACACAGTGCCGTTTCAAGAGCAGTCATTTGCAGTATCTGCAAGTGTTAAGAGTGGCTTTATATATTTGAAGTTTTTATTTAAAATATGTTTATAAATATATAATTACTATGGTTCCTTTCTCAAACTCCTCCCAGATCCTCCTTACTTCACCTTTCACCCCAAACCCAGAGCCTTTTTTTCTTTCTCTATACAAACAGGTTCAAAAAAAAAAAACCTTTGTTACATTAATTCTTTGTTTTGTTTCCTAGTTATTCTACTTTATTGTTTTCAGCTCTCAATTTGATTAGTTTCTGGTATCCACTCCTCTGGGCGTGGGGTGGGGAGGGTGAGTTAGATTCTTTTTGTTCTAGAGCTTTCAGTTGTGCTGTTAATCCTCTAATGTGATTATTTTCCAATTTTTATGTCAACATTTAGTGCTATCAACTTTCCTCTTAGTACTGCTTTCAAAGTGTTCCAGATATGTGGGTGTGCTGTGTATTTATTCTCACTGCATTCTAGGAAGACTTTAATTTCTTTCTTTATTTCTTCCTTGATGCAGGTGTGGTGCAATTGCACATTGTTCAATTTGTAGGGTTTCCTGCATTTTGTGTTATTGCTGTATTCTAGCTTTAAACCATGGTAGTCTGATAAGATACACGTAGTTTTTCCAATTTTTTTCCCTATTGAGGTTTGTTATATTGCTGAGTATGTGGTTGATTTTAGAGAAGGTTCCATGTGGTGCTGAGAAGAAAGTATATTTTATGTTTGGATGGAATAGTCTATAAATGTCTGTTAAACAATCTAAGCAATAATGAAGAAGCTACCTTAAATGTCCTTCTCTGATAGTGAGATTGATGATTACCTTCTATGCCATCCTTAGAGCCTTTATCCAGTAGCTGATGGGAGCAGAAGCAGAAATCCATAGCTAAGCACTGAGCCCAACTCCTGGAATCTAGTTGCAGAGAGAGAAAAATAATGAGCAAAGGAGTCAAGGTCATGCTGGAGAAACACACAGAAACGGCTGACCTGAACAAGAGGGAGCTCATGGACCCTAGACACATAGCTGGAAAACCAGCATAAAACCAACCCAAATACCCTGAATGGGGGTATTAGTTAGTTGGCAGTCTATGGAGCCTCTCATAGTGGATTAGTAATTATCCTTATTATATGAATGGACTTTGGGAGCCCATTCCACATAAAGGGATATTCTCTCAGCCTAGACACATGAGAGACTGGGCCCTGCTCCAAATAATATGACAGACTTTGAAGATCCCTCATGGAAGGCCTCACCCTTCCTTGGGGAGCAGATAGGGGATGGAATGGGGGTTGAAAGATGGATAGGGGTGGAGGAGAGGGTAAGGGAATTGGGACTGATGTGTAAAACAAGCTTATTACAAATTTAAATTAAAAATGTTATCAAAAAGTAATAATATAACAATAGATTATGTAAAATCAAAACAAGTGAGATAGGACAAAACATGCGAACAGAAGAGAAGAAAGAGCATAGGGAAAAGCTCAGGAAACCCTATAAAGGCCGACACTTTCGCACATTTTGTCATGTTTAATCACTAAGCCATCCATGTCACTGACATCATGTGGTGTGGCATAAACTGGCAGATGCCTAAGTCCAGAGTCAACTGTGGAAGGAAAATTCCCTTTGCCTTTTTTGTATTGCCTTTGTGATAAAATTTTGCACAGGTTTCCTGAATGTCTGCTTCCTAGCAGTCAACTGAAACTGAAACCCTTACTTTAGTCAACAGAATTTCCATAGGAAATGTTGCATGTTTATGACAAAACAGATGTCTCACACTGTCCCTTCATCTTCTCACATCATGTGTGTCTTCTGACAGCATTCTGGTTCTGAATATGACAACGTGGCCCCACACAAGCCTGATACACATTGCTTCAGAAGACTACAGGCCCCTTGAGTTTCCTCAGAGATGCAGCCTGGTCTTAATTTTGTTCTTGTTTTCTGAGTTGTTTTCTTCTCACTCTTTTCCTGAGCTGAAACATAAACAAACATACAGGAGGGACAGAGCTAGACTGTGAAAGGTATGACCCCCTTAACACATACATCACACACAGACTTGCAGAAACTCACAGAATTCTAAACAACATATTAAAGAAATTCTGCTTATCACATAAATTTCAATATATAAAATTGCTAGCAATTGTGTCAGTCTTGGAAATGATAATGATTTGGATAATTTTATTCTTCAAGAGTGACATAGCAACATTTGTAAATGATCAAATAGAATGAATATATTAAGCCATTCTTGTATGACATCAAAAGAATTAAACATTAAAAAATTAATATTTTTTTCTTCCTAGCCAGCTCAGAGACACCATTTGTGCGTTGCTAGTGAATGTGAAGTAATGCTGATATCTGGCAATGGGTATTTTCAACTTAAGTGCACCGTGGTCCAGGTAAAGTTTCCTCCCCTTGGTTGTTTGAGTTCTCTTCCCCAGCATACTACCCATTCCAGGGTTAGTGAAGTATGCTTTTTAACAAATGTCTTTTGCCAAACTGCTGCTTTTCTCTAAATGTTTGTTCTTCATATTTTTTGTGTTTTCTTTTGTTTTTTATTGGTGAAGACCTTGAATTGGTATGCTTTTACCAAGACTGGTTACAGTATAAAGCTAAGACTGAATATTTTTTCTCATAAGAATACTAATCCAGGCAAAATAAAAAATATGTTCAGCTCCCACATGGAAAAAAACAATGAGATCTTAGAGAGGGTGACAAGGATGAATTGCAGGTGTGGGGGCAGCTTAGGAGAGGGTAGAGAAGGGAGATGAAGAAGCAAATGGATAAAGAATAATCAAAGGAGTAAACAATTTAATTATATTTAATGTAATATATATCAAATAATAATAAGCTATGTTACATAAATTTAATTTATCTTTACTAACTAAAACTTCAGATTTTCTATGGTTTGGACTTTTATCAAACTATTGTTTAAAACTGTTTTCAGCTGAAAGATTAACTTGCATGTTATTAATAGAGCAAAAACAGATTTATAAAAGTGAGTTTCAATCATCTGGGATATGAGTTGAACTTCAGATTGTTTATTTCTAAGGAAAATAAATATGTGTGTGTGTTTTATGTGTATATAATGCATGCATACAGAATAGCAAAGACTTATGAGCTGTTTACATAATGATTTCTAAATAAAACTTTGACTAGGACAAAAATTAACATGAGCACAATGATGACAGGTACTGTCATTTTTGGTACAGCTGCCGTGTGTTCAACACATGATATCCTTAAATTAATCCGTGGTGGAAATAAAGCAAAAGCTCTGTAGACCAGTCTGGCCTTGAACTCACAGAGACTTGCCTGCCTCTTCCTACTCAGTGTTGGGATTAAAGTAAGTTACCATCACCCAGCCTTTCTTGAATTTCTTAAGTAACAATTTATTTGCTCATGTCAGTGTTTTCTTATTTCTATTGCATATTTTTATGTACTTTATGTATTTTTCTCTTGTCTGTCTTTCTTATTGTATTAGTACAAATACCTACTCCTCACTATGACTTACAGAGTATTGAATCACATATTTTGGGATGCACAGTTTTTGGATGGCTGAGTTATGACAACCTCAACTTCACATAAATAAATAAACAAACAAATAATAAGTGGTTGTCGGGGTGGTGTGAAATTGAAGCATCCCTTGCATGCTTGTGGATTTCAAAACTTTTTGCACTATTTAGGAACAGTATAAAACATTCAGGGTTGTAGCTTTGTTGGAGGGAATGTGTCACTAAGGGTTTCTTTGACGGGAACAATTTGTAGCCTTGCCCCACTATGCTCTCTGCTTCAGGTTTGCACTTAAGATAAAATCTCTATGTTTCTGACATGGCAGCCAAACCTGACGCATGCTGTCATGCTTCTCTACTATGATTACATCTTAGTTCTCTGGAACTGTAAATCACACTATACTATCTTCCTTAAGTTTTTCTGGTCATGGTATTTTATCATATAAACACAAATCACTAATACAGGCATAATAAGCTGCAGTACTAATTTGGGAAAAATACAATTTGTTGAAGCAAGTGGAAAATGAAATTAGCTAAATGCTGTTGTATTTGCTTATGAATCTGTTGCTCATATTAAAAAGATCATCATTTGCATTTACTTCTTGCCAGACAGAATGATGCCTTAAGTTTATGGAAAGTACATTAATTCAGAGTTATCACCAGATTTGAAAGTCTATCCCCCCTTTCTTTGTTAATTGTGATAAAATGATTCTACAGATATCAGTCTTTGGTCACTCAAACTATATTTTATATACAAACAATATGTTATCAAGCTGTTGTTCATGACTCCTTTGAGGTTGAATGTCATATATTTACACTATGATTCATAACAATAGCAAAATTAAAGTCATGAAGTAGTAATGAAATAATTTTTGTTTGTGTTCAATATAACATGAGGAACTATATTAAAGGAAGCTTGAGAAAGTATGTTCTACAGAGGATAGTTTGTCTGATTGGAAAACATTGCATGAATCTCAATACTCATAGGCTTAGAAAGAAAAATGCTAAATGTTCTCTTTTATGATAAAATCTTACCTTATAATTTTGTATCCAGGGAGGACTAAATAAAGTAAAAGGATTGAGAAAGGGCCCGGTGAGATTAGAAAACAAAAGATAATTTTAGGGAGGTGCAGAAGAACTCAACAAAAGTAAATTGAAGGTGGATTGGTGAGGCAAACAGATATAGATGGGAACAAAAACCTAGAAAAATGGTAGAAGAAAACAGGGAGAAGAAATTATTAAGAAAAATTATCAACACGCACATACATGTATAAATATGTATATATGAAACTCTGGAAACTTGTTAATGTGTAATATAATTTAAAAAACAAAAATATTAATTAAAAGGTTTGTAAAACATGCAGATGATCTGTTCAGGTACTTTCTGACCCATTTTTATAAACTCAATCCTTGAACTCTGCAGGTGAAGATGCTTATCACAGAAATCTATAGTTTGATCCCTGGAACAAATGGAAGGGTATAAGGAGGGAAATGCTTCCTTATCATTATACTATAGTTTTTGCATATGTCATGTCATGTATACATATATCCAAAATACACACACAAATTCTCTGTCTCTCTGTCTCTCTCTATATATCTCTCTCTCTCTCTCTCTCACATGCACACACACACACACACACACACACACACACACACACACACCTCAGTAATAAAATATTTTAAATTTACTTTATATATAATAGAAGATAGTTCGAAATGTAAATGTCATATCAAAATTAGAGTCAGAAAAAATCCTATACCATACTAATTATCTGCTAAATTATATGAATGAAAGATGCCTGATAAATTATCATAATTAATAATACACAAATCTGGGCATTGTAGGTCATGGTTAGAGATCCATGAATTGGGAGGATGAGGCGAGATTTCCTTAAGTTCAAGACTAAACTGGTCTGGGCTACATAATCATTGCCAAGGATGTTTGTAGTCCAGTGGTTCATCTGTGAAAAGACAGGGAAAAGGAAAGTCACTGTTTTGAAATGAGACATTTTCTTAAGTAGCTCAGAGCAGCCTCACAATTGCTGTCAGCAGTAATATGAAGTAAGGGAAGCTTTGCCATGTGTCTATTTGTCACTCACAGAGAGCCCACAAAAAGCAACTGAGATAAATAATTGAAAATAATTTTTATTTCTTTTTCTAAACTATAAATTGAATGTACAATATTTGCAAAAATTTACAAGAGGTCTTCCTGAAGCCTTCATTTATCCCACATGTAACATCTTACCAACCCTGAGGTTTGGGTGCACCATGGAAGGTTAGACTACAGCCTGAGGACAGAGAACACAGTCCTTCCTCCAAGCTTTAGCTATTTCCTGACTTGGAGCTTTCTGAGAATCACCTATACTTGATAAGTATGTTGGGAAACTACAGTACCTATCTTAAATGTAGCTAACTTTCATGAGAAAGGCAAATGAGTAAGAAAATTTTAATTAAAATGTATGCATCCATTGTACATAAAATAATAAACAAGATGGAACATAGATCAAACTGCAGCCTCACTAGAGTCTGCCTATGGAACATGAGCTTCAAGAACAAAATGAAGCTAAACGCTAATGATGCATTTAGGTCTGAGAAGTCAGTCATGACATTTAATTTCCATGGAAACTGTCTCCCCTGCAGATTTATAGCCACTTTTGTTAAGAATGAATTTCCCTGATATTCATTATTCTTCCTTGAAATGGCCATAAATCATATTTAAGGATCATGCGTTCACAAACTGTATTTTTTTAAATTCAATTTTACCTGATGTTAAAAAAATTCCATCTTGTATGTATCATTAGCTATGAACTATATTGAGTAAATTAATAATTCTATTCATATTGTACACAATGAATAGCAGTTAAGGATTACAGTAAACTTGGAAAAAAGTAACTAAGAAGTGTGTATATGAAACTCTCTTTAAGTTCTTAGTTCAAATAACAAAGAACAGAAACACAAAGAGTATTGCATTAACCTCTGCTTGATGAGAACCTTATCAAGCCTTATCTCTGTCATAATAATAGCATTATTTTCCTTCCCTGGAGTCTGTGGTTGAGATTTTCTTCCTTGTAGAATGTATTTCACTTCCTTGTAGAATGTATTTCACATTGATCCTTGTTTTACTTTCTCAGCTAAAAGTATTATGTTGACTATAATGGAAATTTTTTTCAAGTGAGTTAAATTTTAAGATGAGCAAAAGAGGCTCTGGAGATGGCTCACTGGCTACAACTCTTAATGGTTGTACCTAAAGTTTGGTGTCCCCATTGCAAGCACCCTGGCAAACATAGAAGGGTACATGCAATCCCAGCCATTCCTGATGTGGATTCCCTTGAGGCAAATTGAAAACTGAATAGTTAGAATAGCCAAATCACCAAGGTACAGATTTATAGGGACCCCTCTTCTCAGGAAATAAAATAGAAAAGAATATAGGAAGACACCTGAAGCCGGCCTCTAGCATACACACACACATTCTCTCTCTCTCTCTCTCTCTCTCTCTCTCTCTCTCTCTCTCTCTCTCTCTCTCTCTCTCTCTCTCTCTCTCTGTCACTCACACACACACAGACATGTACACACATACATATACTTGCACATACACAAACATGAATATGCAAAAATGTCAAACAATACAAGTTTTATGTGCTTGCTATGGTACAAGCAAGGAATATCTAAGAGGATTCTACAAATGTGGGTATTCTCCCTATATATCTGCTAGAAAAAAAACTGCTGCCTTCTAGTTTGTTCAATTAGTTTACTGCTTCAAGTTTACAGAAATATATCTAGATAGACACTTGCAATCAGAGTTCCTTTTCTTACATACTCTTAGATTTTTGTTGTGATCCACACCCTTAGGAAGCAATTTCAGCAAAGAAACTTTCCAGCGAAAGGACCATATGAATGCTTAAAAAATGGGATTATTGTGCAGACCCCCACTTCTTCAGCATGTTAAGCCATATCCCTTTCCTGCAGAAGTAAAATAAATAAATAAGTAGTGATTGCATATATTGGGAAATATCCTATCAATGAAATGAGCAATGGATGATGACTCTCTATATCTATAAAATAAAAATAAATCACCTATGGCTTTCGATATACATGATACTCAGTGATACTTGTTACCCAAAGTGATTTGTTTCTTCTTTTTTTATATTTCTTTTTTTATTTTTTATTTAAATTGGAAACAATCTTATTTTATATATCAATCCCATTTCCCTCTCCCTCCCATTCCCCCACCAACACCTATCCCAGCCCTTTTCTGCTCCATAAAAAGAGGGAGGCCTTCTATAGGGGGTTCATCAAAGTCTGTCACATCAATTAGGGAAGGGCCTAGACCCTCCCCCAAGTGTATAGACTGAGACAGTATTCATCTATGGGGAAAGGGTCCATTCGTGCACTAGGTATAAATGCTGTTCCATTACCAGGGGCACCATAGACTGACCAGGCCTCCTAACTGTCTCTTTTTTGTTAAAGATTTATTCTGCATTGACAATGTGTATCTGAATATAGGAATACAACAGCTAGTACTGCTAGTGAATATAAATGCAAGTGTCCATAGAACTAATAAGAGGCTTAGAATTCCATTCAACTAGAGTCACAGGTGGCTGTGAGCCAAACAATATGTTCTGAATTCAGGACTTTTGCAAGGTAATTCCTGCTATTAACCTCTAAGAACCATCTCTCCAGCCCTTAATTTGCTAGTTTTAATAACCTAGATATTCCACAAGAATTAGCAATTAAGATAGTATTGAATAAAAAGACCCAATGATCTCACCATGTTCAAAATCTCTACATTGCTTTTGTCACTTTAGGCTTATAGCAATAGTCAATATTATATATATATATATATATATATATATATATATATACATATATATATATATAATTTTAAAAGTGCACTATAAAGATTATAGTTTAATCATGAAAGCAATCATACTATAGCTCATCAAGATGAGAGGCTAACAAAACAAATTTCTTGTTTGAATACCCTAGCAACAGAAATCATGAAAAAGTTGGATTGATGGTTCCCACTTTGGTATCATGGCGATATACTTTAAGACCTGGCTTGAATTTACTCACTGAGCTTTACTGTCCTGAATAATAATAATTGCTGTTAATTCAAAAGTAATCAGTGGTTTAATCAATTAATTATGCCAAATAATGTGTAATAGGGGCACTAATAATCATGCATACCTATTCATTAAATACACAATTTGGTTTATACTGTAGAATCATAAGGTTACATGTTTGTATAAAAATGAGTTGAATGTGCATAGGTCTCTCTGAGTCAAAGTAATTTTAATATTTTAAAAAAATTCAAAAAACATATGAGAATTTCTGTTTTTTTCAAATACAATTTTCAAAAGCATTATGTTATACTTGAAAATGTTAAGTAAAATTTTAAGTAAAATTTTTTTTAAGTAAAATCAGTAAAGATGATCAACCAATGTCTTATTGTTGAAAACGTCATAGTCTCATAGACTAAAAACTAAATTTTCTCAGTATTACACCATTTTGGCAATGTGATATTGAATGAAGAATGTCATATTCATAAAAATATAAAGTGTTCAGTTTTTCTATATTGCTTTGGAGCCTGTCCTGGAACTAGCTCTGTAGACCTGGCTTGCCTTGAACTCCCAGAGATTTGCCTGCCTCTGCCTCTCTTATGCTAGGATTAAATTGTTCTTTATTGATAACTGGACCCTACATTTTAGAATAATTTTATTTATTTTTCCTGTGTGTGTGTGTGTGTGTGTGTGTGTGTGTGCATGCACGTGCATGTGTGATTTTGCTGGTGTGAATGTGTATGTGTGTGAGAGCAAGGAATTCCTATGTACCCATTGGTGTATGGGTACATACATGCCATAGCACTTTCAAGAGGTCATAAGATATGGCCAGGCATTCGTTGCTTACCTTCCTCTTTGGTTGTGATGTGGTCACTATGTGATTTCCCTCCTGAAGCCCAGGTTAGCTGGCCCTGATCCTCTATGGATTCTCCTGGCTCTGCTTCTGCTTTCTCTTAAGGAGCCCTCACTGCAGATTTGAACTGACAGAATTCACTGTGTGGTAGTATGTAGTCAAACACTTTTGTGACAATCAACTTTATCCAGATATCCATGTCCCTAGCCTCTGAGTGTATTTCTAATAGAGTTATTTATTTCCCATACTTTGTATATAAAAATATCATTATCATGTATTCCAGAAAACACAATTATAAAAATATTTGTAAAACAATTTTAGTAAATGTGAGTTCTTTAATGATATAGAATCTATTTAATTATTAACTGTTTTCTCTAACAATATTGACATGTACCTTGAAAAAAAGTATATATATCATGCTTACTTCTGGTTGTTGCGGCAGGTTTCCCCGCCGGCTGCCGCTGGTTCTGCCGCCATTGTCCTGTTTTGTATTGTATATGTATTCACTCAAAACTCATTATGAAGCTTAAATATCTATGACATTTTTATTTTAACTAATCACTCAAATAGAAGATGGACATGTATGCTCTCACACTGACGATAACTTATTTTTGAAAATGTGCTTATTATATATTTGTCTTAGTTATTTTCCTACTGCTATTATAAAGTACCATGTTCAAGGCAACTTAAAAATAAAACATTTAATTGGTCTTATAATCAATGAGGGTTAAAAGTCCATCATTTGTCAGCAGTTTGTTAGCAAACAGTAGGCTTATTGACTGGAGCAACTGAGAGCTCACATCTTGATCTGCAAGTAGAAGACAGAGAGAGAACATTGGGAAGTGCATATACTATCAGAGTAATTTGATTCTATTTTAAAATTTTCAGTTTTGTTGTCAGAGTTTCACAAAATTACTTTGAGATTACAAAGTATTTCCCTAACTTAAACTATTGTATCTCTTAAACTAGAGATACAATAGTTTAAGTTCTGCTCAAGTTACTAGGTTATTCAATAAGATAAATGTATTTAGTTTTAAACTTGTAGTAAGATGTTCCAATACTTTTTGTTGAAATTGTAGTTAAAAAGTGCTAAGAGCAAGAATGTAATGCCACCTATTGCTACTTTGGAAAATTACTTGTCAAACTTTTCTCAATATTCATTATTGGCAGTCCAGATTCAGTACTGTTCCTGATATTTTTATAAGTCATATTGTTCATGTCCTAATACACATGCTTAGAACTGCAGAGTATCAAATTTTATTTTCTGACAGTGAAAAGTGTCAGAAATTACAAAAATTTAGGTCTTAAGAGTCAAGATCATTGATTCTTAAGATTAAAAGTAGTAGGGTCTCTGGCAGTGGCACCAGTATAGAAGGCGTCCCAATGATGTGACAGATTTTAATGATCCCCCATGGGAGGCCTCACCCTACGTGATGACTGGATGGGGGTGGGTAGGGAGATGGGGGGCAGAAGGGGAAGATAGGAGTGAAAAGGACCTGGGATTGGTAAGAAAAAATAAGATTGTTTTTAATTTAAATAAAAATTTATTTACAAATTCAAAACTCACAAAAATCAAACTCTCAAATTCAATATTTTCCATATTTGATTTTTGTGAAAACGTTTCTGTTTGTGAGAGATACTCACCTCAGGAATAATTAAAGAAAATGTTATTACTTAAGCTAAGTTGAATATAAATTTGATTAAAGTTATACCAGTTTTTCTTTATTGTATTATTAATTTGTATTGGTTGGTTGCATTTTGCACTCATAACACAAATGTAGACATATCCAAGACACTTTACTTCTCTCATGTCCTACATCTTGATTTCCCTCTACTACATCTCCCAGAATCCTTCTTGTCTCCCAGTCCCACCTATGTTGTCTTCCTATTGGCCAACATTGCTTTATTCATTAAACAATAAGAGAAGCATATTTATAGAATGACATCTCCCATTATCTCCTCATTTTTGTCTAAATGTAAAGAAGGGCTTTAACTTTAACATAGTAAAATATATAGCAAAAAAGTTATCAAATAAGAACTATAACTGAAAAAATATTTAGTCTCTTAACGTTTACCAAGATTTAAAGAAAATATGTAATTTATCTTTAATGCTAATTAACAACTATAACCATAACTGTCTTCAAATCCATCAAAAAACACAGAAGGATGGTATATAAACTCTAGAATTGACAGTGACAATTTGCTGCCTGATCAGTCACCAGAAGTTCTGTAATGAAGAAAAAAAATCTTAATTGAGAAAATGTTTCAGTAACATTTGCCAACAGGAAAGTCTATTCTGTTTTTCTTGATATATGACTGCTGTGAAAGTGTCTAGTTCACTGAGGGTGGTATCATCCCTATGCTGTGCTAATAAATGATGTAAATGGCAGGCTGACCAACTGTGAGGGTACACTCCAGTAAGCAGCCATCTTACATAACCTCTGCTTTAGTCTCTACCACCATGCCCCTGCCTTGAATTAATCCCATGCTGCTTTTGACAATGATCAGTGATGAGACACAACTATTCATTACAAAAACTACCAACACAAACATCATGGCCAAATTAATTAAAGCAAACATTGTTATCTGTGTATTCTCTCTGCTTCTCTGTAATACAAGGTTTAAGAGATCTCAGTCTTAGATGTGAGGAACACAATAGCTCAGCATTATGGGGCTTTAGAATGTGGGATTTAGAGGGTATGCTAGGTGAGGTTATAGGAGCAGAATATAAGCATAGCAACTCAGTCTCTCCTGAAACAAGTACAAAGTTGCATGATGGACATAACAACACAGTCATAAACACAGATAATCATAACAAGGTACTCATAGGTATGCATAACCTTTTGAAATAAAGGTAAGTTTGCAAAATGGTTATAAACAACTTCATAAAATTTAAATTTGAAACAAGGTTGTTTTACATGTTAATACAAGTTCCCTCAACCTGTCTTTCCTCCTCTGCCCCCACCACACCACACCCATCTTCTTTCTTCTTTAAAGGCAAGGTGAGGCCTTCCATGGGGAATCTTCAAAGTCTGTTATATTATTTGAAGCAGTGCCTAGGCCCTCCCCCATGTATCTAGGCTGAGAAAGTATCTTTCTATGTAGAAAGTGCTCCCAAAGTTTATTCATATACTAGGGATTAATACTGATCCACCACTAGAGGACCAATAGACTGCCCAGTCCTCTTAACTAACACCCAGTTTCAGGGGGTCTGTGTCTGACCAATGAATGTTGCTTTTCAAGCTATCAGCCTGGGGCCAATGAGCTCCCCCTTGCTCAGGTCAGCTGTATCTGTGGCTTCTCCATCCTGGTCTTGATGGCTTTAGTTATCACTTCTCCCTGTCTGCAACTCGATTTCAAGAGTTCAGCTCAGTATTTAGCTATAGGTGTCTGCTTCTGCTTCCATGAAGCAGAAGATGAAGGCTCTAGGATGGCATATAAGGTAGTCATAGGTCTCATTATTGAGGAAGGGAGTTTAAGGTAGCCTCTCCACCATTCCTTGTATTGTTAGTTTTAATCATCCTTGTAGATCTCTGGACATTTCCCTAATGCCAGATTTCTCTTTAAACCTATAATGGCTCCCTCTATTATGGTATCTCTTTTCTTGCTTTCCTCTATACATTCCCTGACTCAAAAATCCTACTCCCTCATTCCCTCCTCCCCTCACTTTTTTTCCCATTCTCTTTCTCCTTACTCCTTCCCCCCTTGCTCCCAATTTTCTCTAGTATGTTTCCACTTCTCTGGGGGAACAATGTATTATGTCTCTCTCTTCAGGTCCTCTTCATGTCCTGGCTTTTCTGGCAGGGTGGATTGTAGGCTGGATATTCATTATTCCATGTCTAAAACCCATATATGAATGAGTGCATATCATGTTTGTTTTTTTGTGGCTGGGTTACCTCACTCAGGACAGTTTCTTCTAATTCTATCCATTTGCCTTCAAATTTCAAGATTCCATTTTTTCCCCCACTAGTAGTACTCCATTGCATGAACGTACATTTTTCCCATCTATTCTGCAGTTTAGGTTGCTTCCAGGTTCTGGATATTATAAATAATACTTCTATGATCATTGTTGAACAGCTGTCCTAGTTGCATGGAAGTGCATCATTTGTGTATATGCCAAAGACTGAAATTGCTGGATCTTATGTTAGACTGTCCCTTTTTCATGAGGAACTACATATTGCTTTCCATAGTGGCTGTATAAATTTGCATTCCCAACAGCATTGGAGGAGTATTCCCCACATTCTCTCCATCATAAACTGTTGTTGTTTTGGTGTTCTTGTTTGTTTGCTTTTGCCACTCTGACATGAGTAATAGCCATTTTAGATTCCTCTATTGAAAAATTTCCATTTAGTTATGTGCCCCACTTTTTAATTAGATTATTTGGTATTTTGGTAACGAGTTACTTAAGTTCTTTGTATATTTTGGAAATCTGCCCTCTGTCAGATAAGGGGTTCCTATTCTGTGGGCTGCCATTTTTCTTATTGACTATGTCTTTTGACTTACAAAAGCTTTTCAGGAGGTCTTATTTATTAATTGTCGATCTCAGTGTATGTGCTACCAGTTTTTTGTACAGGAAGCAGACTCCTGTACCAATTAAATCAAGGGTGTCTCCCACATTCTCTACTAAGAGTTTCAGTGTGACTAGATTTATGTTGAGGTCTTTGATCAGTTTGAACTTAAGTTTTGTGCATGGCAATAGATATGGATCTATCTGCATTTTTATACACCACACCAGCATGCAGTTATGCCAGAACCATTGTTGACGATGCTTCCTTTTTTCCATTGTATAATTTTAGTTTTTTTGTCAAAAATCATGTGTTTGTCAGTGTTTAGGTTATTATCAAGGTTATCAATTTGATTCTAATGGTCTACTTGTCTATTTTTGACCAAATATGAGCTATTTTCAGAATTATAGCACTATAATAGAGCTTTAAGTCAGGGATGGTGATGCCTCCAGAAGTTCCTTTTTTTTGGACAAGGTTCTTTTGACTATGCTGGGTCTTTTGTTTTAAATATGAAGTTAAGTATTGTTTTTTCAAACTCTATGAGAAATTCTGCTGGGATTTTGATAGGGATTGCATTGAATCTATAAATTACTTTGTCAAGATTGTGACTTTTTACTAGTTGATCCTACCTATCCAAAGCATGGAGGAGCTTTCTGTTTTCTTGTATCTTCTTTAATTTCTTTCTCTAAAGGCTCTGAGTTTTTATTATTAAGTCAAGAACAGATAAGCAATTTAAATTGACCTATAACACCTAATAAAATAGAAGCATTCATCAAAAGTCTCCCAACCAAAAAGAGGCCAGGAATAGATGGTTTCAGTGTAGAATTCTACCAGAAATTCAACAAATAGGTAATACAAATACTCCTCAAAGTGTTCCACAAAATAGAAGCAGGAGGGTCATTGCAAAACTTTTTGTACATGGCTACATTTACCTTGGTATCAAAGCCACACAAAATACAACTAATAAAACCTACATACCAATATCCCTTATAAAAATTAATGAAAAAAATTTACAATAAAATACTGGCAAATAGAATCCAAGAACACATCAGAAAAAATAATCCACCATGACCAAGTAGGTTTCATTCCTGGAATGCAGGGATGGTTCAACATACAAATATGCCATACAAACAAAATGAAAAATAAAAAACACTTGATCATCTCATTGCATGTTGAAAAATCCTTTGACCAAATCTAACACCCCTTTATTACAAAGGTCTTGGGGAGATCAGGGATAACTAGAACATACTTAAACATAATAAAAGCCATATAGAGCAAATCAATAGTCAACATCAAACTAAACAGAGAGAAACTCAATGTGATTCCTCTAAAGCAGAAACAAGAAAAGGCTGCTTATTCTGTCCATATCTCTTCAATATTGTAATTGAAATGCTTCCTAGAGCAATAAGAAATCAAAAGGAGACCAAGGGGATACAAATTAGAAAGGACAAGCTCAAACTGTTACTGTTGGCAGATGATATGATAATTTATATAAGTGACCCCAAAAACTCTACCTGAGAACTCCTACAGCTGATAAACACCTTCAGCAAATTGGCAGAATACAAGACTAACTCAAAAACATCAGTAGCCTTACTATATACAGATAATAAAGGGGCTGAGGAAAAAAATCAGAGAAATATTATCCTTTTACAATAGCAACAAACAACATAAAATATCTTGCGGTAACACTAACCAAATAAGTGAAAGACCTATAAAATCTTTTTGAGACAAAGATATAATTTTCATTCGTAGAACAGGCACAACCCTTCCTACAGGTGGGGCATAACCCAATCTTTGAGAAAGAGGTTTAATCATAAACATGAATGAACCCAGTTTCTGTCTGAGATGGAGGCAGGCTGGTTTCTTCACTAAAAGCTAAAATAAATTCTACTCTGCCAAGTTTGTTTGACAAATGGTATTTTATAAAAGGAGCAGAAGCCCTAATTAAGGTATTAGTCTCAAAGAGCACATTGACAAAGATAATTTTCAGAAGTAAAAAAGAGAGTTGGCTGTGTGGATCAGTTGGTAAAGAAAGTATTTGGTGCACAAGCAACAGGACCCAATTATGAACCCCAGAATAACACCCCTCAACCAAAGCCACATAGAGATCTTTCAAGTTGGTAAAGTGTTTGTTACAGAAGCATGGTGACATGAGTTGGATCCTAGAGATCTGTAGTGGGAGAGAAGTGATGCCTAAGTGGTCTGCTCACCTCCACAGGTGCACAGTGATGTTTGTGTACTGACAAACACATACTCTCCTCCACATACACCACACATACACACACACACACACACACACACAAATACACACACGCACCAAGCATGCACACATGCATACACACAAATGCAAGCACGAGTGCCAACATAAACAGAAAAATGATGTCTGCAAAAATAATTACAAAGTGAATAATTTAACATAAAAAGCTAGTCTTTTTCTACTTTTCATTAATTTTTTCCATAAGAAAAACATTGTATATACCTTTAATAATATAATTTCTGCTAGATGCTCAATAGTTTACATTCTATACTAACATACTTATCTCTTATGTACCACATTAATGTGGCTTCAAAAGTCAAGCTATGTTTTGTTTGTGTTTTTTTACAAAACTTTTGAGGTTTTAGTATTCTATAGACTACTTAAATTGTGAGAAGTAGGATATGGAAGTAATATAAAAATTAAGAATGTTCAGTTTCAAGTCTTAAAACTTGAAAGTAAAATCATTCTTTCATACTGTGACTGATCTTAAAGGTAAGTGTGAGAATTTGATGCAATTGACCAAGTTCTAAAATTTGTGGTCTTCTCACTTACATTCTAGTAACCAAATTACAAAGATTCAAGTATCCTCCGTGATAAAAGATACTAAGGTCAGGAGGAAGAAACCAAAATTAATAATTGTCTTAGGACATAGCCTTTTTATAAATTCCTTGTTGAGTATGTCCAGGGTTCAATGCTGAATTATACATCTCTTAAATGAAATTCCAACTTGTAGTTTTCAAGCATTGATATACCATAGAAGAGAATGACATTTGCAGCAATTTTTCAATGTAGTTAGAACAAAACATGAAAATAAAAAATTGTGTTTTACAATATTTTAAGGCCAATGATTATTTTAAAAAAGAAAAAAAATCTTCTAGAACAAGCTCAAATTGTTGTTTAGTCTGAATCTTGAAAAAGAAATCTGTTGAGTAAATGGAAACATCCTAGATGCCCATCAACAGAAAAATTGATAAAGTAAATGTGATACATTTACAACAGATTATTACACAGTGGGAAAAAACATGAAAATTGCAGGCAAATAGATGGAACTATGTCAAACCATCCTGAGTAAGGTAACCCAGACTCAGAATGAAAAACACAGTGTGTATTCACTCATAAGTGGATATTAGCTATAAAGAAAGGGATTACCAGGTTACAATCCTCAATCCCAGAGAAGCTAGATAAAAAGGGGGACCCTAAGAATGACACAAATGTATGGAAGGGGAATAGAAAATAGTTAAGATCTCCTGGATAAACTGTAAGGTGTAGAAGGGAGGGAATAGGGGATGGGAACATGAGGGATCAAGAAGAACAAATTGGGGAAGGACAGAAAGGGAGAGCAATGAAACAACTTGATAGAGGGAGACATATGGAGTTAGAAAAAAACAAAATGCTACAAAAATTCCCAGGAATCTACAAAGATTACTTCTACTAATGATGTTAACAATAATGGAGAGTCTATCAGTATGGGCCTTTCCGTTTCATCAGATTAATGACTACCTTAACTGTAATCATAGAACCTACAGCCAGTAACTGATGGAAGCAGATGAAGTGACCCTTAGCCAATCACTGAGCTGAGCTCCTGGAGTTCAGCTGAACAGAGGGAGGAGGAATCATATGAAGTAGGTGGCTCAACAGCATCATAGGGAAATTCACAGAGAAAGCTGACTGGAGCTAATGGAAGCTCGTGGACTATGGACTGATAGCTGGAGAACCTTCATGGGACCAAAGTCTACCCTCTGAATGAGGATGGCAGCTATTTATCTTGATCTGTTGTAGCACGTGACAGTGGCACCAGGACTATCCCCAGTGACTATCCCCAGGTGGACTTTTGGAGCCCATTCCTTGTGGTGGAATACCTCGTTCAGCCTTAACACAATGGGTTGGGTGCTTGATTCTGCTTTAACTTAGTAGGCCAGAATCTACAAGGAATCCTGACTCCCTCCAAGGAGTGATGGGGGTGGGAAGAGAGAGACACAGAGCAGTAGAAAGGGAGGTAGGTGGAACTTGGGTTGGTATGCAAAATAAAAAATACATTTTTTAAATAAAAAAAGGAAATCTGAAATTAAGACATTTATGTGTATTGTATAAAATGGCAGACTGTTTAATCAAAATACGAAACAGAAATTAAATCCAAATGAATCATGTAACACAATTGAAAAGTTCAGTCACACACAATCTCTGCAAATTGACATGATTCTAACTTTAATATAGAATATTTTAAGTAATATATCCAGTGATTGATAGACTATTTTTGAAATAACTTTTTATAGAATAAAGACTGCCACTAAGTATATTGTTACAGGCAGGTTTTTCCTGCTGACCGCCTGACACACTCTTTGTTCCTCCTGGCCGCCCAGTCCTGCCGCCATGTGAACACCAATCACACACAGACTCTGTATTTGATACAATCCTGTGGGCCAGTGAATATCATTGTTAATGGGCTAGCTCTGTCTTAATTATTAACCCATTTCTACTTATCTACGTATTTCCACGTGGTCATCTTATCAGAGCACTGTGGTCTGCTATCTTGCTTCCTCCAGGCTCTACATGCTGACCCCTCCTTACTACTTTCTCTTTCCTCATCCTAGTCTCCTAGCCCTGCCTATCTTGTTTCCTATTGGCCACAGTGCTTTATTAATTAATCAGTATGAGAAAGATATTTACAGAATAAAATCTCCCAACAGTATATGGTATTCATATGGTAATCAGCATTTAATTGCTTTGCTTTTGAATCAAGGTGTCTTCATTGATGTTGTGGCATGCAAAGGCATGTTCAGTGAAGTGAGTTAATGGCATTTATTGATTGCATTACAAGTTTCTCTAGGCACACAGTGTCATCAAAGCAGTTTCCACTCACTTATAAGACATGTTAAAATTGATTCACTTGCAGGGCATGACCAAAAAAGAACAATTCATCTTTTTTTGGAAACATTGGTGACATCAGAATAAATACCCCCAGTGTTAACTATTATTTTTATTAAGATAAGCCTTCAATGAGCTACAAATGAACTTGTAGGATTTGAAAGGAAAAAGGTCCAGTCTTCTAAATCGTAGGCACACTGTATGTATAAATTCCAGTGTAGAGAGATGGGAAGTGCTGCACCTTAAAATGGTGCTACCTTCCACCTTCCACCTCCCTGAGGGTGAGCGCTCTCTGGCATAAACAAGCCCTTATTTGATTAAGTCTGTTCAGCCTGTCTCCTTCTGCCTTAGAGTAGCCTATCTGCAGGGTCCACATAGCTCACTGGGGTTGTTAGCACAAGGGGATTTAAGCCTGTGCAGGGGAACTCCAGAGCCCTGCAGGTCAGAGGAGCATGTTCTAGGATCCTGATTAAACTGCATGAAGAAGATCTTCCCATAGTCACGACTTCCTTGCTGGCTGGGGTAGGTGCTGTACAAATGGTGGTCTGTACGGGGAATCTTCAGATCAGAAATCTTGCAGTCAGGGTAGCACTGGTAAGATCCCAAGGTAAGTTGGGACCAAATTAAGGCCCTCCGTATAGGGGCAATAAGGTCTCCTGTAAGGAGCAATAAAGTTCCATGTTTGGACAAGGCAGTCAACTGGTAAGTCGCAGGTAAGTTGGGACCAAGTTAAAGACAGTGGAAAAAAGCAGCAATAAAGTCTCAGGCATTGAGCGAGAGGTTCTAATGGACCGAAAGTAAAATTTGTAAAATGGGGACTTCTCAGTCTCATCCAATTTTTCTGGCTCTCCAGAAAATACTTTTGTCAAAAAAAAAATTAAAATAAAGAAAAGCACACTAGAAAAATTCCTGAGCGAGTGTGATGCCATTGCACCTGGGTTCACAGTATTGAGAGACCCCATGGTAGCGTGCTGGGACAAGTTAGGCAGGGATCTTGATTTTGCTTGGGAACAAGGGACACTAAAGTCCACAGTCTAGCCTGTTTGGAAGTTAGTGTGTATTTGTATTGAAGACCAGAGGTACTGTAAAGAGGCGATGGAAAAAGGGAAAGCTGTGCTAGAAATGTTACAAGAAGAAAGATCAGAATAGGTTGAGAGAACAGGAGAGTCAGGTCCGGACGAAACACATTCTGAGGAACAATTGCAAGCCCTCAAAGAAAAGGTTCAGAAACATTCCCTTAAAGAACTGAGAAAGGAAAGAAAGGAGAAATGGCCATGTAAGGAGGAGGAAAACCCTCCTGGGATAATGCCTTCAGTGTCTTCTCCTTATCAGAGTGAGGAAGGGTGTTACTTTTGCCCTGAGGTCTGGAAAGCCATAGGAAATGACTTAAGTCTGGCTTATCCAGTTTTCCAGGATGCCCAAGGCAATAGATGTTAGGAGCCTTTAGACTTTAAGGTCATCAAGGCTTTAGCTGAGTCCATAAGAACAAATGGAATTAAAGCTTCTTTTACTATAGCTCAAGTTGAAACACTAATAGTTATAGCATGACTCCTAGTGATTTGAGTATGCTGGCTCGAGCATGCCTAAGCCCCAGGCAGTATCTGGATTGGAAAGCCTTTTTTAATTGAGTATGCCAATGAAAAGACTACTGCTAATCTGACAGCCAGAAACGCACCATGGGACAGGGACATGTAGCTTGGACAGGGACGCTTTGCCAATCAACAGACAGGATATCCAATACAAGTTGTTGAACAAGTGAATCAGATTGCCATAAAGTATGGAAGTCATTACCTAATAAGTGAGAGGTGAGTGGTAACCTCACTAAGATACTGCAAAGCCTCATGGAACCATTTTTAGATTTTATGGGCTGTTTGGTAGATGCTGCAAGGAGAGATTTTGGCATTAAAGCAGCCTTAGCAGCAGCTATCTCTTTTGCCATTGTAGATTCAATCACGGCTGCCTTGGTTATGAGCACATCAATGAAGACAGCCTCTGAGCTAAATGAGTTGTCCAAGAATGTGGCTACAGCCTTGGATGCTCAATCCACAATTGGTGCTCAACTAAAAGGAGGTCTAATGATTGTAAACCAAAGAATTGATCTGGTGCAGGAGCAAATAGATACCTTGTGGCAAATGGCCCAATTAGGATGTGAAATGAAATATCCAGGTTTGTATGTTAACAGCATTCAGTATGAGAATTTTACATGTGCTGCTAATTTGTCACGACAGTTGTCTAGCCATCTGCTAGGAAATTGGTCTGCTGACTTTGATGACTTAATGGTATAGCTGCAAATGGCCATCCTTGCAGTAAATTCTACACGGGTGGATGCAGGACTGGCTGCCAGATTGTCATCATGTTTCCCATTGCCATGGATCATCTGAAAGAGTTGGCAGGAATGGGAGCCATGGCTGTCCTCTTGTTGCTTATCTCCTTCGTGGGCCTAAGGTGGCTTTGCAAGATGGGGTTTGCTCAGAAGCGGTATGCAGCTATGGATATCCAGGCATTTACAGCAATTGAGGCAGGACAGTCTCCCCAAGCATGGCTCACAGTCATGAACAAGAATTGATCCTTCATGCTCAGGTTGTATGGCTTAGCACTGCACTCCGAGTTAGCTCTGGAAGCAAACAACTCCAAGAAGGGCAAGTCTGGTTGCATGTCGGTTGGTGTCCTAGGATCCACCTCCAGGAAAAAGATGCCAGACAGGTATGGCACTGACTCGGCTGACTACCAGGATTTAGGGTCATTACAATGTCCACTGCTTTACTGGAGACCAGACCACTACCCTTGTCTGTTGCATTATTAAATCAAAAGAGAGAACAGTAGAGAGCTGCGAAGTGCTGCACCTTAAAGATGGCGCTGGCTTCTTCCTTCCACCTTCCTGAGGGTGAGCGCTCTCTGGTGTAAACAAGCCCTTATTTGGTTAAGTCTGTTCAGCCTGTCTGCTTCCGTGTTAGAGTAGACTATCTGCTGGATTTACATAGATCACTGGGGTTGGTTAGCACAAGGGTATTTAAGCCTGTGCAGGGGTCCCCCAGAGTCCCGTGGGTCAGAACAACATGTCCAAGGATCCTGATTAAAACTGCATGAAGAAGATCTTCCCGGAGTCATGTCTTTTTTGCTGGCAGGGGTAGGCGCTTGCATTCCAGTAGTATTCTGTGAATACCATCAATCATATCTTTAACTTGCCTTCATTGTTCCTAAGAATCATGTACAATTATAAGTTGTGAATGTCTCTAAGATATAATAGATACTGTAAATGCTTTTTAAAGTATGTGACAATTTCAAGAACAAATTGGCTGTGTTGCCTAGTGTGTTTGTATTATTCTCCAGACACACTCATATATATATATATATATATATATATATACATATATATATATATATATATATTTAAAAGGGACTCTTTGTGTAGACATTGCTGCACTTGAAATCACAGACATCTTCCTTCCTCTTCCTCTACGTCTACATACAAAAAAAGTTAAATATTTTGGTTTTTAAATATTAGTAAGAAAGAAAATATTTCTCTTTTTTTGTAAAACAGATCAATTTTTGAAATATGTAAATACAAAACTGGGTGTACAAATTGTAAATTAGTATTCTCTCCAATTAGAAAATTAACACAAATCAAGTAAACAGCAACTTTAATTAATATTAAAGACTGACAAAAATTATATTTTTCAATATAACCATTACTGAAATGACCATGATTTCAATTTTGTCTATCAAATATAATTGACTAACCATCCTTGTAAACATGCATTTGCTAAATATTTTAATACATCAATCAAAATTAGCATATTCTTCACTCAAAATGATAAAAGACTTTGTATGAATTTTCAAAGTACATATATTCTCCCCTTTTTCTGAAAAAATTAAGTATAAAATTGCAAAGTTCATATATCATAATCAGAAAATGACTGCTATATGGAAAACTTTTAGCATATAGAATATAAATATCATACTTGGAGACAATATTTGCCTAACAAAATCCAAATTCCATATAAACATACACAATCATACAGCTCATGTATTTGTACAGTTCCATCCTTTAGTTATAAAGGTTTACTTTTATAAATAATGCTGCTCTGAACATAGTTGAACAGATGTCCTTGTATGAGTGTGCATCCTTTGGGTATATGCCTAAGACTAGAATTTCTGGATCTTGAGATAGACTGATTCCTATTTTCATGAGGAACTGTCATACTGATTTCGAAAGTAGCTGTACATATTTGCACTTCCACCAGCAATAGAGGAGTATTCCCCCTTTTCCAGATGCTCTCCAGCATAAACTGTCCTTGGTGTTTTTGATTTTAGTAATTCTAGCAGGTGTGAGATGGTATATCAGAGTTGTATTGATTTGCATTTCCCTGATGGCTAAGGATGTTAAGCAATTTCTTAAGTGTCTTTCAGTCATTTTAGATTCCTCTATTGAGAATTCTCTATTTAGTTCTGTACCATACTTTTTAATTAAGTTCTTTGTATATTTTGGAAATCGGCCCTCTGTCAGTTGGGGGGTGGTGAAGATCTTTTCCCATTTTGTGGGCTGTTATTTTGTTTTGTTGACAGTGTCCTTTGCCATACTAAAGCTTCTCTGTTTCAGGAGGTCCCATTTATTAATTGTCAATCACAGTGTCTGTGGTAATGGCATTAGGTTAATGATGCAGTCTCCTGTACCGATTTGTTCAAGGGTAACTCTAACTTTCTCTTCTAGGCATTTTAGTGTGGCTGGGTTTACATTGAGGTCTTTGATCCATTGGACTTAAGTTTGTGCATGGTGATAAACATGGGTCTATCTACAGTCTTCTTCATGACAGCATCCAGTTATGCCAGCACTGTTTGTTGAAGATGCTTTCTTTTTTCCATTGTATAATCTTAGCTACTTTGTCAAAAATAAGGTGTTCATACATGTGTGGATTAATATCAGGGCTTTCAGTTCAATTCCACTCTTTAGTCTGTTTGCTTTTGTGCCAATATCAGGTTCAATACCTAATCCTAGAAACTACCTAAATGCCCCTCAACTAAGGTATGGATAAAGAAATTGTGGTACATTTACACAATGAAGTACTCTTCAGGGGGTAAAAGAAAAAATGAAATCTTGAAATTCACAGGCAAATGGATGAAACTAGAAGAAACAATCCTGAGTGAGGTAACTCAGTCACCGAAAGAGAAACTTGATATGTACTCACTCATATATAGATATAAGACAAAGAGCAAAGGATTGCCAGCCTACAATCCACACCTCCAGAGAAACTAAGAAACAAGGAGAACCCTAAGAGTGACATCCATAGTCCCCTGGAGAATGGGAAATAAATAAGAGCTCCTCAACAAATTGTAAGTACAAAGGCAGGGGAAGGGAGTAGGGGAGAGAAGTACATGAAGGTTCAGAAAGATCAAGTCAGGGAATGAATAGAAGAGAGCAAGAAAAGAGGTACCATAATAGAGAGAGCCATTATAGGTTTAAAGAGAAATCTGACACTAGGGAAATGTCCAGAGATTTATAAGAATGATGCCAAATGAGAAACTAAGCATAGTGTAGATGCTACCTTAAATACCCTTCACAGATAATGAGATTGATGACTACCTTATACACTCTGGGAAGATCTTCTTCATGCAGTTTATTCAGGATCCTTGAACAAGCTTCTTTTTCCCTGGGGAAATGACCACACAGGCTTTAATCCCCTTGGGTTGACCAACCCCAGTGAACCACCTGGACCCTGCAGATAGGCTGCTTTAATGCAGAAGCAAACAGACTGAATAGGCTTAACCAAATAAGGGCTTGTTTACACCAGAGAGCACTCACCATCAGGAAGGTGGAAAGTGGAAGCCAGCTCCGTCTTTAAGGTGCGACAGTTCGCAGCTCTCTACAGTTCCCCCCTTTTTGTTTTAATAAGCAACATATAAGGGTAGTGGTCTGGTCTCCAGTAACACAGTGGATATACTAATGACCCTGAATCCTGGTAGTCAGCCAAGTCAGTGCCACACCCATCTGGTATCTTTTTCCTGGAGGTGGATCCTAGGACACCAACCGACATGCAACCAGACTTGCCCTTCTTGAAGTTGTTCTCTTCCAGAGCTAACTCGGGGTGCAATGCTAAGCCATACAATCTGAGCATGAAGGATCAATTCTTGCCATGAATGTGAGCCATGCTTGGAGAGACTGCCCTGCCTCAATAGCTATAAATGCCTGGATAACCATAGCTGCATGCTGATGTTGAGCAAACCTCATCTTGCAAAGGCACCATAGGCCCACGAAGGAGATAAGCAACAAGAGGACAGCCATGGCTCCTATTCCTGCCCACTCTTTCAGATGATCCATGGTGACAACTGGGCAGCCAATCCCGCATCCACATTTACTGCAACAATGGCCACTTGCTGCTGTATCATCAGATCATCAAAATTGGCAGACCAATTTCCTAGGAAATGGCTAGACAATTGTCATGACGCATTAGAAGCATGTGTAAAGTTCTCATACTGAACTCTGGTAACACACAAACCTGGATATTTCATTTTACTTCCCAATTGGGCCAGCTGCCACAAGGTATCTATTTGCTCCTGCACCAGTTCAATACTTTGGTTTACAACCATTAAACAACCTTTTAGTTGAGCACCAACTGTGAATTGAGCATCCAAGGTGGTAACCACATTCTTGGACAACTCATTTAGCTTAGAGGCTGTCTGCAACTATGGCTGCTGTAATGCCAAAGTTTCTCAGTCCAAGCAACATGTCCCTGTCCCATGCTGTGTTTCTGAATGCCGGATTAGCTGCAGCCTGCTCATTGGCATACTCAATTAAAAAGGCTTTCCAATCCAGATACTGTCTGGGGCTTAGATATGCTTGAGCCAGCCCTCTCCAATCACTAGGAGTCATGCAATGTCTATTTAGGGCTTCAACTTGAGCTACAGTAAAAGAAGCTGAAATTCCATATGTTCTCATGGACTCAGCTAAAGCCTTGATGACCTTAAAGTCTAAAGTCTCCTCATATCTATTGCCTTGGGAATCCTGGAAAACTGGATAAGCCAGACTTAAGTCATTTCATACAGCTTTCCAGACCTCAGGGCAAAAGGAACGCCCTGTACCTTGGGCTCACCCTTCCTCACTCTAATAAGGAGGGGGCTCCGAAGGCCTTATTCCTGGAGGATCCTCCTCCTTACATCACCATTTATCCTTTCCTTTCCCTCTCCATTCTTTATGGGACTGTTTCTGAACCTCTTCTATGAGGGCCTGTAATTCTTCCTCAGAATCTGTTTTGTCCATACCTGACTCTCCTGTGCTCTTAACCTCTTCTGATCTTACTTCTTGTAGCATTTTTAGTGCAGCTTTCCATTTTTCCATTGCCTCTTTACAGTACCTCTGGTCTTCAATACAGCTGAGCACTAATTTCCAAACAGGCTGGACTCTGGACTTTAGTGTCCCTTGTTCCCAAGCAAAGTCAGATCCCTATGTAATTTGTCCCAGCACGCTAGCTATCTTGAGGTCTCCCGAAACTGCGAACTAAGGTGCAATGGCATCACACTTGCTCAGGAATCTTTCTAGTGTGCTTGTATTTATTTTAATTTTTTTGAGAAAAGTAGCTCCTGGAGAGCCAGAAAAATTGGATGAGACTGAGAAGTCCCCATTTTAAAAATTTTATTTTTGGTTCATTAGAACCTCTCGCTCAATGCACTCCCCATCAGGAAGTTGGAAGGTGGAAGCCAGCTCCATCTTTAAGGCAAGGCATTTTGCAGCTCTCTACATTACAGTAGAACCAGTATTTATTCATAGTGCAAGAATGGACTTTGGGAGTGCATTCCTCCTTGGAGGGCTATTTCATCGGCCTAAATACACAGGGGGAGGGCCTAGGGCCCTGCCACAAATGTGTGTTTTAATTACATTTCTCCCTTCTTCCTTCTTCCAAAAATTTTCCTTTCCTTTCACCTTCAAAATCACGTACTCATTTTTCATCAGTTGTTATTGCATGCATATATGTACTTATGTATACCTATATTCTCCCAAATGTAGTTTGAATCTCATATAATGTTACTTTTATGTGTTTTTTTTTTAGGGTAATCATTTGACAATGCATAAACAATTGGTGTGTTCTTCCCTGGTGAGGCCATGTTTCCTGCTCCCAGCTATGTTCAGTTACCTGTAGTTATTTGTGTGATATTGGGGCTTCTCTAGCTTTACACTGTGCTGTACAGTTTGCTATGTCTATTGCCATCCCTCTTGTTTAGCTCACATTTGGAGAGTCATGGTGGTGTGTATTTACATGTATTGCTTTTGATGTTACTAGGGGAAAACACCTCACAGAAAACTCTCTGATACCCTGGCTTTCATAATTTTTCCATCCTTACATTTGCAATGTTCTCTGAGCCTTTCATATGAGAAGGTTTTACAGATCTATTCACTGGGTCTTGGAAGAACAACTCTTCATATTGATTTGTTTAGCAAATTAGTGGATATAATTTTCCCTTCAGTTATCCTTATTTGACTAACATAGATTTGATAGCTAGGTTTCCAGACTAAACCTGAAATCTTTCTTGTTGAGCAGGTCTTAAGTTGAATTAGGCAGCCATTGTATACTGTCAAGATTTATTCCACTATTGAGTCCCTGTGTTTTCCATGCTAAGCTGGTCATTTATGTAGTTTAGAGGCATCATTGATAGGGAGTGGTATACTGTTTGTTTCATCTCTTCTTAGAAAGAGTGCATGGCAACTCCTCATACTATTAAATCCATTCTTTAGGAAGAGGGCTTTGAGATCAGTTTCTATTTAGAGGTATTTGAGCCCTGTTTTTGAATTTCATGATGCCTTCATCAATAGTGATTCCATTCCAACTATAAGAACTAATAAGTGTAAAAGCAATAAGCTATATGTTTTTTTAAGAGCATTAGAAAGCCCCAGTCAACAGCTCAAAAGAGATCTTCTTTTGGGAGGGTGTTTATTTTTTAGGTAGGCATGGCTCTATTGTCTTTGGAGGGAGTGTCACCAGTCTTAATGAGAAAAGCTCACCAAAATTGCATATATATATATATATATATATATATATATATATATATATATGTGTGTGGCTGTGTGTGTGTGTGTGTGTGTATACACATAAACATGTATATTAGTTTCTTTTTACTTTTATAACAGGAGTCTAACTACATCATACCATAATACTATAACATCTGGTGAATATGATTCTTTTCTACTGTTATAGCTAAAATTCATGATTATATATAAATATTTCATCATCAGTTGAGAATGAAGGCAATAATATTTTCAGATATCAATTAAATTGGGGGGATTTAAATTAATCTAGCAGTATGCCACTTACCCACCTGTATTTCTCTGAAAGGTAAGTTCTTACTATGAAAACATCTTAGAAATGAAATCCATAGTTTGTAAGTGGATAAAATCATGATTACACACTGGATTTGTTGATTGAAAAGGCAGATAATAGGTGCTCCTGGAGGGAGAAGTATGAGGTAGTAGTTATTAATCAGTATGATATTCTATAGGGAAAAGTAAAAAGATGATCATTAGTTTAAATTTTAAATAACATAGACTTATTGATCAACTACAGAGGCAAGTTTCAAGAGCTGAGATAATGAAAAAGTTTAATGAATTCTTATGTGAATATATCACATTTGCTAAGGTGCATTTTCCCCTCAGATTAAAAACTGCCTTTAATCATGCTACAGGTGACTTGCAAAATTTTTAAAACCTGATTAAATAGTAATAGTGTGATATATCTCAAAGCACTACACCTAAAACATGGGGAAATAGAAAGAAATGCAGAAGTAATGGCTAAAAATGTGTGGGTCTTGGTCACCTTAATATTTCATTTTTTAAAAAAATACCTGAGTATTTTGAATACATGATAGAAATTATTCTAGTAACAGAAAGATTATTTCAGTAATTTTCTGAAAAAATATCCTCTCTCTAGATAACAGAAAATC
The DNA here is from genome assembly GCA_030556225.1 of Cricetiscus sungorus. Lineage (NCBI taxonomy): Eukaryota > Metazoa > Chordata > Mammalia > Rodentia > Cricetidae > Cricetiscus > Cricetiscus sungorus. Next base: position 92,523,662 of record JANBXA010000730.1, read on the forward strand.
ATGCTTAATTTTAATTTGTCTCATGCATTTTGTACTCCAGATATAATTTGTCTTTTTAGTATTTATAGCATTAATAGATCAGTATCCAAGGGTTCCTTTAGGTACTAGTAAACTGTAGATTTCAGTACTTTCTGACTGATCAGGTAATTTAATACATTTGAATTTGTAATTTGAGCCCAGAAATCATCTTTATGGGAGATCCTAATATTAGGTCAAAGAAATTAGGTCACATTTCTCCTAAAAACAGAGACAGATCAGTTTCTATTTACTTCCAAAGGAACTCTATTGATTTAAATGAGGTTTAGCTTGATGATGACAACATTGTTTTGATATTACCTGTACTTTATAAAGTGATTCATTTTTCATAAAATACAAAGTTTATAAATATAGCCATAACATAAAACAATATATCCCCAAATGTCATTTGCTTCCTCTGTTCTCCCAGTAATAACTGAATCTGACCTTCTTGCAATTTACAAGTCACAGTGTATCCAGATGTCAATCACCATTTATAGTTAAAAAAAAAAAGACATGAATTTGATTTCCAGAACATTCCTACTATAAACTAATATACGATGCAAGAACTTAGGAAGGATAAGTCATATTTGAAGAACATGTTGTTAACTGTAGTAAATTAAATGAGCATTTTGTGACAATTCAAGTAACTTTCCTTGTATCAAATGGCTCTAATTAAGTAATGTTGAAGCTAAAGTGAATAGAGTGTCGACAAAGTTTGTTTTCTATTATAACTAAAACAAAGAACACATTTTTGGCTATAGCTCATGTTTCACAATTACTCGGTTCTTTCAAATTATTTTGAGCTTGAAAAAGAAAGTGTTATCTGTCATGACAAACACACTATTACAAAAATCTCTATAAACTGACAATAAACTTGTTTACAAGTGGTTTTATTCATTCCTTTATTTTGCTACACATGTGTTTAGATTACACTGTGAACAAATAACAAATTACAGATGCATTATTTTTCTCACTGGCATTCACCAACTTCTATGCCAGTCTAGTCATTAGAAAAGACCTAATGGGGAAGCATTTGACAGGCAGGATCTTGCTCTAACAGTGTTGAAACTAAAGCCAATGACATTGTTCCCTCAGTTAAGCAATGGACACCCATGAAAAGACTTAGTATGTTTTCTCCGCTTTCAAATGGTCTGTAGGTTTAGGGTAGATGGATGTTTAGGCCTTCATCTAATATCTTCCATACTCATTGCTTTCTTTTAATTATATTTTTATTTAAATTAAAAGAAACCTTATTTTACATACCAACTCCAGAACCCTCTCCCTCCTGTTCTCCCACTCCCCCTACCATCTTCCCATTCCACCCCCATCCATTCCTCAGAGAGGGTGAGGCTGCCCAAGGGAAATTATCACACTTGTCACTTTGAGGCAGAACCAAGCCCTTCCTCTGAGATCTTGTCCATTTCCCCTTCTGGTTAGGTGGTTCATTTATGTGTCTCTTAGAGCCCTCCTTGTTTCCTTGATTTTCTGGGGTTGTGGCTTGTAGGCTGGATATCCTTTACTGATAGGGGGAGACACACTAGAAAACATTAGTACAGGAGACTACTTCCTGAACATAACATCAGTAGCACAGACAATGAAATCAAAATTAATGAATGGGACTTCCTGAAACAGCAAAGATCTTCACCAACCCCATATATGAAAGAGAGCTGATCTTCAAAATACACAAAGAACTCAAGAAGCTAGTAACCAAAAAGTGTGATACAGATCTAAGTAAAGTTTTCAGCAGAAGAATCTCAAATGGCTGAAAGGAACTAAAGGAATTGCTCAAAATTCTTAGCCATTAAGAAAATGAAAATCAAAACAATTGTGAGATACTATCTTATACCTGTCAGAATAGCAAAAATAAAAAATACCAATGAAAGTTTATGGTGCAAATGATATAGGGAAAGGGCAACACTCTTCAATTTCTTGTGGAAATGCAAATTTGTACAGCTGCTTTGGAAATCAGTATGGCAGTTTCTCAGAAAAATGGGAATCCATATACCTGAAAACCTAGCAATTTCACTCTTAGGCACATATCCAAAGGATGCACATTTGTACCATAATTATAACTGTTCAGCTTTGTTCATTGCAGCATTATTTCTTATAGCCAGAACCTGGAAAAAACCTAGAAGCCCCTCAACCTAAGACTGGGTAAAGAAAATGTGGTACATAGATAAAATGGAAGACTACTCAGTGGTAGAAAACAATGACATGTTGAAATTCACAGGCAACTTGATTGAAGTAGAAGAAACCATCCTGGATGAGGTAACATAGACACAAAAAAGACAACCATGATGTATAGACACTGCACTCTTTGTTTCTTTAAAACCAAAGAATCATGCTTAACCTGGCTTCAATTTTATGAAGTGCTTCTTCCGAAACCAAGAGTATGTGTATTCTCTTACTATATACTACTCAAGCTGCCTGAGTATTCTTCGCATAGCACCCTCAGAATATTTGAGCTGAGGATAAGAACTCCCACACAATTTCTGAGATAGAAGTTGTTATATTTCTATGCCTACCATAATTTTTTATGTGTGCCTCCTCTTTTACATGAGTCTACTCAAAGAAGCCAATCTTTGATTTACTGTCTCCTTAAATACTTCTAAAGTTCTGGGATAGCAAAAGTATCAGAAAAAAAATAAACATTTCATCATGCCACTATTCCGTTATATCACTTGATTATTCAGAAATAAATTAGGAATGACCTATGCAATGAGGTGATTTCTCTTGAGTCACTAATATTGAAATGGGAACCTAAAATCGCTATTTTAATTTCTTTATTCCTGTACTATCGATCTAACTAGTTGACTCCTACTTTACCTACCACACCAAATAGCAGTTTCCAGTGGGACCCTATTGCAATTTAGAGTTCTGGACAGGTAATATGTGAAAATTAACTGTTGCATAGTTTTACATGGTGATAGAATTTTTTGTAGGTAAGTTTTTTTTTTTTTTACTTTTTTTCAGCATTTTACCACAAAATCAAGAGCTACATAATGAATCAGTAATATAACACAACACTAACATAATGTAAGTCTGCTGAAATGTTAATGAATGGAATGTTAACCAAGTGCTTAGCATTTTTAAGCATTACTACTTTATAAATTACTTGTTTCACAGATGGCTTTAGAGTTCTCATATTCTCAACACTTACAGAATTTCCACTTCTGACCACTTAATGGATTGAGATTCAAACCTGTAATTCATATGGCTTTGGGTAAATAATTAACACTAAATCTAACATTTGGACAAGAAGAGTTCATCAAGTTCTAACATACACTGGTTCTCATGAGGTGAGCTAAATAGCTGATGAAGATGCTGGGGATGTAGCAGAGTTGGCAGAGTGATTACAGAACCCTGGATTCAGTCCCAAGTGCCCATGTGATGATATACATCTTCATTCCCAGTGTTTAGGAACTAGAGAGGGGAGGTTATCTTAAGCTACAAAGCAATTATGAGGTAAGAAAGGGCTATATAGTCTGATGACTCAAAAAGAGAGGGACTGGGCTGAATACTTTTAAAATGTGTTAAATGACAGGTTGAATAATGAGTAAACATATTGTTTAAAAATAAATTTAAATCATTAATACCGACATATGTATATAATGTAGATTATTATCTAATAGTATATGAATATATTTTATTTGTGTGTTTGTATATACTTATATATAAAATAGTGAGAGGAAAGGAGAAGAAAGAAGAGACCATTTCTTTTTCCCTTTGACTTGTTTTTGACTGAAAGTATGAAATCTATGTAATAATATATTTTCTAAAAAAGACAGAAATTGTTCACACCTGCTTCACGACTTCAGATCCATAGAAACCTCTTATAACCTCTTTTGTGTTTCTGCTCAAACTGACCCTGTGTCATCTGAGACCATCTTTCAGTTCTTCACTTGTTTTACTTTCAAGTTTTATTTATATGTAATTTTTATTTAAATTTGACACCGGCTTGTTTTATATAACAATCCCAACTCCTGAACCCTCCCTAGTACAGCCTCCCACCAACCACCATTCAATCCTCTTTCTGCTCCCCAAGGAGGGTGAGGCCTTCCATGGGGAGTCTTCAAATATTGTCCTATCATTTGGAGCAAGGCCTGGGCCCTCCCCCCATATCTAGGCTAAGGAATTATCCCTCTATGTGAATGGGCTCTCAAAGTCCATTCCTATTTAATAGGGATAAATACTGACCAACTACCAGAGGCCCCATAAACTGCTCAGTCCTCCCAACTAACACTACATTCTGGGAATCTGGGTTTGCCCTATTTGATTTTCCAGCTATTAGACTGAAGTCCATCAGTTCCCCCCTTGTACAGGTCAGCAGTTTCTATGGGTTTCTCTAACTTAGTCTTGACCCCTTTCGTCATCACTCCTCGCTGTCTGCAACTGGATTCCAAGAGTTCCACTCAGTGTTGTTGAGCTGTAGGTGTCTGCTTCTGCTTCTGTCACTTACTAGATGAAGGTCCTAGGATGACATGTAAGTTGGTTATAATTATCATTATCAGGGAAGGACATTTAAGGTAGCCTCTCCACTATTGCTTACATTGTTAGCTAGGGTCATCCTTGTAGGTTTCTGGATATTTCTCTAGTGTCAGTTTTCTCTTCAAACCTATAATGGCTCCCTCTATTATGGTACCACTTTTCTTGTTCTCATCCTTTCATCTGATGACTAAATCTTCCTGATCCCACATGTTCTCCTCTCCCCCCTTCTCTTTTCTAACTCACTCTCCACTCACTGTCCCTTCCCCACTCCCAATATTCTCAGGGTGCATTGTCCCTACCCCGTTCTTTGGGGGACCTTGTATGAATCCTAGAGGATATTTTTATTAATCTAGAATAATTGTTCATTTATGAAGGTTTTCTTTAAATATTGATGTTGTTTTTGTCCTTTAACACTTTTCTATTAAATATTATTTATTTATTAATTTGGGGTATGTGTGTTTACATATTGTATGTATATTGTAGTGTATGTATGTTAGACGACTATGATAAAATTGTTTCTCTCCTCTCATTATGTAGGTTTCAATATTTAACTTCATTCAAAAGGTTTTATGGCAAATTACTTTCACAATGAGCTGTTTCAGTAGTCTGGATTATTTATTATTTTGGCATTTATTTGAAGTAAAATTATAGTAAGTTTCTGTGAATTTCATCTTTGAAATTTTGTACTTGAAGAGTAACTGTAATTAGAACCATACATATCTGAAGATGTGTCAAAAAGTCAGAATTAATGACATGATAGAATAATAGCAGATATTTTTCTTTCTGTCTTTATTTTTTAACCATTGCAAAGAGAGGATCTCTACTATATTTAGTAATGAAACAAACAAGATGAAGTTGCTTCTCTGTGAAGCTATTCTCTGGAAAGTATTGAAGGCAGGAGAGATATTTTCAGAACTCATTGAAGCATACCTTCAAACAACATAACTACTTGGGACCTGCTGGGAAACAAGGTCTCAGACAAACAAGCTTGGCAGGTGGTACTGAGGAGCCAAATAGCTGTTTCTGATTGTTATCTTCAAGAAGAATGCAAAAGTAGGTGTGGAATGTCAAACAATAATATACTCTTCAACAAAAAGCCATGGAGCCTCTTCCTAAAGACACAAAGGATATGGAATGCAGCTTGTCTATTTTCTGTTGAACATAATGCCATGTCAAAACACTCATTCACAGACTGGTATATATGCTGAACTGTCATCTTACCATAGTGAACAGTAGTGGGAGAAGAGAGGAATTCTCTAAGACATTAAGTCAGAAATCAACACAGACAGCCAAGTACAATTAGAAATTTAAAGGACACACACACACACACACACACACACACACACACACACACATCTCAGGAAGATATTCTCAGTTCTCTCTGCTAGTGTGACCTTGCTCTGTTTTACAGCTCTACAGGGCCTGTACTGATGAAACTCCTCATGCATTCTTTACATAATACTCTAAATATTTGAAGAAGTAACAGTAGTCTTCTACATTTCCTTAACAACTTACCAAGTGTTAGAATAAATGAGGAAATATAAAAAAATATTTTCTAGCTAAGCCTTCATAGACATCTGGAACTAACTGCAAACAAAGGTTAAAACTTCTTGATAAACATTTCTACTGGTGTCTAGTTGTAGGTGTCAGAAAATGATTTATTAACCATTTTGAGACATTTAGGTTGTGGTTAAAGCTTGGTGTTAGAGATGTTGCATAGCATGGATGAGTCATGAGTCATTGACTTACACCCCAGGTACAATAAAAGATAACAAATAAAATTAATCAATTAATATATACATAATTTCAAATGATTTAGTACAGTTGACAATTATCCAAATGCTTATAATTCTGTGCTATGTATCTCCAAGTTCTTTGTAGTAGAAATCATTTTCTCAAATATATTCTGTTTTGTCCATATTTAGCATGTATATAATGACCACTTAAGCAGAGCATATTTCAAAATAAAAATGGCCACTGTTATAATAGCTAATTAACAAAGCAAGTAAAAATTAGGAATGTCATGGCAAATGAATAAATCAATTCCTATCATACTGATGTTCCTAATATTAAAAAAAAGGTCTGTCTCAATACAGATTAAAATGGATAGCCTTTATTTCCACTTTGACTTTGGGACAATTGAATAGAAACCCAAATTATATAATTCATTTATTTTTTCATAATTCACAGTGATTGTTTCATCAATGCAATCTGATACAAAATAAGTTATTAATTCTTCCATATCTTGTTCTCTACTTACCAGTTTGGATTATTTGACACAAAAGTATATATATATATGTATATATATATATATATATATATATATATATATATATATAGTATCACATATTATGTAAATTATGTATCACATATATTTATATATGTGTGTATGTGTGTGCATAATCAAAATCAAAGAAATATAATTTATAAGAGCATGTATTTTCTTATAAAGTCACTTCTGTAATTGATTGTCACTTTATTTATGATAAATATCTCCCAATAGACCAGATTCATATTGCTAACTCAGGTCATGTATAATGATCCTGCCATCAAAATACACTATCATTGTTCAGGGTTGTTTTTGCTACCCTGGGTCTTTTGTTTTTCCGTATAAAATTGATTATTATTCTTTCAAGGTCAGTGAAGAATTGTGCTGGGATTTTAATGGGGATTCCATTGAATCTGTAGATTGCATTTGGCAAGATAACCATTTTTACAATATTTATTTTTCATATCCAAGATCATGGGAGATCTTTCCATTTTTTTGGTATCTTCTTTAATTTCTTTCTTTAAAGCCACAAAGTTCTTATTGTAAAGATCTGTCATAATTTTGGTAAGCATTACCCCAAGATACGTGATGTTGTTTGGGGCTATTGTAAATGGTGATCTTTCTCTGATTTCTTTCTCAGCCTCTTTGTCATCTGAATAAAGTAGGGCTACTGATTTTTTGAGGTTATCTTGTATCCTGCTAGTTTGCTGAAGGTGTTTATCAGCTGTAGAAGTTCCCTGGTAGAGTTTATTGGGTCACTTGTGTAAACTATTATATCATCTGCAAATAGAAAATTTTGACTTCTTCCTTTCCAATTTGGATCCCCTTGATCTCCTTTTGCTGTCTTATAGCTTTAGCTAGAACTTCAAGTACAATATTGAAGAGATATGGAGAGAGAGGGCAGCCTTGTCTTGTTCCTGATTTTAGAGGAATCGCCTTAAGCTTCTTTCCATTCAGGAGGCATCACCATCCCTGACTTTAAGCTCTACTACAGAGATATGGTTCTGAAAACAGCCTGGTATTGGCATAAAAATAGACAGGTAGACCAGTAAAATTGAATCAGAAATCCTGATATTAACCCACACACCTATGAACACCTGATTTTTGAAAAAACAGCTAAAAGAATACAATGGGAGGAGAAAAGCATCTTCAACAAATGATGCTGGCACAATTGGATGATGGTGTGTGTAAGACTGCAGATAGATTCATGTCTATTGCCATGACTAGAACTCAAGTTCAAATGGATCAAAGACGTCAACATAAATCTAGCCAGAGTAAAACTCTTAGAAGAGAATGTTGGAGGTGCTCTTGAACAAATTGATATAGGAGACTGCTTCCTTAACATAAATCCAGTAGCACAAACACAAGATCAACAATTAAGAAGTGGGTCCTTCTCAAACTTAGAAGCTTCTATAAGGCAAAGGACACAGTGGAAAAGACCATGGCAGCCCACAAACTGGGATAAGAGTTTTACCAATCCTACATCTAACAAAGGGCTGATCTCCAAAATATACAAAGAGCTCAAGAAACTAGTCAGCAAAACACCAAATAACCCTATTAAAAATGGGGTACAGAATTGAAGAAAGAATTCTCAATAAAGAAAACCAAAAAAGCTGAAAGACACTTAAGAAAGTGCTCAACATCCTTTGTTATCAGGAAAATGCAAATCAAAACAACTTTGAGATACCATCTTACTCCTGCCAGAATGGCTAAAATTAGAAACATCAATGACAACTTATGCTGGAGAGGATGTGGAAAAAGGAAATACTCCTTCAATGCTGGTGGGAATGCAAACTCATACAGCCATTTTGGAGATCAGTATGCTGGTCCTCAGGAAAATGGGAATTAGTTTACCACAGCAACAAGCAATTCGGCTCTTAGGTATGTACACAAATGACCCACATCCATGCAACAAAGACATGTGCTCAAATATGTTCATAGCAGCATTATTTGTAATAGCAAGAACCTAGAAGCAACTTAGATGCCCCTCAACTGAAGAATGAATAAAGAAGATGTGGCACATCTACACAATGGAATACTACTCTGTAGAAAAAAAAATAATAGAACCTTGAAATTCGTAGGCAAGTTGATGAAACTTGAAGAAACCATCATGAATGAGGTAACCCAGTCACAAAAGGAAGAACATGGTATGTACTCGCTCATATATGGATTTTAGACCTAGAGCAATGGATCACCATCCTATAATTCACACTACCATAGGAAATAGGATACAAGGTATATTCTAAGAGATTCATATATGGTTCCTCATAAAAGGGGGAAGGTACAAGTCCCCCAGATCACATGGGAAGTGGGGGGCAGTGAATGGAGTGAGAAGTGGGAGAAAGAGAATGGGATGAGTAAAAGCACGTGTGACTAGGAAGATTGAGCCAGGGTAGGAAGAGAAAACAGAAAAGATAGATAGAGAGAAAAAACATAAAAATGAGACCCATTATTTGTTTGAAGAGAAAACTGAACCTAAAGAAAGGTCTAGAGACCTACAAGACTGACTCCAACTAACAATTCGAGCAACAGTGGAAAGGCTGCCATAAATGTTCTTTCCTGATATTCAGATCATCAACTAAATCATCCACCATCATGGAGCCCTCATTTAGTACCCGTTTGAAACAGAAGCAAACACCCATAACTAAACATTGAGTCAAACTAAATCAAGATGCATAGAGAGAGGTCAAGACCAGGTTGCAGAAACAAATACAGGTGACCTGAAGAAGGAGGAGCAAATGTGCCCCCCCCAGACTAATAGCTGGGAATCCAGTATAGGACTGACTCTGACCCTGAATATGGGTCTCAGCTAGAAGGCCTGAGCAGTCCAAGGGACCTCAGAAAGTAGAACTAGGATGCATTCCTGGTGCACTAAAGGACCGTGTGGACACATCCCCCATGGAGGGATACTTCATTGACCTAGAGACAGGGGAGATGTCCTAGTCCCTGCTTCAAATTACTTGACAGATTTATATGACCCTACCTGGATTACATAGCCCTACATGTAGAATGGGGGTGGGGGGATGGGAGGGGAGGGTGGTCAGGGTGCATGTGAGGGGGGAAAGAGGATAAGAGAGAGAGAGAGGGAGGGAGGAAGGGAGGGAGAGGAAGCTGGGATCAACATGTAAAAATTTTAATATTATAATATATATAAAAAACAAAACAAAACAAAAAAAAACAAAACACAAAATACACTATCATTTTTTGGGAGGAGAAATTTTCTTACCAAGTCAACAAGGACATGTAATTGGGTTACATTTATTTTTCTGCCTAGTATAACTAACTATACTTGGATTATACTTGGATTATAGGCCAAGATCTTATTTTCGGACAGTACATGGAATTTTATACAAAACAATTATTTTTTATCTTTTCAACAGTGTATCTTCTTCTGTTCAGTGCTCATATTACACTACTCCCATAAAATAAAAATAAAAATGTGGGTGACTGAATCCATTATTTACATTGATGGCCTCAGAGTAAAGATAATTAATAAAACATTTTTTTGGGGGGTGGGTGATTCTCATTTAGGTAGACATAATAAAAATCAGGAAAACTAATTGTATCACTACATTGAATTTGTACTCTTATTTGCGTTTAGATTTATTAATGGATGATTAATCCTCAGATTGTTTTCTCAAAATTTCTTAGTTGAAGGAAAGTCATTTCTTCCCTTACATATCTGTGCAATTTTGCTTTGTTGTTCTCAGTATACCAATCATTAATTATAGATATGATTCAGAAGAAAGTTTTAAAGGTTCATCAAATCCATGGTACCAAAATGCCCTTTAAGAACATTTATCAAATAATACTGGGTAAACAATTCCTGATATATTTTATTAAATTTATTTTATTTGAAATTAATTTCACAAACACTGAGTACAACATTTGCATTGAATAAAGCAGTAGTATATTATAATGTTTTACTACTTTTGGCTATATTTTCTAGAGCTATTTTCAGTCATATGAAGAGGTGAATCAATGGGAAAATATACCATTGCTGTCATTGAAATTGCTCTAACAGTATTCATTTTCATGACAGAACATTCTATGAAACAGAAACATCATACTTTAAAAATACTGTGTCTACATTTTAGATCTTAAGGGTCTAGCCATGAAATAGTTTATCTTCTCATTGCAAACTCCAAGCAGAAAATTAAATTATTGCCTACTGGACACAGATTAATACATATTGTTGGAAATATCAAGATATAATCATGACAGAACTGAGAAACATTTCAGAAATAATTCCCATGGTTGATATTTTTCTGTTTATTATTTAAATTAAAAACAATCTTATTTCACATGTCAATCCCAGTTCCCTCTCCCTCCTGTCTTCCAATGTCTACTACCAACCCCCCATTTCAACCCCTACATACTCTCTAAGGAGGGTGAGGCATCGCATGGGGAATCATTAAAGTCTGTCTGTCACATTCTTTGAGGTAGGGTGTAGGTATTTCCCGATGTATCTAGGCTGAGAAAGTATTTCTAGTGTACTAGGAATAAATTCTGGTTCCACTGCCAGATGTCCCATAGACTGCCCTGACCTCCCAATTCACACGTTCAGGGGGCCTGTTTTGGTCCTATGCTGATTCCTCAGCTATCAGACTGTGTTCCATGTACTCCCACTTGCTCAGATTGTTCGTGTTTAATTAGAAATTTTTCATGATTGAGAAAAATCTTAACATAAAATTGCTTGAAGATAAAAGTCCTCAATGTCAATTATAAGCTTCCTTTCCTTTTTTATACTCCACCAAAAACATTTTCCTTATAGCCACCTTCTGATATTTTAGTCAAATAAGCCTGCCTGACTTTAAGAAACAAACACACACACACACACACACACACACACACACACAAATTTATTCAAATATAGAACTACTTTGATGTACAATTTAAGTGTCACAGGGTCATTTCTAATAGAATATAAGTGGTAAAACTTACTGCTGTTAAAATACTTGTTCTTGGGGTTAGAGGTCTCTAAGTGCTAAGTAGAACTTGCTGTTCTCCCACAGAACCTATGTTTGATATCCAGAATCGACATGGCAGTTCATTGCTGTCTGTAACTCAAATTCTAGCAAATTTAATGCCTTCATCTGACCTCTATGGAGACCAGTCACACATGCTATACACATGCATAGGTGCAGGTAAACTTTTCTGTATGTAAAATTTTAAAAAAACTTTAATAATCCTTCAATATTTAAAAATATTGTGTTTAATCAATTATATTGATTACATTCATATCATATTTATAGCTTTATAAAGAAACACATAAAGCAAGATAAATCCACTCAAAGCAATGCAATTTCATAGAACCTGTATAAAATGTTCTTCTTGATATATAGTTATTACTAGTGTTATTATAAATTTGATAAGATTAATAGAATTTTTTAAAGGTAGCTAAACAATAAAACATTACAAAATTTTCCCTTCCAAGTTTCCTTAAGATTCAATACATCAGTATTGAATCACATTAGTCATTTTTTCTACACAGTTTAAATATATGTATGGGAATATAAATGAGAAAAGACTTTGAAACATAGGAGATTTTTTTGTGATATAACATAAAATGGCAAATAGGAGCCTGAATAAAATACTAAAGTAAACGAATACAATACTTTTACATAAAGTTTCAGATAACACATTCTTGCCATGCTTACTTAGGGAAAAAATTTTAAAAAAGCTTATTTTCTTATAAGTAATACTAATTGCAATGTATTATTGGCAAAAAATGCTGAGTTATAAAGACATTTTAAATAACATTCTTTGTAAAACAATTCATTGTAGATCCCATTATGTGCATGTTATGCATAGTCTTCATTATACATGAAATACATATAATTCAAATATTTACCTGTGTTGTTGCTGACACGGGGTGACTAATGCATGTCTATCTCTTCTAGTCTTATCCACATTCTACTGCTAATAATTATGAAGTTACTAAATGTAAACATGTTGCTTAAGTTCTCTATGCCTCATTTCTATGTATAAAATATGGAAGGAGGGTTACTCATCACAACTTTCTTATGATGGAATAAAAGGTTCATAACATCTGATACAAATTTTCCTAATACACAACATAAACTCATTAAAAATATCTTAATTATAATCCACACAAATGATTTCATTTAAATACCATTGTTATTTTAGGACATAAGTATGAACTTAATATTTTTATTAAAATATAGAATTGGCTCTAAGAAAGCAATTAAATTTGATGAATTATAGTCCCAGTAAAGATTTTATCTTAAACCCAGTTTGATCACAGTATAAAACACATCATCTTTCCTCAAAGAAAATATTACTTGCCAATTAATGTATTACTGTTGAAATCTTATGAGTTAATATTTATGTATACAAAAATGTGACTATGTTTGAAAATAATATCATATTTTCCTTTTTAAAGACATAGATCTAGACTCATGGGCTGTGAGGAAATTAATTTATTCAATGGGTACAGCCTTATCAACTGAAAAAGTCTTTCTAATTCTCCTGACTTTCTTTACAACACTGTCAAAAATAAATCTATAGCATTTGTGTCAATATGTTTCTGCATTTCTTTATTTTCTTTCAATTTATAATTTTGTAGTGCTTGAGATTGTTGTGTATGTGGAAAGTGCTTTAGAACTGAGTCACAATCCAGCCTCAATTGTTCATTTATATATAAATCTATAATTTGATATCAACTTAAAATCAACAGACTGAGTCCTCAGATGTAAGCAACATTCTCTATAAATATCCTACAAGTATTTATTTAAACTTTTCCATGAGTATATTTCTCACACATGTATATGTTGAAAGTAAAATTTTCATTTATGTTTTGTAGAATTATAAGCCCTTGTTTGTCATTAACTTCCTGCATTATTAAGGTGTGACAGAATTATTTTATGCAAAATACAATTTTTATGATGGTATAAACAAAGCAAATAAACACAGTTATGATATTTTCTTTTCAAGTTGTATGCATTCTGCATAATTATCATGCTTAATGTGTTTTATAATATGGAAGTTTTATATTGACATACATCTTCAAGTTATACTATAAGATACCTATTTCCTAGTGTGTAGCATTTATGAAGAATTCCTTTTCTTTGAAATATTATAAATTACAGTTAATAATTACTATTTTGTGTATGGGTCCTTAAGAAGAAAAAGCAAAAACTCTGTGTCTGAACCAAAAATAACTTACTACATAAAATTCAGCAATCACAATATACCTTCCTAATGTTCCTGGGGTATACACTTCTACCCAAGTATATAGTTATTCAATGACATGGTAAGGACACATTCAATGTACTGTATAAAGAAAGAAAATGCTGCATCTTATAAATTAATTTTGTTTCATTCAGTGATCTCTATATGTTTGCTTTGGACTGCTATGATACAGAGGACAATACTAAATAGCTTATTCAAAACAGAAATTGCACATATTCATGGAGACTAAAGGGTTCATGCTTCAAGACTTGACATATATGCTGTTTGATGAAGCCTTGAAGTCTGTTTCAAGTGCTTCTTTTTAACAGTCCTTAAGTGCAAGAGCCCACAAAATATGACTCTGAGCCTTCTTTCTCATGAGCAGAACCCTTCCCTCATAAGTAAACACTTCTTAAAAGCATTACCACTTACCTCCTATTTCCAAGGCATGTTTATGTTTTCAATTTCTAATCCAGACATAAAAATGAAGTGTGAAATACCATATATATATATATATATATATATATATATATATATATATAAAGGTGTTTCAAGAAATGAGCTTTATCTCACTAAATCCTTTCAGTCACAACACAGATAAAACAGAGGACATAGGCAAGAAGGTGGTGTAGATTATTCTTTAAAGATATTAGAAGCAGGACTCTGAGGAGGTCATGGCTTCCTCCTTCCCACATCAAACACCCTATCAGAGCATAAATGGTGCAGAAATAGAAGGAATCTTACTCCTCCCTCAGAAGATATATACACTTTTATCTATTTTCAGATATAGAAAAAGGAAACCTCTGTGTGAATAGACTACACAGGGTGTTGCCTGAACCGATTCCCACCGCAGGTATAATAAAAATGTTGTGCCAGGACACTATTCTTTCAAACATTATCAGGGAAGGGATGATGATAAAATTTCTATGGGCCAGAAATGGGTCACAAAAAAAAAATACATGTAACCCTAAAGCTACTCATAAACATGCTGAAGTTAATGACTAAAGAAGCAAAGATGTCCACAAGATACAAAGAAGAAAAGAAAGAGATATGGTGGCGCTCAAAGGGACTTCTCATGCAGAGTGCACTGAACATACACAGGAATTAGAATTCAAATTCTGTAATTATCTATTGAAAACATCACAACAGAAGACTTCATGTCACTATCTCTGCCTGCCAACAGCATGTTCCAAATCTGCCTTGCATCCTTCTAGCTAGGCAGTGAGGATACAAAGAAGAGAGGGGCAAAATGCCAATCACCACAAGGAAGAAGCAGAATAAATCTTACACTATACTTGGACTAATTTTTGAATCATAGGTCTGAAGATAAAACTGACTCTAGAGAAATGTCCAGAGACCTACAAGTATGACCCCAACTAATAATTTGAGCAACAGTGACAAGACTACCATAAATGCTCTTCCCTGATAATGATATTGATGATTAACTTATCCACCATCATAGAGCCCTGATATAGTGGCTGATGGAAACAGAAGCAGACACCAACAGCTAAACACTGAGCTGAACTCCTGGAATCCAGATGTAGAGAGTGAGGATAAGACAAGGCAACAGAAACTAACAGATACAGTTGACCTGAAAACAAGGAGCTAATGGGCCCGCAGACTGATATCTGGGAAAACAACATTGGATCCACTCAGACCCCCATGAACATAGTCTCAGTTAGAAGGCCTGGGCAGTGTAAGGGACCTCTGACAGTGGAACCAGGACATATCCCTGATACACAAAAGCACATTCCCCATGAAGGGATACTCCCTTAACCTAGAGGCAGGAGGGAGGTCCTAGTCCCTACTCCAATGACTTGACAGATTTTGTTGACCCCTCCCTGTGTAGTGTGGGGGGTTAATGGGATGAGAGGAGGTCAGGGGGTATGTGAGGGAGGGAGAGGGAACAGGGATCAATATGTAAAATAGTAATAATAATAATAATAATAATAATAATAATTTTAAAAAAGATATTCAAGCCAAAAAAAAAACTAAGACACGAATTTGACAGAAATAGACCACAATAATGTAATGACCTGAGAAAATAGAGGAAAATATTAAGATTCCTCTTAATATTTCTTTGAAAAAAAGCTAAACAGCAAAAAAATATTATACTTCCTTAATAACCATGAAAAGGAAAAATGGTTTTGATGTATGTTTTAATTTTTAAATGAATGTTATGTACTACGATATAAAGACTATTGCCACAGTATAATTTCCTTTTTAAAATGAAAAATTCAGTTCAATACATAAAACGAATTTTTGCTAGGAATTAAGAAACCATGGCAAGTCATGAAGATGTTTCTGTTTTTCAAGTATAAAACAGTTTTGCATAGTTTTACTGTTTGTAAAACAGATTAAATCATATAAGTTCACTAACTTCTGCCATAATTAGTTACCTATTTCAGAATAAAACTTTATATATTACATTGATGTAGATTTTCTTTCTTTTGTAATAATAAGACAGTTCATCTATTTTGAATTCATTTAACATCTTTGAAAATTACAGGCTTATTAGTTTATCTTTGTACCCAAATGTTGATCACTATTTTCTTTCCGTGTTTAGATTGCGATCTTTCTATGTGGAAATGGAAAACATTAAACTAGAGTTTTTATTGTATAATTTACCATTTGTTACACAAAGTATCAATTAGTTATACATGATTAAATTTGGTGATGATCAGGATGAACACTATTTTCAGGTCTTTTTATTTACCACAAGTTTTTACTCTGTTACTCAGATTGGCCTTGAAAGTTTTCTTAATCCTATTGCCATCCACACCCGCCAATCCTCAAGTGTTGAGTTAGAGGCATGAGCCACAAAAACACCTTAAAACTATTTTTTAGTGTAAAATATTTATAAAGAAATAGGTTGTTTTGGCTTATACTAATAAGATCCATAATATTTATGTTTAACTTACTACATGGTATATTTTTTTTCTTATGAGTGGTATAATTCCTAATGATTATCATTTATCTATACATAATGTAGAATCATCTTTTGGGAAGTTTATATTCTTGAGATGTCATGACACAAAATTGTCATTTCAAAAATGACTTACATTCATCCTGAATTATTTTGTAGACTCTATAGTATTTACTAGAATGCTAAATACCCCAGAAATTAAGTTCTCTAACCAATTTTACATATACTATGTGATTATATTGGCATACATAGAAGTTGTTATGGCAGGTTTTTCTAAAATATTGATATAAGAATATAAAGAAGGACAAGTTAAGATTCTTGTTTCATTCAAGAATGTTTTATTTTAATTATGTTTTCTAATTTTTGAAATATATTTTAAGGATTAGTTTCCATTCTCTTCTCAGGGATTGAGAAGATACACTTTACTAAATCAGTAATAACAACCATTTCATAGTTGATTTCTATTAGCTATTCTTACCTCTCTATGCAGGTGAAAGCTGCTTTTGTATTCTGAATGCACACTATCCAGAGACAACTTAAGCAGAACAAGGCTATGGTTTAAGAAGACTCAGTCCATAATTATTTGGTTAAACAAGATAATATAATAATAATAATAATAATAATAATAATAATAATAATGATGATGATGATGATGATGATGATGATGAAGTATCTAACCTTAGAATTTAGTGTATTTATTGAAAGAATGCTAAATATCACCATTTTCAATTTCCTTTGCAAAGAATTTTGCAGCTAGCAGTCTGCAGCTTACTTACATCCTTCCCTGTTCCCATGCTGAAGCAGGTTCTACTTGACACCTGTAAGAAGGCCAAGGGCTACACAAAGACCCCAAGACAAAGACTTATTCTGAAAGAATATAAAGTCGTTTTTTAAAAGTATTCCAAGTTATTGTATCCAGAACTCCAGCTAAGTGCTTAACAAGATGAAATCAGTACTAACAGAGAAGATAAAGACAAAGCTATCAATAAAGTCAGTATCATACTTAAACATGGTATATATGTATAAAATTATATATCCACATAAATATACACATAACTATGTCTATATGTTAGCTTTTGTGTTCTTGTGTGTTGAATGTCTGTGTGTAAAAATCATGTCTAGAAAAAAAAATAATTTACTGTATTAGACATATATAATGCTATTTTTGTTTTTGTTTTTACTAAGTGTGCTTTATGTGAGTATTTGGTTATTGCTGTTGTTCTAGTAGATGATTATCACAAACCCTTTTGAACTCCATTACCCTTGTATTGTGATAATTAGCATTTTATACATGGTCCTGCTGATACCTTGGTCATGCTACATTTAGATGTCTTCTGTTAATTATTCTTGTCTCTATATTTTCTACTTCTTTCCTATCTTTGTCCTCTGTCTTTTGACAGATATAAGTAATAAACTTCAGCTTTCTGCTCCCAAAGATGCTCACTGACACATAGATGAACAGTAAAAAAAGATCCAACTTGTTAGGCTGACACAATAAATTTCTCAAGGGTAGATTTTTGCTTTTATTTTATGTGGGAGGAAAATTTAAAGTTTTCTTCTAGACATCATAAGTTTTGGATCAATGGAGAATTTTGAGATGCATACATTTTAATTATCATTATTTAAAATATTGCTAATTAAACCTACATCTATCGCTTCTTTTAATGGTTCAAGCTGTTTTTCATAGTTCAAGCTATTTTATATCTTTAAATGCAGTTCACTGCCCCATTAAATATGTCAAATTGAGGTTCTATGCATTTTGGGGTATTATCCTAATGAAGGAAGGGAACACAGTGAATGAAAGGCAAAGATAAGAACTATTTGAGAGACTGTTTAGAAATCTTTTGTAGGCAGAGGCATGGGACCTTAATGAGTTTGAGGCCAGCCAGGTCTAAAGAAAGTTCGAAGATAATTAGAACTGTTAAGACAGAGAAACCCTGTCTCAGAAAAAAACAAAACAAACAAACAAAAACCTTCCTAAATGTAGGTACATACATAAAATAAATATATGTAGAATTATCAAATAATGGTGAAGACAAAGTCACACCTACACATCTTTCCACACAAAAGGAAACCTCCAGGTAAGGAGTGAATTGTATGAAGCTGAGATGGTAGACTAAAGGGCTCCATGTAAACCTCTCAAGTCCTCAGGCTGTGGTCAAGACTATTAACTGCTAATCACAATATGATTTCAGGACTCTATTGCTGTAGAAAATACCTCATTAAAGACAGAAAAGTATATCTGGAGCATACCTAGATTGCTCACGACTACTAACTAGTGTTCATAATACTAGCAGGTACTTGTATGTTTCCAGAAGAGGAAATGTACAATGGTGTGCCACACCAGCTCCAGTGGAGACAGTGTAGCAATGGCTGAGAGAAATCTCAATGGCTATCTGTCCAGAGGTTCACACCACAAGTGGTTAAGCCTGCTGGGGGAAAGTTGTCCAGGTCCCTGCAGATGCTTGCTTAGCTGGCTGTTTGGAACAGGTGCTAGATGTATTTTGTGCTATGATAACAATATTGCCTTTTATTCATGGATATTTTAGCCTGTAGATCCACTGTTAATTCAGAGAAGCCTAGAGAACACTTCGATATAGTATCAGGAACTGAAAGAGATACAGATCAGCAGTCAATAGATGGGTATTGCCCTCTGTGACTTCAGATACAGACCCTAAGGTGCCAGTTGTGATTTCAGATGTCAGCCCAAGGCCTGATAAATCAGTTAGGGCTAAGGCTGTAAGAAGCAGCCCACAATGAGACTCTGCCTGAAATTAGCCCGCCCACAACCAACCTGCTGTGGGATTCACAACAATACTCTAATTTGGGATCTTAGGGTCCCTAAATCAATGCTATTAAAAGTTTACTATCCAGAGACAAAGATTATTCTCCAAACTCAACAAATCAAATCTCTGATACACTGACCACAAGCAGGCTAAAATAAACAGAGGCTCCCAATTATGCACTTGTTTAGAAGTATTTATAATCTCATACTTGAAAGGGAATTGATGACATCTATAGAATGCCTGTTTATCTTTAAACTGTGACCAAAGATATGTTCTTTGAACTTTCTGTATAAGAACCTGATAATTTGAAGTAAACTTTGCAGCAGTTCGCAAAACTCCTCAAGTGTGTTTGTGTCTGTCTGTCAAGCCGAAGCCACTCCTGACCTGGTCATCTGAGTCTTGGTCTCCACGCAGACCTGTTACTCACTGAGCGGTCTGCTTCAATGGTAAGATACACTGGTGTTATAGTGGCACAAAATTATGGAAGAAACTGATGGGAAATAGTAACTGGCCAACAGGATTGTATCAAATACAGAGTCTCAGCATGTTATTGGGGGCAGGCATTCCTGCGGCGGGGGGAAAAACCTAATCGTAACAAAAAAAAAAGCAACCACTAATTGATTGGACTTAAGACTAATTCCATGATGGGGAGCCCTTGACAAGGCCATGAACCTAGAACCACATACTACATTTCTTTTAAAGTAAAAGTATCACAGTGCAATGACTTTAGCAACATTCTGCTTTAGTCATCAATTTCTTGATCTGCCGTCACCAGAGAAACTTCTTCCTTCCTTCAGGAGATGGGTTTAAATAGAGGGACCAACAACTTCGCAAAGTACAGAGAGTGGGAGGCCTTGGAAAACTCAGGGATAAATGGGATTTTTTCATCAAATTCTTCCCCTCAATGTCCAGAGAATTCTAATTGAGAGGATCCTAAAATACATAAGAACCAGTGGATATTGAAGACATCAAGAAAACAAAACACAAAAGGGATAATACACATATGAACTCAGAGAAATTATAGCAGAATGCACAGGGCCTGTACTGGTCTAAGCCAGATGGATTCCAAGTAAATAGAATGACAGCAGTACTACAGGCTGCACAAAGAGTTAACTTTGGAAAATACAGGTTATTTTATAAGTTATAAATTCAGAACATGGCTGGTCATTGTGGTGCATCCCTTCAATCCCAGCACTCAGGAGGTAGAGGTAGTTGGAATTTCTGTGATTGCAGGACAACCTGGTCCACATACTAGGAAACTCCATTCTCATAAAACAAAAAAAAACCCTAAAAGTAAAATAAAAAAGAGCTCAGAAAACAACATTGCTATTTCAGAGAATGCAGAATTAAAGCTGCATAATTTTCATGTTTCATAATAGTTAAATAGTTAAAATATGTGTTTGAAGGTAATTGTCTATATTAATCCTCAAATCTCTGGAGAAGTTTTGAACACTGGAATGTAAAGGTGATGTGCACATAGTCCAACATAAATCAACATAAATAGAAGAGGAACTCATGAGAGTCAATCTTTCCTTGAGTTACTAGTCTATTAATGTTTCTGGAGAAGAGAGCCATGTTTCTCAGGGCTATTTGCACCGGCACTGTTAACTCGTCCTTATACGTGTAAATAAACTACTGCTGTGGCCATGCAGGCAACAACAATTAAACGAGAGAGAGAGAGAGAGAGAGAGAGAGAGAGAGAGAGAGAGAGAGAGAGAGAGAGAGACCCATCCATCTGGGGAGTAGTGAGAAAGTGTAAAATTAATAACATATTAAAAGTGACATGTGGAATTATAGGTCATGTTTATCTTCAAGAATACACAAGTGAAGTGTTCAGATAAGAATCAAACACTTATACACATATCTGAAGATACACATTTTCTGTTTCCCTTTCACCTGGTAGTAATAAACGTGAGGAAAACATTTCATAAGTGGATAAGGCTAAAGGCATGCTGACTGGGAGCAAGTCCAACCAGCCCTATAGATGTGTCAAGTGCTTGCAGGAGGCACATGAATTAATTCTGAGTGCAATAGTCTAGAACACTGCCAATTTTTTGTCTTGTTTTGGCACTCTGTAGCAAGAGTGCTAGCAGATGGCCAAGCCAATAGGGTACAGCCCTATTCTTTGACTGTTTCCCGGTGATTATCCAGCAAATCTCTACTTTCCCCAGTTACCACAGTACTGTTTTCTTCAGGTGGCAGATCTTATTCTCTGGAAACTTTTCTATTTTTTCTAGTAAAACTTATATTTACAAAGGAATATTTAATGTGCTATGTCCCACTGTAGCACAAGTTTGTTAATACTTTCTGCACTTGAAATCCCTTTATTTCTTATTTTCTGCCTGAGTAATTCCAATTTGTAGCTAATTTTACTTGAAAATATAACACTATTAGTCATGTTAACTTGAATTTAGTTTTATATGATGTCCCCAATAATGTATCCCCATCATTCACTGTCTTTACTTCTCTTTTTTATCACAATTATTGATCCACATATCATCTTCTGTACATAACTTTTTGAACAAAATGCCTATGTGGCAAAGACATCCCTAGTCCTTCCCCAAGTAGAGTCTCAATATTTAATAATGAATTAATTTATATTTTGTTATGTAAATGGTTTGCTCAAATATTACTGTCAAGCAATTCTGTAATAAAAAAATGAGCTTGGATTAAAATATACAGTAGCCTACATTAAACTGCTAAAAGTAAGCTACACCAAACACTAATTGTTCTTATTCTGAGAGAGCCTGGTGTAAATGGCTAACTATAGACAGAAAAGCTAAAAATCAATTCAGATAGTCACTATTTCATGGAGTTTTTCAACTAAAATGAATGCACTAAATTGTAGTGTATTTCATCTCTTCAATTTCATTGTGAAGATTTTCAAGTAAGTCTGTGGTCAGATTTGCAGAGCCTTCAGAAGTATTTTTCCATTTTCCTGCATAGTTTGGAACTTTCTTAGTTTAAGGTTCAATTGAAACCTCATGAACATTGGCTTGCTAATTTCACCCAATAAACTGGTGGATTTATATACAATAGAAAACTGCCCCCTTTGTATGTTTCACTTCATATAAACACGCACACATTTTATCCACGTTTTATCTACATTCTCATTTTATCCACATCTAATTTTGTGATTGAGTAAAATACATTAGGTTTATGAAAAATTCATTGCTTGATCTCCAGTTTTATTTTGTTTTGTTGCACATATTACACTTATTGAAAAAAATATTAATTCATTATTGGAACATGGTCCAAGAATGAAGTCATGTGAGGAGAATTATGAGTGAGTGCTTATGACAAAACTTCAAGAAAGCAAGGCAAGAGTCTCCTGAGCTCAGACTTCTCAGAATATGGAATTGTTCTTAGAATGTGTTCTTATGCTCCTCTCAGATATAGCAGACAGGAGTGGGTTTACTTCAGATTACTAATTATTGCTTGCTGGTGTTATTTAAATATTTGTCTAATAAAAATATGTTTTCTTCATGTGAGCTTTTACCTATGATTGCATATTGCTCGAACCTTTATTCATGTGATGTTCTTAACCCTCAGAATATAAACCGAGCCTCTGAGTGAAGTTGGCTGTTGCATGAAATTTTATTCTGCTTCATTATTGGTCCCATTCTCCTAGGTCTTACTTCCTATAGAATGGTGAAAATGTATGTCACACTTTATGTTGGATAACAGCTCAGCTGTTTCTTTTTTCTTTGATTTGTTCAAATCAATTAACTGTTGAGAATCATTTTTGTTAGGTTTATGATTAAGTTTTCCAATTTACTCATTTCTAATCCCAATGATCATAATTTATTAAAATACATATTTATAATTTTCCCTATTTTACATATCAATCCCAGTTCCCTCTCCCTCCTTATTCCCTCCCTCCAGGGATCCCGGACTCCTTGTCCATCCCATCTGACCCCCACTCCACACCGATTGTAATGCTTTCCAGCAGGGATCATCAAAATCTGTCAAGTCATTTGGAGTAGGGTTTAGGCCTTCCCCCTGCCTCTAGGTTAGTGATTATTCCTCCACAGGGAATGTCCCCCCAATGTCTTTTCATGCACCAGGGATACATTCTGGTTCCTCTGTCAGAGGTCCCTTAGACTGCCTAGGCCTTCTAACTGAGACTCAGGTACAGGGAGTCTGAGTTTGTATAATTCTGGTTTCCCAGATCTTAGTCTAGGGTCCCATGAGCTCTCTCTTGTTCAGGTCAGCTGTATGTGTGGGTTTCTGTATCCTGGTCTTGACATCTTTTCTTATCACTCCCCCTCTCTTCAACTGGATCATAATTTTCTTCTCAGAGAACATTGTTTGATGTTTGATTGTAATTCTTTTGCATATTACACAACTGTCTTAGTCACTGTTCTATTGTTGTTAAGAAAGACCATGACCCAGATAACTATAATATCAGAAAACATTCAACTGGGGGCTCACAAATTGTTTCACAGGTTTAGTCCATTTTCTGTATGGTGGATAGCTTAGCTGCAGGCAAGATGTTATGGTGCTGGATACGTAGTTGAGATGTATAATCTAATATTCAGGCAAACAGTTTAAGGCTGGACTTGGCATGAACTTTTAAAATCAGAAAGCCAAACTTTTTTTTTATACTATCTCTATAAGGGCATACATCATAATCCTTCTAATCTTTTCAAATAGTGCCATTCCTTCATGTCTAAACATTCAAATATATGACTGTATGCAGTTCATTTTTATTCAAAATGCCTTATTCCATTCACTGCTCCTCATTGGCATATAGCCAATAATGCAAAAACTGTGTTCAGTACAACTTCAAACATTCCAATAATGTCTATCATTTCTCAACATATTTTAAAAGTCCAAAAATATATTCTGGCACTCAGGATAAAATTTTAACTGTAACCATATGTAAAATAAAAAAAGCAGATCACGTACTTATAAAATGCAATAGTACGTTACCTCTCTAAAAAAGAGAAAAGAGAGATCAGGAAAATATTGGATCTAACCAAGGCCTGAAACCAGCAGAGCCAAGTTTAAACTCTGTGTCTCTCTATCAGATGTCAACATGCTCTTCAGATATCTAACTCTTTTTACTATTAATTTTAACTGAGATAAACTTATTTCTCTTCAATTGGACCCAAATTCCATGAACAGTTCTCTAAGAATATCTCTCAGATATTATTCCATGACTCTGACAGCTCTAATATCTTGGGGTTTCAAACACAATCAAGACTTAAGTTCACAGCTTCCTGAAATGGCCTCTCTGGGCCTCTATGCAGGAACACCCATGACACACACCCCAACTCAGCAGCTTTTCTAATTATGGAAAGAGATTACAGTGCCCCTTTCTTATATCCACAACTTTATTGACAGAACTATGTGTTTGATGCTGCCAAGCTCTGTGGGAAGGGGAACATAGTCCCCTCCTTCAGTTGCATCTGCATCAACTTTTGGTTGTTGGGGGATTACTTCACTTCCTAAGCTTTACTTTAGTTCATTTTCATTAATTAGAAATTTAGCTGTGTAAGGTATTGCCCCGAGATTACCAGTCTCTTTATTACAATTAGCATCAAGCTTTTTTTTTCATTTATTTTATTAAAGCCCTAACTTTGCTCCATTTTTCTTCTTAGTGCTCCTTTTCTCTTCAAACTGTGCATGACCAATTTCTCTTTATGTAACTTCCTTCTTTTCTTTATAGATCTCCCTAAGAGTGATAACTTCTATATTCCTACAACAAACAGCATGGTCAGACTTGTCATAGCAATACCCTATTTCCTGGTATCAACTTCTGTCTTGGTCTCTTCTATGAAGAGAAGCCATGACTGAAGCAGGTATAATAAATAAATTCATATATAGTGTGTGAACTTCACTAATAATCATTGTTGTGATATGTCCGATATTTTTAATATCTAAGTAGGTCTGAGAAAATTTTGATTAAGTGAATATTCTTATCACTTTTTTAACTCTACTCTTTTTCATGTGATTTTTAATTTCTAAAAATAATACCAAGCATGAAATGTTACATATATTGAGATGTGTTTCTGAAGCATTTAAGTGACTTGGTACAGCTTTAGTCCATTTGGGTTTTAAACTCATGAATTGTTGTTATAACAGGGCAAGCCTTATTATAGAGATATTTATAATTATAGGAAAAATATCCTGTTTTAAACTAATCCCAGTTTGTAATAAATTACATAGTATTTCCTTTTTGTCCAAAAGAAACACCTTTTTACATTTGTTGGGCAATGTTTCCTGTGTTTCTCTCAAATGGTAGTTTTATAACTTTTGGGAGTTCCTTTCCTTTGCAGACAGATGAACTGTATACTTGTATACAGTCCTGTATCATTTTGATATTTTGTTTCCCTCCAATATAAACTTACTGGAATAAACTAAGGTTTTCCTTCTCTGTTAGTTCTGTTTTTGTTGCTTTGAAAATGAAACACCTTGAAAAAGCAATTTAGGATAGAAGGCTATTTAAGGTCACAATTTCAGTGTGCTGACTACCGTTCCAGGGGTATCACTGTGACAGGAGCTCAAGAGCACTGTTTATTTCATATCTTTGGTCAAGAAGTACAAGAAAAGTATAAAGGCATGCATGGTATTACTGTACTAGCTTTCCTAATCATAGACAGTTAAACATCAGTTCTGCCTTATGGAATGGTGTCATGGGTGAGACTTCACATTACAATTAAAAAAGATAATCCCCTAAAGTCATTCTCAAAATCTAAACTGATCTACATAATGTCTCAATGAGATTTTATTCCCATGTAATTCTACACCTTCCCTCAGTTTGACAATTAAAACAAACCATCACAAGTCAGTCTCACAAATATATTACAGCAAATTGAATATATTTAGAAAGTAACATGTCTCCTTCATGGTTTAGAGTTTGCTGTACTTTTAATTGTGGTGTATTGGAAATCTGGTTTTTTGGTATATATCTTAAGTGAGAAAAACGTTATATATTATTTTTAAGTAGGGGTACTCCTGATGGGAGCTGGAATGCTTTTTCTTCCTGGAAATAATGTGACATGGAGAATAAAAAACTATTTAAATTTAAGAAAAAATAAATCTAAGGCTTTTTCTCAGTATTAGAGCACTTGCCTAGCATATACAAGGTCCTGGTGTTGACCTTAAGAATCATAAATATTTAAATAAATAATTAAACAGGTACTGTGGCATGCAGTTAAAATTTTAGCAAAGCAAGATGAGGAAGGGCCTCTTTAGTTTAATACTTTAGTTTAGTTTAATACTTATCAAGGAAAAATAATGAGATATTTTCACACACCCATATATCAAAACTTAACTCTAGTGGGGTTATGAAACCATAAGAATCAATTAGATGAGTTGTAGTGAGTAGGCAAGACAGCCAAGTGATACATAGTTACCTATTATTTCTCAGTTCCTTTTCTTTGTTAGGCATATGTGTACAAGGAAGAAAACCACTTCAGAAAACAAGCATGAGCAGTGCCATCAGAGAAAGCCAGCTATGTTAGGAGGAGAATGCAAAGTCTCCTTGGAAAATCAATTGAGAATCTACAAATGCTTTACTGATAATGGACAGAAAATGTCCAAAGGCACAGAGGGCGGATTTTTATTGTGGAAAGAACTGAACAAGGGAAACAAATTATGTAATGTGCAAAGAATCAAGAAATGATCAAAACAGAATATTGATCTTTAGTTAACCCCATAGTCATTGTCTCTCTAGCAAGTAAATCACCTTTACAAAAACAGTTGTTGAGTTGTTGCTAATCCCTAGTAGAGACAAGTGCCAAGCACAGAATAACAAGTGACTAGATTTTCTTCTTTATTTTTTAAGTAATATTTTAGTATTTAATTGTGTGTGTGTGTGTGTGTGTGTGTGTGTGTGTGTGTGTGTGTGTGTGTGTGTGTGTGTGTGTGTGTGTGTGTTGGCATGCATATGCCATAGGAGAGCATCAGATCTCTAGGAGAGGGTAGCTATGATCCAATAAGATTCACCTAACATAAGTGATAGAAATCAAATTTGTGTTCTTTGCCAGGGACCTGTATATTTTTAGCCAGGAAGTTATCTCTCCAGTCTCTAAAGAAACTGTTTCTTGAGCAATTAAGTTACTATTTAATATTTTAACATACTTTTTGAGTATTTCATATGATAGTATTGCATTTAGATACCTACCTCCTATTCCCTCCAAATGCTTCCATGTCCCTCCCACTCCTTCTCAAATTCATGGTCAAATTTAATTACAATTGTATACATTTAAATACGTATATGTGAGTTCATGAATACAACCTACAATATCATTCAGTGTTGCTCATATTTAGGGCTAGCCTCTTGGGAAATGATAATCAATTAGGAATTAAGGGAGTGCTCAGCCTTGGAGAAAACGGATTTCTTCTCTCTCAATTGACTCACTTAAGAATATGTATATGTATACCCACGTACAACCAGCTCAGTGTAGGAAATTACTCTAAAAATTCCATATGTATAACCTATAAGTAATTATTAGTACTGGAAAAATATTTCTCAGGCATTCTCTTCGTTAATGGCCTATGAGCAAAATGTGATTGAAGGAAAAGATGAAGCCTATCTAGCACCACTCCTAAGGCCAAACTCCTGCAGGTCCTGGGTGACAAATATCATCACCAATAATTAACCATGTAGACCCCAAGCTTACTGATTGAGATGATCCTACCATGAAAGTTAGAAGTTGGTTGTTTTGTACATGTTAAGAGTAGTTGTTCCCTGTCAGTTTGGTCCCACGGCCGAGCCAGCCCCAAATAACACCACTGAGACACTGTATTAGTTTTAATTCACTTGGCCTGTTACAATCATTGCTTATTGGCTAGCTCTGTCTTAAATATTAGCCCATTTCTCTTAATCTAAATATATCCATATGGTCTTATCTTACTGGAGAGAGGGTCTGGTGTTCTGCTCTCTCTGTCCTCCATCTTGGATCACTTCCTACTACTTCCTCTCTCCTCCTAGTCCCACTTATCTTACTTTCCTATTGGCCAACAGTGCTTTATTCATCAACCAGTAAGAAACACATATTTACAGAATGACATCTCCCATCATGTACATCTTCAGAATATAGCAACTATTTAGAGTAAGGAAACAAATAAATTCCCCAACAAATAACCCCAAATTTACTTTTGCATTATCATATTCAACTTGTTTTTGCTTATGTCATATTTCAAGTTAGGTTGTGTAACAGTTGTAATTCTGTTATGAAGAATATCTATGTTGCCCTCATAAAAACACAGCTGATGGAAAAAGAAAAAATAATTAATGAATACCCCAAAGTACTACTAGGACACTTTTAGAAGTGATATGGGCTATTTTCCTATTTTGTTTTTATACACTCAACTATAAGTCAATGAAACAATAAAAAAGAACCCAGAAAAATACTCTGCCTCTGACAAAAAAAATTAAGAACAATTGCTTATAAAGTATTTTATAGCTGATAGTCCTATTCTCTATAAAATAAAAATTAACATCTATGTTTAATATTAGTAGTATTAAAAACAATTCTATTTTATGCATTTGTATTTACTATCTGAAATATTAACAGTAAATTTTATCTTATACTGTAAAAGCTGCAGAATATTAAGAAGAGATGAATAAAATTAAGTAGACATGAGGGATGCATTTCTAATGCTCTTAGTTGTATGTGGCATTGCAAAGACAGGGGTAAGAAAGAAATCAGTCTGACATTATCAGAAAATGCTTTCTTTCAAACAATAAGGGACAGAAGCATAGAGGGATATGGTTGAGAGGTGAGGTATGCGAGAGAAGAGGGAACAGGATACTTGAAGTTAATGTATAGGTTTTAGAGAATGTGAAGTTAAAGGTAGCTGTGGAATGCTGTTGTCTCTACTTTCTGAAGTTTTGTCCTGACAAAGCCATTTTATCTTTATGAACTGCCTTGCCCTGACTATCAGTATGAGGATGATGGGCTGTGACTATGTTAGGCAATGGCAGTGAGGAGGAAGTGAATTTCAACATTGTGATTAGGGATTTCAGCAAGCCTGAGGGCAACAGACTTACTCCTTCAGAGAGTGCAGTGTCTTTATAGTTTATTTAAATATCTCACTGAACTTTTAGAAATTGAATTGGTGTCTAATAAGAACTCTCATACCTATTGAGTGTCACCCATGGTACTAAGGTACTTTGTCACCAGAGAAGAAAGATGCGCAAACAAGCTAGCTCCAAATCCTAAAACCCACAGCAATGATATGCATTAATGGTATTCTTATAAAACAGTGGCACAAAGTTGTAGGAGTAACCAACAACCATCTGATCATGCTTAAGTCCTACTCTATGAGGTAGGTTAGTCCTACTAATGATTAATTCCTCTTGTGTGGTTAAAATTTGAGACTAGTGAAGCCATGGGCCTTGGACAAAAGCAAGTACTATGATTTTGCTAAAGGAACACAATAACATAATGACTCAGAATGACATTTTGCTGTATCTTTAGATTAATGCCTCACTCAGCAATCATCAGAGAGGCGTATTCTTGCAATATGAGAACAAATTCAAACCTACAAATATGAGGAGAACAACAAAGTTTGTAGCAGTCCTAAATATGATGTCTCCATTAGCCCCTTTCCATGGCTCAGAGAGCTATTAGGAAGAATAACCAGAAAGATTATAAGAGCCAGAGATGAATAATGACAAGAAGGGGATTGTCTTCCAGTCAATATAGGAATAAAGCACATTTGAACCTACAGACTGTGCCAACATGCATGGGGTCTATACAAGTTCAAGTCAAATACGGTTTCAATGCTAAGAGAAGAAAATTGACTGGAGATGACATACCCAAATAACATCTGCTTGAATATAAAAACCATAATTTTATCCAATGGAGTTTCACTGGGTATATTAACAATGATTATGTGTAGGTGCTATGCCCATCAGTAGATGGAAAACACAATATTTTTTTTTGCATTTTATTTTCTTAGGACATTATTACTTTGTTTTGTCTAAGTGGTCTTATGCTTGAATATTATGGTTTCAAAATTTTTTAGTTAATGTAGAAACAATCTTATTTTACATATCAATCCAAGTTCCCTCTCCTTCCAATTTTTCCACCTCCCTGTGATCCCCAATCCCACCCTCCATCCACTACCAGGGAGGTCCAGGCCTTCCATGGGGGATCATCAAAGTCTGCCATATCATTTGTGGGAGGGCCTGGTCCCTCATCTGTGTATCTGTGCTGAAAGAGTATCACTCTAAAGTAAATGGTCTCCCAAGTCCATTTGTGCAATAGGGATAAATACTTGTTCTACTGTCAGAGGTCCCATAGACTGCCCAGGTCTTCTAACTGACCACACATTTAAAAGACTTGGTTCAGTCCCAATGCTGCTTCTCCATTTTTACCACTGGGTTTTATGTGCTCCCACTAGTTCAGGTCAATTGTTTCTGTGGGTTTCTCAAGCATAGTCTTAACACCTGTTGCTTATCCCTCCTTCCTCACTACAACTGGATTCCAGGATTTTGGCTCAGTGCTTAGCTCAGTGCTTCTACTTCCATCTAGCATTGAATGAAGCCTCTAGGATGGTATTTAAGGTACTCATCAATTTCATTATAGGGAAAGGGCATTTATGGTAAGCCTGCCACTATTGTTTATATTCTTAGTTGGGTTGATCCTTGTGGATATATGGACTTTTCCTTAGTGCCAGATTTTTCTTTAAACATATAACAGCTTCCTCTCTTAAGGTATCTCTTTTCTTGCACTCTTCCCCCAACTCAGATTTCCTGATCCCTCGTGTTCTGCCCCCCCCCTCTTTTCTCTTTCTTCTACCTCCCTCTCCCATACCTCAGTGCTACCAATTTTCTCAGGAGCTAATGTTGCTTTTCCCACTCCAAGGGACTATGTATGTCTGTCTTAGGGTCCTCCGTTTTTCTAGCTTCTCTGGAGGTGTGCATTGTAGGCTGTTCTATGTCTAATATCCATATATGAGTGAGTACATTCCATATTCAATTTTTTGTGACTGGGTTATGTCACTCAGGATGGTTTCTTCTAATTCCATTCATTTGCCTGGGAATTTCAAGGTTTCATTGTTTGGAAATCAGTATGGTGGTTTCTCAGAAAAATGGGAATCAGTATACCTCCAGATTCAGCAATACCACTCTTAGGCATTGAACAAGGCATCTGTTCAATTATGTTCATAGCAATGTTACTTGTGCCAGAACCTGGGTGCAACCTATATGACCCTCAACTGAAAAACATATAAAGAGAATGTGATACATGTATACAATAAAGGACTACTCAATGCAAAATTTTTGTTTTTATGGAGTATATTTATCTGTGTGTATATTTATTGTTCTTTCCCTGTGTTATATTTTACTCTAGTTTGTTTGACTATTTATAAAGAAAGACAGAAAAAGACATAGGTTGCACTTTATGGAGAGACAAGGAGGATGAGGGAGTAATTGGAGAAGAGGCATCTGTTATCAGAAAATACTGAATTATCAATATTTATTTTTCAATGAAAAATAAACTTGAAGGTAAATGGATATTCCTGGAAACAATCATTGTGAGAGAGATCATCTAGATTCTGAAATATGAACATCCCATGCATTTTTTACCTCTAAATGTTAACTTCAAATCTAAAAGAAATACATATTTCATTTAGAATATATAGGTTATTTTATTACTATGTTCCATGTGGAGGGGCATTCAGGAAAGTAGAGCTAAAACATGCTGTTATAAATTTTTTTTTAATGAAAGTGGAAGAGAAAAGGTTAAACTATGAGGAGGAAACTACACTTAATATGATAACTCTGGTATTAATAAAATATGTTTCAACCTTATAGCACTCAAAGATGATGACAGTAATTATTACTTTCATACAAAGTAATAATGAGCAAAGAATAATCAGGGTAACAAAGACTAAAATATAATGATATAAAACTCTGCCCTCTGAGAAAGGAGAAAAGAACTCCTAAGCATCTCAACTCTTGACAAGAAAGATGAAAACGAAGTTAAGCAGGAGTTAAATGGAGAAAGAAGACAATCTACTGGTTCAATTACTGCCTCCTGACAGTTATTGACAGAGTTAGAAGATAAACAGTCAGCAAAGGTGAGTAAAATTGTAGATGACATCATCTATCAACTGGGTAAACCTGACATTTTTGGGATACTTTTATGGGATACCCATAAAACAGAATATATATCCCCAATAATTCTCCTAAATTATTCAGCAACAAATCCAACTATGGGCTACCTGATTCTCCTTAACACCTTGAAAAAAACAAGTCTAATGAGCTATGTTTTCTTCTCCTGGGGAATTACACAAGAAATCCTGAATAAAATATGTGAAGGGGACACAACATGTAGAGAATTAGGCACAAAACTCTAAAAAAAAAATAAAATTTAAAGACAAACTTTAAATACTTTTGTTTATTTTAATATGAAATGGCAAGTTGTTCAGCTAACTCAGTCTTGAGAAATTGTGACAAGAAATGTATCTCAAATAAAGAGAAATAGCTGAGACCAATATTCTATGAGTTTAGTTTAGCTAGATGAAAATAATCACCTGAAAGAGACTCAGTGTAAAAGTAAGACAATACATTATAAAAGTTGCTTTAAAAATCACTAACTATGTTAACTAGATTTAGAGTTCAGGCTTGGTGGCAGGCACAGGAGGCTAGAGAGACTACATCTTAACTGAATACAGGAAGCTGGTAGCATGGACCAGAAAGTGAAAGTGGGGAGCAGTTGTAGACACCCAACCTTCCCCACTGATGAGTGTTCTCTAGCAAGGATGTATATCATAAACATTTCATTGTGTATCTAAGCAGTACCTAAAACCATGGAGTAAGTGTTGGGCTTCTAACCTAGACTTATGATAACCATTTCCACAGGAACATTGAAAAATTAATGCTATTTGGGTAGATGTACCAAATTTTATTTAGATGAATACACTTCATTATTATTTACTAAGAAATACAATATTTATTTCTTAAAAAACATCCAGTACTTTTGGTTTAAACACTACTTTATGTATACAGGTATATATTCCTTGTTCTGTTTAGGGAAATGGTAAAATAATTTATATTCACTTTGAAATTTGATTTGTGTCCTGTGATGAAATGTTAATCATTTTGTAGGCATATTATTGCATGATTTTCATTTAAATGTCAACAATATTTCTGCAAAATAATTAGTAGTAAATCATTTTAATTAAAAAAGTAGTTATAAGCATGAAATTTTAGTGTCAATACTAAGTGCTTAACATATATGGAGATGAGTTAGTTTGAACAGTATTTGATGTTAATGTTTGTATATATTTTCTTGATTTAAAAATTCACAGATATATTTAAAAGTTAGAACTTCACATATGAAAACTGCATCTTTAGTTTTCTATAACAGTATGCAGCTTAACCTGTCATGCCTTACTTTGCAGAACTGGGAGGTATAAACAAAAGTAGGAAGCCAAACTTGGTAAATAAAGATAATTTTTAGTCAGTGCAAGACTTGAGCTGAGACAAATTCATGGTTCCTAAAGATAATTTTTAGTCAGTGCAAGACTTGAGCTGAGACAAATTCATGGTTCCTCTTCTGTAGTCATTTTCTCTATTTCCTGTGTGTGAGTGGTAGCAGATGGGAACTATTAATCACATTTTCACGAGGGCAGTGATACCTAGGCTTGAAGTAAATATAGATTCTCAGACCCAGTCTAAAATATTACATCATTTCCACTGGATTTTCTGCAATTTACTGGGCAAAATGACCTGTGATCAATGTCCTGTGGCTACTTGGGAAAACATGGAATATACCCTTGAATGCCCTCAGCACCATCCTTTAAAATGATGGTTTTCTGTGCCATTGTTGTCATCTTCCGTGGACATCAGACAGGTACATAGTTTTATGTTTCCCAGTACTTAGCAATGTTTATATGGCACCATTGGAGACAAGGATGAACCTTTGTACAGCCTCAATGAAGGAGTCAAAAAAAGATGTGGTGGGGGAATCCATACATGTACAAGCTGAATCTGAATCCATAGCTTTCATATGCTTAGGATGGCATGGGAATCTCCCATCTTTGAAGTACACTACCTCATTTTTCTCTCTAATCTTACTAATCTCTGTCATTAATTTGTCATCATCAACAATCATAGTAGCAACAACAGCAGTGGCAAAATATTTATGGGTATGTTAGTCTGACTCATATTTAAAATCATAGATTTGAAAGTCAAAAAGCCTATATTTAAAAATAAATACTTTAGTTAAACAGGTTCTAAGTAAACTGTACTGTAAAGTTTACTGAAATGTAAAGTTTTAAAACTCCCTTTAGCAAAGATTGGGAAGTATGAAACAATTAATAGAGCTAAAACCAGTTGGGAACTAACTAACTTAGAGTGGTAAATATTTGAAGACCTGTTTTCCGCTGTGACCTGAACAAGCAAAAACAGTAGAGTTTTTCTGTTCAACAGGATTTTAATGTAAATTCTCTAATATACTGGACAAGTTTGCAGTATATATCATTTTGTTAAATCATTTTTGCATTCAAGTTTGAATTTAAAAGATACCCCATGGGGTCACATCTTTCAGCACTTAGTTCCTACCCAGGGAGCTGTTGAGGTTTGTCGAATCATTGAAATATGTGGCTAATCAATAAGTGAGTTGCTGGGGGCCAACCTTGTGATATTATTTCATTAAACAGTCTGCTTCTTGATGTGCTAAGATAGGAAAGGTGACAGCCAGAATATCCTCCTCCACCTCCTCGTCCTCGTCCTCGTCCTCGTCCTTTTCTTCCTCCTCCTCTTCTTCTTCAGAAAAAGGAGATAAAAAGATTTCCTCTCTTAAGTAGCCTTTTCAGATATTTGTCACAATGATTTTTAAAATAAGTTATTGACACTATTTTATAATGTTAAGGTGTATACGGTAGTTTCTAAGATCAGTATTTGTTGGGCTCTGTCTATCAGCTAGTGGTGTAAACTCTATGTGAGATAATTACAACTCTTTTACTTCAGTCGCTTGTTCAAACAAAAGAACAGGAATGCTTATACGAGTATTCACTTTGCATCATTTAAAAGAATGGGACTTGTGGATATAATTCTATGAGAGGGCAAGTGTCTAGAATAATTGAAACCCTGGTTTCAGTCATCAATACTGAAAAAGTAAATAAAATACTTGCTACAAGGAGCTGTGATTAGTATATTCATTACTGAGGCAATGAAGTTAAAAAGATCACATGAAGACTCCAAGTGTGGGGATATTTCTTATGCATGGACATTTATGTATCAAGATGTTTTACAAACTTTATGTTAATTTTGTAGTCACTTTCATTGTAACACTGTGCCTATTTTGTTTCATGATACTGAATAGATATTAATTCTATATGCATGTTTTCTACCAAAAGAGAAAAAAAAACAGCATAATATATAACAGAAAAAATTAGAGGAAGATAATGAAAAAAACATTTACTTTCAAAAATATGAGAAATTTTAAGTATTGATGAATTTGAAAATTCAGAAAATGAGAACACATTTTATTTTATTAATAAATCCATACAGCTTCTAAATTTTGTTACTTATCACAATACCATTTGTTGAAATAACTTCAAAATTGTTTAACTAAAATATTACAATGTCTGTATTATGTGTTTGGAATTTGTATAGCAATATGATTTACTATTTTAAATTCAGTTTCATTCTGATTTTGTATTGTTTACTTTACAATAACTTCCAAGTTTGTTTTAAGTTAATAACCAAAACAGAAATTTTCTGCAAACATGACTGTCATCTACCAGTAGCTTTTGAATATTCATATATTTTCTTTTGTCCCCATCTATAAAGTAAATTCTCAGCATCCTCTTTATGTTTTGTTGATGGAGGCCACTTGGAGAAGTATTTTCTTGGATGATTTTAAAGTACCTCTGAAATTTTACCACCCTCTGACTCTGACACATATATGTTCTTCTATTTATTTGTTTGGGTTTTTTCACACTATATTATGCAGTTAATATCCCAGCCGATATTACTATATCATTAAACTGTTTTTATGTATGATGAGAACTATCTCAATTTGCTTGCTCTTCTGAGCAAGATATATATCTATTTTCATAATTATTCAAGCCTTTTCCAAGTCTTTATATATTCTTACTCCTTACCAATATGGATAACAGATTAATTTATTATATTGTTTTATTTTAATTTCCTCACTGCAAATTTAATTCCACATAAGTGCCATGTAATTTTAACCTATCAATGTGTTTAATTTAACTCTTAGGAATTATCATTTTTGTTATTTTATGTATTTTCATCAGTATGTATATCATAAGTAAAATATAGAAATTTGTGGTACTTTCCAATCTGTTTTTATACAAGTCTAAATGCATAATTTATCCTTTGTTATCCAAGATGATCCAAAGTTTCAAACTATTCATTAGTTTTAAGCTAAATAAAAACAAATTCTCTTAAAATTAAGTTTCTACTGGAAGAGAACAGATGGACATTTGCATATGATTTAAATACAAATAATTTGCAAGTTCCCATGACAACAGGTTCAAGATAAAATAAAGTTCAAAAGTTGCATAGCTTACCATGAAATTAAATTGTATATATAGTATTTTAAAATAGTCAAATAAAAACCTGAAGTCATAATAGCATCTATCTAAAGAAAATAAACCCATATAAAGATTTGTTTTCCATGGCATAAGTAATAACATTAATATTACCATCCATATAATTTCAGAAAAATCAAAAATATATTTAAATAGCAATGCATTTATAGGTACTGTTTAAATATGCAAATGATACTAAAATATAATTATGATTTCATGACATTATAGTTAAATTATAATGTAAAATGAAGAAAAATATTCTATAAATATCAGTTTTAAAAATATAAATTAAACCACCAGCAAACAAATTCTTAGGTTCTTTCATTGAGGGTCTCAGATGAGACAGGTCAAAATAGTTAACACAAACAAGATGAAAATAATTATAAATGAGTCTTTATAACCTGGAAAGATGGACAATGTGTTACATGAAATACATATAATCAGAAATTACCTTAACACTGATAAAGCAAGACCTGACTTCAAGTCCAGTAGAAGAACTCAAGGGACTTTTCAAGAAAGGAAAGGAGGTGATGCTGATGAAAATGATGTCCATGATAAGGGAGAAGGGCAAGAGGAGGTGTAAAGGAGGAGATAAAACCCAAGCACTTGGCTCATATAAAATCAATCATTTACCTCTGCTGGCATGTGTGAGGTTGTTTTTCTTCCCCTCCATCTTTCCCAGCTTTTTTGTTCACTGTTTACTTGGTTTAAAGCTATGCAACATGGGATACTATGGAATTCCAAATAAGTGATTTTTTTTTAAATATATTTTTTAATTTAAATTTGAGACAAGCTTGATTTATATATCATTCCTAGTTATCGCATCTTCCCTTCCTCCCCTGTTCCCCCAACCAAACCCCATCCCATCCTCTTTCTGCTCCCCAGGGAGGGTGTGGTCTTCCATGCAGGATCTTCAAAGTCTGTTATATCATTTTAGCAGGGCCCAAGCCCTTTCCAATGTGTCAAAGCTGAGGGAGTATCCCTCTATGTGGAATGGGCTCCCAAAAGCTATTCATATACTAGGGATAAATACTGATCCACTACCAGAGGCCCTATAGACTACCCAAATGATAAAAATGATGAGCAATTTTTAAAAAATATTTATTAACTATTTGTTATTCTTCTTCTTAGAATAGTTTATTCTTGTCATTTACAAAGAATTCTTTGGAACAAGGGATATCAGTTTCTCTACCCCAACATCCACCACCAATTGTATAATCTGGTGGAGCATATGAAGGGGAGGAACCTAAAGATCCAAACAAGCAGGATCTCCAGGACACAGGACAACAACATAAAATTCAAGGGGATCCCAGATGAAAAACTCATCCATCGTCAGTGGCATTTAACTAGTCCAATGACAAGTGGCAATGAATCTTTATAAGTAAAGATGAATTTATTGAAAGGTAAACTGTATGATTCACAGGGCCACACTACAGCCTATAGGAGAAGATATCTTCTCTCCCTCTCTCCCTCCCTCCCTCCCTCTCCCCTCTCTTGTTTCTTTTAGTTTTCATTTGGGTTTTAATTTGGGAGTGGATGTTACAAGGGAAGAGGGTAGATGTGAGTAATGTGAAGCGGACAAAAAAATCAATAACATGTTAAAGAAAAGAATAGTTAAAATCCAAATCTAAGACATATCAAAAAGTTCATCAACCAGAATCAAGCAGGTTTCATTCCAGAGATACCCAGATAGTAACTCAATAAACATAATCCAACATATAAACAAAACAGAAAAGGCAAAACTACATGTTCATCGCAAGAGATTAGAAAAAGTCTATAGACAAAATCTAACAAACTTAATAATAAAATTTCTGGACAGGT
The DNA here is from genome assembly GCA_030556225.1 of Cricetiscus sungorus. NCBI lineage: Eukaryota > Metazoa > Chordata > Mammalia > Rodentia > Cricetidae > Cricetiscus > Cricetiscus sungorus. The sequence goes on from JANBXA010000730.1 coordinate 92,562,696, forward strand.
TAGTGGCACAAGGGACATATTTTAACAAAATAGAAATAGATTACAGTAAGCTCATAGCAAATATCAGGTTGAAAAGAAATTTAAAGTAATTCTACTATAAATGGGAACAAGTCTAGGTTGTGCAGTTAAGGTAGACCAACAAGGCAATGAAATTACGTGGATACAACTGGGAATAGAAAAACTCAAACAAAATATATACCAAGAAATTTCTATAGATAATAAGCACTTTTAAAATAAACCTGGATGCAAAATTAACTCACAAAACTAAAGCTCTCCTATATATAAATGAATAAATTGACTCAGAAATCAAGAAAACACCCTTTATAATAGCATCAAGTAATATGATTTCTTGGGGGTAACTCTAACCAAGCAAATAAAAATTATGATAAAAATGTTAAAACATTGAAGAAAGAAATTGAAAATTCTGGTTTTGTGACCCTAAACTTAAATGGCTGCAGATGGGGGCTATTGCAGAGACCCACAGCCAGACACTACCTGGAACTTAAATCGGAAGTTTCTGTTAGGTCCCCTCCCTTTGTAGGTTGGGGAACCCGTGGAAGTGGTCAGTTGGTAGGAATCAGGGATTAGTGGACTCCAGAAGAAGGCCTCTCAAATCAAGTATGTCAGCTCATATCTATTCACAAAGACTAAAGCAGCAAGCATCCAGCCTTCAAGGGTCTTCATTAGATCCTTTATGTATATGTTATGACTGGTAGCTTTATGGGACTCTTAACAATGAGAATGGGTATGTCTTGGACACTTTTACCTGTTCCTCCTATTGGGTTGCCTTATCTAGCTTCAATATGAGGACTTTCCTTTGTCTTATCTTGTTTTGAATTGTTTGGTTGTTGAGTCTTGGAGGCCTGCTTTTTTCTGACAAAAGAAAAAAATCACAGAGGGAGAGTGGATCTGAAGAGAGGTGAGGAAGTAGAATCTTGGAGGTATGTAAAGGGAGGGGAAACTGTTAGTTATCACTACACACAGAAGAATGCACATCAACTCCAACTGGGTCAAATATCTCAACATAAAACCAGATACACTGAACCAAATAGAAGAGAAAGTATAGAATAGCATTGAACTTGGTGACAAATGTAAAGACTTTCTGAACAGAATACTGGTAGGATAGCCCTAAAGAACAATTAATAAATGGAACCTCAAGAAACTGAAAAATATTCTCATGGAAAAGACACCTTTCACACAAAATAGCTACAGAATTGGAAAATATTTTTATCAGTTTCACATCCTATTGGAGGATAATATCTAAAATACATGTAGTAATCAAATAGCACAGTTATTTGAAAAATAGTTTTAATGCAAAATACTTTTGAATGCAGTTAGGTGTCTTAACCATAATACAGGAAAACATCAGGAAAGTTATAAATCCAAAATTATAGTTATAGTTTCTCCTGAGTATGAATAGTTTATGCATAATTTTAAAAAGGAAAATTATGTATATAATATTTGCCTAAACAATTTCTTTCTCCAAAGTCTTTCCCATTGGTGAAACAAAAGTTATCTAGGAGAACTAGGATGTTGTCTCATTTGGCATTTGATCTCTAGCAAGAACACTAGGCCTGGATCACTCACTTCCACACTGAGAACACTTCAGGCCCTGAAGAACAAGTGTTTTGAAGAGAATATGAGCTTGAATATCAATGATATAAAGTGGTTTCGTTTCTATAGCCATAAAAACCTGTCTGCAGTAATCAGAACCGAGTAGTAAATTTGAATACTAAAGCTGCAGGAGAGTATGCCTGCTCCTCAAATCCTGCCAGTCAAGAATATGGTATATTGATGTAAATAACAATGATGATGATGATGTTAATGATGATGATGATAACAAAAATATATCATGGTTTGTTTATAGTGTTAATACTTTCTTTTTTCTTTTTATTTCCATTCTAATTCGTGCCTAAATTTTAATACTCAGACAACATACAACAATTATTACTTCTTAATTATATGTTATTGCCATTGAATATGACACTAAACTAATCAATGTTGAGTTTTGTCTTCTGGCTGTGGGGACACATTTCCATGGTGTTTGTACATGACTGAACATAGCTTTAAAGTCCATAGAAACGGGCTGATATTCTGCTCTTTTGCCCTGTAATTTTTCCTTTATACTTCTTTTAGAAAAGGATTCCTACTCAATTTGGCACTAGGCTCGTGGTCATTAAGACCTTGTAATCCTCATGCCTCTGCCTCCCACAGAATTGATGTTACAGTCAAACATACAACACCTCATACTTGTACACCACTATCCTTAACCATTGACACATTTCTGTAATTCAGTGTGTGTGTGTGTGTGTGTGTGTGTGTGTGTGTGTGTGTGTGTGTGTATGCCACAAGGCCCTAAGTTCAATTTATATCCTTTCCAAAGCATAGAATTGATCACAATTCATAACATTAAAGCAGGCCCTATACATGGCACCCTATGCAGTTCTCAATGCTTTGTTTTCTTATAGAAGACTTGATACAACTAATCATTCACTGTTTCTGTCTCCAAATACTGTCAGTACAAGATCTATGAATTGCTTTTTCTTAAAGTGTACTCTTTGACTTTGTGTGCTCAAGCTTTTCAGGTTGTCAAAGTCTAGTTTCTATCTAATTCATGTCTCATCTCTTGATGAACATATCAAACATTCACTTTGTCTTCATTTATAGCTAGAGCTCAAGTTCTTCCCTTAAATCTCAGGCACATATCCTTTATTATGAGTAAGGTTTTTCCTGTGGGCCAGTCTGGTCCCACCGCCATGCCAGCCCCAAATAACATACAGACACTCTGTATTTGATACAGTGCTGTTGACCAGTTACTAGTTTCTTATCAGCTAGCTCTGTCTTAATTAATAACACAATTCTATTAATCTAAGTACTTCCATGTGGTCTCATCTTACTGGAGAGTGTGGTTGGCATTCTTTGCTCTCAGTCCTTCATATTGGATTTCTTCCCATCTACTGTCTTTCCCCTTCTTTTCTGTGGTTAAAGCACTTCATATGTCTAAAATGTTCAAAATTGCATTCATTTCTACTATCCTCTAATCCTGTACATCATACAGACCTTGGCATTCAGGAAGTGACAAGTTCACTGCAGTCCAATTTCAAGGCTGATAACCTTGAAGTTTCTTGCTCTCTTATGCTTGGCATTCATAGATTTATCTGTCATATATATGCCAAATAAAAACACTTCACACCGCACACTGACTAGCTCTTTGTTAGGTGCCCTCATACCTCATCTGGGATGGCCTTCTGATGGGTTTATTGTCATCCTTCACATCCACTAGAGAAATTACACAGTACCATGAGACAGTAGTCTCACCAAATTATGGTTAAAAATATCTCTAAATTAAATGTGTTAAAAATGAGAGTACCACTACATCTTTTCTGAATGCAACCACATGTTTCTCTTCTTGTGCTTCCCAGGATGAGGAATTCACATACTGTCATGGATAGGAAGGAGAAAGAAATCATGGCTTATTGCAGCAAGTGAGAAAAAAAAGGCAATTGTAAGTTCACTCTCAACAGGATTGAAGTGCTGCCTTTTGTATCTGGAGTATTCCACTCCTGCCCTTACCAAGACCATCACCCATCACTGTGGTATAGGGTGGTCTCTTTCATAGAATAAGTAAATGTTTTCTCAGAAGCTTGCTGACATTTCAGTCAGTTACATATTTATTGTTAGACCAACTCAGACCACCTGAATGTGGGTCTCAGTTAGAAGGGCTGGGAAGTCTAAGGGTCATTAAGACAGTGAAACTAGGATGTATCCCTGGTGCAAGAAAGGACTTGGGGAGCACATTCCTCATGGAGGGATACTCCCTTACCCTAGAGGCAGAATGGAGGGCCTAGTCCCTACTCCAAATGAATTGATAGGAATATACATGAAGTTTTCCAGGATAGAGTGCAGTGGCTTCTTGTGACTATATTTGGTCAGGAAGGCAGTATGAAAACTTAAAAGAGCCTGCTAAGACTGAGTTTGTGTCTTTCAAAGTCTTCCTTTTACCTGTCTTTTTGAGAATGTCATGTCTAGCTATTATTCTTTTTTATGTTCCTCAAGTTTGAACCTGAACTCTGTTTAATTTTATGCCATGCCCCATACCAAGTTTTATAATTTCATATTCTATCATACTAAAATTATTTTAATATAGTTAGTAATTGTTAATATTTGAAAGTATAAATTCATAAATACACACTATGAAATATTTTATAAATAGAGAATATGTAGTTGTAAAAAGATTGTCTAAGTTTACGAGTTAGAAAATTGACAGTGCTGTAGCATCTGTTTGTGCATTACAAACAGATGTGTATCATTTGCATATCATTTTTCCTCTTTAATATCCCCTATTTGTATCTGTGTTTGTTTTAAGTTATTTTAACAACTAAGTTTTTTGATTTTATTCTGCAAATATTCAGGAGATGCTATCATAGCCACTTAAGATTTTGGATTTGATATTTTACTCTATGCTAAGTTCCACCCATGTTGCTTTATATAAATCTGAATAATTTATTATTACTTCTCTATTACATATATATGTATATATATATATTTATATATATCAATGCATTTTTCTATTCTCTTGTGTTTGAATATTTCAGTTAGTTTTTCATACTTTTGTTAATGTAAACAATATACAAGAGCATGGATATCTGTTTATATTCATACATACTGGTGAAATACTCTTAAAAATTTATTTGGGATATATGCCTAAGAATAGAATTAGTGATTTTTACAGTATATAGTTATTCAAGTTCAAAATTAACTATAATATCCAAATTAACTAGGATACTTTGTATTTCAGCATGTTATCTACTAATCTGAAAATCACATGAATATAAGGTTTGGTCATGACATTATTCCATCTAAATAAAATATAAAATTGAAAATGTCTCTCTATATCTTTCTTATCTAACTAATACCCAAACGACATTGGACACCTATTCTCAGAACAATATTGGTTCTCCACCCTGGCAGGATTATAGGAATAAATGCTATGAAAATATTAAAAGATGGGGAATAGGGAAGGATATGATTGCATTTTATTAAATTAAAAATAAATAAGTCTCTTTTAGTAAAAGTCACATTAAATATATAGCTAATTTGGGCTCATTCCTTGTGTTCAATGAACATGATGTGTCTTATTACCATTTAGCTAAGATACATACATATGTATATATATGTATGTATGTATGTATATATATATATATGAAAAGTATATATATATTTTATATATATAGTCAAGATTTATACCATTACATAAATTAAGTCTTATATTTTATTTTATTAAGTTTTCTGATTTAATTCCTTAAATTTGCTTTCAAATGATGTAGTACACACATGGATGAGAACAAGGTATAACTGTGTTGTGATGTGCTGGGAGTGCTTTAGCCCAGGATATGTCAAGACAGTGTTTGCCACCTGGTTCAAAATGGCCTCGTGGGCATATCTAATGAAATAAGCTTAACTCCCCCTCTCTTTTCTCTTTAAAGAAAAGCAGATTACTTTTCTTAAAATCATAAAAATCATAAATTACTTCAGAACAAAATGTCAAAATACCAAACATACTCACTCCTGGAAGGCGTCATCCTCTTTGTGGAGTTGGGGTGGATGGGAGAGAGGTTGGAGGGTCATGGAAGGAAGGGAGGGAGAGGGAACTGGGATTGGTATACAAAATAAGAAAAATAATAAATAAAAAAATAAAGTGAAGGATGGAAGAATGGTAACAGATAGCTATCATGAATACTCCGTCTTTATACTCAAATAGTGGCTATTTTTTTTTTGACACAACTGAAACTACACAAATATGTACACAAATGTAAAACAAACAATAGCCAACTTTTCAAACCATTGAACTGATGAACCAGGAAAAATACTGAGTAGATAATGTTTCACTGGGCAAACAAACTAATCTTCAGCAATGCCCCATGCCCAACAATATTAGATGGCTAACATAAAATATTCTTAATGATATTATTTGAATTTCTTTGTCTCATACTGTTTGTCTTGCCAAAGCATTTATTTTTATTATTTTTGTGGGGGGTTTTGTTGTATTTTTAACCTTAAAGAACCTCTGCATATATATTATGGCTTCTTGTTTTGTTTGTATTGGATTCCTGTGCATATGAATGTGTGATTCCATGTCTATATATGGTGTGTGTGCTTTTCTTTGGCTTATTTTCTTCTTTTGGTTGGTTTGTTTTGTTCTATTGTGCTATGTTTGCTTTGTTTTGTCTTATTTTGCTGGATTATTATTCTTTATATGCCTCATATTTCCTAATAATAGAAAGGTTAGGATTCACATGGGAAACATGGTAGGGAGAATTTCAGAAGAGTTGGGTAAAGGAAAATTTAATCAGAATATTAGGTATGAAAAATAAATCTATTTTCAATAAAAGACAACTTTAAAAAAGAGAAACAAACAAACAGACTCAAGATAACTTGGAACTACTGTTTCTCATGTATCTATCTCTTTAATGCTGAGATTATAATTTTCTGTGACCATGCTCACTGGCTCAAGCTTCTTGAAATATTTGTATACTATACTTACAATTTTGATCATATATATATATATATATGTATATATATATGATCAAAATATATATATATCCCCAAAAAGTGAGAAACATAATTTTTTCATGCAGATCATACTTTATGACACTTAGTATTTCATCAATTACATCCTATTTTATGCATAATTGTACTTATTTTCTTAAATAAATACATAAATATTTCCAAATGCTATCCAAATCATTGATAGAAACAAACATTATTCCTCAATAATACAAAAGACAATCAATATATTTAAATGATTTGGGGGAAAGGTACAGAATTATAAAACATTAGGTAATGGTGATTTTTACTCTTTAGGTCTGGTTATTTATTCATCATTCAATGTAAGCATTCAAATTATTTGAGAATCCACCAATTATAATTTTTTTCTTTCTCTTTCCCTTTCCCTCTCTCCACTCAATCACTAATTATCACTAATTAAGAAAGTGTGTTATGGCCTTGTCTGCTTTCTGCTCATTCTGGAGTCATTTCCTCAGTTGAGATTGTTTCTGTTCAGATGACTACAGGTCATGTCAAGTTGACATAAAACTAACAAGAACATGAACTGCTAACTGAACCTGCTTGAGAATACTAATTAAAGAAAGTAATTGGATATTTTCCTTTTTCAATGATTTATATATTTTTAGAAGAAAATAATCCAATGGCTCTTTATGTGTCCATAATTGCAAGAGTTATCAAAATTAAGCAACAGAAACAATAATTATAGCTACAAAATAAAAGACAATATATTCAGACTGTAAAAGCATGATTGAATTGGTTATTCAAAAACAAGTCTAGTTGTGAAAATGTGCTTGGTTGTCTTTCCTTAAAGAAGAGTTTGTATTGTACAACATAGTCCACATTCTTTTTTGTACAATTTTAAAATAAATGAGTTTAATGGATGCTGGGAACTTTCTCTTTCATATCACAATATTCAAATGCAGAAACTAGAAATTTTCACTCAATTCATATGAATAAAGTTAAGGTAATAATGAATACATAAATAAAATGCATGTTGTGGGCTGAATGCTTTAACAACTATCTAGTGCCACTGTTTGGGAAGGGTAAAGGAATTCAGAGAAGAACAAGGAAACTTGAAAATTGGGCAAGAGGTAATTTATGTTATACTCTGGAAAAGTTTCTTGTTGCATTCCTTCCAAGACCTAAGAACAGAGGGTCAGACTAAGTGGTTTGGAGAAGAAAACCCCTACCAAGCATATTAGGTGGTGATATACTTACTGCTTACTGTTTTTAGTAAGATTTATGCTGAGAAAGAACACAGAGTACAGCAAGAAATGTGAAGAAGGTGAAGATCCACACCCAGATGTTGAGTTGATTTAATGCTAATAAATACTAACTGTGGCTAATATAGATGACTATCACTAAATATATCAGAATAATCCATGAGAAATTTGACATCTGCAGTGAGACAAAAGGATAGGTATCAAAAGAAAAAGTCTTCTATCCAATAACTCAGTGGAGAAACATGTAAGTTCTTTAGGATGTGCTTTTAGAGAAAGTGCCACAGAACATATTTTGTCTTTCAAAACAAGACTCAAGGAAGTGGCTCCCCAGCCTTATTAATTCAGAATCTAGAGAATGCTTCAACTCTTCTTTAATGACCTCAGGCTACCTCTTGTGCTCAAAAAAGAAGCTCACCAAATTGCTAAACCTTCATTTTTTTTTAAGGAGCAGTATGGTAAGACCTTCTTAAGAAAGACTGGATGTAGCTAGTTCACTCCAGTTACTTTATTCAAAAAAAAATCACAAGGTTAGTTGGGGTTGGGAAATGTTTCAATGAAAAAACTCATCTTATACTTGCTGTCCATGATAGTAGACAACCTAAACAAATCTCAGACCTTTTTGATTATGTCGCTTTGTCTTTAGCAATAGAGCTCGCAAGTTGCAAGCAATCTGTACTCTTGGCAGTGGCCTTGCTTGTTTGGGGGTTTCCATGGGCTCCTTAGGACAATAACTCCATGAGATGTAATCCATTGCTGACACTGGAGGTTTCATTTGATAATTAGAGATGTCTAGTTAAGGCTTTGATTCTCCCATTATTTCATTTTATTTAGATTTCTTTCACATAGGTGTAGATTTTAATAGGCTTCTGCTGTAGCAAGTTCAAACATAACCGCTCAAGTGGCCCTTAGTTATAGCAGGTCCTCTTCTTATTCCATCCCCCCTCTTCCCTCCCCCTCTTTGATTCATCATCCAATACGAATTTTCTACTCTACACCCATCAAACTTTAATTATCAATTTCAGAAAATATCTAAAGTTTTTATTTATTATACTTTCTCTTTTTACATATTGATCACAGTTCCCTTCCCTCTCCCTCCCTTCCAACCCCCCCTGACCCCCCTCCTATATCATTCCCCACCCACTACACAGGGAGAATGATACCTTCCAAGAGGAAATCATCAAAATCTGTCAAGTCATTTGGAGTAGGGTCTAGGTCCTCCCTCCCATCTATAGGCTAAGGGAGTATCCCTCCATGAGGAATGTGAGGACAATGTCCTTTCATGCAACTTGGATACATCTGGTTCCACTAACAAAGGCCACTTAGACTTCCCAGGCCTTTGAATTGAGAACCATATTCAAGTGGTCTGAGTCTGGCCAATGCTAGTTTCCCAACTATCAGCCTAGGGGTCCATGAGCTCCCCCTTGTTCAGGTCAGCTGTCTTTGTAGTTTTATGTAGCCTGGACTTGACCCCTTTTCTTATTACTCCTCTCTCTCTGCAACTGGCTTCCAAGAGTTCAGCTCAGTGTTAACCTGAGGATGTCTGCTTCTGTTGCCAAGAACTACTACATGAAGATTATAGAATGGCATATAAGTTAGTTATTAATCTTATTATCAGGAAAGAGCATTTAAGGTAGCCTCACCACTGTTGCTCAACTTATTAGTTGGGGTCATCCTTGTAGGTCTCTTGACATTTCTCTAGATTCAGTTTTCTCTTCAAACCTACATTGGCACCCTTTCTTATGGTATCTCTTTTCTTGCTCTCATCTATTTACCCCCCAACCCAATCTTCCTGGATCCACTTTTTCTCCTCCCCTTCTCTTTCTTCTAACTCCCTCTCCACTCACTTATCCACCCTTCTCTCCCAATATGCTGAGGGTATCTTGTCCGATTCCCCTTGTGAGGGACCATGTATGACTCTATTAGGTTCCTCCTTGTATTCTAGTTGATCTGGCAATGTGAATTGTAGGCTGGTGACTCTTTGCTTTATGTCTAAAATCCATATATGAGTGAGTACATACCATGTTCCTCTTTTTGTGACTGGGATATCTCACTCAGAATGGTTTCTTCAAGTTCCATTAATTTGCCTGTGAATTTCAAGATTGCATTGTTTTTTTTTTTCTGCTGAGTAGTAATCTATTGCATAAAATTACCACATCTGCTTTATCCATTATTCAGTTGAGGGGCATCTAGTTTGTTTCCTGGTTGTTGCTATTACAAATAATGCTGCTATAACATGTTGCATGGATGTGGACCATTTGGATATATGCCTAAGAGTGGAATTGCTAGGTCTTGTGGTAGACTAATTCTCATTTTCCTGAGAAACCGTACTGATCTCCAAAATGGCTGTAGAAGTTTACACTACCACCAGCAGTGGAGGAGTGTGCCCCTTTCTCCACATCCTCTCAAGCATAAACTGTCATTAGTGTTTCTGATTTTAGCCAATTTGACAGCAATAAGATGGTATCTCAGAATTGTTTTGAACTGCATTTCTATGGTGGGAAATGATGTTGCACACTTTCTAAAGTGTATTTAATCCATTTTAGATTCCTTTATTGACAATTCTCTCTTCAGTTCTGTACCCCAATTTTTAATAGGTTATTTGGTGTTTTGTTAACTACTTTCTTGAGTTTTTGTATATTTTGGAGATCAGCCCTCTGTCAAATGTGGGGTTGAAGATCTCTTCCCAGTCTGTGTGTGGGCTGTCTTTTGGTTTGTCAACTTTGACTTACAGAAGCTTCTCTGTTTCAGGAGGTCCCATTTATTAATTGTTGATCTCAGTGTCTGTGCTATTGTTGTTATGTTCAGGAAGCAGTCTACTGTACCAATTCATTCAAGGGTACCTCCCACTTTCTCTTTAAGCTGTTTAGTGTGGCTGGATTTAAATTGAGGACTTTGATCCATTTTGACTTAAGTTTTGTGCATGACAGTTGACATGGGTCTATCTGTATTCTTCTACACAACGTCATCCTGTTGTGCCAGATCCATTTGTGGAAGATGCTTTTCTCTTTCCATTTTAATTGTAGCTGTTTTGTCAAGAATCAGGTGTTCATAGATGTGTGGGTAAATATCTGAATTTTAGATTCTATTCCATTGGTCTATCTGTTTATTTTTGTGCTAATACCAAGCTGTTTTCAGGAATATAGCTGTATAATAGAACTTGAAGTCAAGGATGGTGATGCCTCCTGGAGTTTCTTTATTGTACAGGGTTGTTTTTGTTATCCTGGGTCTTTTGTTTTTCCATATAAATTTGAGTAGTATCCTTTCAAGGTCAGTAAAGAATTGTGCTGGGATTTTGATGGGGATTTTATTGAATCTATAGATTCTTTTGGCATTCAACAACAACACAAATTGCAGAAACCTTACAAACTCATGGAGCCTGAATAGTGTACAATGGCACCATTACTCAGTCAAGGAAGAAATAAAGAAAGAAATTAACGATTTCTTTGAATTCAATAAGAACAAAGACATAAAATGCAATGTGCCTACCCTCGAACAACAAGGAAGACGCGACTCTGGGAAGATCTTTTTCATGTAGTTTTAATCAGCAACCTTGAACATGCTTCTTCTGACCCCGGGGAAAAGCCCCTGCTAGCTTAAACCTCCTTGTGCTGACCAACCCCAGTGAGCCACTGGACCATGCAGATAGGCTACTCTAACGCAGAAGCAAACAGGCTGAACAGGCTTAACTAAATAAGGACTTGTTTAAGTCAGAGAGCACTCACTCACCATTGGGGGGGTGAAGGCAGAAGCCAGCGCCATCTTTAAGGCTCAGCACTTCGCAGCTCTCTACAATAAAATACATATTTAAAGCATTGTTCTTCCACATTAGATGTATGATATAACATATTAAAATTTTAAAAACAGTTTAGTTGCTAGGAAATGAAAAACAGTGAAAAGAATCCCAAGAAGGGTAAAGTGTTTTCTAGAAAATTGAGTTGTTAACTGAAAAAAAATCAAATGTCATTTTTGTATTGTTTTCTTAAGTAATACTTCAACAGCTACAAATTACATTAAATAAACAAAAATATCTTAAAAGTTAGTTACAAATTTTTCAGTGTCACTTACAAAATACATATAGCAAGAGAAAATCTGGAAAATCTAACTAATTGAAAACCATGAAATAGTAAAATATCATTGATATAAATTTAAGGAACAAGGATAAGGTACTAAGACCAGAATTTTATATTATATTATACCTCAATTTTATTTTATTCATATAAATAGAATTTGAAATTAAAATCACGTGAACCTGACACACCACAAACGTATCTTTGTTGATTCTAGGATTATCCAAATACAGGCCTCATAAAATATAAAATAATACTCTAACGATTCATGTAGTTACCTGGTATTTCTGTGTTGACACAATAACATTCCACTAGACAGAACTATTGTCTGCTCTGTCACTTTCCTGACCCTCAAGTTTATCTTAATTTGTTTTAGATTTTGACATATAGAAATGCAAATACTGCAATGTTGAAATACCAGGGTGAGGACAGTACTTTGTGTTTGCTTTCAATCTCTAGTCCCAGAAGCTTCAGAAAAGCTTTGGTGTATATTTGTCACTCAGCTAAACTCATAAGGCACTTGAGACTTGTGGACCATTCACTCAGTAATTTGCTATTTGTTTTATGTTACTCTACACATTCTAATTCATATGAAAGTTTTCACATAAAACCATCAGGGCACTCAGGAAGGTCAGACAGTGTAAGTATCATTAACTGCAATATAAGGTGCAGAAAATAGAAGCTTATATTTTTGATCAAGGTCAATGAACATTTGTAGTTACCAAGAGAAGTCTGAACTAAAGAGTTACATTCACAGTATGTTATGGCTAGATCTCTATTGCTGCAGTAATGAAATACTGTGACCAAGAGCAACTTGGGGAGGAAAGGGTTTATTAGATTTGCTTCTCAATACTGTTTATCATAAAAGGATATAAAGACAGGAACTCAAACAGGGATGAAACCTGAAGTCATAAACTCATGCAGAGGCCAAAGGAGAGCTTCTTAATGACTTGTACTCCAAGGATTGCTCAGCCAGATTTCTTATGAAAACCAGGACCAACAGCCAGAATGGCACCAAACACAATTACCTCCCCCATCCATTAGTAATTACAAAAATGTCTGACAGGCTTGCCAGAGCCCAATCCTATGAAAGCATTTTCTTAATTAAGCTTCCATACTTTTGTATAACTCTAGCTTGTGTTAAGTTGACATAAAACTACCCAAAACAGTTGGAAGTTTCATTACTCTTAAATTCAAGTTCAAAAGTAAATCTCCAATTTATAATTTAAAGATATAACTTTATAAATGTACTTATTAAAATTTCTAATTTTGATTAATTACCTCAAATGATGTTGAAACAGATATTTGGACAGTCATTTCTATTTTACAGGTTCAGAAGCTGAAGCTTTCAGGGAGTTACATGATTATCTTCAAGATGACATTATTAAAGTTACAAACTCATTATTAAAATACCTGACACCTTTCTAACAATTTCAAAATTTGTACACTTATTTGAAAAATAGTATCACATAAACTGGCCCTAAGTTTTTCTTTAGCACACATGCGATATGATTATATTAATTTATTACCAAGTATGATCCCATAACAGTTACACATGCCTTGATTATTACAGCTTGACATTCTAGCTACACCAGCATGTTTTCTAACAGGCAGAGATTATTCCTTTTCATGGTGATTCCATTCTTCATACCCATTAGAGACATGCTAATCTCAAAGCCAGTATTTAAAACAATTTTGCAGACCTGATAACTATTGTTCATGTTGGTACTAAACAATTTCATACACAAAGTTAATGCTGCTAAAACCTGAGGCACACAGGTGTAGTGAGATATCCACCTCTCTGCACCTGTTGGACTGACCATGATATTGGCCAAACACTGAGCCAAACTTCTAGAATCCAGTTGCAGAGAGGGAGGAGTGATTTAAAAAAAAAGGGTTGAGGTCAATATCAGGCTACAGAAAACCACAGAGACAGCTGACCTGGACAGGGGGGAGCTCATGAACCCCCAGGACTAGCTTAGAAAACCAGCATTGGATTGATTCAGACACCCTGAACATGGGTCTCAGTTAGAAGACCTGGGCACTCTAAGGGACCCCTGACAATGAAACCAGGATGTATCTCTGGTACATAAAAGGACAAAGTACATTCCACATGGAGGGATACTCCCTTAGCCCAGAGATGGGAGGGAGGGCCTAGACCCTACTCCAAATGACTTGACAGATTTTGAGGATTCCTCCTGGAAGTCATCACCGTCCCTGTGGAGTTGGTCAGAAATGGTACGGTGGGGGGAAGGGTAGGGGGACATGGGAGGGAGGGACGAAGAGGATGGAATTGGGATAAATATGTAAAATAAGAAATAATAATAAATTTATAAAAAGGTGAGTTATAAAAAGAAGAACACAGTTTTAAAAATACTCATATTTTCCTTAATCTTACATTTCTTGCATTTCTGGGTCTTAAAGTAATAAAACTAAGCAGAAAAAAAACACTTAAGTTTGAAGCAATAATATGAAAATAAGAAGTAAAATATGAAAGATTTAAACAGTAATTTGTGGTTCACATGACCAAGAAGAACTATAGTAATTCTGGGAGCAAATGTACATGCAACAAATTACTACAGAGTCACTGACTCAGTTTTTTCAAAATTCAACATGACAAGTAATTTTCAGGTTAAATAGATATTGAAAATAATACTTAGATACATTCTCTTAAAATTTCATAGTTACAAATTTAATAAATTTGGAGTCTTTTTAAAAACAATAGGAAGAGATGTTCAGTAACTATTAAGATGATAGATGGAAGTTATATGCAAGAGTCAAACTGTTAAGCAAAGAAAAAATTCTGAATTACTACAATTCAAGCTTGAAAGGCCTGAGTTCAATCCTCAGAAGTTATGTAAAGAGTGAAGCCTTGTGGCATGGCATTATATTCCCACACTTAGGAGGTCAAAACATGATGTGGGCTTACATCTCAGCCAACAAAGACTAATATGACCTCCAGTATATCCCAACTGGGAAAAAACTGGAAATTAAAAGCTATGGAACTTAAGAGGGAATCTCAGAATCAAGCCTCAATAAAAAAATACAAGTGATAAAGGGACATTGAAAAAAGAAAAAGAATAAATGATCTAAAAATTGTCCAATCTAAAAAACAAATCTAAGAACAAATTATTAAAAAATATATGACAGTATGAAAAGACCAATGAATAATAAGAATAGAGGAAGATAAATAAATGCAGGTCAAAGACACAAAAAATATTTTTTATGAAATCATAGAACATTTCACTAACCTAAAATAGAAGGGATAAACAAAGCTACAAAAAACATAGAGAATACCAAATACACCAGAGCAAAACAGAATTTCCCCTAACATGTAATAATCTAAACACTAAAGGTACAGAACAACAACAACAAAAAGAATATTAAAAGCTTCAGGGAAAAACAAAATGTTAAATGTAAAGGTGTCCCTATTAAAATAATACCTGACATTTCAATGGAGACTATAAAAGCAATAAGGGCCTGTGTGGAAGTTCTACAGACTCCACTAGATCACCTATGCCTGGTCAGACTAAACAAAATTTTCTATCAGAATACATGGGGAACAAAGATACATTCCATGGCCATGATAACACCAATTTAATAAGTATGATACCCCAAAAAATACAGGTTTCTAATAGATGAAAATATGTATAGAGACCCTCAGCTGAAGAAACTTAAGAGTAGTTAGTTGATCTTGAATGGGATAGAGGATATTCTCTCAGCCTATATACATGGGCAAAAGCCTAGGCCCTGCCCCAAAAGATAAGACAGACTTTAATGACCCCCAGGGGGCTTCACCCTCCCTGAGGAGTGCTGGGGGTTGGGATGGTGAATTGGTGGGAGGCATGGAAGAGCAAAAGGGAGAAGGAACTGTGGTTGGTATACATAATAGAATTGTTTTTAATTTAAATGAAAAACAGAAACTAATTAAATTTTTATCTTCATAGATTTTGAAAAAGAAATAGGACTGTACACAATTCTCAATATTAAGAAAATTTTCATCAAATTAACAGTAGAATACAGAAAAAATAAAAGCAATAGAATCTTGAAATTCCCAAGCAAATGGATAGAACTGGAAGAAATAATCCTGAGTGAGGTAACTCAGTCACGAAAAGACAAATATTGTTATGTACTCATTCACATATGGAGTTTAGACATAGAGCAAAGGATTACTAGCCTGCAATCCACACCACCAGAAAAGGTAGGAAACAAGGAGGACTCTAAGAGAGCATACAATTATCTCTTGGAGAAGGAGAATGGGACAAGATCTCCTGAGTAAATTGGGAGCATGGTGGGAGGGGAGAGGGAGTTAGGAGAAAGAGAAGGGGAAAAGAGGAGGGGAGGGGAGGACATGAGGGAGCAAAAAGATTGAGTTGAGGACAGAATAGAGAAGAGCAAAAAAAGTACTATAACAGAAGTAGTCATTATAGGTTTATTGAGATATCTGGCAGTAGCAAAATACCCCGAGACCTACGAGGATGGGCCCAACTAACAATCTAAGCAATAGTGGAGAGGCTATCTCAAATGCCTTTTCCAGATGATGAGATTGATGGTTACTTTATATGCCATCCTAAATCTCTCATCCAGTAAATGATGGAAGCAGAAGTAGATATCCACAGAGCTAAACACTGTGCCAAACTCTTGGAATCCAGTTGCAGAGAGGGAGCAGTGGAGAAACCCACATAAACAGCTGACCTAAACATGCAGGAGCTCATGGACCCCACACTGATATCTGGGAAACAAGCATAGAACCAACCAACACCCCCTGAAAGTGAGCATCAGTTAGGAGGCCTGAGAAATCTATGACATCTCTGGTAGTGGATCAGTATTTATCCCTAATATGTATATGGACTTTGGGAGACCATTAACATAAAGGGATATTCTTTCAACCTAGACACATGGGCACATGGGGGAGTGTCTAGGCCCTGCTCCAAATGGCATGACAGGCTTTGAAGATGCCCCATGGAAGGTCACACCTTCCCTAGAGAGCAGAAAGGGGATGGGATAGGGGCTTTGGGGGGCAGGGGAGAAGGGGAGGAGAGGGAACTGTGATTGACATGTAAAACAAGCTTGTTTCAAATTTACATAAAAGCAGGAGTTGGTGGGGAGTAAGAGTAGAATGACAGCTCTTTATTTCATCCAGAGCATCTATTAAAACATAATATTATACATCATCTTTAACTTGCAGATGTTAGACATTAGGAGACCGTAATCAATGGTTTCAGTAGAGACTTATTAAAGCGCATCCTCTGTGATGTGTACATTTTAAAGAATTGTGCTCTAACTTTGATTATCACTATGTTCTAATTTGCACTTAATTGGATTTGTATCATTGTGACATCACTGAATTATATATGTATGTATGTGTGTAAAATAATGAAAATTAAATATTAGTGAATAAAAATTTGACTTGGTACTCATGATAATCTCATAATATTTACTAAAAGGAATTATTTTTATTTCTGTGACTTAATATGTGTAATGGCAGATTGAAATTCTGTTCAAATAAGTTATTTTTTACTGTACTGACTTATGGAACAGATATCAAATCCTACTTAATAACCTTTTCAAGACTATAGTGTAGTTTATCATCAGAACTCCAAATTTAACAGGAAATTACCATCTATGATTTTTTGAAATCCCCCAGTGAAAAGATTTATCTTTTCATAAACATCAGGTAAGCTTCTACTGCAAGTTAGGATTCAGGCAACTATCTGCTAGGGAAGGATTAGTAAGTATCAGCTTAACACAACCTACCTAATGGAATAAAATTCCAATGAAATAAGAGGAGATGTGTATATAATGCTATAGAAGTAACCAAGAGATTAGAAATCATTATGCCTGTTTTTTAAAATATTTTGCATAGCACTGGTAATTATTTTAAGATTCTGGCAGACACCTGTTGCTCTGGATTATATCAGAAATTTAATTTTCCTATGGGTAATAAGTTCCCTGAAATTGTCACACAATAAATTCAGAAGGCCTGATCTGTTTCATTTTTTCCTTTAGTTTTTCCTGTGACCTTAAGTGTCACAATAATGAGTTTTTTTTTAATTTACCCATTATAAAATAATTAGAAAAGAATTATTTCTTGTTCAAGTCTATATACTGAAGGTTGGGACATTAGAGTAGCTAGTAAAGTACTTGCCTTGCAAGTCTAATAATTTCATTCTATTTCCTGAAATTTCCACATAATAAAGCCTGTGGCAGTGGTGTATTCATTTAAATTCAGCACTAGGATGGCAAAAGCAGGATCTCTCTTGAGCTAGCTAGCTAGAAAGCCTAACTCATGGATGAGTTCCAGATCCACCTGAAAGAACCTACCTAAAAGATAAAAAAAAAAAAAAAAAAAGAAATATGTAAAGACTAACACTTCTGATTTCTACATATACTAGCACCCCTTAATGCATGCATTGTGCATATATTTCCTAAAATACTCATCTAATAAACAATTGAATACATACACAAGGAAACAAAGAAAAAGAAAAAAGAAAAGAGAGAAACTCTCTATTGCAATTTCTTCCATCCATCATGTGCCACTTTTCTAATCACTATCAAATTTAGTCTCTACCTTCCCATAGCCAATAATAGGTTTAAATTGTCTTCATTTTAAAAGTACAAGTTGCCATAAACTTAAAATCAAACAATAAGAGAGGTCAAATTAAAATATGTCCTGGCTGAAAGTGAGCAACTATTCTCTACCACACTTGGTTATATTAAATTTCTTTGGAGAATAAACAACACTGTATATCTAAACATGAAATTAGGAAACATATAAAGGGAAATTTTTACCCTTTGAAATTTTACTCCTTGGAGTCTTTTTAGGGTGTTGTTTTCTTTTTATCTTCCAGGCATCCACTAAGCTACGCTGTTGAAATTTTCCCACATTTTAACCTCTATTACTATAGACCTCCATAATTGATTGTAATTTTTCTATAGCCTTTTCCTTGAACTAGAAGGACAATATTTTTATATTTGTTTCTTTGAATTTTTAATCCAACATACTTGGGTCTGTAATAACTTCATTAAATTTTTTTAGGGGGTGCAGGTTTCAACAAGATTTTGTGGCATATCCATGGCTTTCTTGGCACTAGCTTTCTAGAACAGGCTGGCCTCAAGCTTACAGACAACCACCTTCCTCTGACTCCTGAGTGTTGGGATTATAGGTGTGTGCCCATCAAATTTTAATTTTACTAAGATGGAAAATTAAACTCTGTATTTTAATATATGTGAAAATGTAACACTGCTACAACCCTTTTATTTTTGTTCTATAATATCATTTTTAGAAAATAGTAGTTGCCACAGAGAAGGTGCTACATTAGATAAACCAATTTAAACCATTGGCTGAGTGAGGGAAACACAGCTTTCAGTGTATATGTTTAACTATTAGTGACAATTAAAGAATTTACAGAACCTTTGTCTCAACTAATACTTTTACTTAAATGAATATATTGTATAAAATACTGTTAAATTTTGAATATCTTATTTAATATGGCCATCATTTAAATGCTGCACAATATGTTGAAACCAGACTTATCATCATACAGTTACTTATGACATTATTTTACTCTAGTTCTAGTTTCTTTTCTTTCCTTTCTTTTTTTTTTCCTTCTGGTATTTCAAGATAGATTTTATCCATGTAGCTTTGGAGTCTTCTCTGGGACTTCCTCTGTAAAGCAGGAAGGCCTTGAACTCACAGAGATTTAAGTGCCTCAGTCTCCCCATTACTGAAATTAAAGGCACCCCCCCAGGCTTAGTTCTAGTTTCTTAACTGAATCAAGCCATTAAGTTGCACAGATATAAAGCACTGGCAGATAAGGTGTGGTTCTACAAAGGTGCTTGTTGCCAAGAAATTACATATTAAATAAAATTAGATCTCCCCAAACAGTGGGCTTGTTAGAGTATAATGACTTATGGGCAATTCGTTCTCTTTCTTAATTTGTTTACCTTACCTTGCCTCACTCTTTTACCACATATTAGGTTGATGAGATGTTCTGAATATTTATCATAATAATGATATTGGAGATTTTCCTGATCCTTATGGATTCAGTTTAGCTTCAAAATAGTAGTCTGGTGAATACAGCATTCATGCAATTTAGAAAGTTAGATTTACACTTGTTTCACAAGACTGTGAGAAAGTAGGTGACCAGAATTCCATATAAAGATGAATGTCTTATTATTCACAAAGTGAGCTCAGAGTTTTGAGATTCACTGAGCTATTATGCACTTAAAACAGCTGTAGGAGGCCACATACCTTGTTCTTATCCTTCATGAAACAACATTTGTACCTCTAATCTTCAATGGTTAAAGATGACAATGGGGAAACAAGTATCATTTTTCTTCTGTGCCACTGGTATATTTTACCCACTGTAGCTACTTCACCATTTGGACTGTACCCATGTGATATTTTAAGCACTTGAGGTAGTATGGTGCCCTACTTAGAGTTACTGTTGCTGTGAAGAGATACTATGACCACAGCAACTTTTAGAAAGAACACATTTGAGTGGCTTTATTACAGAAACACCAATTCTGTTAATTATCCTCATGGCAGAGAGCATGCAGCATGCAGAGCTAGAGTAGTAGCTGACAGTCCTGCAACTTTCAGACAACAGAAAGTCAACCGAGACACTGGGAAATATTTTGAGCAGAAGAAGCCTCAAGACTGTTCCCACAGTGACAGAATTCCCCCAACAAGGCAATATCTCCTAATAGTGCCACTGCCTAAGAGAAAATGGGGGGCAATTATATCCAAACTACCACATATGGCTGCTTCTTTTATTATAACTTCCTTTAATAATACTTGTCCACACTTTAAAATGACACTAGGCTATACTTGTTTTCTCTGAAACTGTGATGAAGAGAAAAAGTCATACTTTGCTCAACCAGAGCCAACCTTAACTCTATGTCCTAAACGCCTCACTATTCCTTTAATTTTGGTACTTTGTGGTAGGCATTTCTGTATGCAGTATTAAAAATATGTTTTACTCCAGGAAGCAAAAATTTACTATACAAAAAGAATTTACACAAATACACATAATATAATGTGAACTCCCAAGTAGCAAATTTAGTATGAGCAGAAAATTAATTTATACAAGAGAACACTTTCTTTGAATTTTCATCATCATATTTCACACTACTAATTATTAAAAGACTAATAGTGTTCCTTTATTTACACTTAGCACAAAAATAATTCAGGGTAACCTAAGTATTATCAGTAAACTAAAGATATGTAAAATTATATAGTGTTTCAACTGAAATTATACAAAGAGTTTCCATTTCACTAATTATAGTGTTACTTACAATTTACTTACAATGGAAGGCATTTTATTAGCTGAGACTACTAGAATTGGTGGTTGAAGCATTAAGAGATCAGTAATAATTCAAAAGACTAAATGGATGCTTGAAACAAAAATACTCGTATAAGTAGTTTTCTAATATCTAAACACAATTGAGGAGTTGTGTATAAATTACCACAATTTCACTTTAATTTGTTTTTCAATTAGGGTCTTTGGGGTTGAATGTAGGATCTCTTACCTGCTAAATAAGGACTCTCCGAGGTTCCCCATTTAGCCTATGAATGCTATTTATAATTACATTTTACTTGGTTCATTGTAGTACAAAAAATTGAAAATAATTTCTTCTTTATTCTAGATTTTGCTGATAAATGTGCCTGTAAAAGAATACAAGAGACATATTTCTCAGAAGTGAACTGCTAAGCAGCAGGACATGTAGCTCTAATTTTGTTTGATGCCTTGAAATCATATACAGACTGTTGAATCAAATTTCACACTTACCAGCAATGACAAATCCTTTTCACATCCTACATGATAGAACTGATAATATCAGGATATTTTAAATTTGGTGATTACAACAGAGAGAATATATGATATTAGGCAGAAATTAATGATTTGAATAAATACAATGTCTTCATGTCAACCCCTTGCACCTTAATATTGCTGTCAATGTGGCAGGATATTTGTTTTCATAAAATAATACTTCCCGATCTTGGAGTATGGGAATGCTCAGAGAACAAACCACTACTTGCTATCACAGTGTAGGGAGAGATTATACCCCCCATAATTTGCATAAAAGCTGAGCTGACATTGAATACACCTGTAATTCCAGCACTTGAGGCTAAGAAAGCCTCAGAGACTCTTCTAGCCAAAACTTCAGACAAGCTCTGCATTTCCACATCACACCAGGACTAGACAACAGCTGGCTTTCTCAGGACCTGACCAATATCCCATTTTCCCCAGGTTCCTCCCCAGGCATCAGGAAATAGACTAGAAAACAGGACACTCACATTCCCAAAATGTAGTATGGATGGTTTTTGGTTACAGGGGATTGTGGATTTTTGTCATAATTCAGGTAGGATGGATACAAATTGTTATTGGTTATGATCAGAAAAAATGAAGAAGATTAGACTAAAGGATCTAAAAGAAGGAGGTGTCTAATAAAGATGGGATAAAAGGATAGATGGTTGAGTCTACTTTTGAACAACCATTAGTCTCAAATAAATTACATTAAATTAAATTTAATTTAAAATTAAATTAAATTTTAAAGTATTTGAAGTAAGCAAGACATTATTTGCTAAAAAGAAAGGGATTGGGTATAGATCTTTTATATTCATGTGTATTTAATACACAAAATGGAAGAGTACTCAACAATTAAATAAGTTAAAATACCAGGAAAAATCATGAAGAAAATGATAAACTCTAACAACTAAGTGAACCTGGTTTTACTGTACATAGACAACTCTATTATTATAATGCTTTATATTGCATAAAAGCCATAGCTCACAAATCAATAACAAATGGTTGGTTAATAAAAGAAAGCAACCAGCTGAACAGTGATAGCAGACACCTTGTGAGACAGAAGCAGACAGATCTCTGTGAGTTCCAGACCAGGCTGGTCTACAATAAGTAGTTCCAGGACTGGCTCCAAGGCTACATAGAGAAACTATGAACCACAGTTGAAAAAGAAAAAAAAAGATAAAGAAAAAAAAGAAAAAGAAAAAGAAAGAAAAGAAAGCCAGAATAGCAAGAATGATGAAAAAACAGAAAACTTTCATGGTTGTTGATATGTTACATATAAGACTAAGAGTGAATTAATGAAAGTGACAAATGGCAACAGTATTTCAAGGCAGCATTAGAAAATGCAACAGATACACCATTAGATACAAGATTTTTGTAATGGGAACGTGATGGGGATATCCTTATATATGCTGTTAATATGTTTTTTTTTAATTGGTTGATAAATAAAATGCTAAAGACCAGTAGCCAAACAGGAAGTAGGGCTACCAGATGAGGAGAATACTGGGAACAGAAATGCAGGAAGAGAGAGTCACAAGGTGGACACCATGTATGTACTGAGAAGATAGGAGTCTGGGAATTCTCCAGTAAGATAATGTTGTGAAAAAATATATAGATTAATATTTATGGGTTAATAATTAAGAGAGAAACAGGCAGTAAGAAGCCTAAGCCATCAGTCAAACAGTTTATAATTACTATAAGCCTCTTTGTGTTTATTTGGGATTAAATGGATACAGGACCAGGTGACATGAAAATTGGATCTATAAGAACTGGTAAAGATTTTTGAGGTCAAAGAATATTTGGGGACTACAGTTTTTAATAACAATCCACAAACTTAAAATGTTCATAACATTTGAACACACATTAAAAATATTAGTTTTTTTTTTCAAAAATTGGATATAAAGTAAAAAATATAAATAATTCTACATATTTGAAATCTCTAGCATTTAGAATACATAGTAGGTAGCTGTACATGCTTGAGAAGCAGTTAGCACATCTTCACTCTGCTTCATTTCCTATATTGCAACTCCCTAGTTCTGAGGCAGAAAGAGTTCATGGCCCAGTCCTCTCTCTTCACCATCTGGAGATACCATAGAACCTTGCATTGGACCAGGATTCCAAAATCCTGTGAACCCTGTTACCACCAAAACCCTTGTAACCCATTACCATCCCATTGTGTCAACTGCTAATATGTAGAAACACTATCTATTGGGCATCCAGTAAATACACCTATTGCAGTTTAATAAGGATCTGGATAAACAAGGTTGTCTACTTTCATCAAACTTATTCAGTATACAATTGTAAGAACAATATCGTGACTGAAGGAGATCAAGGAGATTCAAGTAGGAAAGGAAGAAGTCAAATGATACCATAGAATACAAGAATCTAAAGACTTGATAGTATACATGAATGACACAAAAACCTCCTGCTCAAAACTTGTACAGTGTACAAACTTTCAAAAGAGGAAACTCAAATACCTGAGAAACACTTCCAGAAATGTTCGGCATCCTGAGCCTTGAGGGAAATGAAAATCAAAAACTAGATTTTATCTTACTCCATTCCCAATAGCAACTATAAATAAAACAAGTGGCAGCTCATGCTGGTGAGCATATTGAGAAAGGACAACACTTGTCAATTACTAATGGGAGCATATGCTTGTACTGCAACTATGGAATGCAGTTTGGTGGTTCCTCAAGAGGTTGGGAATAGATCTAACTGAAGACCTAGCTATATCACAGTTGTAAGGACTGTGTAAGGACACTTCATCCTACCATAGACATACTTGCTCAAACATGTTCAGTGCTACTCTATTCATAATAGCTAGAAATGTGATAGTAGCTAGATTTCCCTTAAGAGATAAGTATAGAAAGTGAGGTACATTTATACGATGTAATAGTAATCATCTTTTAAATAATAAATTCACTCTAGGTTAAGGGACTATCCCTCCATGGGGAGAAGGGAGAGAGGAAGGGAGAGGGAACTAAGATCAATATGTAAAATAAGAAAAATAAGTAAATATATAAAATAATATTGTTAAGTTCTTATGTAATTAGTGAGAACTAGAAAAATATGTATCCTTAGTGTTGTAACCCAGGCCCAGAAGACAAAGATTGTATATATTCACTTATATGTGAATAGTAGCTCATAAGTCAATGATAAAAAACAAAATAAAACTACAACCCATAGATCCATATAGCTAAAATATAAAGGGGAAAGGCACATAGTTCTCTCTAGGAAAGGTAAGTAGACTATTGTGGTGATATTTTGTGGCTGGGTTACTTTGCTTCTCTGATCTTCAGCTTGAACCCCAATATATGTCTCTGGGTTTTTATTATTCATACTGTAACTAACTAGCCTGTTATGGATGGACAGTTGGATACTTGAACAGAATGATCAAACAATGTTAGGTATTGAAGGTGATTAAATTAAGGAATATGGGTAGAAACAGCTAAAATAAAGGTCCATCTGAGGGTTAGTCGGGAAACCTAGAGTAGAAGCTGGCTAAAATACATAAATGAAGACACTTTAAATGACACAAAAAAAAAAATGGGGAGATGCAGTTCAAAGTTGACATTTCATCACCAAATGAAGCTTCAAGTGACAGGACTAGGTACATTTAATTGAGTGGTTGGACAAAAAAGTGTCAGGGGATCCTCGAATGAATTCACATCTACAAACTGACAGGAAGGCCCTATTTCTGAAGACAACACCTAGACAATGACTTGATTAAGAAGAAGTTCAGCCGGTGCAAACCGAGAGTATTCTCATCTATGTGCTAGTGTTTTTGGTACTCTGAGATATGCTGCATGCATGGTACCAAAGGAGAAATATAAGCAAAGATACAAGGATTTACAAAACCTTCAGTCTACAATGGTGCCCCACCTGCAAGATAAGCTAGTGTTATGGGAACACAAAGACAGAGTAACCAGCCAGTATCTGACTTGAATGAAATGAAACCCATACTTAGCATTGCTGTGTGTCAATGAATCTGAAACAAGATTGGTCATACGCCTAGGGAAAAACAAACAAACAAACAAATTCTACTATCTTGCTAAAGCAATGTAGCAATTAAAGGACTTCCAAAGATACTCCCTTACACTTATGGATCAGTGCTTTGCTCACTCTTAATCAGCAAAGCTTACTCCTTTGAACTGAATCAGTTCGTCGATATGAACTGATACAGAGAACCAGAGTGAGAAGTGTGCAGAGAGTAAGAGAAATTGGAATATTCAACCCTAAAGGGGATGTCTGCTGCATCAAACCGATTCTCTCAGGGCTAAGGGAACTTTAAAAAAGACGAGGTGACCTGAGTATATGAGCCAAAAATGATGAAGGAAAAAGAAATAAGGGTTTCTAAATGCAACAGGAATGAGTCACATACACAGGGCCTAGATCTTTCTGCACCAGATAGGATCATAGAGCTAAAAAGGAGTGAACACATGAATACATTTCTAACACGGAAGTTATCTCCAACTGATAGTCATTTGCAAGTCAAAATTTAGTTTCCTGCAAGAAAATCTCACTGGAAAAATAAATTACTTTTAAGGGTATATAGTATGATTAGCAGGAAATGGCTACCAAAATCAATGACATCTTTGAAGGTTCCTTCTCTCACTATGCTGTATCAAGGATTTTCTCTTTTATTCCTTTTTAATATAAGTTTGCCCTTTTTATCTTTCTGTCTTTTCATTCCTTTTATTTTCTCTTTTTAACTATGTATATGTGGCTCTCATTTTTATGTGATTCCTTTATTTGCAAAGAAGTTTGTCTCTTTTTTTATACCTACTTTTTATGCCTTATTGTCGGATCTCTTCCTTCTGATTGTTAGGTCATATTCTAATATGTATATTTTTGCCTTAATAAATTTTCCTGTATGTTTTATTATATTATTATTCCTTAGAACTCTGTTTTTTTATGAAAAGCAGAAAAGAGGTGTAGCTGAATGTAAGTGTATATGTGAGTAAGATCTGGGGATTTGGTAAAATGAGAGGAAATGTCTGGACATACCATGTGAAAAAATATATTTTCAATAAAAGAAAAAAGTAATTAAAATAAAAAGAAAGAAAACAATTTTACATATTATTGGATACATTAAAGTGTGAGAAGTTTTATGTTGACAAGGAAATGCAATATAAAGTTACACTTTAAATGAAACTCAGGAAAAGTATTTACATACAGCAACATTTCTTTTCATGATATATCATCATTTATTAGCGAACGCATATAAGTATTGGGTTGTATTTCTAGATATAATAAAGGTGATAACTATTTTCAGCTCCCAGCACTGTGTGACTCAGCTCAAATATTTAATATTTCAGGCCTTCAGTTTAATGTGAAAAATAAAAGATAATAACAGCCAAATTGCTAGATATACTTGCAACCTAAGGTATTATTAGAGAGTAGAGGAGATAATCAGCCATGTTGTGATACCACTGCAATTTATTTTATTTTTTCATTTCCAACTATTTAAAATTCAATAAGTTTCACCAAAGTAAAATGTTTCAAAAATAAATTATTAATTATGACCTTCAATAGTCAAAAACTTATCTAGCATTTTTTTACTAATTATGTTATAATTCATGTAGGGTCATATATAATTCATATAAGCACTCTCATGACCTTAACTACAACTAATAACCATTAATAAAAGTTAGTGAACTCTGAAAGGTGATGTGTGAAATAAACTGGCTCTAAGAAAATAATGGAAAGTATGTTAGGATTGCTACAGGTATAATGGAGAAATAAGTCATGGTGAATAATGGAAGAAAACACTAAGAATAACTGGTATCCAACACTTTGTTTCATTGTTTCTCATAGGCTTTTTGTTCTATCCTAAAAATACTTATCACAGGAAAGATCATTTTTAGCTTGGTAGTCAAAATTACCTCAGGATATCTTGAGTTGATTAGATTATTTATTCTTATTTGTATTTGTGTCACAGAATATAGGAAATGTGCACATTGATTCATGACATACATGTGACTCGGCTTAACGCAAGAAAAATAATTAATCTAATTGTAAGCAATGGTTCAACAGTATTTCTGCAATAATTTGTAATGATGTTGTATGAATGTTAAGTCTATTTTCTCATTAAAAGATAATTGTATTGTAAATCAAATAACCTTGACCTTTAAATGAACTAAGTATATTTGTCATCAAGAAATATTAATAATGGAAAAATGCTAATGCCTTCTGAAATCTTGCTGTAAATTAAATCCTGTTGTTTACCCCAATTTTCACATTTGATGAATTGCAGCAAAAATTCCATTGTAAAAATGGGAGTCAGTTAGGAGGCCTGGGCATTCTATGGGGTCTTTGGTAGTAGATCAGTACTTACCCACATGGAGGGATACTCTCTCAGCCTAGACACGTTAGGGAGGGCAAGTACCCTGCTCCAAATGATATGACAGACTTTGAAGACTGCCCATGGAAGGCCTTACCCTCCCTGGGTAATAGGATGGGGTTTGGTGGGGGTGATAGAGGAGGAATAGGACAAGAGGGTGAGGGAACAGGGATTGATATATAAAACAACCTTGTTTCAAATGTAAATAAATTTGACATTACATTTTATGTAATTGCTACCATTAGTCTCAGCACTTGCTTCCAACTTGCAAAACATTACCTATTTTGACAGTATGTTTTTGATTATTTATTCAATAATTGAATTTCCATGGACTATTTGTCATTGAAAGAAATTGAAAGGTTCTATCTTATTTATCACCATTCATGGTATATGAGAGAGTTTAAGAGACAGGACTCATTTTATATATGTCTGAGGATTTCAAGGACTCTGTTATCCATGAGCAGATGTAAGAAAAGCTTAGAAAAAAACAGGCTAATCATTTTGTTGATGCCTCTGCAAAAATATCTTCCCTTCTCTGTGTCTTTTGCCCTTTGCTGGTAACGCTGAAAGGAAAAACAAACAAACATGCAAACGTTTAAAGTTCCTTAGTTAGATTGGTATACTTGTAACATTTCTTGCTCTTGTGTATAATACATCAGACCATAGGATACAAATTTTCCTCTATTGAGATATGGCACTTTCCTAACAGCCCCTTTCTCCCATTATTTTCATCTAAGGTCTATTTAACAAGATTCCTTTAGGTCTAGCATAAAAGCTGATTTTTGGTTACATTTTTTAGGCACTGCTCTCTTTTACCTGCTGTAGTAATTACTGTTAGTTCTGTCAATATTTCTGTAATATTCAAGCATTGATTTAGATGAGAATGAAGAGGATTGTTCATTCAATAATAGTTTAATGGAATTAGTATGTCTTTGAAATTATTCTGAAGACAAACTTAGAAAGTGCTTGCTAGTGAATTAAATTTGTAATGTTAAAGTGAAAAGTAGAAGCTGAGTTTTTAAAGTTTTCCCTGAATAATAGTGGAGTAGATACGCTATGTAGCAATACGATAAAAAAAAGTTGTAGATGAACTTATGGAGAAAATATCTAAGATTCTGTCCTGAGACTGTTAATTCTAAGAATCTCCTGAAAATGTATACTGTTGATGTAATTCTGTCCTTTCAAATATATGCTTGAAAATGTGGGATTATTAAAATTAGAAGAAAAGCTGGATAAGGAAAAATCGTCATTCAATTGTTTATGAAAAATGTAGACTAGGCTTTAAATATGAACACACTGATGTGTACATGAAACTTTTCAGCATAAACTTAATATTTTAGTTACAATTTTTAAAAGAACATTGAAGATCTCAAGGAAATATCTATATGTTTAGCAATTAAAAGAAAAAAAACTGTCCAGGTAGTGGTGGCACACACCTTTAATCACAGCACTCAGATAGTATAAACAGTTGGATCTCTTTGAGTTTGAGACCAGCCTGTTCCATTGAACAAGTTCCAAAACAGCCTTGAAAGCTACTAGAAACCTTTAATCACAGACTCAGGAGAAAGACAGATGGATCTCTAAGTCCAAGATCACTCTGGGCTACCAGAGAGTAAATCAGAGATCTTGCCTTTAATCTCAGAAGTCATGAGAGGTATTTGAGACAGGAATAGGATCTGAAAGCCTCCAGCACTCATTCTCCAGCCACAATGAAGAAAGCAAGGCATTCAGTATCAGGATTCTCCAGCCAGATTGAGAAGAGCATAGAGGTATGAGTAAATCTGAGAAGCAGTGAAGTCAGGAGCAGTTTTAGATTTGTCTTTTTGGTCTGAACTGAGGTAGAGATATGAAATAGTGGCTGGATGCTTTGCTCTTCTGATCTTTAGCTTGAAGCTTGAACCCCAAAACCAGGCTCTGATTCTTTCATTATTTGTGTTACATGTAATAGTCGTGCTATTCAATAGTCGTTGCATGAACTTATGGCAGGGAGAAACTCAAGACAGTTGTTTGTCTTTTGTTTCCAAAAGGATTTTTAAAAACTACTCTGATTTGCTTTCAACAAATAAAACAATGATGAATTCTAGGCAGTACCATAAATTCAGTGGCTTCTGTGCTACGATATTAAGAATTTTAAATTGTGTATATATATTTGCTTTTCCTTAATTATAGCCTATTTGGCCAGATATGAAAATTATTCAAAAAATTAACCGCTTGTAATAATTTTTACTTACTTAAATTAAAATAGTAATATATTTATGTATATATTGTGAATATCACCTTCAACTAATTTGTCTAATATAAAGCACAAATCTTATGGAAATTATAGTATACATATATTCTTGTGTCTCTATCAATATGCATGTTTATATGTAGGTGTGTGGGTTCATATGTGTGAGGGTTATATGTGAGTACATGAGTGCATGGTTGTAGAAGACAGAAGCTGATATAGGTGTTTTCCTTGACAACTCTCTGCCTAATATTTAGAGGCAGGCTAACTCACTGAATGTAGTACACACAAATTAGCTAAACTGGGTATACAGTGAGCTTATCTGTTTCTGTACCTCCTTCACTTTTGATACAACACCAGCCCATCTCATCTAAGGGATGCTAGAAATCTGATCTTGGGACCTCCTACTTATAGAGCAGGTCTGTACTGACATAGTTGAGTAAGTAGAATGCTTTGTTAAGGTCTTGTTACTTGTAATACCTAATACACTGGTATGCATGATAGAGGCATTGATTCATTATAAGAATATTTAGCACTAGTTTTTATTATGTAAAATTGTTTATTCTTGAATAATGACTTCACTAAAAATACTTTTTTCATGGATTTATTTTTGATATTACAATATAGCCACATTTTTTCCTTTTACTTCTCTCTCCAAACTGTCCCACATACTTATCATTCAAATTAACAGCCTATTTCATTGTTATGGCATGCATAAATGTTTATACATCTACATATATATTTATAAGTATAACTTGATCAGTCAGTATAATGTTATTGTATATAGGCTTTCAAGGATGACAAGTTAGCACTGCAAAACCAGTAAGTCTCCTTTCCTGTGGGAATGACCACCTCTCCCACTCTAAGATTATTTCTCTTCCCTGTATTTCTTTGTTCAGGTTTGAGGCCTCAAGGGCTATTGGTGATCTACTTTGGCAAGTTTGCTGGTGTTGTCCTTATTCAGCTTACACTTGGGCAGTCAGGTTGGTGAAATTTATGGGTGTAGATTTGTTTCTTACTAGGAGATTCAATTTCACTGCAGTTTCTGATCCTCCTACTCTAATAGTCTGTCCACCCCCTCTCCTGAAACATTCCCACAGTCTAAGTGCTTATTTGTTTTTTCTCTCTTTTTTGCCCAAATCAAAAACAATTCTACTTTACATGCCAATGCCAGTGCTCACTTCCTCCCATGCCCCCACTCCCCAGGTAGGGCGATGCTTCTCATTTCTGTGTTTTGTAGATGTATCCAGTGATATTGCAGAGGAAGGTGGCAGGAAGTTAAAGGGGAATGGCAAGAGATAAGTGATATGATGAGGAAAATATGAAAGAGGGAGAGCAAAGGGATACATTCAAGAGAAGAAGGTGGGTAGATAAATTAACAATAAGAATATCTAAAAAAAAAAAGACCAGAATCAAGCAAATATTTTCCTAACAATCTATAATACATATTATTCCATGTATAGTTTTAATGAACTTTTCTCATAAGCGCTGTTGGTGCCACCTCCAAGAGACAAGGACCACCTAATAAAATCCCCAATACATGGTATGAGAAGACCTTTATTTGTTATTTGTCAGATCTTTCAAGAGACTCCCTAAACACACTACCTAGTTTTATTGACCTTGATTCCTCTCTAAAACTTTTTAATATTAAGAAGCTTGACAAAAACACTCTGTTTCTTATTTCATCTGATATAGTACATTACACATGCCCTTGGATATCTGTATGCATGTGTTCTTTACAAGGATAACATATAAACAAGTTTAAGAAGTTAGTGATGTGTTGATTTAACACATTTATGCTTTTGAGATCATTTGAATTGGGAAATGTACTTAGTCTTTCTGAACCATATTTTCATTCTACAAATATAAACTACAATGAGTGTTTAGGCAATAATTATTTATTGAAGATACTTATTGTTATTGTTCTAAGTGCTAAATAACAGTGAGCAAAGCTAAAAAACTGATATTCATGCAGAATATATATTTCTGTGATAAAGTAACCAGAAATCAGAGCATAATACATTGTAAAGGAGGTCATGAGGATCTGAGGTATAACTAAGCAGTAGTGGTTCTGGCATGGGCAGCTTGTGTTAGATTCTGAGTATCAGGGATAGCACACACATGTACATGCACACATGAGTAAGTGAGTCTGATTTTCTCTTAAGTAAAGCATGGAATGAACATAGAAAGCTAGTGATGGGTCAACTGGTTAAAGAAACCAAAAGAAAATATATACTAATATAAATATTCGGTATTTAAAAGTATGTTCTTAGAAGTACACAGACAAAGGGGTTTATGACATGTCTCACTGTGTCACACTGCAGGTTCCATGACATCACTTTTAATTTTTTCTCTTTAAATTTTTTTTCATTTTTTCTCTTGATATTTGTTTTATTATTGGGGTAGTAGGAAAGGAGGGCAGATACGAAGGGAGAGGAAAATGAATGGGATCAAGATATATCATGTAAAAGACACATAATAAAAGAAAAGATGAATACATCAGTTCACTAATATTCTTCCCCAATTAAAATGTAAATTACTGTTTATGCCATTGAATAGCAATTAAAGATGGGTAAAGTTGTCTTAATTATGCTTGATAAATCAGTTCTCTCAATTGTATCCAAAAATATTTTCTATGAGATTTGCTAATTACTCAAGTTACTGGAGCATTAAATACTAATTATTAGGAATGCTAAAAGTTTTCACAACTTTATTCAATTATTTTCTGGATAAAA
This sequence comes from Cricetiscus sungorus, assembly GCA_030556225.1. NCBI lineage: Eukaryota > Metazoa > Chordata > Mammalia > Rodentia > Cricetidae > Cricetiscus > Cricetiscus sungorus. Next base: position 92,595,670 of record JANBXA010000730.1, read on the forward strand.
TGTGCAGTTTTGTATCTATAGTTTATATTTAATTTCCTATATTATGTTTTTATATTGTACACACAATACCATATTTACATTATATACAAATAGTATACTGGAAAAATATTAACATTCACATGGCAATAATTGTTTTTACCTCTTAATATCTGAAAACAAAAACAAAATTTCATTGATAACAATTTCCTGTTAAGAAGAAAATATTTGGCTAAAGTTTTAATCCTTTGGCATGTTCTTTGATTTTTTAGGCTGCCAAGTTAGTGTTGGTAAAGGGAAAAAAAACTGCAATTGCAAGTATGTAGGAAGAAAATTCTTTGTATGATACAGTCATGAAAAACTTATTAAACTTCTGTGTGACCATTTTAACAGAATTCTAAGGGCTAAGGTCACCAATGGTCAAATGTAATCTGGAGTGAAAAGTAAGGATAAGAATGATTACAGGTCACTGAAAGAGATTTGAAATGTCTCAATATTTTTTGTGAAATTTTGGAAAGACTGTTCTGTAAAGCAATACTGAATTTTCAAAAGTCTAAAATATATTATTTTACTTACTTTGACTTATAAACGTCAACATGTAAATTCTGTGAAATGTTTGATTGGAATTTATTACTCCTTGTCACAATGACATGGGATAAATATTTCATGTGTTGTGACTATGAAGTACAGTTTGTATCAGGGTCAGCCAAATAGGAATTCACAAAATTTACACTATATATCACAACATAGTATTGTTTGTGGTATTTGTTATGATAGCTTGAGCAAACTACATACCATATATTAACACATATTAAACAGTATATCCTAATATATGCCTTCTTTTTGGTTCCTTAATTTCTCAGTAACAATAGTTTAATTAATTTTGAATGCATAAAAACATGAAATTTAAGTAAATGGAAAATATAGTGGCATATTAATAATTTTAATAAACAATACAATATGCTGTGTACATTATTATTCATGTTGTTTATATTGAGCTACATAAATAGATACTTATTACAGTGATTATATTTTATTACAATTAGATTTGTTAGTAAAGTTATTAAAGTTTATTAGGCATTTCTTTCTTATAAACTTATACCAGTAAAAGGCTACTAAAGTTTATATATATATATATATATATATATATATATATGTGTGTGTGTGTGTGTGTGTGTGTGTGTGTGTGTGTGTGTCTGTGTGTCTGTCTGTGTGTGTGTCTGTCTGTCTGTGTGTGTGTGTGTATGTGTGTGTGTGTATGTATATGTATATATCTATGTAGGTGTATCCATAAAATAAATTTCTGAAAGACAAATTGTCAAGCAATCTCCATGATCATATTGTTTATAGATATAATTTCTTATAGGGCATTTTAATTTATGTTTTTTTACAGGAAATGTAAGAATTCCTGTTAGCTTACATCATCACACATATTATGATATATGTGAATTTCTAAAGTTTTGAAAATATAAGCATGTGTAATAATTCAGAGGTTTTACTTGTATTTTATTTTAATGTATAATTTTGAATACTTATAACATGTTAAAAGAATAGATATAAAATTATTTGCTGACCTTTTCCCCTTGCATATTTTAATATTCCTTTTAATTCTTCTCTGCACAAAGTGTTGTCAAAATGATTGATGACAACCTTTTCCTTTACAATTAATTGGTGCTATTTTCTCCTTGCTTGGCTTTTTGTTCCAACAACTGTACTAGAATATGTTTTAATTTATTTCTATTAATTTTACCTTTCTTAAGTATAAAGAATGCCCTATAAATACAAACTTCCAGATATTTTCTAATCATTAATTTATACTTATTATATTCTAATAATGTTATACTTCTATACCACCTAGCTAGATCTTATTCACACTCTGCTATACTTTCCCACTCCTTTTGCTGGCATGTCGGCGTGACCTTTAATCCTGGGTCCACTTCCAATCTTCATGACTCCTGCATTATTTCTACCTTCCCTCACTTCCTTTCCTCCCATCCTTTCATGTATTATTCCTTCCTTGCTTGCTTTTTTACTTACTCTTTCTTTTCCTCCTTCCTCCCACCTTCCTTCCCTTCCTCCTTTTATTGCTGTTACTTTACAGGTAGCCACAACAGCTGTGTGTTCTTCAAGCAATCAGCATGGCATACCCAGATATAAATCTTTCACAGTAGTTTTCTGCATACTCTAATACCATAGTCCTTCCACATCACATCTATGAGGCTTCTTTATCCTTGGGATAGGTGACATACATACCTTAGTTGGAATCAGTCATTGAATTGTTATTTGTTTTCATAAGAATGAAAATAAGTAATGTTATTTATTCTCAGTTATTAGAGTCTCATTTTGATCATTACTCACTGTCAAAGGTTATCTCTGACAAAAAATGAGAGCTATGTAAGTCTATGGATATAAACATAAATATTTAAAGGCACTTTAAGCAGTTTTAGAGTAAATCATCAGTAGTAGACTTCCCATGAAGCCTGTGACCTGACTCTCAATTGACTTTTGACAAGGTATCTATATACAGTATTAAGATTCCTCCCATCTCTAAGAGTAAGTTACAAATACAATCAGAAAGTTGATGATTATGGTCAGAATATTTATGCCTCTATTATGGCCATCGTAAAATCTTGCCAAACAGGACAGTATTGGAGATAGCTTCAAATCTATACAAAAATGTAGTTGGTTATCTTAAAAACTGGAATGCTACAATTGCACCAGGATGTGTATCTTCTGGTTAGTTTATATTGTAGCTTACAGAATCCAAAGGATGAAGTCATTGACAAATTTTTGTTCAACAGAGATTGTATATCACCTTTTGGAACTTAGGGGCCGCAATCAGGTAGGTTCAATTTAATTACTCTATGTACTATATCAAAATGAGTAATATTTTGCACAATAATTTCTTACTATCTGGGTCTAATCAGCAACCAAAAAGCTGTGGCAATAAACTTTGTTATTTGGGGATCTGTAACACGAATAATAAAAACCCAGAGACATCCAAGAGCTGTTAACTCTACATCAGACTGAAAAGATTGATCCTGTCTCCAGCAATCTTCAAGCTCCAGACTGCTGGAGACAGGATTGATATGGCTGGGTGGAGAGAGAAATATAAGGTGGGAGGAAACAGGAACTCAAGGATTGAAGTCTGAGCCTTAGTGGAGAACAGTGCAGTCTGCATTGCACTCTGAAAATTCATGGAGGCAGGATCATCTCTTTAAGTCTGAGGGAGAGGTCAGAGATGGTGGTCTGGTTACATCACTTCTGTGATCTTCAGTTGAACCCATATTGGTCTCTGAGTTTATGTTCTTCACATTACAGGGATTTTTGTTTGAGACATCCATGACCAACCAGCAACTGGTAGGGAGATGTCCTATATCCTATAGGATATAGCATGCAGAATTTGGTATAGGAAACTATGATACCTGTGGTTATTATACATCCATCTACATACGTAACTTGGATAAAGTTAAGTTTCTATTTTGTTTTTTTAAATTATATTTTTGTAAGCTAGTAAGTCACTATATTGTTGTTCCATAAACTCTTAGTTTTGTTGACTGTCTACTCCACACTGAGCTTTCCCCTAACCATCTTCTACCACTCCAATTTAAAATTTTTTCCACCTAAATTTCCAATTTTTACTTTCATATCACAATCATTTTACTACTCCTACAGCTTCAGAAGTCCTTTTGATACCCTTTAATCTGTCAGGCCCTAATTCTTGAAATCTGGACTCTACAGATGCCAATAGCTATTGTAAACTGTTAAGAACATTTTAGTTCATGTAGTTTAATATTCACATTCCTTATTTTTCATTGTTTCTAATGGGATCTAAACTAAGTACAGGAATGGGAAACTTCTTCACTAATGCCTTCAACAAAGTTTTTGCTGTTGAATCTTTTCTGTTTCAAAGATAGTTTCTACTATAAAATTTTAAAGTACTATCTGAATTCTTTTATAAGCTTTCTTAGTGTTTCTGATTTGAATACTATTCATTGTTAAGGTAGATTTATGTTCCTGATCCATTAAGAAAATGAATTACTCAAGGAATCTTGTATTATTTTATTACTGATAATTTTCTGTAGTGATGAAAATGTGTCATTTAAGTGATCTCTTCCAGGTGATCTCTATACCCTACTATAATGTGACATGTTTTATCCCTTTAAGTCTACACTGCTTGGTTAGGAAAATATTTCCAGGAGGTCTTCCTTAATGTGGCCTCTTTCTTATATCAATTGGTACAGTTTCAGTGCAAATGAACTAACAGATTTCAAAGATGAGTATTTGAAAATTGTTCCACTATTATTGAATAGACTTCTAGAGTCCTCTTTTAATTCAACCTGATCCCTTTTAGTCACTCCAGAGTGTGTGGTAGTGTGGGTGTAAGTATATCATGGCATTTGTGTGGAAATGAAATGACATTTCTGGATTCCTCTTCCATGGTGGAATGTGGGGATTCAGTTAAAATCAACATAATTGGGAAGCAAGTGATTTTACTCTGAGCCATGTCACTTGCCCTTGTGTCTTTTTCATAAAGTCTCTTCTGACCATAGTATCACGTCTTCTCTTTGCATTTCTTTCCTAAGGTCACACATTTCTATACTATGACCTTCTTTCTCGGCAAAATAATTATTTGTTTTGATTTTCATGTCTTCCACAGCATAAGGATTTATATAGAGTACAATTCAGTTACTGAAGTTTTCTAATCTTATTTGTGTATACTCTGGATTCTTTAAAGGCTATGCCATCATAGAATTGGCCACTAGTTGTATTTTATCTATGAAGTGGAGACTCACTGTGGAAAAGAACAGAACTGTTTTCTTAAACTCCAGCTTGCTGGCCTTATGTATGAAGCTCATTAAATTTCTAGACTATTGCAGTTTGCTATTCTCATACTAACTCCTATTTTTATTTTCAGTGGCCTCAGAAGGGTAGAATGGAACACAAAAGGGTAGCTGTGTGGAGAGCCATGGTAATTGGAATGCTTTGAACACAAAACACTGAAGCAATTTTGTTGATCCCCAAAAGAGCCATTGCAAGTCATTCTGTAGATGCTTTCTCAGCAGATAATACCAAACCATTCATGTAACATGTTTTATATATCTGCATATCTATAATACCATACAATTCATAAATTAGGCATAGTAAGAAAAAAACAAAGCTAATAAAAAGAAAACAACAAAAGAACTACATAAGACAATAAAAGTGATTTAAACGTATACATTCTTTATTTCTGGAGTTTCCATTTTATGTTCAAATCTTAGTTGATCATGACTAAATGAAACTGTATGAAAAAAATGAAGATGATAGAAGATAAGAAGATACATTTCAGAAGGTTTATGAAAGGTTTGTGAAAGGTAAAATGATTCTCTTTGTGGACTTTGGGTTTATATCTAACTGCATGTACAAATGAATGTGATACTAAATAGCAAAATGAATATTTAGTACTGAAAAACTTTATGTTATACATAATGGAAACAGATTAAACACAGACAAAATTGCACAAACAAAATTGCACTTTAGGAAATGAAAAGTTTCAAAAAATTAAAACTTAGTAGGGATTATAGAGAAAACTTAAAAGTGAAGAAATCATTCATTGTCTATAAATGGTGTCAGGGTGACCTTCTGATAAAAGCTGAGCAGATACTAGAAGGGAGGGCGGAACTAAAGAAACTGTTGTGTAGAACCCTTAGCCTAGGAAGATAAACAAATTTGAAACTAAACAAATTAATGCTACTTTTTTCTCTAGGCTTATTTTTGAGCAGTCCCCATAATTTTAATAAGTAAAGCAGATTCCTTACACTGTATTTGATCACATTCACTGCTTCAATCTCCTGGATCCAGGTTCATACCTAACATCAAATGTATATATGTATCTTCTACATTTCCCTCTGTCTAGTTAACCATCAGCAATCAACGTCTGGTAAGTATGTAACAACTTTTATCACCCTAAGAATAATCTTTCCTTAGTGCTTATTCAGACCACAGTAAAACCTGCACAAAATTAACATTATTATATTCACAGTTTTCTCCTGAGGTGTATTAATTACTTTTCTGTTGCTGTATAGAGACACAATTAAAATTCAACTATAGAAGAAAGAGTTTATCAGGATGTATGGTTTCAAAGTGTTATAGTTTATATAACATTCAGGGAGCAGAAATTGCAGGAGGTAGTTTTGACACAGAATCAGAAGCTGAGACCTTATGGCCTTCTCTGAAATTATGGTACATAATGAAAGAGCTTACTGTAAATGGAGTGGAAGTCCCATCCATAATGACACATTTTTCTAATACTTCCCAAATAGTAACATTTTACCAAGTGGAGACCAAGTATGCAAAGATATAAACCAATGGGAACCCTTATTCAAATCATCACATGAGGTAAAGGACATATAGACTTGTCAAAATGTGGAACCCATATGTTCTCTTCTACTTCTCTTCTCTTTCTCCTAACTTCCTCTCCACTCATTACCGCCCCACTCCCAATATGTTCAAGAGATGTTATTCCATTCCACTTCTGTGAGAGGCCTTGCTGACTCTAGAGAAATGTCCCATTAGCACTAATCAGAGAAGTGTCTCTTTAGTAATGAAGAACTTCAGAAAAATTACAATTAGACACAGCACAGGTGTCAATGGTTCATGAAGATCCTAATACCAGTGGCTACATTTATGTCACAGCTCCTGCATATATGATTTATGTAGCATCATATAACAGGCTGCAGAAAGTCATATTTTGAAAACCTATACTCTACAAAATTTGAATTTTCAACTGAAATTGACAATTTTCTGAATAGATGTTACCTACCAAAATTGATTCAAGAACAGATAAGAAATTTAAATATACTTTTATTCTAAAATGAAATAGAAGCAGTCATCAAAAGTCTCCCAAACAAAATAAAATTCTACCAGTAATTTAAATAATATCTAACACCAATACTCTTCAAAGTGTTCCATACAATAGAAGCAGAAGGGTCATTGCCAAACTCTTTTTAAAAAGAAATAATTCCTTAGTACCCAAGCCACACAAAGACACACCTAAGAAAGAGATCTACAAACCAATATCACTCATGAACATCTATGCAAAAAATACTAAACAAAATACTGGCAAATTGAGTTCAAAAACACATCAGAGAAATCATCCAACATGACCAAGTAGGCTTTATCCCTGGGTTGCAAGGATAGTTTAACATATGAAAATCTATCAACGTGATCCACCATATAAACAAACTGAAAAAGAAAAATCATATGATCATCTCCCTAGATGCTGAAAAAGCCTTCCACAAAATTCATCAACCTTTCATGATAATGGTCTTGGAGAGATCACGGATAACAGCAAACATCAAACTGAATGGATGGAAGCTTAAGGCAATTCCTCTAAAATCAGGAACAAGACAAGGCTGTCCCCTCTCCCCATATTTCTTCAATATTGTACTTGAAGTTCTAGCAAAATCTATGAGAAAACAAAAAGAGATCAAGGGGATCCAAATTGGAAAGGAAGAAGTCAAACTGTCACTATTTGCAGATGATATGATAATTTACATAATTGATCCAAAAAAACTATACCAGGGAACTTCCACAGCATAAACATCTTCAACAAAGTGACAGGATACAAGATTAACTCATAGAAATCAGTGGCCATATTATAAACAGAGAATAAATGGGCTGAGAAAAATATCAGAAAAGTATTCCCTTTTACATTAGCCACAAATAACATAAAATATCTTGGGGTAACAAAACCAAACAAGTGAGAGACCAATATAATAATAACTTTGAGTCTTTAAAGAAAGAAATTAAAGAAGATACCAGAAAATGGAAAGATCTTCCATGCTCTTAGATAGGATTAACAGTAAAAATGGCAATCTTTCAAAAGCAATCTACTGATTCAATGAGATCCCTATCAAAATCCCAGCACAAACCTTTACAGACCTTAAAAAAACCCACAAATTCATATGAAAAATAAAATAGACAAAGAATAGCCAAAACTTGTGTAATAAAGGAACTTCAGGAGGTATCACCTGTTCCACTCCACCAGACTTTAAGCTATACTATAGAGCTATAGTCCTGAAAACTGTTTGGTATTGGCACAAAAATAGAGTCCAAGGGAATCAAATTGAAAACCCTGATATTAACTCACACACCTATAAATAACTGATTTTTGACAAAGAATCTAAAATTATGCAATAGAAAAAAGGAAGAATCATTAATAAATTGTGCCGGAATAATTGGATGCTGATCTGTAGAAGAGTGCAGATAGGCCCAGGTCTATCACCATGCCCAAAACCTAAGTCCAAATGAATCAAAGACCTCAATGTATATCCAGCCACATTGATCCTCTTAGAAGAGAAAATGTTAGGTACCCTAGAACATATTGGTACAGAAGACTGCTTCCTGAACATAACACCAGCAGCACAGACACTGATATCAATAATTAATAAAGGGGACCTTCTGAAATTCAAAGCAAAGGACACAGTCAATAAGACAAAACAGCAGCCACAGAATGGGAAAAGATAATCACTAACCTCACATCTAACAGAGGTTTGATTTCCAAAATATATAAAGAACTCAAGAAGCTAGTTACAAAACACCAAATAATCTAATTAAAAAGTAGGTACAGAATTAAATAGAGAATCCTCAATAGATAAATCTAAAATTGCTGAAAGACCCTTAAGAAAATGTTCAAATTCCTTATCAATCAGGGAACAGCCAGTCAAAACAACTCTGAAATACCATCTTCCTCCTATTAGAATGACTAAAAAAAAAAAAAGAAGAAGAAAAAGAAGAAGAAAGAAAGAAAGAAAGAAAAAGAAAAAAAAAGAAAGCTTATACTGTAGAGGAAGTAGAGAAAGGGGTTTACTCCTCCAATGCTGGTAGAGTGCAAACTCGTACAGCCACTTTGGAAATCAGTATGGTGGTTCTCCAGGAAAGTGGAAATCAGTCTACCACAAGATCCAGCAATTCCACTTTCAGGCATAACCCGAAAAGATGCACATTCATACAACAAGTACATCTGTTCAACCATGTTCATAGCAGCTATTATTTGTAATAGTCAGAACATGGAAACAATCTAGATGCCCCTCAACTGAAGAATGAATGAAGAAACTGTGGTACATTTACACATTGGAATACTAGTCAGTGGAGATAAAAAAAAATAGGATCTTGAAATTCTCAGGCAAATTCATGGAAGTAGAAGAAACCATCCTGAGTGTGGTAACCCAGTCACTAATTAATTAAAAAACAAAAAAACAAATGTGGTATGTACTCACTCAAATGTGGATATAAGACATAGAGCAAGGGATTACCAGCCTTCAATCCACACTACCAGGAAAGCTAGGAAACAAGGAGGATCCTAATAGAGACATACATGGTCTCCTGGAGGAGGGGAATGAGACAAGATCACCTAAGCAAATTGGGTGCATGGGAGGCAGGAAGAGGGAGTTAGGTGGAAGAGAAGGGAAGAGGTGGGCATGGCAGAGCAGAAAGATTGAGTCAGGGAAAGAATAGAGGAGAGCAAGAAAAGAGATACCATAAGGGAGGGAGCCATTTTAGGTTTTAAAAGAATTATGGCACTAGGGAAAATTCCAGAGATATATAAGGATGACCCCAACTAACAATCTAAGCAATAGTAGAGAGGCTACCTTAAATCCCCTTCCCCAACAATGAGATTGATGACTACCTTATATGCCATCCTAGAGCCTTCATCTAGTAGCTGATGGAAGCAGAAGCAGACACTCACATCTAAGGACTGAGAAAAACACTTGGAATCAAGTTGCAGACAGGGAGGAGTGATGAACAAATGGGTCATGTTCAGGATGGAGAAACTCATATAAACTTCTGTCCTGGACAAGGGGGAGCCCAATGACTCCAGTCTGATAGCTGGGAAACCAGCATAGGACCAACTAAGAATCAATGAATGTGTTATTAGATTGGAGGCCTGGGCAGCCTATTGGGCTCTGGTAGAGGATTAGTATTTATCCCTAGTATACAAATGACTTTGGGTAAGTCATACTTTCTCAGCCTAGACACCAGAAAGGGCTTGGGCTCTGCTCCAAAGGATATGACAGACTTTGAAGACCCCTCAAAGAATGCATGACCCTCCCTGAGGAACAGAAAGGGGAGGGGATTGGGGTTGGTGGGGATAACATGGGAAGACTGGAGGGTGTGAGAACTGGGATTGATATGTTTAACAACAGGTAGCCAGTGAAATTTGAAGAGTTGTAGAGTTACAGGAATTGAAAATGGTTGGAGAGGGAAAGAGGAATGCATATATTTATATCTTTATATTTTAATTAAAATAACTAAAAATAAAAAGTAAAATAATACAAATAAGAAAGTTTTGTTTAGTTATAACTTATCAAAGTCTATTAGAGTTATAACATTATTTTAAAAGAAAACAAATAAAAAATACTGTCACACTATTCAAAAGTTTCTTTCAAACTGATAATTATTATTGTTTATGGCCACAAAATCAGAAGTCATTGCTCACCTCTCTACCTTATAGGTATAGCTATTATCTATATCCTAATCCATGTGTGTTAATTTGTTAAAACCCTTCCTGTAGTGTATTGCATCAGCATGAGTCCCTTGCTTTGTGAAGTACCTACCCAGGGTATATTAAGTTGTTCATTTCAAGACTTTCAATTCAGGATATCGAGCAGATTTCCTTTGAAGAATTTTACATAACAAAAGTAATGTCCTGTGACTTTTGAGGGTATCTGTTACAGCAGGTTTTTCCTGCCAGCTGCCATGGTCCCACCGCCACGTGAGCCCCAAATAACACTCAGAGACTCTGTATTAGATACAATCCTGTTGGCCAATTACCATTATTGTTTATGGGCTAGCTCTGTCTTAATTATTAACCCATTTCTACTTACCTAAATATTTCCACATGGTCGTCTTAAGGGGAGCCTTGGGCAGCGTCTTCCTCCCTGGTTTACATCTTGACTCCACCCAACTACTTCCTCTTTCCTCCTCCTGGTCTCCTAGCCCCTCCTATCTTGTTTCCTAATGTCCACAGGCTTTATTAATTAACAAGTATGAGAAACATATTTACAGAATAACATTAGGTATCCTTCTTCCAAGGGATGCACTCAGCATCCCTTATCATATTCTTAAAAGAAATCTCTAACATGTTCATTCATCTAAGAACCCTGGGGTGAAAGACTATTTGAAAATAAATCAGCTTGCACATCTGATCTCAATTCTACCTTATCTTGCATTTAAAAAGCAGCCACGTATACACCTAGAAAAGGAAATAGGCCAAAATGATACTGGTGACATAGTTCAGGGGATTAAGTATCTTTCTTCCAATGCATGAATGTTATGAGTAGTTTCCCGCCATCCTGGTTCCCCAGCCATGGGTTCTTTCCACACATTGGGCGCCATTATGTTATGAGTAAAGTTTTTCCTGCAGCTTGGTCCCACAACTGTGCTAGCTCCAAATAACACACAGAGACTCTGTATTTTATATAATTCTGTTGACCAGTTACTTTTATCGGCTAGTTCTGTCTTAATTATTAACCCATTTCTAATAATCTAAGTACTTCCACGTGGTCTTATCTTACCGGGGAGAGGGGATGGCATTATGCTCTCTCCATCTTCCATCTTGAATATATTCCCTACTACTCCCTTTCTCCTTCTTGTCTCCTAATTCTGCCTATCTTGCTTTCCTATGGAGCAAAAGTGCTTTATTCATTAACCAATAAGAGAAACATATTTACAGAATGACATCCCCCATCATGAGAAGACATAGTTCAACCCCGGAACCCACATTTTACATGGAAACTACCAATTCCTGCCAATTGATCTCTGATCGCCACCCACATTACCCTTTTAAATAAATAAGAAAAATAAAAAACAATTTGTTCAAAGGAAAAAGCCATAACATGACCAATATATTTATTTTATTTAAACAAAGAATTTCTTTTTTGATATGATCAATTAAGTCAGGTTAATTTGAGAAAAAAAGGTTGTTTTCTGATATTGAGTTTTGTGGTGTAGTTTTTAAGAATAAATAGATGGATATAGAAAATATGTTTCACCATCATTACTATATCAGTCTTAGGTATGGCCCCTAAAACACTCCCTGGAGTACCTCTTCCTAAATTGTAGTGATATCATAGTTCTCATTATAAAGATAACAACCCTCTGAGCCCAACTCTGGAAAGATCAGTGAAAGACCTGGAGGAAGAATAACTTTAAAAATATTTTAGTCATTTAGTAAAGTTTGCTATTTTGACACAAGGGTATATGTAGCTGAGGTTGGCTTTGAACCTTAGGTTTTCTTGCCTTCATCTCCAAAGTGCTGGAACTAATATAACAACAATAATGCTTTACCATTAGATTTTCCATTTCTCACCTAGTAACTTTTTTGCAAGTTTATGTATGAACAATACTTTTCTAACAAAAAAAAATGCGAATTAAGCCTGTCTTACACATTTGTGGCATAAATTAATCATTTTAGTAAAATATGTAGAAAAATAAAATTCAAAGCTGGAAATAAGACATAATTCCAAAATTAGAACTTTAAAGCTTTATATTTAAGATATGCACGTTCTCAGTCAAATTTATGCAATCATTTTAACCTATATTAAGAGCCAATGCCATTACTGAACACATTTTGACTCTCTGAATTGCTTGTATGATACTGCATCAAGTGCACACAGAATAAATAACCTTCCTTTGTGTTCTCTGTAGATAAGTTCCAAAATTTTATATGCTGAAATTCTGTTAGAAATACTTGTAATTTCTGTTAGAAATAAATGTAAACATCTATTTTTCCCTCTGTCTATAAAATTAGTACATGTTCCACTATAATTTACTAAAATTCGCAACTTCTGTGCTTGATCATTAATTTTACTTGTCCTTTAGAGCATAAATTTTATGAAATGTAACCATTTACTTAGTTCTATTTGACATTGCATATTACAGTAAACTACAACTTGCTAATTTACTAGATATATCCCTTGAACAAATGATTTCTCTTCTATTCAAGTTCCATTACTACAGATTATATATGACTAAATAATATACCCCAAACTTTTCAATACTGATAGCATAAGATTCAAGTGTACTGTTTCCAAGACCTTCATAAAACTAAGGCTTTGTCCCATTATCCTTCTTACAGTAATTTTTCCTATTCACAAAATTCTAGAAACCTTTAAAGACCAACTTTATGCACCCTTCCATGTTCTGTTTTTCTTATGTCATTCATGTATTTATTTAACTGTTTTATTTATCTATTTATTTGAGGATGAAGCTATCATTGGTGTCTTAGCTACTTTTCAACTGCTGTGATAAAGCACTGTGACTGTGGTAACATGATAGAAAAAGTTTATTGGTCTAAGAGGCTTAAAATAAATGATGGAAGAGTGAAGCCATGGTTACAAGAACAGGAACCTTAATACTTTCAAGTTGAAACACAATCAGTAGGCAAAGAATTTGAGATGGCACATAACTTTAAAACCTTAAAGACTGTATCCAGTGGCATACTATCTCCAGCAAGGTAAATCTTCCTAAAGTTACTCCAATAGTTCCACCAACTGAGGACCAAGTTTTGGTCACCTGAATCAATGGGGAACATTCTCATTCTTACTCTCACACTTGATGAAACTTTACTAGCCCCAGAAAATAACATTTGACATAACTTCCTCCTGAGCCAAAGCTGCCCCCCAATTTACCATTTCTGTAAGGGCCAAAAGAATAGCAAGTTATTGTGCCATCCACTCAAAGTCTTTACTGTAAGAACTTAACTTACAAGGACTAAAAGTATTCTTAGGTGTTATTTTTTCCAGGTGAAAATTTACTAGCTACAGACACATTGCTTAATGAGATAAATAAAGACTATCCAGGCTGAAAATACACAAGAGTCTATTTCAGGAAGCCAGTCATGATTATTTTGCTAGTTTCGAGGAAGTAGGATTGTTAAACTCTTCCTTAAAACTTCTACTTAAAAGCAATTCAGTTTTAATGGGCTGCCAAACACAGAAACATTTAATAAGTTAAGTTGGCACTGATAATAGATGCTTACTCAATATTGAATTTAAAACCTTCTCATCCTCATTAGGGGAAGAAATTCATAATACAAGAGTACTTAAGACTATACAAACAGACTTTCCATGCTACCAAATAGATTTGATCACAACAGCTATAGTAGAGAATAATGACTGTGTTCTATCTTCTTTATTGGGGAATATTCCAAAAAGGTGTAATTATCAGCTAAACTTTTCACTACTGCTTAAAATGAAATGTCTATTGCAGTCATTATCAACATGCAATGTTTTCCAATGTGAATATATGATTGTTTTAACTGCCTGTTTAGCTCTTCAGGCTGTAACCAATTGTTAACTGTTCAGTATACCTTTACTTACCAATTATAAATTAAATAATGAAAATGATTGGCTTCTTTTATTTTGGAACAGAGTTTAAGGTGTATCTTTGGACACAGGAGTAAATTATGCCCCCATTAGTTATCAAAACGAAAACACATTCATATTCAAATTGTAACTTTGATTTAAAAGTTCTTGCATGCATTCAGCAAAATGTTGTAAACAAATTCATTAGGTAACAGCACGGGAGAATGGAAAGAATAGGATATGTGAATTCAAAATAGAACTTTGATTCTATTTTCTCCACTTAGTTCCCAAAGAAAAAAAATTACATGGCATTCTGAGACTGTTATTTTCTTACAGAAGCATTAGTACTACTTGGCAGAATTGTAAACAGTACCAAATAAATTAACAGATATGGCAATCTTTCAGTGTATTTCATTAAAAAATCTTGAATGATAATATGAACTCCAGAGAACCAGGTGTTTCAAACACTTCTATCACATGGTAGAAGCTAGTTTATGAATGACTTTATGTGGCTGAGCATGTCGCAGTCATATACAAGGTCTTGGGTTCAATCTTTGGCATGCTGAAGGAAAGTGAAAGTATGATAGCATATATATATATTCACATATAATTATTTTTTTAAATTTTCTGAAAATACAGTTTTCTATAATTACTTGTTTGGAACTCTCAAAGAATATGCAGATTGTAATATATCACATGGCATAAATTTGAATTTTTGTACTGATAAAAATTGAAAAAAATGTATTTTCTTTTGTACTTAGTTTTAGGAATAATCCAATGATTGAAATGTCTTAAATAGCATGTTTAGTTTGTTTTCTTGTTGTTCATTGCTTTGGTCTTTGCTGTTTATCAGACAACTCAAAAAGTTGATAGTCTCAAGCAATGATGTTTTGTGGCAACTACTGCTAATCATCTTTATTGGAGTTGTCAAGGTGGCCTCTTTTGTGGTTTCAGTTGCATTCTCCCATGCAGCTGTCCTTTACAGTACACAATGAATGGTAGAGAACAAATGGCTTCTATTTGATCAAGAGAGATGCTAATTTCAGGAACTCTGTGAACCAGGCAACATCACATTAATGGTTTGAATTGACCCTAATTGCTGTCATTATGATGTTGCACACCAAGTTATTTTATTTCCTGTGAAGCTAGATTGCAAAGTATCCTGTCAGGGAATTGTCTAGAAAACTAAGTTCAGGATGACTGTCCTCAGTGTCTGTTTATTGGCATTTCTTTTCCTCTGAAAGGCTAAGCTGCCCTCTAGCATGGAGCTCCGAGCAGATGGAAGCACATAACATAAGTTCCATCAAGTTTACTGGTTAGTCATTGTCTCTGATGTCCTTTGCCTAACAAATGTAGGTAGCTTGCTAATGCATTGTACAATCAAAAATGAATAAAGTAAGGAGAGGCACTCCTGACAGTGACAATACATAAAATATCAATACATATCGATTGTTATTACTACTACTTTATGCTTTATAATCTTAATTTTTGCATCAATCAACTCTGAAACCTTAATGGATGTCAGATGTAATACTAATTTCTCCCACTTCACATAGTCTAGAATCAAGTGTCTAAAATAACAGTTGCCTTACTAAACAACTATTTGTTCACTTGCTGACTTTTAAATATAATCTGTAACCTTCTAGAGTTACAAGCTCCTATCTTCATTTTATATAAGTAGCCAGCAATGGCTTTAGAAGAATCATCTCAGTGATTTCTTAAAATTTATTTCTTTAAATAGCCATGAATATGTTTAAATGACTGAGTATAATTTGGAATGTGTGAAATAATAGAAATTTGCTAGATGTGGAGGTACAAACCTTTAGTCCCACTACACAAGAGGCATAAGCAGGCCAGAACTCTGACCAGCCTGATATATATATCAAGTTCCAGGACAGCTAGAGCCACCCAATGAAATCTTGTCTTGAAAAACAAAACCAACCAATCAACCAAACAAACAAACAAAGCAGTCTAAAGGGCACACATTGAGTTTGAACTATGCTTGTTGAATTAGTTGATATTCTGTTTTGGGAATAAAGTCCCATGGCATAAAGCTCCAAATATATATATATATTGCTTTATTCTGTAATATTGAAAAATAGCAATCATTAGTTTTACATCATTAAAACAGTTGGTACTTTTTGAAGGATATTAAAGAAGGAATAGGAACTAATTTTTCATTAGTTACATATTCTTTTAGAAAAAATTTGTATAGTTACTCTATTAGCCTGTCACTTTAATAAAACCTGTTATTTCAATTATAATACATTGTTTTCTGTCTTATTCTCTTTATTTGTTTTGATTTTCATAATGTCTGACACTCTTTTAAAGCTTGGCTATCACAATACTAACTTAGATTTCCATAGGATAACATCATTTACTTCATACCATTACAACACTGATTATTTTATTACTTGTGCAATATGTCTAGTATTCTCCACAAGATCATATTCTTCTTGGCTTACCTACTACTTCCCTTTTCTTGGCTTTATGTCTTTTGCTTCCTTTCTAATTTTACATCTCTTATTGTACCTTTCTGACTTCTATAGACGTTATTTGAAATTTAGTTGTGATTCTTTGTAATTTATACATACCATTTGTAATTTATGTACATATTGTGGAGATTCTTACATGCACACATTCTTTTTCTTGAGTGGGGGTGGGGTGCTCAGATAACTCATTGACCTCCATCTTCTAGAGAAGTAGCCCAAACCATGTGCTGAGATTTAAACTAATAACTTAGGACTTTTTGAGTCAGCTTTATGTACCTGTGCAGGGTACCCACATTCAAATATTTTTATTCTATATTTTTCTGCTTACCAACTTGTTTGGCCATTTTGGGATATGGCATGGCATGGACATGAAAGAGAATTACTAGAATGAACAACTATTATTTTTTGTGAGTGCAGGTTTTTCAAAGTCACAGTATTGCTTTACCTACATTTTTAAAATAAATGTTACACTGGCTTATCATCACCATTTTAAATTTTGTTGAAATGCCTAATTTTTAGTCAATGACAATTTAAGACCAAAAAATATCCTCATATTTTCCATTAAGGCAAACAAAATATCTTTCAAATTTAGTTTGAAAAAAATCAATTTTATTTTGTTTTCTTAAATTTTATTTGTGTTTGTGTGGATGTCTAGTATACATGTATGTGTTCAACTGCATGTGTGTTATATGTGTGAATGTCTGATAACAACATTTATGGTTCAAATACCTTCTCTCACCTTTGAGTAGTTTTGGAGAACAGAACTTCAGATCACCAGACTTCTGCAGAAAACACCTTATAGGCTGAGCAATCTTGATAATGCCCAGATAAATAAGCAGTTATTTTATCAAACTGTTTGAACCCCTCACTCCTCACATTTTTAATGACAAATTTAGAATGAAGCAGAAGCATCTATTTTTAAATTTATTGCACTACTCTATAAAAATTAAAAAATAAAAAATAAAATAATTGAATTCTATTCTCTCTAAATTGAAAGGTAGAAAATAGAAAAATCATTTTTTACCATTGATACCAGTGTCTTCATTCAGTTTAAGTAAGTAAACTTCACTTTTTGAAAATTATAAACTGCTTATCTTTGTTTTTTAGAATATAAAACAATTTATTTACTTTATTAAGAACATCTATTTTAAAAATCCATTTTGTGTTTAAGATACCCACTGACTTATTTCCTAACAAAGATAATAGGAAAAAGAATTAATAGGAAAAATAACAAGTTTCATAAACTATTAACATATCAAAATAAATTAAGGGCTCTTATTTGATAACCCACACTTTTTATAACAGACTGACAAAATTTTTATAAATAATCATCAGTAATTCAGAATTTATTCTTCACTGATACAAGGTTGTTACATCTATTCTTTCAAGTACTCTTTTGAAAATGAAATAAATTATGCATGCTGCAGTTCAACATTTGAGGAGATACTCTAGTTTCTATACAATTTTTACAAAGACAAAAATTTTGCCATCATCTACAACTGCCTACAAAGCAGGATGCCTCATCCTCACTGGGCTGTTGTGTAAAGATGTTGTCAACTCTACCACCTCTGTCATATTTCATTATCCAAAGAAGTGCATAAACTGTAGTAGCTGTTCAAGTCTTGCTTTCAACATTGTAAAAAGAACCTTTCCAGTTTTAAAATAGTTGTTTTCAAAACATAATTTCAAAGTTTTTACATAATTTTGAAATAAAATTTTCATATTCAATCTTTAAGATGAACTTAAATGCATTATTTTAACACTCATGAGAATACAAGCCTCAGAGATATGATAACATTATCTCATTTCCAAGATTATTATTTTTATTTTTGTGTGTGTGTGTGTGTGTGTGTGTGTGTGTGTGTGTGTGTATATATATATATATATATATATATATATATGATTTTTTGAGTTAATGTGTACCACATGAGCAAACCGGCTGTACATATCAAAGTAGCTAATATCTTCTAAAATTTTAGGTAGTTTTATGCTACCTGCTGTGGATTCTGGGTACAAACCTGGGTCCAGTGCAAGAGCAATAAGTACTTTGAACTGGTGATCTCTCCTTCCAGTCCCATTGACACACTTCCAGAATTCTATTTGTGCAGGTAGTTAATTCTAAGTCAGCATAATATTTTGATAAATAGGGAACAAATATTAGCAAATGCAGTAATTAGTCATGCTTACACTACTGTCATTTGGTATAATGTGTTTGTCTGAACTAAAGTCTCTTACTTATTGGAGTCATTAATGAATGTCAGTAGAAGACAATTTTCTTACAACTCAACAATATTTGAGAAACGCAGAGTGTGGTTTCCTTTATGTAAGTACACCACCAGCAGAACCACAGGTAGGCCAGTTTTGAATATTGATCACGTTCTTTCTCTAAGCATTTTAAAATGTACCTAACTTGATTGTGTTATCATCACTTGTTTTATCCCTGCATATCTAAATTAAGGTACATTCTATTTCTCATGAACAGCATGGTTTCCACAGAGTAAACTTAGAAATAACAGGTATTTTAATACACCTTCCACTTACCCTATTACTTTACTGTAAAATGCATTGGCCTTTGAAAATATAAAGATAGTTTAGCTTCAAACCCACTCATGAGAAATCTACATCAATATTCATCACATATCTGAGCATGTTGAAGTAAGAAGATCCTGATCATAAGTGAGAATGTTTCAAAGAACCAACACAAAGTTCCAAAAATAATCACAATATTTTAAGGCCACAAAGCAAAACTATGTATTCAATTATAGATTATTTATGAAACAACATAATAAATATACCATTATTGTAAGCTAGTGAGTTTAAATATTGTTGTTTTGAAAGACTAAACAATCATCACGAAAACTAAAGGAAATAATGCATAATTTGTCATTTTTTCATTTTATGCTGTAGCTTGAACATTTTAGAATCTCTCATTTCACAGTAAAATGAATGTTCTATATTACAACAGTGGCCTAGGACAGCATTCCCTAATGACTGTTTCAGGAAACATGAATCTCTACACTTTTTATTTTGATAATTTGACATGTGTGTACAATGCATTTTGATTATATTCATGTCAATTGTCCATTAATCTCTCCACATTGTGCCCTTCTACCATTTAGTTTTTCTATTTTTATGACAGTATCTATTTTTTTGTACAGTATTTATGTACTGTGCCTATGTGTATACTCTAATCACTTCTTAAATTATTTAAGAAAGCACTATTTTTATCCTGTTTTTCTCATCAAGGCTGTCAGATATATGTAACATTCCTTTCACATTCTGTTCTGTCTGGATCTGTGACTTGGCTAGTGGTTTAAATTTGTCATACTTTAAAGTTTACTTTTTGTGCTTTAAAGATACATAGTTTTGAGAAATGCATAATAACATGTCTATACTATTATATTAAATTATTGAGAGTTTCTTGTCTGAGAAAAGGGAGGGGTTATTTACTGAAGTATGAACACCATACAGTGATTATGCCACAGAAGAAAATGACTTTTAGAGTAAGGAAATTTTCCTATATTAAAAAATTGTATCCATGCAAAGATAAAAAACATAATTATGCCATTGAAAACATAAGATTAAAGAACAATGATGTCAGGGACATACTAGAACACATGCAATGTAAACATGTCATAATTCTGAACTACAGTATGCGTTTGAGCAAGAGGAATTCTCATTTAAGCTAGAGGGAGTATAAAATAGTTTAGTCAACTCGAGAAACCATTCAGAAATTTATTACCAATGATTAACCTTAGCATGAACTCCAGTAATCAGGATTTTATGTATCAACGGAACAAAGTTAGTAACCAACATACAACTATTTTTCTTTTGTGTGTGTATGTCCAAAATAGGTACTTAATAACTAAATTAACTAGGCTGTTCTTTAATATGTAAATAAACAGTGGTATAGTACACCCATATCATTACATATAATTTGCCCACAAAAAAAGATGTACAGGATTTTTAAATTCATTTTACTGTCTATAAGAAGCCATGGTCTGAAGTCTATAGACCCGATGACCATAGTCACCTTAAAGCAAACTGAGATGAGGAAATTTTGGAAAAGTTTGTTAAGAGGGCTCAAGAATAGCCATGAATGTGGTGTTAGTTGGGAAGACTTGGCAGTCTGAGGGGCCTCTATTGGTAGACCAGTATTTCTCCCTGGTATAAAAATGGTCTTTGGGAGACAATTCCACATAAAAGGATACTCCCTCAGCCTAGGCTCATAGGGGAGAGCCTGGGTCCTGCTCCTAATGATATGACAGACTTTGAAGACTCCCCATGGAAGGCCTCACGCTCCCTGAGGAGCAGAAAGGGGATGGGATAAGGGTTGGTAGGGAGAAAAGAGGAGAACTGGAGGGTAAGGGGTAAGGGAACTGGGATTGATATGATAAACAAGCTTGTTTCAAATTTACATAAAGAAAACAATAACAAATAGGGCATTATTTAAGTGAACATCAGGAAGTGTTGAAGGAAATGGCAGTATTCTGAAAGACATTGTAATAATGAAAATATTTTACAAAGCATTTGTCAAAGCCCATAGGACTACATAGTATAAAAATGGAAACTTCAAAGTATGAAAAATTTTAATTCAATTGAGAGGTCACAGATCCAAGGACAGAATGTGGAATGTTAAAAAAAAATGCTGCATGTATCTGAACAGCCTTAGTCTTAATTACAGGAGAAAAGAGCACATGCTTAAATGATTTAGGAGTGAATGTTGTGTATATGGAGAAACAGCACATAAATACTTTCATTAATAAAGTTGTTGATGATTATACATATACACTAGTGTTAATAATTAAGTTAATGGATTTGAAGGACTGACAGCCAAGCTTATTTCACGTAGAGTGGGAATTTATGAAGTATTATAAGAGTTAAATTTTTCATATAGTAACAGTTAAATATATTATTGTACACATGTATACAGACACATAGATATAATATATGTATATATATATATGCATATGTATGAAGGGATAGATGAAGAAGCACAGAAAGATTGAATAACATGGAAGATTTCCTTGGAACTAGGAGTATTTCAGTCCTACTAGCTGAGACCCATGTTCAGGGGGTCTGAGTCAATCCTATGTTGGATTCACAGCTATCAGTCTGGGGGGGAGCATTATCTCTTCCTTGTTCAGGTCAGCTGTCTGTATGTGTTTCTGCAACCTGGTCTTGTCCTCTCTCTCTCTGCATCTGGATTCTAGTTTGATTCAGTGTTTATTTATGGGTGTTTGCTTCTGTTTCCAACAGGTACTAGATGAGGGCTCCATGATGGTGGATAGCTTAGTTGATAATTTCACTATCTGGGAAGGGCATTTATGTTAGCCTTTCCATGGTTTCTCAAATTGTTAGTTGGAGTCAGTCTTGTAGGTCTCTAGACTTTCTTTAGGTTCCGTGTTCTCTTCAAACCAAGAATGGCTCCCTCTTTTATGTTCTCTCTCTCCCCCTTTTCTGTCTTTTATTCCTACCCTGACTCAATTTTCCTAGTCCTCTTTCCATTCACTCCATCCCCCACTTCCCATGTTCTCTGGGAACTTGTGTCTTCCCCCTTTTGTGAGGGCCATATATGAAACTCTTAGAATTCACCTTGTATCCTAGTTCCTCTGGTAGTGTGAATTATAGGCTGCTGATCCTTTGCTCTAGGTCTAAAATCCATATATGAGCAAGTACATTCCATGTTCTTCTTTTTGTGACTGGGTTACCTCATTCAGGATGGTTTCTAGCAGAGGCCCTGTGATGGGGGTCAAGGTTCCCACAGGAACTCAGAGTGCTCCAACAGAGACAGGCAGATCTCTAGGAGAGGCCCAGAAGTCTAGTAGAAGACTTGCCGTGGGGGTCAGAGATCAGGCAGGTGGTAATTACCGGTAGCCTCTCCTTCTTTCAAATCTTTCTTCACGTCCCTCTGCTTTTTAAATTCATAGTCTTATTCTTTAATAATATATATAAATACAACTTGATAAGTTTAGTATTGTTCATTTATGTTTAGGGTTGACCACTTAAGATTGATAACTTATCAATGGGTCATCCCTGAGAAGACTGATTCTAACTTTCTCAGCAGCCATTAATTGTCTTAACAATTCATTTAGGGCTTGGGGACCATGTGAAAGTCCCTACATCACATTGGCATGTTTTTTTGATTTTAACACTCTGCAGTTCTTTAGGCAATCGTGTTAAAATTTCATGGTTATATCTTCTCTGTCATATATTAAAAACAGAAGTTTACCGGATAAGCCCTAGTTGTTTAGCTGTTGTAATTTCTCTTTTTTCTCTTCAGCAATATTTTCATGACTTTAATTATAATGGGTCTTTTGTGGGCAAATAAACGGGATTTGGTACCCCATAGTTAGTTGTCCTCTGCATTTTCACCAGTTGTGAATTTTCTAGTCGTGAGGGTAAGAACTGAACTTTCTACTGATGCAAGGATAAGTATTGAGGAAGCAGTTAGAAATTATACTGGTTTAGGGAATTGGCCACAGTGGTTTATCCTTTAGGGTCCATGAGTTTACCACTGGGGGCATGTGCTAGAGTTGCAGGAACAAGCATGATTTCCCTCCTATTGAGGTTGCTTTAAAACAAGTTGGAGGCAATTTCTTACCTCCAGGTTATAAATGCAATCTCTGTACTTTTTGGATACTTTGTTGTCATGGTCATTACTATGATTTAGAGGTATGACAGCTAATTAAGTTTTTTTTTTTTTTATGTTTCCTCCTCCCTTGGTAGCATGTTTGGTTCATTTTTTTACTATGGAATCTTGGTTTTGGGAGGAGGCTTCCAGACCAGTTACAGCTTAATCTTCCAACTCCTGTGTCTGAAGTGTGAGGTGTCTCCAGCAATGGAGTCTTAACTTCAACTTCTGAGAGGCAACTAAGGATAAAGGCAATAGTGTATATTTTAAAGGTGGTTAGAATGAAGAGGATATTAGGATATTTGACTTACATTGCATCAAAACATTATACAATAATATGATTCAGTACTAATATTGAAATAGTTATTTAGAATTCATTAAAATCATCCATAACAGTGTTCTTCTGTAGGATCTGACATTGAAAATAGATGAAACCAAAGTTAAGTGACTGTAAACACTCATGCTTATTTACCTGGTAAAGGCTAACTGAGATGGCCATGAGGAAAGAATCCAGGCTTGTTTTGAGGGGCCATATAAAACTGAGACTAGAATAATTTTATTGAGATAAATCTGACTTATAATGCCTTTATCAGAAATGAGATAAAATGGTAATTGCTAAGATAAATACAGCTGTAATTGTCAAGTTACAAGTTGCATGCCGTACAGAATACACAAGACTAATGTCTAAAACCAATTGTTCTGTCAAGTTTTTCGTGCATCTTTGCCCACTAAGGGAACACATAGAGAAACACAGAGAAGACTTCAGTGACTAAGGGAGTGCATCTATCTTTCATGAACTGGTAGCACATTGTACCCCAGGATCCATGATCTCTAACCTGAAAAATGTGTGATGCATGTCTCTAAAGGTAACAAGGACAGTCCAAATGCATGGTTCCCTGCTAGTGACTAGCTGATGAATATAATATCATATTCTCTCTTGCCTATTTAGAAATTGTTATATTAATGAGTTTTGGGAAACTTTAATTTCAAAAACTGGCTATTCAGATGACACGAACCTCCCTGAACACAAACTATGCCACAGACAATACACAAAAGTGTTCCACACAGCTATGGGCACTGGCCTTGGGAAGCTTGCGGACAGCTATATCCATACTGCCGTTGTTCAATTTATAATGCCACTGGAATGTCTTAAACACTGAAGAAATGACAGTGCCAGTTATTCAGCATTAAAAGAAAAAGACTACATTTGTTACCTCTGCATTTCCAAGCTAGACAGTCTAAACTGGTTTGCAAACTGTGCCATGTTCAGTGGCCCTCTGTGAAGAGGAAAATAACACATCTGTCCTGGAATCTACTTGCCAGATGGTACACATGTCCATTTGGAGAAGAATCACCCCTTATAAATCCTTACAAAATTGTGAAATGAATTAATTACTCCCTTTAATTCCAGTAACTAATGCAATGTATTTTCCCTTATCAACTTAGCCAGAAGACAATAAGTTCTTCATGTTGTTGTTGCTGTTTTCTTCTCATCCTCCTCATCTTCCTCCTCTTTCTTTCTTTCTCTTCCAACTATTCTTCATCTTCCCACTTCTTCCCTCTTATCCTTTTTTGGGGGGAGAAAAAGAAGTTGATGTCTAAATGTAATTACATGCCCAACTAGTAGGATTATAATATTTTTAAATGTTTTTCTAATTTTATAGGAAGGGATCTAGAAAATTAGAATTAACAGGTTAATAAAAAGGGGTTGAAGCTGTAAGACATTTCTTTGGGTGGTTTTAGTTGGTTAGGCCCAACCTACCTATTTTATTGTCTATAACAATAACAGTAAAACATGGTGACACTGATTTATCTTGTGATGGAAAGATCTTCCCATCACAGCACAAGCTCTGTTTTTGCCACCTACCCAAGAATCAATTTGTCCTTCAACATTATAATCTAATGCATGATATTGTTTTTGATTCATAAAATTATGTGTATCTTTCTTTCCTCAACTACTGCTTAAATAGGACACAGATAATAAATAGATCATCAATCCAGATAAATATTCACTATAATAATATGGGGCCAGTCACATGGCTTAGCAGATGAAGGCACTTGTCATGTTATTTGATGACCTGAATTTGTCATGGAAAAGAAAATAGATTTACAAATGTTTTCATCTGACATTTACACTTGTTCTGGGAGTCACACTTTTACCACTCCACCTCCATATAGTCTAAACAAATGACTAAAAATAGTACATACATCATAAGGCTGATGTTGTGATTAATTTTACTCAATTATAACTTATACTATCGCCAGACTGGCATATTTTCACAAACATACTGTGTGGGTATTTTGAATGCTATTGTTGCATTATATATTTCTTTCTGACATATGTTCTCAATGTATAATTGATAATTTTCCTTATATTTTGCTTTTTTTCTTTTTTTAATTTAAATTTGAAGCAAAGTTGTTTTACATGTTAATTCCAGTTCCCTCACCTTCAAATCCTCCCAATCCTCCCTTATATCCCCATTTCTGCTACCCAATGAGGGTGAGGCCTTCCATGGGGGGGGATCTTCAAAGTCTGTCATAACATATGGGGCAGATCCCAGACACTCTCCCATGTGTCTAGGCAGAGGGAGTATAACTCTATGTGGTATGGGCTTCCAAAATCCATTTGTATACTAGGGATAAAAACTGATCCACTATCAGAGGCCCCAGAGACTACCCAGTCCTCCTAACTAACACCCAAACTCAGATAATCTGGGTTGGTCCTATGCTGGTTTCCCAGCCATCAGATTAAAGTTGTTCAAGTAAGCTGATTCTGTGGGTTTCTCCAACCTGGTCATGACCTCTTTGCTCATCACTCTTCCCTCTCTGTAACTGGATTTCAGGAGTTTGGCTAGTGTTTAGTTTATGGGTGTCTGTTTCTGCTTCCATCAGCTAATAGATGAAGGCTTTAAAATCTTTTTTAACACTGTTAAAACTTTAAATGGGATTTATTAGGAATAAACTGTTTCAGTCGCATAAAAAATAACATTTTGCCTTTCATCCCAATATACCATTTTTTAATTATAATGTGTTATGACTTATTAAAACAGAAGATTCTTTATAACTTCTGTTCTCACCTTCTTATTACCCTCTCTTTTTGTTTCCTTATTTATAGTTTAAATCTTGACGTTTTTCTTTCATCCTGTCCATAGCACATATGCCTTATTATGATCTTC
The DNA here is from genome assembly GCA_030556225.1 of Cricetiscus sungorus. Lineage (NCBI taxonomy): Eukaryota > Metazoa > Chordata > Mammalia > Rodentia > Cricetidae > Cricetiscus > Cricetiscus sungorus. The sequence continues at coordinate 92,622,299 of JANBXA010000730.1, forward strand.
TCTGCATCATCACCTGTTACATGCAGGTTTTTCCCACCGGCAGCCTGACCCACTCTTTGTTCCTACCTGCTGGCAGCTAGGTCCCGCCGTCATGCGAGCCCCATCTAACACTCAGAGACTATGTATTTGATACAATCCTGTGGGCCGGTGACTATCATTGTTAATAGGCTAGCTGTCTTAATTATTAACCCATTTCTACTTATCTAAGTATTTCCAAGTGGTCATCTTATCCAAGAGGCGGACAGGCCTCTGGTTTCTAGGCTCTACATGCTGATCCCTCCTAACTACTTCCTCTTTCCTCCTCCTAGTCTCCTAGCCCCACCTATCTTGCTTTCTCATTGGCCAAAGTGCTTTATTTATTAACCAGTATGAGAAACATATCACCAAAATCCCTTTCTCCTTTTCTGGCTCTGGGAGCTCTTCAGTTTGTACACTCAATTCTAAATGGTCAGAGCTAAGATCCACTGATGGGAGATGTTATTCTGTAAATATGTTTCTCATACTCGTTAATTAATAAAGCACTGTGGCCAACAGGAAAGCAAGATAGGAGGGGCTAGGAGACATGGAGGAAAGAGGAAGTAGTGAGGAGGAGTCAGAATGTAGAGCATGGAGAAAGCAAGATGCCGGCCCTCCACGCTCAGACAAGATGACCACTTAGAAATACTCAGATAAGCAGAAATGGGTTAATCATTAAGACAGAGCTAGCCCATAAACTATAATAATAACTGGCCAACAGCATTGCATCAAATACAGTCTATGAGTGTTATTGGGGGCTGGCAAGGTAGCAGGGCAGTGGGACCAGACCAGCAATGGGGAAAAACATGCTCATAAGAATCCACCAACAGAGCAAATTATGCATTGTCTTTCTCTCCAGTTCTCTCTCAGTTCTCACTCTGTATGCTATTTTCTACTCCAATCCATTTACACAAATAATTTATGATTTCTTTGTACTTTAAAATTAATTGAGTTTCATCATGTATATATAAATCACTTTCTAATGTATTCATTAGTTGGAAGTCATATAGTTGCTTCTTTTTGTTTTCATTTCCTAGATACTGTGATTACAGCATCAATAAATATGGCTGAGCAAATATATCTGTAGAAGGATTTAGAATCTTTGGGTATTCATTAGAGGGTAGTAAGACAGGATCATATTGAAGGGCTACTTGTAGCTTTTTAAGAGTATTCACACTAACTTCCAACACATCTACACTAGTTATTGGTATTTTTCTATATATCTCTTGTAACTTATGACATCAGAAGACAGATTTGACTAGGTTTCTTTTTCCCCTTCTAAATAATTAGTCTTTTGATTTTGTTGTCTTCATTTTTCATTATTTTAAGGTTTTTTGATTTTATCGTGGACTTCTATTTCATTTTAAAACATTTATTTTTTCAATACTAATAATGTTATTATCTTTAGCAATTACACACACACACTCTCTCAATTAAAATAACTTTAAAACATAAAAACAAAGTAAAAACAAATAAAATTCTTCAGTAATTATGTTAAAATAATGTTATAGAAATAAATGATTGGGGCATGACATTAGAAACATTGGTGCCTAATAGTAAATGCATTGAAATCAAAGTACCTGTTTATAAGGTAGTTGTGATAACTCTAAATTTTTATCTTCATGTGTTTTAGAGAGTATTGCTATGCTGCTAAGCCTTGTGTTGAGGCAATGGCTCAAGCAATTATCCTTAATTAGATCTTTAAATAAGTGAGACTACAATTATCCTAAATCTCTTGACTTTTTAACAATAGACTGATAATTTTCAAGTAGAAATAATAGATTAGTAAGAAACATAAAGTGAAAATTTACAAGCATAATTTTGTAATGTTTATTCACATTTGATTAAAATTAAATCAAATATAGACTCAAATATTCTTATTTAAATAACATATTTAGAGATCTTCATGATAACATTTTTTATCATTTTTAATTATTTTCATCCTTATTTTTATACACATAATCCATACAGATTTCAGAGAATTGGGGCACAATTAACCCAGATATAAATGATTCTCATGTATCCAAAGCCTGCATGTCATTCTTTACTAGCAAAGTCTTAAGGGGTGGGCCAGGGAGATGAAAATGTAAAGAAATTAGAAAAGCTGAAATCAGGAGGGCTTGCCAAGCTATGTCTTCTGCCAAGCAAGTTTACTAAGAGCTATAACATCTTGCATACTATTTGCAGAAATAAAATGGAATAGAGCAGTAAGAGTGGAAAGTTAATCAAGAAATATTTTTTGCTGTTTTTGTTTGTTTGTTTTGTTTGGTTTGGTTTTGTTGAGACAGGTATTTTGTAGTGTTGGAGGCTGTCCTGAAACTATGTCTTGTAGACCAGGCTTGTCTAGAACTCACAGAAATCCTTTTGCCTCTGCCTGCCAGGTGCTGGAATTAAAGGCCTATGCCACCAGTGCTGGCTTAATCAAGTAGTCTTATACAAAGGGGAAACAGCATCATAAAGAGGATCATGGATAAAGCAGACAACAGCTTTGGGACCGATGATCATATTCCTTTAGGGTGGGACAAGTAGGGGTTTTATAATCCAATTTTCAACTCTTAGAATGTGCTGCTACCAGGCCATCTAAGCATATTGCTGCTTTTAGAAAAGACACTGTATTCCTTCTCCATAAATCAGTGCCTTGTAGACATCTTTCAAGGACCTTGACTGAGGCTGTTTCTGACTCTGCCAAAACTGTTCCTGGTTTAGAGTAGCTATGTTTATCAGGACCTCAGTGTATACTGTGGTAGGGCGCTAGGCCTAGCCTTCATCAAATACTTGCTGGAAGAAAATTACTTCAACTTTGCATAATGGGTAAGAATGAGATGCTGAACTAGAAATAGCCACTCTATGTGATACCTTGAGGGATAAGTAAGAAAGCTTGGCATGACCACACATATCTGTAATCTCAACATTCAGAAGGACTATGAAGGATTGTTCAAATATGTCACAGAATGATTTACAGTCACTTTGAGCTAGAGTAGTATTCTGAATATTCAGAAGAGGAAAAATTACTTAAGATACTCAGAGAAAAAATAATACAATTTATGAAATGTGCCCATGTTGTTGAATGCTAAAATCTCTAGATGACTGCAATTTACTCTTGAAGTCCATCTGTTATTTAAAGGTTCCTAGTTGATATTCTATGGAAACAATTACATTAACCCCAGAGAAAACTATTGTATGCTAGAAATCTCATAATTAAAGCAATATTTCTGAGATGTATTGTGATACAGCTGGACTAAAAATAAACTATTTAAAAAGAAATGTGCGGAGTGGAGTTAGTCTAGTGGAATGATTTTAAATGCACTCAATTCTTTCTTTACACAATAAAGGTAATCAAATACTTGAAAAAAGTGCAAGCTATTCAAAGTCATAGTCCTATTATAAAGCAATATAGATGAAGATTTTAAATAATTAAGGCAACTATATGTACTGAAATGTATTTTATATAGACACATAGGAATAGCTATGCAAAAATTTAAAGCACTACATATCATTTTTTTGTTCATAAGTATTTTGTCTTATGTATCTGTATTACTGAATATAGCCCTGTGACCATGGAGGCAAGAAGAGGTCATGTATTTTCAGAACTTGGAATTATAGGTAGTTGTGCACCACCATATGGGTACTGAGAAGTAAAGTCTTGTTCTTTTGAAGAGCAGAAAATGCTCTTAACTACTGAGCCAGTTCTCCAGACCCAGGCATAAATGCCTAATTAAGAGCTCAATCACAAACTGATTAACTCTAAGGTTAGTAATATTTATATATCCAATATACTGTTCTATCTCTGTGTATTGCTATTCAGCATACAGAAGTAAAGTAGTATGAAAATGACAGTAAGTTTCTCAAATAGAAAGATGGTAGGAAATCTATGCAGAATTACATGCCTGGAACATCTTCACATTCAAAATATAAAAAAGGAGTTGAAAAAAAGTTGATTCATGCAAAACTGAACTTAAAAAATATTAAAAAATTCTATTCAGAGCTGAACTTCAATATGTATTTCTCATAAACATTGACACTGTACTTGCAACAAAAAATGTCACTGAAAACCTCTGTAAAAGCAATTAGTTAAGCAAGAATATGTGACAGGAAAAACAGCTTTGGTTTCCCTGAGGTTGTAGTAGCTGAATAAGACTGGGATGAGAAGAATACAGTCCTCCAAAGTATTGGAAATATAGTTTTCTGAGAATGTACAAAAAATACATAGTTCCCACATTACAAGGAACTGAGTGAAAGATGCTATGGTCTATTGATAAAGAAAGGAAACACTGGAATCTAAGATCAGCTAGTCAAGCACAACCCAGCACATTTAAGGTTTGATTTACAATGCAGAAAAGGAAGGAAGCCAATAACAATTTGAGGGCAAGAGCAATGCTTTTTTTTTTTTTTTTGATTTTTTTAACTAATATGTTTCTAGATGAGTAGAAACAGAGTATCTTCTTGCTTAGCATAGATTCTGACATAAAATTAGCACTACAAAATAAACAATTTCATTCTTCTTTAGTCGTCATCTCTTGCAGTGGTACCACATTCCTGTCTTCTAAATTTCTACAAGGGCATTATTATTTGAAAGTGTGATTCATCTGAACATTTTAAGCAAACAACAGAAAGAACACTGATGTGAGACACCAAGACCCTCTTTAGGTCTTTATAGGTCCCCAGGAATTAAGCAACCATACTGCTCAAGTAGAGATTAGTGTTTCAATCATCTGATATGTTACATCAAGATAGCATGATTCAAAGTTGCTATGACCTTTAAAATCAGTTTAGTTGCATGGGGCCATCAAAGAGAGGAATGACTAGAAGACAACTCAGTCTATTAATTCCTTTTATTTTCAAGACAGTAAATTGAATACTGTATTAGAGATGACTCTAAATTTCCTGGGTTACCTATGCATTATGTCTTCATAGTCAATAGAATATCACTTTGCTTACATTTACCAATGCAAAATTAAACAAAACAAATGAGATGAACAATGAACATTCATTTTGTTCCTTTACTTTTGTAGAGCTTGTTGAATTAGAGACAAGGCTGATTAAATTTTAATTAAAAGAAGATGGCTTCTCAATCCATAACCCATATATCCTATATCTTTTCTTAGGGCAAACCTTCCTTCAACTTAATTCCTTCTTTTTTATGTAACCTCTGTGGTTAAATAGATTGTAGCATACTTATGAATGTGTCAGCAGCTAACTTTTACATAGAAACAAGTATATACCACATTTGTCTTTTGTGGAATGGATTACCTCATTCAGGATGATATTTTTTCTAGTTCATGCTTTCATTTTTAACAGCTGAAGAGCCTATGTGCGACCCTTTCTTTATCCATGCATCTATTGTCACACAAATGGGCAGCTTTAAAATTCTAGCTATTATGAATAGTGTAGCAATGGGCATGGTAAGCCAAGTGTCTGTGTACTAGATGTAGGGTCCTATATTTTTTATAATTTTGTTAAAGTGTAAACAAAAAGGTAAGGTTTAATGGGTAAGTTACATCCTAACAACAATGGAGGAAAGTATGTTCAGAAGCTAGGACTAAGTTATAAAATGTCATTAAATGATTAACACATAAAATCAACTCCATACACAGCACAAATAACACAAATCACTATGATGAATCAATCTCTATTATTTATTTATTTATCTATCTCTTTATCACCTGTCTACATAGCTAATTCTCATCTTTTGCTATAGTTGAATCTTGAAGTTGATATATTCTCAACTTCCTGAGTAATGGCCACACCAAGTGGTACAGTGTCTGTGCAAGTTTGCAGTCCTAGCAGCAATTAATGAATGTTCCTCTCCTAGTAAGACTGGGTTATTCAAGGCTCCAATAGTGGTAAATGCCTTGTGAGATCATTTGGGGTCTCTTAACTTTTGCTGTAAATATTTTTGTGCTTTTGGCTTGGGTTTATTTTCTATCCCATCTTCCTATTTTTTGGAACATTTGGTCTTCCCATAGTGTCCCAGATATCCTAGAAAAATTTGTGTTGTGTCTTCAGATTTAGTATTTTCTTTGATTAAGATATCCTTTTCTTTTATTATGTCTTCAATGCTGGGATTCTTCCATCTTTTATTATCTGTTAATGAGTTTTGTCTCTGAGACTCCTGCCCAACTTTCTACATTTTTTTTAATTCTAATTTTGTTTATTGGTTCTTTTTCCACTTTCATGTCTTGAACTGGTTATCTTCATTTACTTCCCCTGTTTGTTTTTTCATAGGTTTTATAAATTGGTTTATTCATATCCTCTTTTAGAACCTCTAAAATATTGTGAAAAGGCTATTTTGAAGTTCTTGTCTCATCTTTTAGATAAATTTCATTTCTTGGGACCAACTGTGTGAAGGTTTTTGAACTCTAGTGGAGACATACTGTCCGAATCTTATTGATTTTGTTCTTGTACTGGTATCTAGGCTTCTCGGTTTGGTATGATTCTAATACTAGCTACTGATGGCCTAGAATATGGGTGTTCATGGGGTCCAGAGGAGGGATGAAAGCAGGATGTGCCAGCAATATCCTTGCAGACCCCTTCGAATGGGGTCAGATGTCACATCAGGAATACTGCTACTAACCTGGGAATGGGAGAAGTGAATTTGTAGGAGATGATAGAAAGTGAGGTTTGCATACCTGTATCCCTGGACAGTGTGGCTTGTCTACAGGAGTTAGTGGCTGAGAAAAGAGGATAGATTCTAAGCAAAGATGTTCAGAAGATCTGATTGATATGCTGGAAATAACAGCACAGAGAAATAGTAAGCCATATTAAGTGGTTTGCTACAGTTCTTGGGATATGGTTAGGGTATTCAATTTGCAGAAGAGAAGGAGGAAGGAATATAATATAGCTCCTATCCTGACCATCATGGACATTACATTTTTTTTCTTATGACCTATGTTCCATTGAAATATTCAGAACCCCAATTTTCTTTTTTTATGCAAACTTATTTCCTTATTTTACATAATTATCCAAGTTTTACATATCTCTCCCTCCCTCCCATGACTCCCAACACCCCCTCACATCCCACCCACCCCCACTCCACAAAGAGGGCAATGCCTTCCAGGGGGCATCTCAAAATCTGTCAAGTCATTTGAAATAAAATCTCTGCCTCTAGGCTAAGGTAGCATCCCTCCATGGGACATGTGCTCCCAAAGTCATTTTGTGTACCAGGGATACATCCTGGTTCTACTGTCCAAGGTCCTTTAGACTGCCCAGGCCTTCTAACTAAGATCCACATTCTGCAGGTCTGAGTTACACATACTATTGGGAACTGTAAAGTGTGTTGGTTTCACCCCTTGCCAATCTAAAGGAATCACCTACATAAGTTTAGGGGAAGAAACTGAAAGAATAAATAAGACTATAGGTTAAAAACAAAAAGTTTCATTGCTCACCAACTGACATGAGATTGAACATATGTCTGTTACCTCTTCCTGAGTTTATAAGAGAACATTTGTTCCACATTGGTCATTGCTGTACAGTATTGAATTGCAGGAAGGTAATTCCTATTTTAGGAATGATGTAATAGGCAATGACATTCCATCCCTTAGCACTGGAGGGAGAAGTTAATTTTAACATTATGAACACAAGGATTTATTACATTTGTTTTGGAGAGAAATAATATTAAAAAACTGTATTTTTTTCAGTATTAAAAAAACTGGAATTAGACCTGTCCTAAGACAATTATGTATATAGAAATCCTACAAAAATCATCAGGAACCAACAGCAGTTAATCAAAAGGAATGCAAAATTATGATATTGTGATATTGCACTGTAATTGCATAACTGTAAATCTCATATTTACTGAAAGTATTTAACAACTATTCAAGAAAACTGTATCAATGACCCAGAATTATGCAGTATATTTAAAAAAGAACAGTTTTAGTTTAAAGTCACACGTTATTGGTCAAATGCCTTAGAAAACTCATTGATTAGTTGTAAATATTAGTTTCCCTATCTTTCTAGTAAATCTTTCACTACATAGAGGGTCTTATGCTCCAGGCACATTTGCTACTCTCACATAATAGTAGAAGTGATTATGTCCAACCAAAATAAGACTCTGATGCTGATTTATCATTTATGACAACAAATTGAGAGCAGCTGCAAGTATGAAGCTGACAATTATGTGTAGAATGATGTACAGCAGAAACCAGATTGATATGAAAAATGCATTAACTTTATAGTAGCATTCAGTGACCATTCAGATCTGGTATGCATGATGCATTCATAATATGAGGGAAAAATAGTACATGGGAACTACTACATTTTGTTTTAACTTAGGATCACAAAACATGATCTGCACAAAAAACTGATTGCATCTTCTGAGCAATATGTAATTTTAGTTTCTTATATTCACAAGTAAGTTCTCTGACAAACATACTAAGAGAAAAAGTAGCGAGTAAGAGTCCTGTAGCACCAATAATAAAAACACAGAGACAAATGTTCCAGTTAAAGATGAAGATCAGATAATCAAAGCGGCCAGACACTAGAGATTCTCACCTCTACCAAACCTCAGACTGAATCACCAAACCTCAAACTGTTCCAGACTACACTGCTCCTCAAAATCACTGAGCCTCAATACATTCCTGCATCCTCCTACCTTATATTCTTCTTGTTACCAGCCATATCACACCTGTCTCCACCTCCCTAGTGCTAGGATTAAAGATGTGAGCTCTGTTTCTCTTTTACACCCATGTAGCATGCCTCTGTCTCCTGAGTTCTAGGATGAAATGTGTGTACCACCACTGCCTGGCCTCTATGGCTAACAAGTGTGGCTTACTTTACTCTCTGATCTTCAGCCATGCTTTATTTGTTAAATCATAAACAAAGTATCACCACAGAATGGATTTGGTCAAAACACATTTTCTTGTATGAAATCTTCAAAACAATTAAAGTAACAAACCTTTATGAAAAAAGAATGAATGAATATAAAAGGAACAGTGCAAAAGTATTATTTTAAAGGCAACTAGTGGGTTTCATCCTCATTACATTATGGATGGCAGAACTTTGTCAAAAGACATCATAGAGCATAAGATATAGGGTCAATGGAGATGCTTGTAAAACTAGAGCTAGTAAATGTAATGGGAAAATATACTGCTTCTATGGATGAATTATTGAAAATTATTCCAGTCATCTACTATATCCACTTCAGCTTTTCAAATCAGACACAGACTATTTTAGTTATATCCTAGAGATAATTAAGTTTAGTAGTATGCTATTAATAAGACTCAGATAAAGACAGACAAATGAAAATTACTGAACACCATGGTGTGTCAAAGATTGTTTAAACAACTTCATTTTCAGATGTACTATGATATATGAGAGAAAAGTCAATACATATGTTGCTAAGGGTCAAACCTATGCATCTCAGAATTCCAACTCAAGATAAGGAATCTTATCACAGCTTAACAGGAGGAAAAGACTTTTTGTGTCATGAGGAAGCAAAAATTTCATAATATTACCACGAAAATACATTGTTCATTTCTATGGATAAGTTTCCCTACAAAAAGTATCTTACCATACTACAAGCTAACTTATCAAAACTTACAAAATAAGCATTTCATTAACATGTAACAAAAGCCAGTGAGAGAGTTCATTAGGTAAAAGAGGTACATTCACAAGCCTAAGAACCTTAGAAAGATACTTGAGACTCACTTTGGAAGAAGAGAGCAAATTCCCAAAACTTTCCTCTGACGTCCATTATACATCTTGGAATTTTTAAGAATGCACAGATATGTGAAAGTGCCCATCAACATGTGAACATGCATGTGAGCATGCATTAGCACACCAAAACACACACATATCCTATACACATTAGTAAGTATAATGTTTTTTGGTAGAGATATGAGGACTTTGCCTTTTCTCTCCTATAAGCCCACTAGCACACAAAGAACACATGATATTATATTTTCAAAGCATGTATTATAAAACTCGTGATCGTGTACTATCTATATTAAAGTAATATAATAGGTACTGTTATCTGTTATTTTTTCAAAATTAATTTGCATAAATGCTGGGATTTAAGTGGTGGGATTTTTAAATACTTTTTTTCATGAAAATATCTCATAAGCAGTCCATGTTGAAACTTACTTATATTATCATATTCATAAGGAACAGGTTAAAGAACATCGATTTTACAAAATTCTGATTAAAATAAAAATCAAATTGAGCAAAATTTTGACCGACACTTATGACAATCTCTTTAATGAATTTGAAACAAAAATATAAATTTTCATTCAGGTTTCATAGCTGATATATCAGCATAAAAAATTAAAGCTGTTAAATCATTAAACTCTAATATGTGGAATAAATAGGTCAGGGCTCAAATATAAACCAGCACCTGCAGGATTAAACACACTCTGAAGGCATTTTTACTTGGGAGAGAATATTTCACAACTTAAAACATTGTTGAACATATTATATTACATAATTCATGATTACAATGAATATATTGAGTAAGAAATGGAAGTTAGTTGCAAATATAATAGAGATAAAAATACTTATGTCCATAAGAAATGGAAGAGAAAGAAAGCTTCACTTATATATTTAAGGACTAGGTCAGTAATGTCAAGTCTGGAGATGTCTTTCTGTTTAATTTTCACATTTTGTATGACAATATCATCCCTCTGATAAACTATTAATTTTATTTAGGTCATTTTCATTATAAATAATTACTTTCCCACTGATAAATAATACCTACTGGTATTATTCTGTTGATGAGTTAAGTTGCAGCCTTAATGTAGACTTAATCACCTTCTTCCCTAAAGGGGTTCCAATACCCAGGAACCTTGATGTTGTTACATTATTTAATTAGTTATAAAGGAGGTAGCGTGTCCATATTGATGGTGATTATCTCTGACTCTTCCTGACTTTAATAGTATAATAGAAAAATCTAGAAAGAATCAATATCGGATTGAAACAAAAATAATTAAAGCATTTTGTTCATTTTTTTTAACTTTCATTTTATTTATCCTTTGTGACTTTTCACAACTTGAGATTCTCCAAGCAAAATAAAACAAAATAAAGCTAGGAAGAAATTAGGAAAGAAAGAAAGAAAGAAAAGGCAAATCTCATCAAGGAAGCTGGAGTGTGACACAGTGAGTTATATAGAAAACCCATTTATCCATACATCTTTACATGCAGACATTCATTGCAAAGAAGTTTCACCTGAATGAAAAAGGCTGTTAGGAAAAATTAGTCTATAAATAAAATTATAATTTACTTTAAGCAATAAAAGGGAATGATATATACCTGAATGAGAGAAAAAGGGGCAAATAGATATCTAACAACCTCAGGAAAATCCTTCAGGGAAGTGCTATTGGTTGGAAAATGAAGGCCATGGGATGGAATTCCTAATGAGAAGAACATGAAACAAAGCCTCTTCCACAGAAAAGTGTATCTAGAGAAAGAAGACAATGTGTGAATCAATCAGGAGTGCAACTGGTTATGCTTGGAGTGAGATTGAAGTAAATTGCATGGGAGTATGTTAAAGAGGACGGAAATTTCTCTTAAAGATCACTGGAGAATTTAAGAGAGGGGGTGATCTTAACTAACTAGAAATTGTAGAAATTGCACTGGGTGTCCTGTAAGCAAATGCCAAGACTGAAGGTAGGAGACATATTTGGAAGCCGTTTTTACTGATCTAAGAGGGATATGTTATAACTTTCTTTTTTTGTGTGCTTATATGATTAAATTCTTTCTTGCCACACAACACCACTGAGTAAAACAAAACAAATTAGATTCTGGAAAGGATTCTTAATCTCTGTCTCCTCCACAGGACCTTTAGTAATTGTCCTATATCCTTGTGACTAATTCAAAGGAATTTACTATACAAAAGTGTAATAAACAAAATCAATGAGTATCCTGCATAGAGTTGTATGCAGATCTCTGAAAATGTGCTCTTATGAAAAGTCTTTGGTTTTATCTATTATGTAGCCTCATATTCCTTTTGTTACAGTCAAATGTCTTATCTTCCATTCTGTAATTCTTGCCAATATTTGTATGTGTGTGCTTTTGGGTAGGTTGCTGTTTTGGAATTTACTTTTATGTCTCTGAATCAGAAATTTCTTTATTTTGACAGATGGTGGCAGGTATCTAGTAAAGGGTATCATATGCAATATTAATTATATTTCATTCAGTTTAGATTTTTTGAGACAAATCTTCCTATATAACCCAGCATATACTGGATCTCATTATGTGTTAAGCTGGCTTCTAACTTACAACATTCTTCATTGCTTATCCTACAAATTCTTCAATTATAAAGGGGAACTACTGAACCTTACAAGTTGAAACTATTTGAATTACACCAAACAAATGCAAAATGATGGTGTAATACTATTTATCTGTGCTAACATGACATCAGGAAGTTATCAGCCATTAAATCAAAAAGTTGATTTATTGAATGTAATCTTTCTGGAGGTCCTTAACCTACCCTGGGTAAATTAGATTTCCTCTAGAACATATGGGTTGGCCTTCCCTAGACTCCTCTGACTCATGACTTTTTCTAAGTGGAAGGTAATGAGATGTAAAGGAGCCCCCATGCATCTTAATTTCTTCCTGTGTTAATGGCATGCCCATTCCTGTGACCCTGTCTGTGCCAGTGAGAGAAGGTGGAATCTCCCAATCCAAATCTCTCAAATATTAATAAGACTCATCATATACAGTTGAACTATTTCTCATCCTCAGAAAGACAATTTATGATATAATTATGGGTTAAATTATCACTGCAATCACAACCCTGCCTATCCTTTCATAAGCAGAAAAACCTATAAGTCATCTTCTCTGTGAGAAGTGAAGGAAACACCAGGGAAAATGGAGCTCACAGGACCCATTTGAACAATGATTGTAAAAATAACATCTGCTCCTTGTTTTCATGCTAAATGTATTTTTTAATTCACTGCAGGGGATGCTGTTGGCAGAAGTCAGTATAATTTAGCTAAATCTTTAATACTCAGTGTTTTATTCAGGAACAGAATATATTTGCTTTCTAAAGAGCATCGAGAGTAAATGTTAAGGGATTCTTTTTAATAATGTAGGATTATGAGCAGGTATTGAAGCAATCGATTGAAAATGTGCAACTATCCATTCTTGACATTTTTAAATAAAATTGCCTTCTGCATAAGTTCTATATAATATCATATAGGTATATATTAATTTCTTATCAGAAAGTTAAAATAAATTATTAAACACATAAAGAAGCACTAGAAGCCATGAAATTTTATTTAACAACATTAGTCTGAGGTATAGCTTTTTATTGTGAGTAAAGAGGACAGATTAATTTCCTATTGGATGTTTTTCAAAAGAAAGTTTCATGTTTCCCTTAACCTTAAGATGTTTATTAATAAGGCAAGAGAGATTTGAGGTACTTTCTAATTGCTCTAGAACTTTAGATTTTTTTCATAGTCATTTATGTTTGATTATTTTTCATACTTTTTTCACACAAAATCTGAAGGAAATAATTCTTCTTACTATGCCATGCTTTTTGAGTACAAAATTAAATCAAAAATCCAAGTTTCTATTGTTCAGGAATATTTTTTGAATGTCTCCATAGTTTATATTCATAAAAAAGGCATTCACTTTCTCATTGAAAAAGGATGCATATTAAACAATTACTAAAATCCAGAAACTTAAATAACTAGGAAGAGAAGGAATTCCTGGAAGCTTAATCTAATACAAAATCTTCCTCTGAACACCAGCATCATGGTACTTAGATCTTGCATAATCTAAACTAATTTTCAATTGAATTCAGCTGCTCTCGAGTGTGTCTCGCTGACTCAAATATTAAAACACAGAGAGGAAAGAAAACAGTATATTGCTGGAGACTGATAACTGAGAAAAATTTTGATGACCAGACAATTAGTTACACTAATAATAGTCAGCATGAAATTCCCACATTATCTTTAAACCTCTCAGTTTTGGTTATTTAATTAAAACAACCAAAACAGGACTTAGACATCAAGAATAGGACTAATACACATATAATATTAGAAAGAGCTATAGATGACCAAGACATTGAAATCTTCTATTAAGGAGTTTAAAACCTATTCTGATTTTGCACAATTTTGGAGACATAAAATGGAAGTTTTTGCCAAAGACTTTGAATCAATGCATTAATATAAAGTGAGAAGTGTTACGGCAGGTTTCCCTGCCGGCTGCCGCTGGTTCTGCCGCCATGGTCCCAGAACCACGTGTGCCCCAAATAACACTCAGAGACTCTGTATTTGGTACAATCCTGTTGGCCAGTTACCATTACTGCTTATGGGCTAGCTCTGTCTTAATTATTAACCCATTTCTACTTATCTAAGTATTTCCATGTGGTCGTCTTATCGGGGAGCCGCAGCTGGCGTCCTCCTTCCTCCCTGGGCTACATGTCGACCCCTACTACTTCCTCTCTCCTCCTCCTGGTCTCCTAGCCCCGCCTATCTTGTTTCCTATTGGCCACAGGGCTTTATTAACCAGTATGAGAAACATATATACAGAATAACATCTCCCATCAGAGAAGTACACACTATAACTTTAATGGTTAAAATAGCTCAACAACTAAGCAGAACAAATTCCACAGAGTTCACAATAATAGCAAGGTCTATAATTACCATTACCATTGCCTCCCAGTTACCTATCTGATGTTAGACAAGAGTGAATTGATTCAATTCTCTATATACCAAGCAGTAAAAGAAAAGTATCAGTGACAGCTTCCTATCACTGCCGAAAGAAGAGGGTAAAGAATAACATTTCAATCTTAAAAATAGCAATGGAGGAATGTACATTTACATTCAAAGTGTCAACCCCAAGACCAAAACCTGACCTTCTAGCAGAAAATGTGGAAATCACCATAGTAAATTATAGAGACACCTATGCTTCAACATACTGCTATAAACACATAACTGTTAACCAAACAATCTATGAATAGAAAAATAAATCTCACTTAAAGCCGAGAACAAATTGAAGAGCTTCCAATGCAAACAAACACCAAGAAAATTATGCTGCCATCCAGACTTGGGATAAAACCTTCTACAGTTAAATAAATCACTTATTTCAAAGGAAATATACGAAATATGTAAACAATGGTGAAAGGAACTCAAAGGCAACTATATAATAAAGTAGTGGCAAATAAGTAAAGGCTATCTAATTACCTACCATTTCAGATCTATTTTAAGCATTGCAAATCAATCCTTCTATAGAGAAGAAAGTAGGTGATTACCACTACACACTGATTTGGTAATGGCGGAAACAGAGTGCTTCTTCACCTAATCTCTCTAATACCTTTCTTCAGGAATAGATCTTGATGTCATACTCAACTGATTCAATATGATCCAGACTACAAATATGGGCAAGTTCCGAGGAGGTTTTAACTCTACACACAGAACTGTACACAACTAAGAAATAATGAAATTAGAAGAGTCTTCCCCAAGAGAGAGCATACTACTTGATCAATCCTGGAAAAAAATGTACATATAAGTAACATTATAAGGCCAAAGCATATTTGTGATTGTATACTAATGAAAAGGAAGTCATAAATTGGAGAGTGTGTGGTTATACATGGGAAGTTTTGAGGAAGGAAAGGGAAATTGATGAATTCATAGCATAATCTAGAAAACATAGTTAAAGCACAAAAGAAAACAGCAAAGAAATGATTTGACTTGGAAAAAGTGATAAACAATCATTTTTTTAAAATGAAATGCACATTATAAAACTGTAGTCTTAAAATTTCATAATGCCACCCTAAAATAAAATCTTCTTCAACATGCAACTCCCAATTCTGTGACCTCTCTTTTTTAAAAATTTAATAACAAACTAATTACAAATAGTATTATTCATGGGTAGGAATCATCCACTGAAGAAAAGATAAGCTATTAGGTGCTACTCTCCCAAAGAAGTAGGATTCTCCTTTCCTTGGTACCACAAACAGCCAAAGATAATCGATTCAGAGTTACTGAGTTACTGAGGCCTCAGGAGCTAATCTCATGTTCATGGTAGATTTCTGACAGACTAAACCTTGGGAATAGTTTGCACAGGTAATTGTACAAATATTTAAATTTTAATTTTGAACCAACTCTAAGCTTCTTCATTCTGTAATTGTACATTATTCTCTGATTACTAGCATTGTTTTAGTCCATCCTTACTAACTTAAAATATCCAAGACCTAAAAAATTAAATAAACACAGATATGAATAAATATATATATAATTTCTATAATATAAAATATATTATAAAATACACATTATATCCTTATAAAAACAAAAATGGGAATCATAATAAACATTTTAAATTAATAACATTTTTTTACAGAAAATTGTAAACTATTTTAGGTCAGGAATGTAAGTGCACAAATTATTGAAATAGAGAAAAAATTTTAAGGGAGGTATGATAACAACTGTCAGAAAGTTATTTGACTTTTACCTTATTCTGTATGATTCTTGCAAAACAGGATCAAAATGCAATGCTTTTTCTAAATAAATGCTTAACAATCTTGCTAAATAAAGTGAGATTCTGTTAATTAAAACTTAAATTGTTCTTGAAAGTGATAGTGAAAGACAGCACTTAACCTTCCTAAAAGATTATGCCAGAACCCTATTTCCCCTTTAGGAGCCCATATACAAATGACTTATTCAATATCTATTGATTAAATGTTTCCATCACCATGCAGATTCAAAGGATAACTACACAATCAATTCTTGCTTGTAGCATCCCTAGAAGCAAGTGTTGATGATCTGGTTGTGTGGGTGTCAGTGCTACCCAGTGTATTTTATCCTTATTGTCAACTTCAAGGACAGGCTATAATGATATCCTTTGTAATTCATTTCATAGTCTCTAACATCTAGCAAACTATAACTGTAGCTTTGGGAAAACATGTCTTTGAAAACTTCCTCTTTATGCTAGACAGGAACACATAATCGCCTCAAAATTTGTCTTCTTTGGTAGTGATCAGAGGTGAATTCAAAATAATTTTAATTTTTAAAAATGTATTTATTTTATTTTATGTGTAAAAGTCTTGTGCTTGGATGTGTATTTATTTACTATATATATGTCTGGTGCCGCATGGACCCTAGAATTGGAAATACAGTTCTGTGCCACTATGTGGTAGATGGTAATTAAATCTGGAGCCTGTGGACAAGAAGCCAGTGCTCTTAAATGTTGAGTCATCCAAGCAGATATTCGTTGTATTGTTTTCTTTATTTTAATCACAATATTCTTCCACATTTAGGTACCTTTTAATAGCAGAGAAATTAAGCAATATATTGTTATTTTTTCTTTTATTGAAAACAATCTTTTCTCATTAATTTTACATTTTTATCCTGATTACAATTTCTCCTTCATCTACTCCTCTTCGTTCTTCTCCACCCCTTTCCGTATGGATCCACCCCTTTCTGTCTCTCATTTGAACAACAACAACAAAAAAAAAGGATTCTAAGTGACAACAAAAGAATTTAGTATAATAACATACAAAAGAACACATACAATTAGGACAAAGCAGAAGGAAAAAAGTTCACTCACTTGCACCCAGAAATACCAAATTAGAAGCCACAATTTATATGCAAAGGACCTTAGTATCTGTGAGTTCATATGTGAATCAATCCTGTTGGTCTTGTTCCCTTTGTGTACTTCATCTTCTAAAGATTTTGTGCTCTTTCTCCCTCCTCTTTGCAAGTTTCTCTGAGAATTGAGTGAATGGATTTTTGGGAAACTCAGAAACTCTTATACTCTGGATATTGTCTGACTGTGAGGCTCTGTATTTTGTTCCCATCTGCTACAGGAAGAAGCTCTAGTAATGTTAACTGAACAAAGCATTGACTTATGAGTTATCTGAATGACATTAGAAATCACTTTATTGCTACATTCTTTTAGTAAATCAGAAATATTTAGTAGCACACAGTAACGTTTAGCAAAACAGTAAATTTGATATTACCGTAGATTCCTAGGCTAATTGGGTTAAGGTTCCCAGTCATCCAACCAATGACATGTGTTGGTTCCATCTCTTAGAGCCGTTCTTAAATCAAATCAGATATAGGTGGGTTACTCTCACTAACTTTGTGTCAACATTGCAGGCAGGGCACTATTTTAGATCAAGTATTTCATTACTGTGTTGGTGTTCACATTCCCCCTTTGGTAGCATGAAGAGTATATGCCTGTACCAGAGTCACTGGCACATAGGGATGAAAGCTTTCTATAGGCAACAGCTTGACTTCCTGGTCTTCTGTGAGTTGTATAGAGGTTATTTTTCAGGAATAGGTCTGTGCTATCAGTTTATAGAGCGCAGTCATGACAATAGTCTGTGTTGTTTGGGTTTTTCCTTAGGAACTCTTTGGCAAAAATTTTAATTAGATGTAACCATGTTCTAGTACTGGGAGCTTCATTGGTGATAAGAAATGGCAGTTGGGGATCCCTCATTATTTGATAATTTCATTCAGATCACCATTATATATATTTACATTTAAAGAAACATTTCCTATATTATGTTTCCATACTGCCTCTCAAGTGTCTCTTCATTTAAACTGTCTATCCTAGTATTCCCTCCTCCAGACCCTGTTTTCCTGTTCCTTCCAGATTCATCCCTTCATTTCAATCATCTTTACTCCACCCACATCTATTCATAATTATTCTATTTACCCATTTTAGGAATATCTATCTTTTTCACCCAGTTTCTTACTCTATAAGTAATCTCTTTGGCTTTGCTTGTTATAGCTTGATTATCAATGGCCTAAAAGCTAATATGCACATATAAGTGAATACATATCAAATTTGTCTTTCTATGTCTGCTTTACCTTACTCAGGATGATTTTCTTCTAGTTCTTTTCATTTAACTCTGAATTTCATAATTTCATTTTTAATGGTCCATTGCATAAACGTACCACATTTTCTTTCATTCATTCATCTGTTGATGGACATCTAGGTTGATTTCAATTTGTGGCTATTATGAATAGAGCAGCAATGAGCATGATTAAGATAGTGTTGTGTGATAGAATGGAACATCCTTTAAGTAAATGCCCAAGATTTGTATAGCTGGCTCTTGAGTTATATCTATTCCCATTTTCCTGAGGTACTGCCACACCGATTTCCACAGTGTCTTTACAGTATGCAATGCTATGAGTAATGGATGAGGGTTACCATTATTTCACACTCTCACCAGCATCTAATGTCATTTAATTTATTGAACTTAGCTATTATGACAGGGGTAAGATGAAAATTTTAAAGTAGTTTTGATTTGCATTTCTCTGATGGCTAAGGATTTTATATATGACATTACATGTATCTCAGTCATTTTAATTTTCTTGTTTGTGAATTCTCTGTTTAGATCTGTAACCCATTGTTTTATTAATTATCTTTTTTACATTCTAATCCCAGTTCCCCCTCTACTTTCCTCTCACTCCCTCTATTCCATGGGGAGAGTAAGGACTCCCATAATAAGTCTATGTCAGTTTGTACATAGCTTTAGGTCTTGGAGCCACTACTAGTGGCCTCCTATATTGTCCCAATCCACACCATTTTCACCTATATTAAGGGAGTTCAGTTTGGTCTAACACAAATTCCCCATTTGTCAGACCTGATCCTTGATCTCTCACTAGCTTGTGTCAGCTAGTTATATGGGTTTCCCTATCATGGTCCTGACTCCCCGATCATATTTTTGTTCCTCCCTCACTTTGATTGTACTCCAGGAGCTTGGCCCATTAGTTAATTGTGGATTTCTGCATCTGCTTCCATCTTTTTCTGGAAGAGGATCCTACCTTCTCTAGGATTGTAGGGTGGACATATATTTACTTTATTTCTGGTATCCACTTATGACTAAGTACATATTATATTTCTCTTTCTCATTTTGGATGTAACCCGTTTTTTATTGGGTTGTTTACTTGATATTAAGTGTTTTCTCAGTTATGTATTTTTTATATTAGCCAACTATCAGATGCATAATTATTTTTAAAAAATAAAATCCCATTATGTGGACTTCAACTTTGTCTGAATAGTAATGTCCAATGTCATTTGTTCTTTGCTGTACAGAACTTTTTTTAGTTTCCTGCGGTTCCATTTATTATTTTTGTAGGTAATTGTTCTGTACTACCTGCCAGTTCCCAAATAACCATAAAATAACCATAAATAAATTTCTTTTCTTTCTTTCTTTTTTATTTCTGTTCTTTTGTGTGTGTGTGTGTGTGTGTGTGTGTGTGTGTGTGTGTGTGTGTGTGTGTGTGTGTTAGTTTTTCAAAACAGGGTTTCTCTGTATTGCTTTGGAGCCTTCCTGGAACTCACTCTGTAGACCAAGGTGACCTCAAATTTTCAGAGATCCACCTGCCTCTTCTTCGTGAGTGCTGAGATTAAAGGCTTGCACCACTAATGCCTGACTGAAGACGTATTTATTTGAAAGCTTGGTCAATGGCTTAGACTTCTTTTTAACTATCTTATAACTTCAGTTAATCTATTTCTGCTTTCTGCTCATGGCTTAATTACCTTTACTATGTATTCCCAGTGCTGCTTTTCTACTTCTCCCATACCTGGATGGTGACTCCATGTCTTTGCCCTTCTTCCAAGGATACTCTCTGCAAAAAAAAAAAAAAGTCCTTCCTAGCTATGCCATTCCACCTTTTGTTAAACCAGTCTGAGTAACAAATCTTCATATTGCAAAAACATAATTCCACAACATTTCCCCAATTTTGTCTCAAAAAAAGGGAAGGGTTTTAACTCTACCATAATAAAATGATAAACAGTAAGAACAATTATCAGAGAAGAATTACCTTTAAAACTTGCATTTGACATACTTGGAGAAACTACTCCATTATTTATTCTATATTTATTCTACCTTAATGTGTATCTAAATCACCTTCTTTCATAACTAAGGAAAACTATGCTTTTCTATATTTTAGTACTTGTGCTAATGGTTTCTGTTCAGTTAGTCTTTTCCCGTGCCAATGATTCCAAAGCTATTGCTCACTTTCTTTCCTTTCAGATTTAGTGTACTGGTTTTATGTTGAGGTTTTTGAACCTTTTGCGGATGAGTTTTGTACAGAGTGATACCTATTGATTTATTTGGATTCTTCTACAGTTTAACCAGTATCACTCGATGTATTTCTGCTTTCTTTAATAAAAATCAGGTGTCCATAGGTGTGTATGGTTTTCAATACTATTCCATTGATCAAAGTGTCATTGTTTTTGTGACAATACCATGCTGCTCTTATTATTGTAGCTATGTAGTACAACTTGAAATCTGGGTAATGAAACCTCCTGCAGTTCTATTATTCAGGAATGTTTTAGCTATCATGTTTTCTGTTTGTTTTTCTTGTTATGTGCACTTGTGTGTGTGGTGGGGGGGGTGTTTTCATATGAAACTGAAATGTTTCTTTTAAGGGATCTGTGAAGCCATGTGTTAGAATTTTCATGGGAATAGCATTAAATCTGTAGTTTTCTTTTGGTTGAATGACCATTTTTTCACTTTATAATCCTACCAATCCATGAGCACTAGGAATCCTTCAGTCATTTGATAGACTCTCATTTTTTTTAAGGTCTTAAGGTGTTTTGCCATACAAATCTTTTATTTGGTTAGTTACAGTTACCCTAAGATCTTTATACTTTATGAGTCTATTGTTAAATGTGATGTTTCCATGAGTTTTTCTCAGTTCATTTTTCATTTGTATACAGAAAGGCAACTGATTTTTATGAGTTAATTTTTTGTCAAGCTATTTAGCTGAAAATATTTAGCAGCTTTAGGAGTTGGCTAGTGGAATTTTTAGAGCCACTTATGTATAAATTAATATCATAGCAAATAAATTTTGACTTCTTTCTATACTCTCTTGATCTCCTTCAGATATTTTATAGTTCTAGCTGAAACTTCACAAACTATATTGAATAGATACAAAGAGTGTAACAACCTTTTCTTATTACTAATTTTAGTGGTATTTCTGTGATTTCTTTACATTTACAATGATATTGTTTATAGGCTTGCAGTAAACTGTTTTAATTATGTTTAGGGATATCCCTTTCATAATTATTTATAAATTTTATTTAAATTAGAAACAATCTTATTTTACTTATCAGTCCCAGTTCCCTCTTCCTCTCATCCTCCAATGCCCAGCACTTACCCCTCCCCCATCACATCCTCTATCTACTCCCCAGGGAGGGTGAGGTCTTCCAGGAGGGATCTTCAAAATCTATCAAGTCATTTGAGGTAGGGTCTATGCCCTTCTCCGTGTTTCTAGGCTAAGGGAATATCGCTCCTTGGGGAATGAGCTTCTGAATTCCATTCATGCACTAGGGATACATCCTGGTTCCACTGCCCAGGTCTCCTAGTTGACACCCACAAAGAGAGGGGCTTGTTTGGTTCTATGTTGATTCCCACTTGCTCAGTTCACCTGTTTCTGTGGGTTTCTCCAGCCTGGTCTTGACCCCTTTTGTCATCACTTCTCTCTCTCTGCAACTGGATTCCAGGAGTTTGACTCAGTACTTAGTTGTAAACCCCGGCTTGTTCTTTCATCAGCTATTGGATGAACTCTCTAGGAAGGAATTTAAGGAAGTCATAATTCTAATTATATGGCAAAGGATATACTATTCAGTATTTTATGAACCAACAATCAAAAACAAAACAAAACAAACAAAAAACCAGTATGTTGGATTTTGTCAAATGCCTTTTCTGTGTTTAATGAAATGTTCATGGGATTTTCATCTTTCAATGTAGTTCTGAGGTTTGTATAATGGGTTATATTTATCAATTTACATTTTTGAACCATCACTGCAAATATGGAATGAGTCCTACTTAATAAGGCTGGATGATCTTTTAGGTGAATTATGGACTCAGTTTGTAAATATTTTATTGAGAAATTGTGTGTCTGTATTCATAAGAAAATTTTCTCTCTCTCTCTCTCTCTCTCTCTCTCTCTCCCTCTCTCTCTCTCTCTCTCTCTCTCTCTCTCTCTCTCTCTCTCTCTCTCTCTCTCTCTCTCTCTCTTCTCTCAGAATAATTTGTAGAACACAGGCATTAATTCTTCTTTGATATAGTTGTAAAATTTTGCCACAAAGGCCATTTGGTTATGGTTGTGTTACCTGTGCTACAGGGATACTTTCCTTTATTTTATTTCCTCACAATTTTTAGACCCTTTTAAATTGTTTGCTTAATCTTGATTGATCTTGGTATGTATCAAGAAAATTATTGATCTCATTTTTTTTATTTGGTGGACTATATGTTTCTATTGTATGGCCTTAAGAGTCAATGGATTTCCTCAATGTCTGATATTATGTGCTTCTTTTCATTTTGAATTTTCTTAATTTAGATATTGTCTCTGAATTTTATGCTGTTTGTCAATTTTATTGGTTTTTCAGAAATTCTTTGCTATTTGTATTTTTATTTGTTTCTTTTCTATTTTATTCATTTAGTCCTGAGTTCGATTATTTATTGTCCTCTGCTATTCTAGGATGATTGCTTCTTTTGTTCCAAAGCTTTCAGGTGTGTTCTGAAGTTATAGGCTGGAGATTTCTCCAATCTTCTTTGAGATACCTAGTACTGTGAATTCCTTCAATTATAGAAAGTTGTTTCTTTGTTAATTCTTTGTTAATTTCTGACTTGTAGTTCTACAGCTAGTTAGTATGACTGCTGGGATTAAAGGTGTGTATTACCACTGCATAGTTCTGAGGCTTGTGGCTAGCTTTGCTTTCTGTACCCTCAGGCAAGGTTTAATAAAGCATGAATAATGTATCACCACAACTGCTCATATCCAGCTTTAATCCACAGTAGTCAGATTGAATGCAAGGCTTTATTTAAATTTTCTAGTCCTTGAGACTTGCTGTGTGTCTGTGTATGCTGGTCTATTTTGTGGAAAGCTCCATGAGGAACTAAAAATAAGGTATATACTTTTGTATTTGGGTGAAATATTCAGGAAATATCTGTTTGGTCTATTTGGTTTATAACGTCTGTTAGCTCTAGGATTTCTCTGTTCAGCTTTTGTCTGAATGACCTATCTATTGAGGAGATTTCATTACTAAAGTCTCCCACTAACAAGTAGTGAGAGTCAATATGTGATTTAACGTGTATAGTGTATATGTGATTTAAAATATTTCTCCCCAAATATGAATAACCTTGGGTTTGATGCATAGATTTTAAGAACTGTAATACCCCCTTGGTAGAGTTTTTCTTTGATGAGTAAGTCTGGGGGCCCATCAGCTCCTCCTTTTTCAGGTCAACTGTCTCTGTGGGTTTCTGTAGCCTGGTCTTGTCCTCCCTCTCTGCATCCAGATTCTAGCTCAGCTCAGTGTTTATCTGTGGGTTATCTGCTTCTGTTTCCATCAGCTACTAGATGAGGGCTCCATGCTGGTGGATAAGTTAGTCATCAATCTCATTATCAGGGAAGGTCATTTGTGGTTGCCTTTCCACTGTTGCTCAAATTGTTAGTTGGGGTCACTTTTGTAGGTCTCTGGACATTACTGGTAAAGGTCACTAAAGAAATATATGAAAAAAAAAAACAAGTATTCTTTATAGGTTTGAAGAGAATACTTTTTTATTTTTATTTTTATTTTTTTGTTGTTGTTTTGGTTTTTTTATTTTTTCATAAATGTCTTTAGTGACTTTACCATAACCATAAAGTTAGTTTAAGGTCTTTTGCTTATGCTTCAGCTATATTGAAATGTTCATGCCCTACTGTGGTTGGATCCTCAGACTCTGTTGGAGACATATTATCATAACTCTTACATATTTTTTCATGCTGTTCTCTAGGCATCTGCAATAGGAAGATTTTAATTCTAGGTATCACATTTTTTTCTTTGTTGTGTGGGTAATGTTTTTTTCTTGGTCTCGCTTGCCATCTCTGGTTCATAGGAGAGTAAGATTCAGGTATTTTTTTTCCCTATAGGAAATTCTTCTCAGATGCTTCCAAGTGTTCTCATTGGGGTTTCTATATAAAATGTGTTTCTAGATATTGTAAAATCACATTTGGAAATAGGTATGGTTACAAGGAGAGTCTGAGTTTGCCTAAATGAGAGAGAAAAGCAGGATGTCCCCCAAGGTGGACTTAGTCCACTATGAGTAGAAGAAGTGGCCCCTAAAAGGTTTGTTACAAATTAGCAATGGGGAATGTTACAAAACAGGGGGTTGACCTTGGA
Source organism: Cricetiscus sungorus (assembly GCA_030556225.1). NCBI lineage: Eukaryota > Metazoa > Chordata > Mammalia > Rodentia > Cricetidae > Cricetiscus > Cricetiscus sungorus. Next base: position 92,647,376 of record JANBXA010000730.1, read on the forward strand.
AGAGCGGAGGTTGTGGCAAAGATATGTAGTTAGCCAACCTGCTCCCTGTCTAGGATAGCATGTAGTTTTACAGGCATGTTCAGAGCTAGGAATGAGACAAGAAGGTTAGACATGGAAGCCCTAAGGGTCACATTATGCAACATGCATATACATTTCACACATTTTTTTTTCTTATTAGTGAACATCTGACCTTAGCTTTGCTTGTTTCTAGCCAGCATTGCTGACTTAAATTACCCATCTATCTTTTGCCTCTGGGTTTTTACCTTTATTTTGTCTATATATCTTTCTTTACCTTTTTTATTCCATGGTTGGCTGTGTTGCTGGGTGGCTGGCCCTTGGCATCCTCCTGTCCTCCTTTTCTCTCTCCCTTACCTGTCTCTTCTACCTGATGGTTGGCACAAACTGCTCAGTGGGTAACAGGTCTGTGTGGAGACCAAGACTCGGATGACCAGGTCAGGAGTGGCTTCAGCTTGACAGACAGACACAAACACACTTGAGGATGCTGCAAAGTTTACTTCAAAGCATCTGGGTTTTATGCAGAAAGAACTGATCTTGTCCACAGTTTAAAGATAAACAAACATTCTATAAAAATGTCAGCAATTCCTTTTGAAGTATGAGATAGTAAATACATCTAAGCAAGTGCATAACTGAGAGCCTCTGTCTATTTTGGCCTGCTTGTGGTCAGCATAGCAGAGATTTGATTTACAGAGTAAAGAGAAGAATCATTGTCTTTGAACACTAAACTTTTAATAGCAATGATTCAAGGGCCCTAAGATACCAAGTTAGAATTTTGTAGTAACTCCCACAGTAGCTTAGCTGCAGGTAGGCTGATTACAGGCAAGGTCATATTGTGGGCTGCTTCCTTACAGCTTTAGCCCTAATTGTTTATTAGGCCTTGGGCTGACATCTGGCACTGTGGGTTTTATGATCGGGGGCACAGAGGTCAAAATCCATCTGCTGAATGTTGGTCTGTATCTCTTTTAGTTCCTTAAACTATAAGTGTTTTCTAGGCTTCTCTGAATTAACAGTGCAGCTACAGACTAAAATGCCCATAATTAAAAGGCATTATTGTATAGCACAAAAACACATCTAGCACCCATTCCAAGCAGCCAGCCAAGTAAGCACCTGCGGGGACCTGGACCACTTTTCCCCAGGAGGCGTAACCATGTGTGGTGCGATCCTCTGGACAGGTAGCCATTGAGATTTCTCTCAGCATTGCTACACTGTCTCCACTGGGGCTGGTGTGGCAGATGGCCCCACCTATTTCTCTTTCCTGTCTAGCTATTGGCCATTCTGCTCTTAATTAGACCAATTAGGTGTTTTAGACAGACAACATAACATAGCTTCACAGAGTTAAACAAATGCAACATAATATGATACCACACATTTTTGCATCATTAAACAAATGTTCCATAGTATAAACAAATGTAATACATCTTAAATTAATATTCCATTACAATTCACAGACAAACACCCTTTATATAAGGATTACTGCACACTTAGCCTTTTAGCTTTGTGCATCAAACTTATAAAAATAACACATACAAAAATACAGACATTAGTAAAGACATCGAGACATAGATAAGAATACTGTACATAGATAAAGGGTAGGATTATATACAGTATCCTATATATATATATTGTGTGCATGTATTTGTTTACATTTGAAGTGGTAGTATTCTGAGTATGAAGCCCAGTATTTACTATGAAGCCCAGATATCTTACTTATATCTGAATGAAATCTGCAGAATCATGCCAATCTTGAGCCATAAGTTACTTCATATGAACACCTTTAAACTTTAAGGTACTTTAATGTATTCGGTACTGAGCTTCCCTCTGGAGCATTATTAAGTCTGTAAATATATCTTTGTTTATACAGGTGAATATGAAAACCATATAGAGACCAAAGGAAACATTAAATAATACATTTATAGACAGCTGGAAGCTACAATAATGAATAGAAAAAAAGCAAGTACAAACTATCAACTTACATGCTCATACTGGAGAATTCTACATCTTCTTTCTTTTGGTGGTAAACTTTCTCAAATAATTAACAAGTCACAGGAGCCTTCTAGGAAAAGTGAGAAGGCTATTCACAACTCTGTTGTGTTCTCTCAAAGGCAGTTTAAAGCTAAGTGAACATTCCACTACGCTGTCAGATTTACAATTGATTCTAGTTTTGAGTGTGTGACTTATCTGACAGGCTGCTGGAAACAGATAACCACTTTACTTGGTATTATATACTGAACAAAAGTCATGAGTGAGGAATATCCACTGCAGGAGAAAACTGAAGTCTGTGGAGCTGTTTTCAAAACAGTGTCTGACATGTTATTCCATAGAAATGTTATTCTACAGAAATAAGGAAAGAAGGGTAGAAATTGTATCCACATCTTCCCTCATTTCTAATGAACACAGTTCTACTGATTTCTTCCAAGTCTTTTTCTATTGAGCTAAGTTTCACCTCATCACAGATAATTTTCTGAACTTTTAAACAGTTTTTCATTCCATACTTTGCCAGGCCAATTAAGTTCTTAGTAACATTGCACCCTTTGAAATTTGGTACTCATTTGTTTTACATGTTGCTTATCATTTGCTGTTTCTTTTGCCCTCTGAACTATTGAGAGTACTTTTTGTTTATAGACAATATTTCTAATTCCTGAAAGTATCAGAAAAAGAGGAAACATTCCAATCTATATGGATAAAGAATCACTGAAGTTTATATACTAAGTAAAGCTGGAAACCAGCACAAACCTGATGCAGCTCTGCATTTGACCATGGTTTTGAAACATAGCAGCAATGATGCCCCACACTGGGCCCATTCTGAGGCTTTGTTTACTACTATTCTTTATTGGAGGGAGAATAGAGGTTCTCAAGATCTAAACTTAGAGGTGATATTAAGTATCAGGTGACCCACACCTTCCCTACTCTCTCTGAGTTCTGCTCCTAGTTATGAGATAGATAAGGGGTAGGGCAGGATTTCTCAGTGGCAAATCAGTCCAAAATTTACAGTGTAAATTCCAGTATACAGGTGCCTCTGATTTGTTACCATGAGTGAATGAAGTTACTGCTTAACTAAGGCTCACAAAAGTGAACTAGTATTCATAAGAGTGAATGTACCTCTTTGGGCTGTCAGTACTCTCTCGTTATTGAATAGTCAGTTCTTAATATCTATCTAAGCAAAATGAGACACCCGTTAATGAGAAAAATTTCAATATATGAATACACACAGCACTTTCATGAATATTATCAATTTTAAATAAAACCAAATCAAGGTTAATATTCTCTCTGTTTTCATGGACCATTTATACCTAAAAGAGAAAGCAAGCAGCTTCAATTCTCACCTATTGCAAAAGATAAAACAAAAGTCTATAAGGAAAGTCCTATTGATTTACACACTAGTGACTCTTGCAGTGCTCAAGCAATCAAAATGAAGATACTTTACACAAATACAAAACCTAAAAATTAGTGGAAAATATCCTCCCTACAATTTCTTCTACTTATGAACAAATAAATAACTGGTTCATTTAATATATAATGAATCAGTTAACTATTAACTGTGATATAATTACTTGGCAAAAGTTATTCTGAGTAAATGAACAATAACTGACCACCAATATAAATGTTTTAAGATTGGATAGTGTTGATAAACAGAGACAGGGAGGTAATATTTAGGACTGGGGTTTAACTCAGTAGGAGAGAATTTGTCTAAAATTCTTAACCCATTAAAAGAATGCAGGGCCAAATACATGGATAAGAATACAAAACTTTAAAAATGAGGGATTCTTTAGGCACCATGGATAGGAAAATTTATCAGAGTCAAGCTCTCAGCTACAGTATGAAAATTTGAATGTAATGGAACAATGTCAAATTTCCATGAAAATGCATTATGGTCTGAGAGGAACACAAAGGTAAAATTTAGATATGGATTTGGTGTCTTTTAGGGATTAAACGAGAAGGAAAATTAGAAGGACTTGTGACTAATGTACCTGGTCAGAACCAAGTAAAATCAATTGCATTTTTAACCCTCCTCCGTTTCCGAGAATTTGAATATAAACATTTTTGTGTCCAAACCCTTGTTATTGCTTTGAAGTAAGACCTGTAGAGCAGGTGAGCATGCAGTGCTAGGTTGGGATTTCTGAGATTAGCTTAGATTTTTTTCTCTTAAAAAAATATTTTATATTGATTATTTTGAAAGTTCATGTAATGCAACCCAACTCCATTCACTTTCCAGGAACTTTCTTACCCTTAGTAAGCAGCAGCATGAATCATGGATTTCCTCCTGATTTCTGTCTTCATACAGCAAGGGCCACAGACATCAACATGAATTCAGGGGGCAGCACAGAGTACAGACACCAGCATGGCTTCAGAGAGATCACAAATATTCATTCACATATCTTTGGTTGGGAACAGGGACCATGACTTGCACATGTCCCCTGACTGCAGAAGTACCTTGGACACCACCATAGGCTTAAGTGGCAACAGGAATCACTTAATAGCAAGGCCTATATTAACAAGGCCAGGACAATGGATGCTAGCATGTCCTTGAGGTGTAGTATAGATCAGATATTAGCATGCCCTCCAGGGGCACTAGGGCATTTAAGGATGCCTAAAGCAGAAAATGGACAATCTCCATCTTGGATATCCTGTTGCTGCTCAGAGGCAAGGAATTTGGGCAGCTACATAATGTGTTCAGAGTCGCAACCTGTGCTAGCTCCAGACTGCTGCACATGCCATAGTGACCTGATCAGCAATAACATGCTCCCTTGTTATCCTTCTCCCACACCTGCCACTCTCCCAGTGTCTGTAGTTCTACCTCTTTCCCACACGCATGTGCTGCCCTGTTCTTCCATCTTTCCCATCTCTTCTTTGGAAGTTTGTTCACTGAAGTAGCATTGCAAACTGCAATGTGCCACATAATATATATGCATGGGTGTGTGTGTGTGTGTGTGTGTATGTGTTGCCTAAACATGCAAATACTTATTACAAGGAGTCATTGGTCTGTTTCAACGTTTCAGCTTTCTGAAGAACCAACAGTACTGGATCATCACTTATCTGTTAGTCAGAGTCCGAGTCATCTTCTGGCTAGGCAGCGCAGGAGGCAGGGGTAGAATCCACCCAAGTTTCAGACTGCCACACTCCTCACCAATATCAATGCTTGGCTCTCAGAGGCTCACTGGGCATGAATGAATATTGTGCTTGGCAGCTCAGGTAGTACTATGGTACAGAGTTCTCCTTCTTCTTTCTAGGTGAGAGCAGTAGCAGTAGTTCCATGCTGCAGGCCAGCCTGAGAGTCATGAACCAGATACAGTCAGTAATGCCATCTATGTTCTTTGTCAGTTGTGGCTGTCCTCCCACAGCATTCTCATATCATTTGTCATATGTCTGTACATTTGCAATTCTCGTTTGTATTTGTCCATCTTTACTTGAAACATCGTGAGTCTACTTTAAGAAAACAAATCTTCCCATAGTACCTAATCATCTATAGTTGTTCTGAATACACTATGGGAGCTACTGTCTTTGTTTACAGCCATGCTTCAGGTTTTTTATCTTTGATGACGATGACTTGCATAAAAAATATTGTTTTCTTTTTGACTTCTCCACACATTACAGCAGCTTGCAGATGTTGTTATCAATCAATACTTAGTTCTTGATCTGGTCTAGTATGCCTGCACAGTTGGTCAACCCAGACTTAATAAGCATGTGGGCCTTTGGAGCATGCAAGGTATATGCCCACAGACCTCTACTTTTGTTGTTGTTATTGTTTTGCTGGTTTTAAAATCCTGTACTTAATATGTTTTTATTGTGTTTGTGTTGATTTTTTACTTTATTTATTTGGCTTCTGCATTGTTGTCGCTGTCTAGAAGCAGTAAAAGGAGGATCATAGTCATCAAAAGACATAAGTATATCATTAAGTGGAGCTAATTTCATTATTAAAAACATTCTCTGGCCTGAGGATGTAACTAAGTGTCACAACAGAGAGCATGCACAAACAAAGCCTTGGCTTACACCTCTCACACTAAAAACTCAAAACAAAACAGTTCTTCTCTTACAGGATTAAACAAGTTCACAATTTTAAAAGAAAACTACCTGGCTTGCTTAGAACAAGCAATTCTTCCATGTATGTCATGCTTAATTAAAAAAAAAAAAAAAAAAAAAAAAAAAAAAAAACCTGTTTCTCAATCATAACTTTCCCCACCTTAAAATTGTATAGAAATCTTGAACTCCAGACCTTATTGGTCATTGAATCATTAATCAAAACTTTGTTAAGAATCTTGAAGGAGGAGGTCTAAAATTGCTAGGCAGGTAAAGAGGCATGCCATCAGGTCTGACAACCAAAAGTTTGAAATTCATTTGGGGGAAGAAAAGAAGCAAGCCCAAAAAACTTTCCTCTGACCTCCAAAGATTTAATTTAGAATGAGCACAAAACACACCAATGAGCACAAATGCTAAAACAATCTCTCTCTCTCTCTCTCTCTCTCTCTCTCTCTCTCTCTCTCTCTCTCTCTCTCACACACACACACACACACACACACACACACACACACACACACACACACACACACATCTGTTTTTTAACTGCAAGAAGTTTCAACAAGCCGGTATGTATTTCACAAGCATAGTATTTATCAAGCTCATTTTTTCCTTACTTAAATTGAAATCTTCTGTTGTATATGCATACCCCTAAGATTTCACACACGCAAAATGAATAAACAAGTAAGATAGAGGTAATAAAATAATTAAAACTACAATTCCGTATTAAGTCTGGGACTATGGCTTATTGCTAGAGTACATACATGTCTTCCACATGGCCCAAGGTTTGATTTATATCACAATAAATAAACAAAGGAATTGATACCACTGTGTTTCAGTAATAGTATATGGAGTAACTCTTACATTGTGATTATAAACCAATATTGATCCTTGAGAATGGCCTGAAAACAGAAACAATTTTAAAGCAAGTGAATATCAGTTCTGGACTAATGGTCTTAGAAACTCTAAGAAAGGAGAATAGGTCATCTAAGTGATTACCAAATCTGCCAGCACCACTACCATTAGAATATAAAATCAACTGAACTGTGCAATGAGGAAGACAGAATTCTGACACCCACTGAGTGATAGGTGTCATAGCTGCATGTGCATTTGCTAATGAGTAAATTATATTATTTTAAGAACTTTGAGAGGAGTTTGATTTGTTTCCTTAGGCTTTCATGGTAATATCTGCAGACATGGGGCTTTAAAGCCAAGAAATATATTTATTCCCAGTTTTAAAAATTAGTAGTTCAAGATCAAGATGCCAACACAGTCTGTCTCATGAGAGGCCACAAGATCCATCTTTCCTACTGTGGCCTCACGCAGTCAGTTTTTCAGTTGTTTTCAGAGTCATGTAGTCTTCTTGGAGTCTACTCATATGAGGCATTTGACCTATATTCACTTCTCAAAGATCACACTTTAAAATGATCACTCTAGATAACAGAGGTTCAATAATCACTGTGGTTTACGTTTGTTTCTTTATCATTTATAACATAAAGTTGTTGGTTGCTACATGTCTTCAAACAGACAATCTAGCTCTGTCCTCCAAGAAAATAACTTTGATAAAATTACTTTTTCAAATGATAAATGAGGCAAAATATTCTTCGAAAACTTGAATACCAGGCTGGTTTGAAATGATCAATTACAACAGTGTCTATTTTATTCTAATATATTATCTACAAATTGTCTCAATCCACAAAGCAATACCATAAAAGAGATTGTATTAAGAGACACTTTGAGTCTATAATAGTGCCCCTTAACTCCAAAATGTCATCTTAACTAACACATTGTGAAATCATGTCAATAATACATCCAAATAAGCAGTCTATTTAAATGTTTCAGCTACAATATTTGTTTTCAATAAGGTTCATCATAAAACATTCATCTAGCAAATGCCTAGGCAATTTGCAAATGCATATGTGTCAAGATGTTAATTAATTAAAATGAATAAAATTTAGTAGATCTATTATTATCTATGCCTGGCAATTTAGGCAAAGAAAGAACTAAGCTATGTTCACGCTGCTGCCTAATGAGTAGAACACTGGATTAATTAGTAAGACTCACAGACAGATTGCTGTTGTTTCGACATGGTACTTAGAAAGTCAGATTTCAGGTCATGAAAGATCTTAGCTTCAGCTACAGTGTTATGGTATCATATTAACCAAGCATAGCTAAAGCTTGGTTTCACATATAATCTATAGTTTAAGTTCATATGGGTGAATGAATGAAAATCTTAGCACAAAATATAATACATAGTGAAGTCAGAATTAAGATTCAGAGACTGAAAATGAGGTACACACAGAAAAATTGACAAGACAATTGAGTAAACTTTCCTGTCCCTATTTTACCCACAAGTTCAAGAGATTTTCTCTTGGGATGTATATGTATTATCTTGGTTGCTGATCAAGAACAATAGACACTGTACTTTTTCTTATATATGTTTATGGATTTCTTTCCTAAACTTAAATAGTACACAATATTCTACAATTTCAACCCAATTGTGTAATGTGTAGGAGACCCAAGAGCTCCATCTTTATTCTTTAGAAGCTAGCCACTATTGGAAATGGAAATAGGGAAGAGGCCCCTAAAGGAAAATCGAATAAACAAAGAGATCTGTATACTGTCTAACTTGATTTTCTTGGCTGGCTAGCTCATCTCATTGAAATGTGTTCTTGATGAAGGCTAGATAACAAGTAAATTGCCATATGGGACAGTTAACCTGCCTCAATTCATTTGCTACCAGCCAAATAGTTTCTGTTGGTTAAAAGATCAGACAGGAGAGGATGGGTTAAAGAAAGTTTGTTTCTACCACCATGGGAAGCAAATCACACTGCTATAAAACTATGCATGCTTATTTTATTTACAATACAGTGAGAAAACACTGAGATGTTAAATTAAGGTAACTAAGTGGGCAATAATAAGTAAGAAAAATAAGGGTGAAACAAGGAGGTGAGAGAATTGCAGTGGTAAAGAGCAGGCAATTGCTTCTTTATTTACTGAGTCAATCCTGACAGATCCTCTTGTCTCCTTACAATTTAGTGAAAGCCCTCATAGAATTGGGATACATTTTAAATAATAGCATGAAAGCTATAAATAAACTCTTGTTCATATCAACTAAGAAGCATAAAAGAAACTGTTACATAGGTGTCTTATCATAAGGGAGAATTTTCAAGTATCTCCAACATATACCAATGTTTTAAGATGATTCATCCCTCACAATACTCAAGACATTGATTACATAGGATAGATATGATTATCACATTTGATTGTCAACTTGATTGGATTGACAAATGCCTAGGATAACAGTAAAAACATAGCTCAGCATATTTATCTATGGGGTCCTTTATAGATATAGAGGTCTGACTTAATTAATAATTCAGTCCATTGATAGATCCAAAATTAAAAAAGATGGTAGAGAAGTAGTAGAGCTTAGGAGAGTGGGGCTGGCTGAAGGACATAGGTTACTGAGTGATATGACACCAGTTAGTTTTTCATCTATGCCTTCCCTCTTTTTGCTCCACACTGTTTATTGGCTGTCAAGGTACACTGTTTTATGTTTCCATTCCATCTCTATTATGACTGACTAAACCCTCACAGATCATAAACTAATGTATTCTCTTTCCTCTGTTAAGATGTTTATCAATGGGCCCACAACAGTTACTTCAAACCTTAGTAGAACAGGATGTATTCTGTAAATTTCCTAATTGACAATTCCAATTCATTTTTATTATATTTCTAGAGAAATACAAATGGAAAGGGAAAAAGTGGATCTTAGTAGTAAATCCTCACTGTACCCCAGTGAAACAGAAATATAGACAGAGTCAGACCAGTAAATGAATGATTTCTATGAGAATGAGCTGATTCTTTAAGAAACAAAAATACATCCTACAGATGGAAATGGACCATTGTCCCTCTGAACCTGAAACTCTGAACACTTGCCTCATTTTGATCTATTTTTTCCACAGACAAACAGTTCATATCAAGTCAGCCTCCCCTGTCAAAAGAAGCAAAGACTTTCTGGACAATTGCTAGTTAGTCTCATGGCAGGAGTTCTATTCAGCTCTGAAACTTGCCTCAAGGTTCTGGGGACATTAGAGTTTATTTAGGAAACAGGGAACAATAGATCAATTACAATTCTCCTCTTCATTCCTTTTGTCCTTCTTGAAACACCTATTAATAATATTTGATTGGAAATTTTAGTGCAAATAATTATCCAAATGATAGCATATAAATAAAAAACAAGTTGTAATAGCATTAGATTTATGTTGAAAGAAGATAAAGCCCAGGGATTCAGTCTCATTTCGCTTTAGAATTTCCTTAGACATTCTCTGGTCTCAGGAGAAGAGACACAAGTCTTTATAGTGGCAAGTGTAAAAGCAAGGAGTCAGAAAATTAACTAGTGATTCCTTGGTTACAGGGAAAATGCCTTGACAGCACATGTTATCTTTTGGTAATAGAGCCATTGTGTGTGTGTGTGTGTGTGTGTGTGTGTGTGTGTGTGTGTGTTACAGTTTTATTTTCTGCTGTGCGTTCATTTGAATAACGTTCATTTTAATACCCAGACTTCATCTTCTATACAGGCCTTGCTAATCAGAATATATGATTCATTAACCTTTACAAAGAATTACAGCATTTTATTTATATGCCAACTTTCAGCAACTAGTTTCTGTGAAGAAACTGCAAGTGCCAAGGCTAGCTATTATGATACTTTAAGTATTTTAGGAACATCAGATAAAAAGTATTGTTAAATGAGGCTGGCCAGCATCACGGCCAGAGCAGTGCTCTCATGCCCCCTATTGGCTAGTTTCTTGTGTTACTCAAGAAACAAGTTGAAGTCTCATATTTTTTCTCTTGATAGCAGAAAAAACACAATGTTTTCATTTACGTTTACTTTTCTAACTATTTAACCTGTTTTTAAAGTAGAAACAAATTTTGATTTCATCATATTATCTTTATCTTTTGTTTCCAGTAATATATCAAAATATACATATGTGTACACATACAAATGGAAAATATATCTCTAGTTTTCCTTTTGAATTGAAGTTTAAATACAGATTGTAGCAATGCCTCAGTGATTAAAGCAGTGGCGGTATTGTCCCAGAGCTAGGCTGACTTTCTCGAACCCACTCAGTGGCTCACTAGTGTCTGTAACTTCAGTTCCAAGGAATCTGACACCCTGTCCTTGCCTACCGAGGCACCAGATAAGATTGGGCACAAAACATGCATAAAAACATCCATAGAAATAAAAAACAAAAATACAAAACTTAAAAAGCAATGACAAGATTTAAGATATGGTAAAATTTTTCTTCTTTAATATAAAGTTTATACATACATTTATAGTTGAAAATCAGTGATAGGATAATTCACAATGCATTTTCTTATGCATTGTGAGTAGTTTTATGTATTACAAAGAGTAGAGTTTTTTCAATCAAAAAGCCTTAAGACTGAATCAAGGGAGATTTTTTTTTTCATATTTAGCAAGATGTATTCATGTAAGTTATCTTTTATCTTATAAATGGTGTGGCTTCAAATTTTTATCATACATCATTGTATTAGGGACCAAATGTTGATATGAAAGGGCTTACTGAGAATATGGTAGCCATTAAGGACATAATAGTTTATTTTTTACTTCTAACTTTGATATAAACACATTGTCTGGAAATATGTTTTAGAAGGAACCATTAAGCTTCAGAGGAAAAAATAAAAATAAAAGTCTGACCAAGACTGTTAACTAGTCAAGACAAAGAAAACCCATCATCCTGTTTTTTTGTTGTTTTATTATTTTTCTGTTAAAGGGTCTCACTGTGTATCCTCTGCTGGCCTAAAATTAGCTGTGTAGACAAGGCTAACCTAGTTCACAGCAACCTGATTGCTTCTACTGACAATCTGCTGGGATTAAAGTTGTATACCATAGCTTTCAGTGGAAAGCCATTATACCGAAATCTGAAAAGTTAAGAGGTCCTCAACAGGGGATTTTCATAGGCTTGATTCAGAATACCAGACAGAAAACATTATGGCTGAATTAGCAGAGTCTTGTAGCTCAACACTACAGATTGCTGCTGTCCTATAAAGTGAGTCTCTGCCACTAGGAGCAAAATGATCAATTAATACAGCCTTTACATGACCTATTTTTGCTCAGAGGACACTGAATTAACTAGAAGTTATGCACACAGTCTGAGGTTTACGAACCTATACTGCCTTCCTTTATATGGCACAAGTTACATGCTAGAAATCTTCACATAAACTAAATTGCTAATAAAGCAAATAGTGCTCAAAAACAAAACAAGCAAAAACTTAGTATGTATGCTGCAGGTAGTGTTCTTGCTTATGCCCAGACTGTCATTCTTTGTCATTTCTTTAAATAAACGTTTTTTCCTGTTACATGCTCTAAGGTAAAATATTTTGCTGCTAACTCATTGCAATAATTGCCTACTCCATACAAGAAAGTAAATGTTTTTAATTACTAAGTGCACATCAATTAAAATATAAATATTTCTGATATTACAGAGTTTTCATTAACAAGTAAAACTGGTAATAACTCAACATAATGAAGACAGTCATATTTTAATCACTGCAATTTTATTGACATTTACAAATTATTTCCAATCAAAATTCTTTCAGCAAATTTGTTAAATTTTAAAATACCACAAAATGGCAACTTGCCTGTCATCATTCTAGAAATGAAGATACACACAGCGTGCTACTTAATCATGATACTTTTCAAATTTACATGACTGCCAAAACTATTTGTACTTACAAGACACCATACTTTAGGGTTTGACCTTCTCCAAAGGTAACAACGTTTTCTTGCAATGTGGAGCACCATAGTGAACCTAACTTGGGCTTAGGACCACTATTAAGTGCATGAATTACTCATATGCCACAGTATACTGAGTTGCTGAGCATTGCTCAACTAACTGAATCAAATGACAAATTGATCAAATTTTTCTTTACATTATTTTTTTAAACTCAGGTCTTTACCCATGTTAAGTAAGCTTTCTACCATCTAGACAAGATTAATCATTAGTCTAATCCATAGACATATTTTCTTTTTTGTTTGGTGGTTTGGTTTGGTTTTTCGAGGCAGCATTACTTTGAAGAAAAGTCCTGACTAATTTGCAACTTGTTCTGTAGACTAGGCTAGCTTCAAACTCACTGTGATCCACCTGCCTCTGCCTCCCAAATGCTGGACTTAAAGGTGTGTGCCACCACTGCCCAGTTCTTAAACATATTTTCAACTTGGATTATTTTTAACCTAACCATAATGAATCGAGATGTAACACCACAGTAAGTCAAGAAGAATCTGTGTAAATATAGACCTGGGTGTTTAATATTTATGCTGTAAATGCATCCTTTATGTCAGTTTGACTATGTTTTCCAATACTGAAAAAACAATTCACATATCTATGAAGGTTTTTTAACTTATAAAGTGATGAACAAAAATACACTGAGATACTTTTTGGATGTGCCCTTGTGCATAATTACAAATAAATAATGTCTAAATGCTGTAAGTAGACACTAAGATGTTAGGGCCGATTTCTCTCAGTAATGCATCTTTTGAATTGAAATACCTGTCAAAACATTTTAATATTTAAACTAAAATGCATACAGTAGTTAAACATTTTGTTATATAAATTTTTCCAAAAATTTGTAGCTTCAATTACAATGTTATATCAAGGAAAAATTCAGATACATATTTTCAAACATATTTTTATTTAAATGAATTCTTAAATACAATATATTTTGAGCATATTACTTCCTTCCACCATCTTTTCCAAGAGCTACCCTCCTTCCATCTCACCCAATTTATGTTCTTTTTCTCTGTTCCTCAACAACATACTACCAGTATGCAGGTGTAGATTCAAAACAAAGCCACATAATGGCAATTGGAAATAACTCCAAGATAATTTGCGTTACAAAAGTATTTTGTTGATACATAAACTGGGCAAAAATAAAACTCCTTTACCATAAAGAAAAATGGGGGTGAGAATAAGTATATGTCACTGAAGAAACTTTACTCCTAATAATACCATACCAGTGCTTTCCCCCAAGGAATATATATTACTGAGCTGTAAACTAATTTATTTATTATTTGTGCTGAAATATACACAGTTGAAGTACTGATAATTGTTGCCCTCCCTCTTTCCTTCCCTCCATCCCTTTCTATTTCCCTCCCTCCCATGCTCCCCAACGACCCTCTCATCTCATCTGCCCCCCCCAATCCACACGTAGGGTGAGGCCTTCCAGGAGGGATCAACAATATCTGTCAAGCCATTTTGAGTAGGGACTGGGCCCTCCTTCCTGTCTCAAGGTTAAGGGAATATCCCTTCATGGGGAACATTATCCCAAAGTCCTTTTGTGCACCAGGGACAAAAAGTCCTTTTGTGTCACTGTCAGAGGTCCCTTAGACTGAACAGACCTTCTATCTGAGACCCATGTTCAGGGGGGTCTGAGTTGGTCCAAGCTGGTTTCCCAGCTATAAGTCTGGGGGTCCATTATCTCCCCCTTGTTCAAATCAACTGTCTCTGTGGGTTTCTGGAGCCTCGTCTTATCCACTCTTTCTGTGTCTGGATTCCAGTTCAGCTCAGTGTTTAGCTGAGTGGGTGTCTCCTTCTGTTTCCATCAGCTACTTGATGAGGGCTCTATGATGGTGGATAAATTAGTCATCAATCCCATTATCGGGGAATGGCCTTTACAGTAGCCTTTCCACTGTTGCTCAAATTGTTAGTTGAGGTCAAGATCTCCTGAGCATATTAGGAATAGGGGGTGGAGCATGTGGGATTAGGAAGATTGATTCAGGGGGAGGTTTTTTTTTTTTTTTCATTTTTACTTGGATTTCACATCATGGATCCTGATCCCACTCATCTCCCCATCGTCTAACTTCTACCCTCTGGTCATGCATCTTTGCCCCACCCTCTGGAAGCAAACAAACAAACAAAAAAGATTAAAAAAAAAAAAAACAAAAAAAAAAAAAAAAAAAAAAAAAAAAAAACAAGAGCTAACATAAAATAGAAAAGGGGAGAAGAGTTCCATTGTGAACGATGTAGTGCGGCCTTGTGAGTAACACAGTTTGTCCTTTAGTCCAGTCATCTTTACTTGTAAGTTCACTGGTACTGTGTCTAGGAGATACTGAAATTTGGGATCTGTATGCTTGTTCTTTTTCATGCTCCAACAATTCACAGATGCAGTGGATTTTAGGGTGGGCTACTTCATAGATTGTTTTTGGGCCTGGATGGTACCTGGGTTGGTCAGCTTGCCAGCTTCCCCTGGTCTTTTTTACCGAGGGTGTTCCTCTAGCACTGCCTTTGCTAGCTCACTCAAAGCAGTCTGTACCAAAGGTTGGATACAGTTCTCCTGTTCTCCATTTCTTAGATGGAGCTAACCCACACTCATACCACCAGGGCCAGCCATACTGTTTTACCCAGGCTAGCTAACCCATTGAAGTTCTGCTTCTTAAAATCCTTAGGTTAAAAATAAAGTCTGTTTTTACCTGTTTGTGACATTGTGTGTTTTAGGTCTAGTTAGACAATATTCGGGACATTCAAAGAACATACATAATTCAAACATTCTCAGGAACCAATTCTTTCTACAATTAGGTTGTGAAGAAGTACAATGGAAGTTAGCACCTTTGGCTGGGGTACCACTCACCACAAGACAGGTGTGATTAACCATTAATGGGGATGAGAGGAGAAGAGAAGAGAAGAGAAGAGAAGAGAAGAGAAGAGAAGAGAAGAGAAGAGAAGAGAAGAGAAGAGAAGAGAAGAGAAGAGAAGAGAAGAGAAGACACACAGATGCAGTAAGGGCCCCTAAACAGAACCTTTCAGGGAATTTAACAAAAACAGTAGCCAAAATACTTAAAATACTATGAGATCCATAACCACATGTTTAAATAAATCTGTTTTAAGTATTCAAACAAATTATGCCCACTGTTAACCATCACAAGAGGAAGGAAGTATATCATGTGCATGTGAATTCCTTCAACAAATAATTAGGAAACATTTACTATAGCTTCTTTAAACACTGGCAAGAGAGAAACAAATGAGTTGTTTGAGCTCAGAGATTAGTATTATCTTTTGATGGAGCTTTAAATTATTTACTAAAACTTTGCTTTGACAACAACATTGTATTTTTTAAATTTATTTTTTTTAACATATTGACTCCAGTTCCCTCTCCCTTCATCCCTCCCTCCATCCCTCTTTCCCTTTCTCTCACCCTCTCATGCCCCACCACAACCCTCCCCTTCATCCATCCCACTCCAAATGCAGAGTGATGCCCTCCAGGAGGCGTCACCTAAATCTTTCAAGTCATTTGGAGTAAGGATTAGGACTTCTCATGTCTCTAGGTTAAGGGAGTATCCCTCTATGGGGGATGTGTCCCAAAATCCCTTTGTGCACCAGGAATACATTCTGTTTCCACTGTTTGAGGTCCCTTAGACTGCTCAGGCCTTCTTGCTAAGACCCATGTTTGGAGTTTCTGAGTCATTCCCATGATGGATTCCCAGCTATCATTCTATAGGCCCATTAGCTCCTCCTTGTTCAGGTCAGCTGTCTCAACATGTTTCTGCAGCCTAGTCTTGTCCTCCCTCTCTGCATCTGGATTCCAGTTCAGCTCAGTGTTTAGTTGTGGATGTTTGCTTCTGTTTTCATCAGCTACTAGATGAGGGCTCCATGATGGTGGATAAGTTAGTAGTTGATCTCATTATCAGGGAAGGGCATTTATGGTAGCCTTTCCACTGTTGCTCAAATTGTTAGTTGGGGTCAGTTTTGTAGGTCTCTGGATATTTCTCTAGGTTCAGTTTACTCTTCAAAGCCATAATGGCTCCCTCTTTTATGTCTCTCTCTCTCTCTCTCTCTCTCTCTCTCTCTCTCTCTCTCTCTCTCTCTCTCTCTCTCTCTCTCTTCTCTTGTCTATTCCTCTCCCTACTCAATCTTCCTAGTCCCACGTGCTTTCCTCTCCTCCCCTTCTCTTTCTGCTCGTTCCATCTCCACTCACTGGAGATCTTATCTGCATCTCCTAGAATCTTCCTTATATCCTAATTTTTCTGGAAGTGTTAATTATAGGCTGGTGAACCTTTTCTCTATGTCTAAAATCCATATACGAGTGAGTATATACTATGTTCCGATTTTTGTGATTGGGTTACCTCATTCAGGATGGTTTCTTTAAGTTGCATTCACTTGCCTGTCAATTTCAAGATTTCATTGTTTTTTTTTCCCACTGAGTAGTATTCCATTATGTAAATGTCCCACATCATCTTTATCTATTCTTCAGTTAAGGGATATCTAAGTTGCGTCCAGGTTCTTGCTATTACAAATAATGCTCCTATGTACATAGTTGACCATATGCCTTTGTTGCATTGATGTGGATCATTTGGGTATATGCCTATGAAGGGGATTGCCAGGTCCTGTGATAGACTGATTCCCGTTTTTCTGAGGAACTTCCATACTGATCTCCAAAATGGCTGTACAAGTTTGAACTCCCACCAGCAGTGGAGGAGTGTTCCCCTTTCTCCACATCCTCTCCAGCATAAGCTGTCATTGGTGTTTATAATTTTAGTTATTTTGGCATGAGTAAGATGGTATCTCAAAGTTGTTTTGATTTGCATTTCCATGGTAGCTAAGGATGTTGAGCACTGTCTTATGTGTCTTTTAGCCTTTTTGATTTCCTCTATTTAGAGTTCTCTCTTCAGTTCTCTATCCCATTTTTTAATAGGGTTATTTGTTATTTTGTTGACTAGTTTCTTGAATTCTGTGTATAATTTGGAGATCAGCCCTCTGTCAGATGTAGGGCAGATGAAGATCTTTTCCTAGTCTGTGGGTTTGTCAACTGCGTCCTTTGCTTTATAGAAGGTTCTAAGTTTGAGGACATCACATTTATTAATTATTGATCTCAGTGAATGACATTGTATTTTTAAGATATTTTGAGTTGACCTTATAGTAACTGCTTTTGAAATATTGCCTTTCTGACCTCCTAAAACTGAACCTCAAACAAATGTTATAAATCATATTATATAACATTTATATGCTTTATTTCCCATGTTTGGAGTTAGGGGTTAACTATAACAAAAAAAAAGCGATGAAATTATGTGTCACCCCTCACACATTTTCAAAGAGATGTTAACAGGTAAACTTGTATTATAGGAGATTAAAAACCATGCTCATAGTAAAACACTATCTGCCCTTCAGACACACAAGCATAAATATATATTGAGAAGCACAGATGCAAATTATCTTAGTAAAACACCTTTTAACATAAAACTCTACACCAACAGTAAATAAACTATAGAAACACAGTACACAGAGCAATGTTGACTACCTAGGCTTTTACAAATTCTTACTCTTTCGTTGCACCACTCTCAATATTTTGCATGAAATTTACAATATCTTGTTAAAGTCCCCACATATTAAGGGGTAATTGCAAAGATATGAAAAAAAAACCAAATATGATGTCTTTAAAAATTAGCATATTTACACTTTTAAACATTATACTTTTAAACACTATAGCCAAAAAAGAGTGACTTTTGTCAATGTACATGATATTCTACATGTAAATAAACTGTGTGAAGTCAAATACTCTATAAAAAAATATTTTCCAATGAAAAATTTAGGCATCTTATGTATATGACACCAAATTTACATTCCTCAAGTGGCTGAAGAGTGATTGTCAACCAAAGGAATTATATTGCTTGAATTGAAAGAAGTGGTCAGAATGGTTTTGAACAAATGTTTTTGCACTATATGGAAATTCCAGTTTACTGTTTCCTTGTTTTTATTTTAAATGTCATCTAGTAATCAGAATTTACTTATTTCAATATGGTATTTTTCTCAGCTTTTCACAATATCGTAGTATTATTGACACATTTTAATCATTTGGTGGCAGAATGATGTAAGAACTCACTGCTAAATTTGTAATGTGCTGCTCGAGGACAACCAAAGCACCAACTTCCTAATAATATCAATTTTAACTTCCTGTAACAAGTTTCTGAGCCCATTTCAATAACAAGTTTTTGAGGTATTGGTTCAATTAATTCCCCAAGTTCATTACTGTGCTAGCAAAGTATGAAGTGCAAAATACTGGATTGCTAATGTGTTATAAAATTAACAAGAGAGAAAGAGGAAGTCCCAACTGGTAACAGATTGGTATATTGAGCATAAAGGAGAATTATTATCACTCTTTGAAAACTATATTTTTTTCTAGCAAAGAGCCTTTTGTCATGACATTCTGATGCTATATTTAACTACAAAGTTCTTTTGACATTCATCCAGTTCAAAAGGAACAGTCTGTGCCTGGAACATTGGAAATGAAAACATCCTACATGATATAAAATGATAATGATTGAATTCTCACAGCGTAGTCCACCTAAATATTCAGATAAAATGCAGCTGGTTGCCTTTCAAGAACATAATGTGCAGCATGTTTTTCCTACCCACATACAAGCCTTTGCTAAATTCCTGTTTCCATGTTATAGTAGAAATGACCAGGTGTATCTGGTCTATAATTTTCTTCTAATTCTTGCTGAATCTGTCCAACCTAATAGAAAAGAACAAGTAGTAATACTTATTCATGCAAACTTAAATTCCTCAAAATATAAAGGTTCTTCATGTACAATTTAAATTTGAGGTTATCTTTTCAGCTTATCTGTTATGTCAATATCGTTACTTTCTG
Source organism: Cricetiscus sungorus (assembly GCA_030556225.1). Lineage (NCBI taxonomy): Eukaryota > Metazoa > Chordata > Mammalia > Rodentia > Cricetidae > Cricetiscus > Cricetiscus sungorus. Next base: position 92,667,068 of record JANBXA010000730.1, read on the forward strand.
TGAAACCATGAGGAAAGTTGGCCTTTTTGAATTTAGTTTGGGACCTCTTTATATTCAACACAATATTCACAGACCTTCTCTGCTGTAAAATTTTAAGCCATATATTTGCATACTTGATGGTGTGCCTCTGTCTTGTTCTTCCTTGTTAAATGAGGTCCAGTGATTTTAACTGACAAAGAATGTCAGCAGTCATTTAGAAACCAGACAAATATAGAATTCCTAAGAGAACAGAAGAGCCTACTACAATCCTTATGCTTTGCAAAGCTTAACACCGTAACCATGTAACCATTTCATTTAAATGAATATCTTAGTAAGTATATATATTTGAAACTCCTTGACAATAAAATATCAAAGACATACTGCACTCAACATCACTATATTATTTTTCTATGTGTGTGGCAAATAGGATCTCAACATAAAATGTATGTTTCCTCTTAGGAATAAAAAGGAAAGTTCTTGCCCAGGCTTCCCTCTTGGTCTGTATTTCTCCATCTCATCCTTGTATCTTCATGTGGGTATTTAGTTATAATGGATATACCCAGATTTCTACTTTCCCCTAGGACATTAGAGTCTATAATGAACAGGGAGTCAAGCTAATATTGATTTCATGTTATCAACTCTTTAAAACACTGCCTCCAAGAATGGTAACCTTCTAAGCATCAGGGTGTCAGATAATCATTGTATCTATTTCACAGACACTAAATTCAATACACAAGTGAGAAAATAAGTGATGGTACACAATTGTAGACCTGCACTGGAAAATTGCTTTGATTTACAAATTCTATAGCCTATTAAAGATATCAAACCACTGAAATAAGAATAATTTGTTTTAAGAAAAAAATTACACACTCAGTATAATTGCTTAATTTCCTACATCATTGATCTCAGGTATTTACAAACAAACATATACATGAGAACTTGAGTAGTGTATACAGGGACTACATAAAGTTAGCTATATGGGAACAAAATTCAAGTTTGATAAAGTTTTATGGCAGGAATCTTTGAAAAGTATGTAGATTCTCATAATTTATTTTGAAAATATATAGGAAACTATATATAGATAATGTATATATAAATATATGTAGTAAAAATATATTGGAAGATGAAGATGATTTGAAAAAATAATTATAGCTGAGTTTACATTAGAATATGTTTCTAGTGGATAATTCTGGCTATGTGATAAGGATTAAAATACTGTTACATTATCCTTGGTCCTCATTTTCCATCTGAAATAACTAAGAATATTTTATGCTCATGGTGGATAGCATGTGTGTTCTTAAAATATCTTTCTAGATCATTGTAGTGGTCTAGATGGTTTTTAAACACTATTATAGACTATATATAATCTCTGTAGAAAATATTTTTAGAACCATTGCAGCAGTAATTTGAATCAAAGAAACACCCTCTTCCTGTACACAAAATCATATTTGGCAAGTCTGACATTTCTAGGTCTCTGCTAGCCATAACATCATGAGTGTATTATGTTTAAAATCATCATCAGATATGATTCTAGGAGAATATTTTAACTATACCAAACCTAAACACTTCTAAGAAAATATGGCTTTATGAAAATTACATAAACTTCTTAGTATTGTATATTATTCATTTGTAAAATGTTAAAACTATAAAATATTCACTGGAACAACAAGAACTTTATAGGTCAGAAAGAAGTAGCACAGGTATGACACAGAGACACAGATACACACACACATACATACACAAACACACACACACATCCCCTTCATCCCTGAGTTTTGTGGAATGTCATATAGTGGTGTCTAATGATTATTGTCAACTGATAGAATCTAGAATGACCAGGAAGATGAGCTTATAAACATGCATAGGGGGGTATTTTGATTAGGTTCATTTATGTGGATGATTTATCTTAATTTGGTGGGACTATTTCCCAAGCAAATGATACTAAATAAGTAGACAAAGCAATCTTAGAATCTTAGTCACTCTGCTCTATTGCTGTGAAGACACACCATGACCTAGGCAACTGTTGACTGAGAAAGCATACAGTTTGGGAGGTTTAGTCCATTATCATTATGGAGCAGAGTTTATTAGCACACAGACATGTTTCTGGAGAAATAGGAGAGAGTTACAACTTGATGTGCAGGCATACAGAAAGAGAGAGAGAGAGAGAAAGAAAGAAAGAAAGAAAGAAAGAAAGAAAGAAAGAAAGAAAGAGAGAGAGAGAAAGAAAGAGATAAGGGAGGGAGGGAGGGAGGGAAAGAGGGTGAGGGGAAGGAGGCAGAGAGAGAGCAAGAAGTAAGGGAGGGGGAGAGTAGGAGACTAGAAGATGAGCTTCTGGGCATACATAGGTTGTTATTTTGATTAGGGTCATAGCATATGCTTTTGCAACAACAAAGTCAGTGGCACACTTCCTTAAATGAGGCCACACCAACTCAACGAAGACCATACCCATTATTCCTCCTCAAACACTATCCCTGCTTGGTAATTAAAAACTAAGCCCATTGGCAAAATTTTTACTCAAACCTCCACACTTACTATGAAAAATCATGCATTTGTTACTCTCTGTTCATCAGCAAATATGTGATACAATCAGATCCCTCAATTTCCTGCTGCTATGATTACTCAGTATGATATAGAGTAGTTTGAAACGGTGAACTCAACTAAACCCTTTCATTCATATTATTTTTGCCACGATATTTACCACAATTGTTAAAGAAATTATAGACTGTCACTCAAAATGTAGAATCCAACTGTGTTTTGAAGATTCCTTAAGGGTTCTAATATATGCACTCAAGCTTTTCTTCCAAGTTTACAAGTCTGAAATTTGATCTTTTATTTGGATTCAAACTTATCTGTGTAAGCAATAAAGTAAGTTTTTAAAGTAAACATTTCTGACAAATTATTTGTTTACATCATAAAATGTATTTGGCTTACATTTACCTTCTATTTTACCCATTAACTCCTCTCAGATCCACCTTCACCTCCCTATCCATAACCCCAACATAATGTGTCTTCTTAAAATTAATAACTCATTGCCTCAAATTTGTATTATCTTTGTATTTCTGCAGTGGGTCATGCATGTAACATGGTTAAACTCTCATGAGATGCACTCTTAAGTTAATCTAGCCTTCTTCTGGAAGCCACCCATTAGTTAGAAGTAGGAACTCATAATGTTTTCATAGTAAAAGTCTTTCATTTACCTACTTAGATTTCTTGGTATTATTGTATATTTATCATTTTTTTCTTATTTTACATATCGATCCCAGTTTTATCTCCATACCCCCTCCAATTCCACCCACCCTCCTCTACACAGGGAGGGTGATGCCTTCCACAAGGGATCATCAAAATCTGTCAAGTCATTTGGAGTATGGTCTAGGCCCTCCACCCTGCCTCTAAGTTAAGAGAGTATCCCTCCATGTGGAATGTGATCCCAAAGTCATGCACCAGGATTACATCCTGGTTCTACTGCCAGCCGTCCCTTACACTGCTCAGGACTTCTGAGACCTATGTTCAGGGGGTCTGAGTCGATCTAAAGCTCGTTTCCCAAATTTGAGTCTGCGGGTCTATAAGCTCACCATTGTTAAGGTCAGCTACCTCTGTAGCCTGGGCTTGACCCATTTTCTTATTTCTCCTCCCTTTCTACAACTGGATTCCAGAAGTTCAGCTCAGTGTTTTGCTGTGTGTGTCTGCTTCTGTTTCTATCGGCTACTAGATGAGGACTCTATGATGACAAATAAGTTAGTTATCAATCTCATTATCAAGGAAAGGTATATAAGGTAGTCTTTCCTATGATGCTTAGATTGATAGGTGGGGTCATCCTTGTAGGTCTCTGCACATTTGTTTTTGCTCTTAACTCCTGTGTCATCTCTCCAGCCCCAAGATGATTTTTTTTTATCAGAGAGATTTTATAAACAACTATACACACATAATTAAGATCTATATATAAGAGATACATAGAGTTATAAGTTGTCTGGAATATTGCAGCAACTAAGCCAAAATAGAAAATTAAAACTAATTCAATAGAAAGAGCTTCATTAACCATCAGCTCTGGTTAGTAGTTTGGAAATACTGCAAAGACTGAAAAGAATACTTCCATCACAATCATGGTCAAAGAAATGTCCTATATTTTATCTGTAATAAATATGTTTGGCTCCTTCCAGTTTGCATGCACTTGATTATACTAGAGCAAGCACTCATTGTTACCAACAGGTTTATGACAAGGCAGCGCAGTTTGAGGAATAAGGTCCCAAAAGCTAGCAAAAGAGTCAAAGGTAATGATTAATCTCACTGTTATAAGTCTCACAATAAAATCAACTGTCACTTATTGGTAGATACCCTAGGTTAGTTTCATACAGGTTTCTTGGTTCTTGGTTTAATCTCTGGCAGTCCAAATAATCCCCAAAATGTTAATTCCGTGGGTTTTATGGTGATGTCCTTGACCTCAGATTACAGGTTAAAATAAATTTTAAGTGATAACATCAAATAAGTTTAGCTTATGGAAAGCCAGATGCAGATGAACACCAAGAAAAGTAAACAAAGAAAACAACTAATGGATTTAAAAAAGATAAAATGGTTTTTACAAAGACATGTCTTAACTATACCTTTTGATTCTCCAGTAAAAATAGTGTTTGATGATAAAATCTTGTCAACATATTACTCAAAAAGAGCCCTAAATGTAATCATAATTTAAGGATAGAAGTTGTGTGTGTTTTAATATGATGAATAATTTAAGAAGAACTACATTTTATTTCCAAATTAAAATTTGAAAAGTTATAGATGAAAATAATAGATGAAAATACAATATTAATATATTAGATATAATCAAATCATTCTATATCAATAAAAAAGCAATGCCAACAACAATTTAAATTGGTGATCAGTGTTGTCTGGTAGAAATCATTTTTTACTATATAGATTGCTATTTACTTTTTTATAACTAAATATGTTCAAGAAAGAAAATATAGATTTATAGATGGACAGTGAGAATTCTGAATAATCCAAGCTCTCATAGCATCACCAGTTTCAAAACAAGTCTGTATGAATAAGGCAGAAAACATGTATGAAATTACCAGATCCATTCCACACATGCAACTTGTTTCTATATTCATATATTTTATTATATATTCCATGTCTATGAAGACACACAAAAAAAGAAAGAAAGGAAGAAAGAAAGAAAGAAAGAAAGAAAGAAAGAAAGAAAGAAAGAAAGAAAAGAAAAAAGAAAAAAGAAACAGACAAAACCACACCCACACTCACACCAGCCTAAACAATTATCTGTTTGGGCCACATATATGTATACATATCTGCAAACCTCTAAAACAAAAGCTTCAGAAATTATGTGAGGCAGAAAAACCAATATGAAAAATTATTTTCAGACTGTTGGGTGGGGAAAATTCTCCACACCATTATCTCAACAAAGATTTCAGAAATGAAGTAATAGTTTTGCCAAAAGTCATAAAGATGGCAAACAAACAAACAAACAAAGATTACCTTGTTCAACTGGCAAGGTTTGAAAATGAGTTACATAAATAGATTATTAGGTCTATCTGAGGCATGAGTCCAAAAATTATGTATATAAAGTCATTAGTTATGAAAATACTATTGTGTATCTATGGATGTTTCATACATGAGAAACAGCACTGACAAAGGATAGGTAACTTGCAAACATTTCCAATTATGACAATAATGCAAATAGGATTTGAAACTCAGCTTTGGAGTGAAGCCTCTAAATGTCATTGTGTAGCATCTTTCTGTACAATTTATGGCATAAACAGCCTCACAAGTTATCCTCTATTGCTTTTGATTCTCCTTCTCTTCCTATCTCTATATTTTTAAAATTCTATTTTTACTACTTTAACTTTCTTCAGGGCAATGGTGTTGGAGCTCAAGAAAATATCCCTCTAAATTGTGTAAAAGCATGTCCAAGATTCCCCTCATAACTATTCAATATGTTCAAAATACCTTTGACAAAGTGATCCAATTTCACATTGCCTTTATCATATTCAACTGTCACAGGGTTCTATTGTGGCTTTATCTTTTTTTCTATTTTATTTTCTGAAAGAGTTTCTAGGATAATAGATGATCAAAGTGATACATGCGAAAGGATTAAAAACTGTCCGTAGGCAGGAGACATGGAATATATTTGTAATCACAACAATTAAGGGAGTGAGAGGCTATCTCAAATTCCATTCCCCCAATGTGTCTAGTCTTTATCTCTAAAGATGCACAAATTTCTTAGAGATGACTAAGGGAACTATAGAGTGTTCTTATAAGTTAATGTTCTTTGAAGATTATCCTTTAAACACAACATCCTTAGTATAAAACCTAAGTGATACTAAGCAATACTGTAACATACAAGTACAAGCTACCTAAGGCTGCTGAGGCACACTCATATATGGGACAAGCTTACTGATAACTGAAAAAGTAATTTTGTTGTTAATAATTTAAAATATAATTTCCCTTTTTTCTCCTTTTTAAATTTAAACTTGAAACAAGGTTGTTTTACATGTCAATCCCAGTTCCCTCACCCTCCCATCATCCTCTGTCACCCCCACCAAACCCCAGCCATCCTCTTTCTGCTCCTCAGGGAGGGTGAGGTCTTCCATGGGGAGTCTTCACAAATCTGTCATATCATTTGTGACAGGGTCTAAGATTTTATTTTCAAGTGTTTCTATTTGTCACACAGTTCTTCACCTTTTCAAAGATATTCATTCAAACTATTTCTGTACACAATAGGCATATGTTTTTTAAATGAGCAAAAGAACCTGTCATTCAGTCCACTATGTTAAAAGCACCTCTCAGTCTTTTTGATGCTACACTGCAGTGTGCCTCATAGAACAACCTTCTTTTGAACTTTCAATTACTTTGGGTAGCGATTAGAGCATTTGATGTCATATACAGACAATAAAATTCTTTTTTATCTCAGTGGTATTTCATTATACTTTGTGACTTAGAAACAAAATGAGCTCAAAGTCAAGCCAAGACACATATTCAAGATTGCTATGATAATGCTAATATGCCCTTTAAAATTGAGGCCATCTGGGAAATTGAAAGGGTGACAAGTGGAACCAACTTGCATCTAACTGGCATGACAACAGACATTGGCATGGCCTAAGTGACAGCTGTAGCATCTGGAGAGAGCGTGATAAGAAAATCCTGTTATACTATTGAGCCGGTTTTCCTTAAATTGCATCTTACATGATTTCATAGGTACTGATTTTATTTTAGAACAAAATGTGTTCCTCTTTGAAACTGAAATGCTCTTGTCCTTAAGCAAACGGTAAGAAAGTGATATTTGGTTGTATATCTAATTAGGCCTTATACCCAAGGAATTATTTTGCTATGAGAAGAGTATAACAGCTTATAACAACATATATGCTATCAGGGCAATGTGTTCAACAAAAGAGTCAGTGTCTGTGACAGTGGTTACAATACACCTGGCCTGGGTGGCAAGGGGATCACGTAAAACCAGGCTCAGTTTCATTCCCAGATGAGCATTCTCTTTAGACAAAAAGTCAATCATGTAACTATCCAGGTGTTCTAGCTTATTGAGCAAGATAAGCCAGCTAGCGATAACTTACTTTCACTGCAGCTGGAAAAGCTCCGAGGTAAGGGACTCTCTGCTATCTCAGCCCATGATTTGGGCCATTGAGCTTATGCTGAAGGAACACATTTCTTTTTCTCACAGGAGACCAACAGGCCAAACCATTTTCTCCCCTCATTATTCAGTAGATATTATAAATAACTGTCCTATGTTTCTGTGTTGAGCTCCTGAAACAAAAAGCAATATGAAACATAGACCCCTTGCTCACAGACCAACTAAAAGCCAGTTGTATAAGCAAGCAGCTATAGCTTATCACAGGATGACATAAAGGGAAATGTGCAAAGTAATAGAGTAATCATCGCATATCTTGGCTTCTCTCCTGTGTAGAAGTTGCATATTCTCTTTTCTGTCAAATTTTAATATCTAATTTCAGGAAGACTCTTCCTTAAAAGCATGCAAACAGCTCTGATCTATGAACCTTTTGGATTTTGACTGATCCTCTGGATATATTAAAATTTGGTCTGTTTCTTCTGTAATACTGCCCAACCTCAGAAATTAAGAGATGTACTATCTAAAAGAGAAAAGGAACCAACAATAGTCTTTAACTTGATATTATCTCTCTCTCTCACTCTCTCGTGTGTGTGTGTGTGTGTGTGTGTGTGTGTGTGTGTGCACGTGTGTGTGTGTGTGTGTGTGTGTGTATATGTGCTCTATGTGTGCTCTCTGTGTAGGCAAGTGTATGAATGCATTCTTATGTGTGCCATATTTGTGGGCAAGAATAAATGTGTGAATATCAGAGGGCAACTACACAACTACAGTGTAGATCCTCACCTCTATCTTGCTTGAGGTAGAATAACTTGTTTGATTCTGTGAACAGCAAACTAACTAGTCCTCACCTTTCCAGATGTTCTCCTATATCAACCCCACATGCCTCCTTAGAACCAATAGGATAAAGACATTTGGCACCACCTAATTTTTCATATGACGTCTGAGGATTCAAATTCAGGTCACCCTACATGTGCGGCAATTCTATGCTCACCAGGTCATCTTCCCAGGCCTTACATGAATTTGAAGATGATAAACCTAAACCACAGACAGTCATGTTTTTTGTTTCCACATTTGCTTTCTTGCTTTGCTGAAATGAATACAGGATTAAGGTGCTATTAAAATTATACAGAATGATAAACAATGATGAAAATAGAATAAAATTCAAAATAAATTCTTAGAGATGGCATTTCATCTCCTATGGGGAGAATTTGTCAGTCTTGAGAAGCAGATGGTCCCCACACCACATGGGAAATAATCTTTGATACAAATAATGATAACATGTATTAGAATCATGAACATAGACAGCCAGGTTAGGTATGTAAGCTGAGTGGGGTGGTACATGCCTTTAATCCCAAAGGCATTAGGAGGCAGAGGCAAAAGGATCTCTGTAAATTCGAAGCCTGGTTGGTCTACGAAAATGCACAGAGAAACACTGTCTTGAAAAAAATTATCCACAGGTCCAAGTGAAGAACTTAGAAGATGCTATTTTGAGATGTGAATGTCCATTCCCCTCACTGCTTTCCAATCCCCTCAGTCATCTTGACGAAATGTAAACCAAGGATTAAAGCCTGTGTCTGTCACACTACACCACAAAGTGGTTTAATTATGCTCATATAATCTGCTGGTAGATCTAAAACAATGGGGCAGCTTCAGAACCAACTCTGAAATCAAAATTTGCCTCCCAAAGGCTGCCTTCCACATTTCTTATCACAGGGTGCACTGCAGTTTTATTTACAAATAATGATGTGTTTTCTGGACACTTTCCTCACAGACCTAATATTTTAACCTGCTTCAGTTACTACCTACTAGGAATATGTACTTATTAGATATTCATCATGTACTGTAGAAATTTATTCATATTCATAGATCATGAATTCATGGAAATAAGACCTTTTTACTAATACTTTCTGTTCTTGCTAAATGGATTTGAAAGAGAAAGCCATATAAAAAGAAAAATAAGAGACTTTGACTCCCCAATTTTCATAAATTTTTGGCTGTAAATTTTGCTTCTGACTTTAATTAAAGTGTCTGGAAGCTCTCATATTTTGTCAGCTAACTCAGACATTTCAGCTCTCTGCCGCTGGGGGGTCATGATGCACCCTGGTGCTTACATTAAAATGCATGCTGAGAAAATGAAATTCTTGGCACCTGAAGTTCTTTCTTGCTCTCTCCATTGCATTTTTTTCTTTCTAGGTTATTTTTATTATAGCACCACCTTGTTATATCTCCAGAATATCTATATGGTAGCAACAAAGGAAGTTCTGCATGATGTTGTATGCTAGTTTTGACTGAATAAAAACATTAACTGAGTTGGGTATATTATCCAGATCCTTTACTGTGACCTAGTCTCATAAATTCTTTTGTCCTAAGCCAATTATACTCTGCCTGAGCTTATGACTAGCTTCTCCTCATGGCCAGGCTCAATGCATATTACATGACTCCAAACAATTTTAGCTGGTTGTGTCATTTTCGCTGTTTGTGTCCCCAGGCAGATTCACATATTATGTGTTCCATTCGATGAATGGACATTCAGCAACCATTACCCAGTGCTTTAGTAGAGCCTTGGGACAGGAATTATAGCCAGATATAAGTAAGGACATCCCCCACACTGCCAGCTGTTTACTCACTACATGATTACAGCACGGCATGCTCCAACCTACCATGCCAATGCCAAAAGCTTTAGGCCATGTACATGGGTAAAATTCTTCACTGCATTCATAAGGTAGGCAGGTAGGTGAATATAAAAATAGATTCACATTATATAATACATGTTTATCAACACGTTTGGATACATATATAGTGGGAAGTCTGTATACCATGCTGGACAGGTTGCATCTGCTCATGATAAACAAATTAGTCTCTTACGATACAGAACTTTAACTAAAAGAAATTAATTGGTCCACTCAAAGTATGCTACTGAATCTCAGCCTCTGCCCTTTCAATTGCAACTTAATTTTCTTCAAACCCAGTAAAAACATACAGTGTCCAGTACAACATAATAATATACTCACATATTCTACCCCCAGAAGTTAGAACGAAGTACACCTACCATGTTCTAAGGGACTACTTTACACTCTATTAGATATAAACAAGAAGAACCAATTTAATTTTAAAAAATAATTTTTTATTCTTCTCTCATACAATGCATCCTGAACACATCACTACTCTACACTCTTCCCAGTTACCAACCCACCTCTCCTTTTTCCTCACATCCACTGCTCATCTGTTTCACTTCAGAAAATAGCAGACTTAATTTCTTATATCTTATACTGCAAGAATCTGAAAAGCAGACATCTTCATAGAAATTTGGGGAATCCAGGGACTGCTGCTATTCAGGGAAAAATAGTTAACAATGATTGATTGTTTATTTCATAATTAGTGGGTTTGGATGCCCTTACCAAAGAAATAATAACTATTTTAGGCAATGGATAGACTAATTATTCTGGTTTGAGCATTACATTATATACATGTGTAACAAAATATCACATTTTATTCCCTATAATTATTTGTGATTATTAAAGCAAGTGGATAAGAAATGGGTTGAGGTTAAGAGCACTCTATGCTCAATTTTTAGAACCTCACTTATACACAAGCATTCAAACACAAAGACCTGTACATAACTACAGCTCCAAGATGCCCTGTGTCCTCTCTGGACTCCGTGATCATACAGTCACATACATGCACACATATACATATGTCCATACACTTATATACACACACAAAAAATAATATTTAGAAATGGAAAATTATTAACTCTCATCATTTTCATTACTTCATTCACTTAATCAAAACTAATCTAGTAACACATAATATTCCCAAAACAAAATAGGTTAAGTTTACAGGTGCTTATTTGGATCAACTTGGTAATATTGAGATATTAATTTCCTTTTTGAGTGAAAGTAATTACTTCATTCCTTTTAGACAAATTTATCCCATTAGTCCACAATTGGCCATGTTAAATAGTAGGAAAACAAATACAAAGCAAAAAGATCAACTGTTGATCAGTTAACCAATATGACTGGCAGTCAAAATTTCAAAAGGCACATATAATGGTACCAAACATACCAAGTTTTCATAGATTTCAATTATCACTAAAATCATTTGGAGCACATTTCAAAAGAAATTACATGTCACTCATCAAAATCAAAACACTTGGCTGTCACCAAAAATTCACAAGAAAAAGTGAGGCTGCCAAAATCTTCCAGTAATTCCATCTACTTCAAATGAATATAGAAGTAGATTAGCATAGATTTTGCTTCATAGATTAGCAACAGAAATACAGGTAGAAAGTATGATCATGAAGTTAGACTCTTCTATTGGCTTAATTGTTCTCATTAGGACTTCCTAGATGTGATCACATATTTTAGTTAACACTGGGAACGGTTTAGTTCAAATTAACATTTATGATACAAGACAATAATTATGCTACTTTCCTTTAATAATAGCCTACAATACCAGGTCTGTTCAATTGTCTGTATGGAAAATAATATTTGCTTGCCATATCTTTATAAATGTTATGAAAGAAAAAATATTTACCAAAGTTAGCAATGAGATAATAATACAGAAGTTGAAGTAACTTTACCTATAGATTTTTAGTTTTTATAAAGTCAAATTAATCATATGATTATGGAATGGGTTTACTAATGCTGTTAATATAAGCACTTGGAAGGCAGAATCAGGTGACTCCTTGCAATTACAAAGCCAGTCTGGTCTGCATAGTGACTTCTAAGGTAGTCAGGTAGTTAGCTCAAAAGAAAATCAATAATACAGTCTTCAGCATCAGGCTTTTTAACAGATTTCTGATAAATTTGATTTACATTTTTTGCAACCAATTTTTTTAGTTTTTGCAGTGCATATCACAGTAAAGAAAAAAGAGAGAAAAGTAACTCTAGTTTGTCTATTGTCATAAAACAACAACATTAGATTGTGGGAAAGAGCACAATGAGAAGTTTTTATATTCCATAGATGGGAAATTGTAAAGTAAGGATTTTAGAGGAGTAAAATGATTGAGATTGAATTCAGACGGACTGCACCCTCCCTAGGCAAGAATTAAAGAACTTCAGAAAAGGGGGAAATTTCATCTTACTTCAGATAGGAATAAGAGAGGAGAGAGAAATGTTCTTCAAATTAGTGCTTTTAGTTTCTTGTTTAAAACTTAAGTGATTAAAACAGTAGAACCTTACATTTTGTGCTTACAAAAGGAATCATAAATAAATGAAATTAAAAATAGCTTCAAATCTAGATTGTTTGATACCAGTTACTGTAGTACATCAACTGTGAGGAACTCAATCATCTACTTTACTATCTCCTCTCGGTTATGATCTCCAAAAGCAGCATTCTCAAACTAACTTCTTCAAAAAATTACATATCATTATAATTTCTACTCCATTCCTTTTGTTTTCTTCATATACTACCTGTAAGAAATAGATGAATTTCCAATAAAAGGGCTCTGCATCATTCTTCCACTATAAACAAAACTGGAACATAAACATACTGGATATATTTGTTAAAAATCAGGAGAGTAGTTTAGAGATGGATCAAATATTTTATATGATTCTATGACTATTTATAGATCACAATTAATTACCCATCCATTGAACAATGGGGAACTTATTATAAAAAAATAAAACATTTTTATTATGTTTTAGTTTACATGGTGAAACTTTATTTTGAGAAATAAATTTATAATTCTATTTTCCCTAAACAGTATTTTCTAAAATTCTTTCAATTTTAGAAGATTAGGGTCTTTAGTGGTTTATTTTCAAATGGACAATTGAATGTGATTCTGCTTCTTCTATGATACTGGCAATAAATAGTTTTAACAGGAGACATTCAGTTAATTTTATTATTTTTGTTGTAACATCAGAAATCTGATATACTATTTGATTAATAATAGTTTTAGCCACAAAAGAAGCCAAATTTTAAGTATTAAATATGAGTAAGTTTGAAATGCCATTTGCTATCAATTATTTTTTAAAAATTAAAGGTGAATCTTAAATGTAGTTTACACACTATACTCTTTAATAGAATCAAATTATAAGAGGTAATGCCATGATTTTCCTTTACTGACCTAAGAAAACATACGTGCCTTCTTGCATTATAACTCCACGACAACATATTTTTCTGAAATGTAAACTTTTAACCTTATTATATGTCCTCATAAGATTTATTGTTAATATCTGTAAACTATTGAGAAATATTTACTTCCATATATAATAAAATGGTTAGTGAAATAACTATTTAATTTTTGTCTTTATTTAAATTATATATATGGAATATTTTATCAGTAGTCTTTTGACTGTAGCCAAATTTATATTTGAAAATATAAAGCAGTAAAGTGCACCTTTAAAAAATTATAAATGGATGTCATACTTTTGTTGCAGTAAAACTGAACTTAGAACAATTATCTGTGATCTGATATTAATTATTGTACATTTTAATTGAAATATAATTGTATTATTGCCCCCTTTCTCTTTCTTCCTCTAAGATCCTCCCAATTCCATTCTGTTCAACCCTTTTTTCTCTCTCCCCACTCACACATCAATAAACTATTTTTCTCTATTTTTGTCCTTGTATTGAAAATATTTTTCACAAATAATATATCGTGAGTATGGTTTCTCTTCCCTCTAGTCCTTCGAATTTCTCCACTCCTATCCTTCCATCCAGACACATTCTCTTTCTGCCTTTCACTAGAATAGGGATAATAATATAATATATAATATAGTAGTATTAATAAAATATAATAAGATAAAATAAAAAATAACGTATCAGAGATGCACAAAGCAAACAAAATAAAGAAGCCCTCAAGAGAAGGAATAAGAAACACTGACCTACTTGTTCACACACTTAGGAATCCTATAAAAACACTCTGCTGGAAGACGTAATAGATATGCAGAGGACCTGGTTCATACCTTTGGAGGCCCTGTGCCTTCTCTCTCAATCTCTGTGGGTTTATGTGAGCTTTGTCATGTTTGAAGGACCTTTTATGCTCAGCGTCTTGCATCCCTTCTAACTTTTACACTATTTCTGTCCTCTCTTCTGTGAGGTTTCTGGAAAATTGTTATTTGAAAACAATAAGAAATAGGAAAGAATATTCTCAAGCCAAGATTCATTTGAAAATTAGAAGCAAACATTGCAAGCATTACAAAAGAGATCACATCTACAAAACAATGTCCACAATGAAATTGCTGTGAGATTGTGTCTCCTAGTAATAGCAGAACCTAAATGCCATAAAGTCTCATCAATGTGCTTGCCTAAACATGAGTTGAACAAGGACAATAGCAGTAGCTATAGTAAAATGGATAGGGGAAAGACCATAGGGCTTCAGCCCTATACAAAGAACTACAGGAAACTAAAGAATGGTCAGAGTTTGAGGGTTTATTCCAGAAAAGAGCACACCAATTAGTTACCAATACCAAATGTTCAGTTTTTAATGCATACGCTAGAAACATAATATGACCTAAGAAGATTATTTTAATATACATAAGAATGTGTATCTATAAGCATATTCATGTGTGAATGCAAAAACAATTCAGAACAGAGGACATAGATTAGAAAGAGAACACCAAGGCTTATTTAAGGGAGTTTGGAGCAAGAAAATGAAAAGATGGAAGGAGGGAATGATGTAATTATGTCAAAAATCTCAAAACAGAAAAGATAATAAAAATTCACCTCTGGACACCTATAGTTGCCTCTCAGAGCCTTCCTCATGTTCCCTCTATCTTTAAAACACCTTCTTTTAATACTGTTACAATTTTAGTTGTTTTTCGGGTATTTTTGAATATTATCTTATGCATTGTTTAAAAATATCCCTTTTGTTTGCAATTCCCTTCATGGGCTATGAAGAAAACCCTGACTGTCCTTTAAGACTGAGCTTTATCGGTATAACGAAAGTCTGTCAATCACACTGCACAAGGAATAATCCTCATCATTTAAATGTCTCCAATGACATCTTCTGCAACCGCACTGGCTCATACAATGTAGTGACTCTTTTTTCAACTGATAAAAATATTCCATGAGAAAATAACATTTTATGTATAGTTGCTTATTTTAGTAAAAATGAGGTTGGTTAAAGAAAAAAGAATTTTTGAAATCATGTTACCAATTCATTCCTATTTTATATGGTGCTTCTCTGGTTTTAGAGACCCTGCAATCAAAATGATCAGCAGACCAATATATTAGGTTGTTAAACATGTAAATACATGGTGTTTAAAAATTATTCTGAAAATTTCAAATAGTATAATATATTCTGCATAATTAATAGTATTTAAATGTGATTTGCTACGCTACATTTAAATCAAAGAGACCTGAATGTGTGCATTCTAGAAGGTAACCCATTACTTCATCATAAACCAGAAAACTCTGGTAAATAACTAAGCTGATTTAAAAATGCTTAAAAACTGATAGATTTCATTTCAAATTTTGCATTTATACTAGACATCACTCCTCTTGTATATCATTAAGGATAACAATTATTATTTAATATTCCTGGTACCCTCCTTCTGATAGTAAATTGGTTAATTAAATAATGCTGGAATGAATCATTTTATAAGGTTTTTGAACCATAGTTCCCAAGTTGAAAATAAACAATACTTCTGTTAATGAACAAATCCAAGTACCACTATTCAATAAATGCAAGTCTCCATGCAATGACATTTCAGTTGATCTTTGGGATTTCAGTTCTACACTTGCACATTATAATAATTAAAATAATGATCAGACACTATATTTCAAGCACTAATTTTGATGTGAATGCATCTCTCAATCCTTCCCTTCTGGCTTAGTGGGATGCACCAGTAAACTCATGCCAGCTAACAAGGGAAAGATGCAGTCTGCCTTTGAGGATGCTGGATTTTCACTGCACAATGGTTTATATCAGCTTTCACAGCTGCTGGATAATGTAAGCTCCTTAGAGGCTCCAAAGAGAGTTTTAGACACCTGTCAAAGCAAGGTGCTTTGGGGCAGCTATTGCCCTTGAAATAATAAAGCTGGCATGAAACCAATCCCTTCTCCATAGCCTTAAAGACTATTACAAAACTAAATAGAAAGATAGATAGGAAGATAGATAGATGATGATAGATGATAGATAGATATAGATGTTAGATAG
Organism: Cricetiscus sungorus; assembly: GCA_030556225.1. NCBI lineage: Eukaryota > Metazoa > Chordata > Mammalia > Rodentia > Cricetidae > Cricetiscus > Cricetiscus sungorus. Next base: position 92,683,741 of record JANBXA010000730.1, read on the forward strand.
ATATAGATGATAGATAGATATAGATGATAGATAATAAATTAAATAATAAAACCCTCTTATATGATCACAGTTAAATTATACAACTATTAATCCATAGACAGATACCATTATAGACATGAAAAATGCAGAAATGTGTGCACTTAAAAAACTAAAGCAAGGCTAGATCAGAGCAGAGAAGGGAAGCTAGCTTACTCAGCCTGTTCTGAAATGGTACTTACCTGTTAATCATTAAAGAAACACCAAATTTATGAAACCTTGAAGTAAAATAGAAGAGTGAGACTTTGGCTTCAGGTTTCATTCGATTCACCTTTCTGAAAAGAAAATAATGATTCACTAAGTACGACTGCAGGTGGCTTGCACTACCCCAGGGTATCAATGATGCTTTGTAAAATCACACTGTATCATCAAAATGCATGCACACAGGGTAGAAAAGCACATGAAATTGTAAGGTAATCGTCAAACATTGAAAAAATACATCCTCAGGCATCCCATTTGTAATTCCCTTGAACCTATGTTCACATGCTTTTCCTTTCTGTACAATTCCTCAAGTTAGGGCAAATTGCCTTGTACTGTTACTACAAGACCCCAAGGGCCTGATGGTTCATATGGGTAATTTATGGCCAGCTGAAGGAAAATGCTTTTTAGAAGCAATCATCCTGGATTGTACCTATGTTGTCCATGACAGTGACTTCTTGAATCCCTTCCTGAAACAGGTATGGTAATCTGGCATTTTTTAGTTTCCCTTGTTTATGCTTACAATCAACAGTTTACAATTAATTATCTTAAATGTCCCCATATATTCCTAGCATTAACTGTTTGGTACGTTGAGATATATATTTTCAGTAGAATTAAAAATATTTAGGTAATATGGTCAAAGATTAAGATATTACGGGGTTAACTGTGAATCAAGTTTACATAGTAAAAACCTACATACCTTTTATACATCATTCCCTGATAACTTCCGATTAGGGATATTTTCACTAATGTGTAACCTTATAATTGAGAATCAACAGAGAAGCTATGGAACACAATTGGATAGCATGCATCTTCTCACATGGTACTCTCAGAGAAGCTCTCTACCACAATGTCAAAATAGCTGAGAAAACCAATTCAAAAAGAGGGAAAGATCATCTGGTGACCCACCATTTTAAGTGTTTCAATTCTTATTGATTTATCCCATCACCTTGAGCCTGAGATAAGTCTGTAAGTCATGGTGGAAAACATGCAACAGAACAAAGCTGATGGTATCATGAGAAAAGACAAGGAATGAAGAGAAATGGATTGTAACCATGTAACTAGGCAGTCATCTAGTGACCTACTTCTGCTAAGCTATCTCTCCTTCTCAGTGTCTCTATCCCCAGTTTTCTGCTCCTGTTCCCAACAGGAAAGATAGAGATAACCTTCAATACATGACTATGCCAGAGATATTAATTTGAATGGCTTCATACAACTTGAAAGTAATTTATGTGTGAAATTTGCAAAGGACCACATCTAAATCATAAATTTTATTTTGATGGTTTGCAAGATAAAATCAAAATGTAAGTTATAGAATTTATTAAAAATTATCACCTATCCTACATTTTGTAGTAAAATATGACACACTTCATTCTAGGAAAGATTAAATAAAATTGAAGATTAATACAAAGCGCCATCTTCAAGCAATGCTAGATAATTAAAATATTATAATTTATAATAGACATAGAAGGGAAATCATCAAATAGTCTTCTTTGGTGATTAAATTGAGCAAAGTAATTTATAAATTAAAAAGAAAGAAAAATCGCTGAACTGTTGATGTCTATCAAATTTCAGATGTATCTATTTTTACCCACAAAGTTTTTGAAATGTTTTTTGATTTATTACCTAAGCCACAGTTCAGATCTGTACCAATTGAAGTGTGGCAAAGTCACAGAATGTAAAAAATTATAATACATACAAACACGTGATTTTTATGAGTATCACACAGTTTTTATGAGTATACTAATATGTCCAACATTATCTGACTGAATCTTAATTTTGGTATTCTTTAAGTAATTTTTAATAGTCTTTCAAAGCTTTCTATTTTCCATCTTAAAGTTTCATCTACATAGATTCAACCTTTAATGTGGTCCATTCTACCACAAGCCTCTATGTCAATGATCCAAAACATAGTTGCAAGAGTAAGTTCTGCTCTTACAAACACAGAAAATAATGTCTTCTCCATCATGAACAGACTGTGTTTAAATCACAACACTATCAATCAAATTCTGATAACATTAATATATTATCTTTAAGTTTGTTATGTCTATGTCCCTCTGGTATTATAAACATTTCTGCAATATTTACAGGATGTTTGATTCTATAGGATATCAAGGATGGTTTAGAATACACTCCAAACATTTTTGAACAATTTACCCTCAATTCTGCTAATATGAGTTCTTCTGTCCTGACATCTAGATTCAAGTAGTTTTCTTCATACAAACATTGATTTAATTTTTCCTCAGATTGTTTTGTATTTCATTGTGATAATTCCTACTATGGCCTACATAAGTGTAGTGTTTTCCTCATATATTTATAGGAAAGAAAACTAAAACTCTCAAGCAATGAATCTCATTGGTTGAAAGGAATTATAAATTCAAATTAGTTGATAGAATACAATCTCCCTTCTAAGAACGGGACCTTACCTTTATGTATTCATTTGAGCAAAACATAGCATCAACCTAATCAGAAAAAAATCATATTCAACAGAAAAATATTCTATAAAATGCCTGAACAATACATTTCTAAATTGACAATGTAAGAGATAGGAACAACCTGAGAAACTCAGAGATTGAAAAGCAGCATAGAACATTACTGAATGGGCCTTGTTGATCCCAATTCAGGAAAAGAAACAGGGCTCTAGTAAAAAAAAATAATGAAGTTTAAAAAATTTTGCACTTCAGTTAACAATAATGCCAAGGTTAGTTTCTTGCCTTGTAAAATTATTCTATATCTAAGATTTTAACATAAGGAGAGTTTAAAGAATGTATTAAAAAATAAATTAATAAATTAATTATTAATTATTCTTTAAGATTCCTTTGAAAGACTAAAATTACCTGCAAGTATTCACTATTTAGACACTACAGCTGTTATTGTTTGCTATGTAGCACTTTTATATTATAGAAATGATTTTATTTCACATAATAAACCTTTGAAAAATTTTTGATTTACTTTTTCTGTTTTCTCTACTTTTGAAACTTCTTGGTTGTCAGTTTTCTATGCAGTGAATTAGTAATGAGATAAAAGGAAGAAATTATTTATGAATAAGTATTATGAAAGGCTAAAAGATAAAATAATCAAATAAACAAACCTGAACAACCCACACTTTACCTTCTATTTCTTCAAAAACAAAGCATCATTACTACAGAGACTGCTTAAAAAAATTCTATTATCAAACAAAGAGGCCATAGTTATAGTTTATATACTCTTGAAAATTTTTTAATGCCCAGGGTGGTCTCAAAGCTGTAGCAATCAATCTTCCAATCTTCATCTCCTAAATGTTCAGAGTACACAAATGTGTGACCATACCTACCTTGAACAAAGTAGATTTTTTTTTTACTGTGTTTTTACAAAAATGTCACACTAGTATGAATTCATGAAAAAAATGTCTCCACTAATGCAAGACATTGTTGTCAAACCACTTCTTCAAAGACCAGCTTATGAATACTGGATCCTAGTAAACCAGGCTTACATAACATAGCATTGGGGAATACTTTGTATTTATGTTTTAACATTGGCTCAAAACATGCTTTTCTATTTCCTTTATGTAGCTTTTGATTTTTAAAATATATAATAAAGAAACAATGTGTTTCTACACACTAGGAATAAAAGTAACATGAGAAAAGATTTTTTATTATTGTCTAGGTGGTTTAATGAAACAGCATTCCCTCTTAAATATATACATATATATTTTATAAACATACATTTATATGTATTTAGTGCATATTTATTAGTATTTATATAATAATTAAAATAATTTCATTCATACTATTTTATTTGATATTAATGATAAACATACAAAGAGGGATCTATTTACCAAACAATACTTCCCTTGGCCTCTCCCACTCCACCAAATACAGTTTATGCCATTGAATTATTAAGACTGAAGTTTGATGGGAGATGTTATTCTGTAAATATGTCTCTCAAACTGGTTAATTAATAAAGCACTGTGGCCAATAGAAAACAAGATAGGCGTGGCTAGGAGACCAGGAGGAGGAAAGAGGAAGTAGTAGGGAGGAGTCAAGATGTAGAGCATAGAGGAAGGAAGACGCTGGCCGCTGCTCCCCATAAGATGAGCCACGTGGAAATACTTAGATAAGTAGAAATGGGTTAATCATTAAGACAGAGCTAGCCCATAAACAATAATGGTAACTAGCCAACAGGATTGTATCAACTGAGTGTTATTTGGGGCTAGAGCGGCTGTGGGCCCAGACTGGCAGCAGGCGGGATGGCGCTGGCGGGTAGGAAAAACCTGCCGTAGCAGAAGTTGTTGATGAACACACAACTATTATAAGAGGAGTTAACAATAATGTTTATCTCCTCAGGACTGTGAATTTCCATCTCCACATTCTGCTACTGTGGAGATGAAGAGAAAGCATTGGTTTGTTAGTCTTTATATAAATGAATAATTAATTTTTTCTGCCACTGATTAAAAACTAACCAATGAAACTAATCTATGAACTAAAATTATCATTGGATACATTTAGTTTTTATCGAAATCCTAAGGTATTTCATTCTTGAATTAAAAGAAAAGCTCTTTGCTCACTTGTTTCTAAAGATAGAAACTATCTTGCATTTAAATTATAAAAATTGTATTAAAATTTTCATTTCCCCACTCACATGCCTGTAAATCATTTAAAATAATGTTTAAATTCAGAAACATGTCATTGAGATTATTCATTTTATTTGAGGCATTTTATTGATTCTTAGATTTTATAAAATTGTGAAAGGCTAATTTCAGAAGATAATTCTTAGGGGACTTCTACATTTCTCGCTTCAGGCTGAGCTCACATTTCTTTTGGTATATCATAACTCTGTGCTTCAACATGTAACTCGTTCACAGGACTTACACAGTATTCTTCCTCACAAAAGAAATAGGTTATTCTGTTTCTTTTATTGTTGCTGTTTTTCTACTGGTTAAATTAAGTTAGCTGGTAGAATGGACAATTAGAAGATATTCAACCCATTTTTTTATTTTAATTTCCCTTTAAGTGTTGCCGGGAGTTCTGCAAACATTTCCTTTAAATGGCCACTTAAATACTTTAGATTTTGAGGTTATAAAGAGGGAAAACAGGATATTTAATAAGACCTGATGAAGTTATCCAAAGGTGACCATTTAAGAGATGGAGGGGTGATTTAGTTCTTAAGAGTTCTTGCTACTAGTGCACTGTGCAAAAGTGTGCTCATGTTTCTACAGGTGCACTGATAGGTGTGTCATATTTTGTGTGAGACAGAGGACAACCGTAGTATTTCCTACAGAAATACTGTCCATTGACTTTGACATAGCTGTCTCCCACTGTCCTGAAGTTCATCAATTAGTGAGTCTTGGGGGTCCTTCTGTCATTGCCTCTCCAGCCCTGAGATTAAAACGAGCCCCCATCCCTAAGCCAGAAGATATGTCCACTTGGTAAACTTGTAAATGGAAAATTGGTTTTCTCCAATAAAGTTTCAATGGAAATACAAACCACCCTTTAAAAAAAAAAAAAAAAGAGAGTACTTGCTACTATTACAGAGGATCTGAAGCTAGATTTGGTAGCATGCACCCATATTAGACTGCTCATCTCCCTATAACTCAGTTCTCTGGAAACAGACTGCCATCTGCTGTCCATGATCACTTGCACATATGTGTACAAGCACATACACACTGGCATAAATAAAAAAACAAAAATCCCTGAATAACCATTTACAAGTAAAGTTCTTATTTTTCATATTAAAACAGAAATCTAGAATAAACTTAACTTGACCCTTGGCCCTTTAATACTAGCTTTACTTAAGGCAACTGATTAAGTCTCTAGTCATCGCTTTTGAAACACAAGTAAACACAAGTAATTTAAACCTAGAAAGATATATTGAGTTTCAAGCTGAAGATTAGAAAAACAAAGCAGCCAAGCACTAGCTCTTACCTCTACTTCAGACTGAAATGTGTGATACTGGCTCCACGAATCCTCAGAGTGCAATACAGACTGCCTTGCTCTCCACCAAGACTCAGATTGCAATCCCCTGAGTTCTTATCTTCTCCTGATTTATATTCCTTGCTCAAACCACCCATACCACTCATGTCTCTACGTCCCTACTGCTGGGATTAAAGGTGTGTGACCCCAAGTGCTGGGATCACCTTATTGTGAGCTGTTTCTCTTTTAGACTGAATTAATTTCTTGTAACATAGTGTTTCCTTGAATAACAGAAATGCCTCTACCTTTGTCATCAGAGTCCTGGGATTAGAAAAGTGTACCACTACTGCCTGGCTCTATGACTGTGGCAAGTTTTGCATTTTGATTCAAAGTGGCTTTACTAGATCATAACAATGTATCTTGACACACTTTACTAATGTAAGAAATAAATGAAATGGCAATTGCTGTTCTCTCATATTGGTGACCAAATACCTGACAAGAATTAACTTAAAAAGAGGTTGGGTTTTCTTGGCTCAGGTTTTAGGGCATCCAGCTCATTGTGCAGGTAAGGCATGATAGAGTATAGAATTCTAAGCACTAAGACTCTTTGTTGCTAAATGAACCAAGAATAGAGGGTCTGCAGGGGGCCAGGGCTATAACCTTCAACTGCCACAATAAAGATCCACTTCCTCCAGCTATGCCCATTCTTTAAATATCCCACAACCTCACAAAATAGAAGGTAAGGAGGTAGACTTTTAAAAGAGCAGGGAAAGGGTACTTAGGATTGAATCTGAATGATACAGGTTATTTGAAAGGCTAACTCTCAATAAAGTTTCCCAAATTCTCCTTGTTACAAAAATCCGCATTTGCTTTCAGCTCTTGTTTTGATGATAATTTTCATCCATAGGAATACATCAAAAATCGTCACAGGGGTCTCCTCTTCTACATCCCAATCCTGAAATGTAAGTGTTGTATTCATTGACCTTATTTACATATTTTTAAACATTATATATCTCAACTTCTTTTAGTTTCAGTCACCATCTTTATGTTCCCTGGGTTTGAGTTTAAGCCCCAGGGCTCTGCTTTATTAGATCAACATGGTGCCTCACCAAGTTCTCACTGAGACATGAAGTTCTGTTTTTATTCAGGACTTTTAAAACGGAGTACTATCTCCTCTGTTATCAAGAGTTCTTTCGCAAGTTGGAATATTCACTTCTTTGAAACCTGCCTCCATCATTAGGATCCCTGACTTCAAATATCCAGATGATTGTTACATTTGAGATTTCTCTTACTAAATTTCATTTCCTGGGCTGAAGAGATGACTAAAGATAGATCAGCATTTGTTGTTGTAAAGAACTTAGGTAACTCCCACCACCCACATGACAGGACACAACCATCTGTAACTCCAGTTCCAGATATGATGCCCTCTTTTGGCCTCCAAGGCACCAGGCACATACATGGTGCACAGACAAACATGTAGTAAAAACATATACAATAGAGAAATATCTAAATTTAAAAATAAATCTACCTCTTCTATAGTAAAGTATCAGAATAAGAAAACATGTTTCATGGGAGCTTATTTTAACTTGTAAATTTATACTCTCATTACTTCCCTGAAATATTAGCTCATTAAACAACACAGGAGATCTTTTCTTTAGACTCCTCATGTACAATAATGGAGAATGAAGCACTGATTCAATTTTGCACAGTATATGTGCAAATTACTAAAGAGAAAAAATAAAACAGAATTACCTTATTTATTTCATAATCACAACAAATTGCTATATATATATAAACAATTGCTACTCTTCACTATTTAAGAAGGAAAGACTTTTGCTTTCCTTTGCACACATTTATTTTTTGTTTGTTTTTCAATAGTTTTAAGGAAGAAGAAAAGAGTCCTTTCCCTATTTTAGTCCAAAAAATCCTAAAAAGAATTCTTGTTATTGGGACAGGCGAAGTGAGGTGTGGACTCCTTTATCAACTACCCGCTATCTCTCCCAGCTAGAATTAGAGGTCTAGTCCAAACAACCTGCAAGATAAAGACACACAACCTCCAAATACAAGATCCGATTTTTCAGAAATTCTACATGGGCAGTAACAGAACAGAGATCTGAACTGGAAATTCATGAAGAAACATATACCACTTGGGTTTTCCTTGTCTCAGTTGTGTTCCAATTCTTTTTTTTTCTATTTGTAAGATCATAATATAATTCACATACTTTCTTCTTCCTCCCATATCTACCATTAAAGCCCACCCAAATACCCCTTATTGGCCTCTTTTGAATTCTTGGTCTCTTATTTTCATATATATATATATATATCTATATATATATATATTATATATATATACATAATATATATATAATATATATATATATAGATATATATGTGAGTGTGTGTGTGTGTGTGTGTGTGTGTGTGTGTTACTAAATACAACTTCCTCGGTACTTGTAATTTTAGTGATATGTATGTTTTCAGTTATACTCGGTATTTAATATCAAATTGGTGAGCTCTTCCCTGAGAAAGACCATTTTTCCCAATCTCATCATTAATTAGTTGCCTGTAGTTCTTTGTGTACAGTCAGGTCTCAGGGGCTTTCTTCCCTTCATTATGACATGTCTCCTGTTCATTTCATGTTTACATCATGTTTACATAGTCATATTGGTGAGATGTCATGGGTATAGCTTCTGCTATTTTGATGAGACAGAAAAATCAAAACAAATTCCCAATCTGATCCTTTGGTTTGTACAATTCTTTTTTCCCTTCTTTTTCAGAGCTTTTAAAGAGGAGAAATGTTTTCCAGATGTATTCACTGGTATAGGGCTTTACAATTCTCCCATTTAGATTGGTTGTAGTTTACTATAATGGTCTCCATCTGCTACAAAGAGAAGTCTCGTCTCATTGATGAGAGGTGAGGACCACGTTTAAGTAGGGGAAATTGAACAAAATCTTGGAGTGCTTTTACTCCTAAAATTTTCTCTTCAAATTTCTGTTCTATAAAATTCTAGACTCCTTCAATGCAGGTTAAAGTTAGCCTACTGATGTTTAATTCTCTATATTATCTTTTAGAAAGTACCATTTGCAATTACATGACATTTGAGTATTTGTAACTTCCTTTTATAGGGAAAGAGAGTATGCTGCAGTATAGCCAAATCTTATTTTAAAAAAAGTGGGGGATCATTATGCTATCACTCTTGTTATACTGAAGTTCAAATGTCCACAGAAGTGTTTGTATTGATGCTTAGTTGCTTGACATTGAGTTTTGCTTCTCATTAACCTATTGTCTCTCAACTTTGAACAAGCTGTCTAACACTGTACTTTGTGATACTGGGTCTGGCCCTCTGCCAACTCTATTTCTATTTGAACTGGTAGCTGTCTCTTAGGTTCTGACAGGGAAAGACACTAGAGGGAGATATGAAGTTCAGTAACTAGATATAATAACAACCCTCAATTCACTACAATGTCCTAAGAACCAGTGTCATTTCACACACTCACATAGAAGTAACAGCAGCAGTAGCAACAACAGCCAACAACTATCCTCCAAGAAATCGGTTTCAGCCACATTCGACTCTTCCCTTAGGATTCCAGGTTACTATAAATGCAGACTGTTTCCGAGAAATAGTAGCTATGCACTGGTTTTATTACACTTTTACTCTTTCATCCCTGCATACATCTACATTCCTAAGGAAGGCATGTTATTGTTGAAACTCATAACATTTTTTCTAATTTCCTATTACAACTCTGGAAGACAGAAAAGAAAAACTTTGTTAATGATTATAAGTTCAAAAATTTCTCATTGGAGTAAACTTTTCAAAGTAGGTAAAATTTGGATTTAAATATCCAATTGTTTCTATATAGAGAGGCTACATGCTGAAAGTCTATTGATGGCTCAATTGTGCTAAAGATTTGTACATGCTTGGTACATGAAGCTTGGTCCAAGAAATTGGAGTAATAGAGTCTGTTTTGTACTTTACATGTGCAGAAACTACGCATTAAGGAATTAAATAGCTTCCAAATACGAAAGCACATGGCAAAATGAGGTTGGAAGTACAGTTCCAAAGTTCTATTCTAATCTGTCTCCCAAGAAAGAGGCTATTAGAAGAAAAAGAGAGAGTATTGGATGTTCCTAGAAGATCTTGTCACACAAGTTAAAAGTGTTGTCAGAATAAAGTGTCTTTTAGTGATATTAATTAATTAATTTTATATACATATATATATATATATATATATATAGAGAGAGAGAGAGAGAGAGAGGAGAGAGAGAGAGGAATTTTTTTGTTTAGTTACTTGATTCCCTATAGGATTTACCAACACATCTTTTCTTTTATACATCTTTATCATTTTGACTATATTTGACCATTTTTTTGTCTTTTTCATTGTTTTTTATCCTTATTTTACATATCAATCCCAGTTCCCTCTCCCTTCCTCCTTTCCTCCCTCCCTCTCTCCCTCCCTTCCTCCCATGCCACGACCACCCGACTACCGGACCACCCCACCACCCGACCATCCGACAACCCGACCACCCTCTCATTCTATTTCCCCACACACACACACAACACAGGGAGGGTGATGCCTTCCCGGAAAAATCCACAAAATCTATCAAGTCAATTGGAGTAGGGACTAGGCCCTCCTTCCTGCCTCTAGGCTAAGGGAGTATCTCTCCCAAAATCCTTTTTTTGCGCCAGGGATACATCCTGGTTCCACTGTCAGAGGTCTCTTAGACTTCCCAGGCCTTCTGAGACTCATGTTCAGGGGATCTGAGCCGGTTCAATGCTGGTTTTCCAGCTATCAGTCTGGGGGTCCCCCTTGCTCAGGTCATCTGTCTTTGTGGGTTTCTGTAGCCTGGTCTTGTCCCCATTTTCTTATCATTCCTCCTCTGCATCTGGATTCCAGGTCGGCTTAGTGTTTAGCTGTTGGTGTCTCCTGATTCCATCAGCTACTAGATGAGGGCTCTATGATTTGACATCTTTCTAAAACATAATGTATTGCTAACTCTCCTGAAGCACTCTTAATAGATGGCTAATACAAAATCCTAAATCTAAAAAAAAAAAAAGAAAAGAAAAGAAAAAAAAATTCACTCACCCTTGACATCAATTCAAATTTTTTCTCTTTGATGAATATATTTAAGAACTTTCAAAGCAAGACTATTTGTAATGTAGTATCCACTAGAACTTTATCAAAGTCCTTTGCAAATAGTTATTTCTTGAATATCTTCTATATCCCAGATGTTAGCCAGTTTTATCATAATCATTTTCCAAATCCACCTAAAATGGAAGCTTGATTTGTAAGCTAATAAAGAACTTTTTCTCCAGTGATAAATATTTGTGATGAAATTAAGAGTAATTGTTAATTAATGAAATTCACAAATATTAATCAGCTATTAGACTACAAAAAATACAAAAATTCTACTGCTGATTAAATATAAAGTCAAATACACAGGGGAATAATCACAGAAGTACTGAAAATAATTACTTTGTAATTTTATTATTTTAAAATATACTTATTAAATCATTAATGATTTCTAGTAGATTAACTACCTTGGTATTCAACCATATAGTTTAATTATCTGTGTCTTTAAGTGTTGACAGTTGCATATTTCCTTCATATGAAAATAAAAATGTGGCTGTATATCAGTAATGTACCGCTCCTTCTGAACAAGTAGTGTGAGTCAATTAGAGAAGGAGATGAGCACGGTGCACTGAGAAGCACCTGAATCATGACTGAGAAGTGATTTTATGTGAAAAGCTCTTGGATGAAGTTCTGCAAATTCAGAGGAAAGTGGACTAGCATGCACTTTTTGTGGCTGTGAAAGGACACTCTGACCAAAGAATCTTAGTGGAGAAGGATTTATTTGTCCTACTCATACAGGTCACATTCCATCATTAAGAGACTGGGGCAGAAATTTGGAGCACAAATCATAGAGAAAGATGGTTATTGGTTTGCTCCCTGGCTCACACTCTGGTAGTATGTTTTATATAGTGTAAGATCACTTGTGAGTGAATGATAACACACAAAGTGGACTGGGCTGTCCTACATCAATTAGCAAGCAAGACAATCATGAACAGATATACCAACAGGCCAATTTGATCTGAGAATCATTCACTTGAGTTTCTCTTCTCAGGTTACTATAGACCAGTTGCTCTCAACATTCCTAATGCTGTGACCCATTAATACAGTTCCTCATTGTGTGGTGACAGCCAACCATAAGATTACATTTGTTTCTCCTTCATAACTATACTTTTGCTACTGTTATGAATCCGAATACAAAATCTGTGTTTTCTGATGGTCTTGGTAGACCCTTAAAATAGAGTTATCCGATTGTCAAAAGCTGTAAGAACTCACAGGTTAAGAACCATTTCTCTACACTGTGGCTAGTTGACACAAAGTACATTGCAAAAAAACAGAAAATACTTAAAAGCATAAAATGGGCCAATATACTTTTTCAAAAAATGAAAACCCTCTTTTCCAAGATTTCTGTCAGCAGTAGTTAAATAGGAATGCCATTCCTCTGGTTATTCCAGGTAAGTGGCATATCTTAACTACAACATTTGTTCAGGGATGTTTCCTCAGTTATCTCTCTTTAATTTTGATGACGGCAGTCATATTTGCATATCTCATCTGTCAGCACATCCTCCTTTCTTAAAAGCACAAAAGCATAAATACACAGCTTAACAAATAGCATCTTTGTTGGAATAATAAATCAAAAATTTTAAACTATGAATTTTTTTATTTTTGTCTATTATGTCATTTATTCCTTAATTTATAGTTACAAATGTGCTATCTTAATTGTGTAACTCTTATAACAATAAAACTTAAGTAAAATGATAAATATTTTGACTAGGTTTTGCTTGATACGTGACTACAACTAAGAAGCTCTGGTGTGATAAGTGTTTTGTGTTCACTGTTTATCTAATTCTTTAATTAAAATTTGATTAGTTTACGTAAAACTGAAGAACTACTTTCCTCTTAAAAGGAGCAGCATGATATTGTAAGACAAAACAATAACATAGGAGGAAGCAACAGGTACTGACTGTAGACATGCAGTCATTATTTAACCACTCCAAGATCCAAGAAAATCATCCTCTGAACCCTAGAAAATCAATATCACCTAAACTGTGTCCCTTGTGATGGTTGAATGTCATCTGTAATGTAATTTATATAGAGAATGCAAAATATCATCAAAGCATCTTTATCTGGGCATGTTTCATTCAAAACTTTATGTGCAGTTTGAGGTGACCACATTGCTTTGTTCAAGCCAGTTATGTGAGCATAAGGGCTATACTATGGTTCATGCAAAACATTTACCAAAATGTAAAGTCATCTTTTATTTTTTTCCTGTTGACGTGAAAGTAGTGATGCAGGACATGTCTCTAATGGTAGTATCAAATCATACAATTACACCTGAGAGACAGTACAGCAAAGTAAAAGGTATTTACTTCTCTGTACACATGGCGATACAACAGAGTCTCAAGACATACTAATTCTAGATTCCTCATATATTAAACAAATAGCATCTTGTTTAACCTCTTGTTTTGTTTGTTACATTATATTCTGTCACAACCCAACCTAAATCAATAGAACTGAAAACTTTAACAATCTCAGTGTGATTGCCAATTGAAATAGAAACTGAAAGTAAGGTGAAAATATAAGACCATACTGAACTTGTTAGAATAACAAATTCTACATAAAACAAGAAAAACCGCAGCAGTAAAAATAAAAACTACGTATTTGGATAAAAAATATTAAAGATATAATTATCATTGGATTTTTAAGAGTCAAAACTGATGTCAAGGAGTGTAATATTGTCAATTTTCTACTCACAGAGTCACAACAATTCATCACAGTTTTCATAAGAATTAACAATAATGAAGATGAGTTTGGTCATCAATATATTTTGCTTGGTGTAATGTCACAATATCTTGTGAATCGTGAAGCAAATATATAAGTCTGTATTTCTACAAGTTCAGTGGATTGAGTGAGGATGATTCCAAAGGTTCATATATTTGAACATTTGGAACCCAGTTGTTGTAACTACTTGGGTAGGTGTGGTCTTGTCAGAGGAGGTATGTCAGTTGGTCTGGGCTTAAAGGTTTTATAGTCCTAAATCACCATCACATTTTGCCTCACTACCATCCACCCTGCCTTGTGGTTGCTGTCTCAGGATGTAAGCTCTCATTTACTCCTCTAACACTGTGCCTACCTCCCTGGTGCCCTGCTTCCTTCCATGACTGTTTTAGAGTAAAACCAAAAGCCAATAAAATTCTTTATACACAGCAGTAGAGAAGTAACTATGACAATGTAATGTAAACATAAATTAGAGTACATTCATAACAATGAATTCTCTTAAAAGTTTTCCTTGAGCAATTTGTTTACCCAGATTTGGGCACTGGGTATATAGCAATGAAAAATACTAATCTAAGCCTTTGCCTTGGGAATTATTTTTCAATAAAAGTCCATTTAACTCCTGTCTAGATCAAAGGTGATGACTTCATTTGCTAGAACTAGCCACTGCTGCAGTAGTATAGTGACTACATTGATAGTGCGTTATTGTCTAGCATCTTAGTCAAACCTTCACTTCCCAGTATAATTTCACTTTTATATTGCTATAGCCAAAAAGAGCTAACTGCATATCCTTGAAATTTCCAAAATAAAGGAATCGTTTAAATAACCTATAAGTCAGAAACTAAAGAAATCTCTACATACATTCCAATGATATTAAGGTATAATTTATTGAGTAAAATATTGAGCAGCGCTGTGGAATTGTAGTTAGCAATAAACTCAGACTTCCCCTTGCTAGCAATTTGGAGAGAGCACCTGTTGTTATTGAGAGCATAAATTTAGCTACGGCTCCTTTAAACAGCTCTGTTAACATGTATAGCCTTCCTTCTTTGTTTCTTGAGGTTTCAATGATGGTCCTAATTTTCATGTCAGAAATATTGAAAAGCTTATAATTCTAGTAATGCTAAATTATAATTGAGTATTGTATTGCAAATACGACCATGTTTTTATTCAATTCATTAATCAACTTTAGTACTTGCAACATGATTTCAGGTATTAAACTAAGAATTGCTAATCTTTCGTTGTTGCAGTTGTATAACAGAATTATTAAACTATAGTTTGGGATTCCCTCCTGATGAGATAAATGGTTTTGAATCAAGTCATAAACTTCAGATGACTGAGCATCTCAGTTCACTAAAATATTTATGTCTGGCTTTAAACATTCTATAAAAATACCTACATCAGTTCCCAGAACTCTTCTAATGTTTTGAAGGTTTACAAGCCAGTTGCTTTGGGATGCTCTAAATAAAATTTTTTTGTGGCTCCCTGAGTTGCTTATTTCATACAGGAGCCACAAGCCACAAGGTCACTCTTAGTAAGGTATCATAGTCTGTGCATTACCAAGTTTACTACTGTGCAGTTAAATAGTCAGAATGAAAACCGCACTTGATATACCATAGTCACCCACTGACAGAATTCCAAGATCACCATTATGAAGGTCATCCTATAATTTTAAGAAAAAAATACAAATTGTAATTGAAACAACTACCAATATTACACAAACTTCTAGAGTCACAAATATAATTAAGAGCTTTATCCTATTAGGAAATAAAGTCAAATTTATCATTTGATATTTTGAATCATCTATATAAAGACGTGGAATGTATTTTTATACCTAAAATATGATTTCCTTGATAATTCATATGTTCCTACTCATTTATGTCTCCCAAGTATGTCCATGAAGCAAGAAATGGATTCATGGCAAATATATAAAACATACATGGCAATCTGAACAATTTTATAAGTTTTAAAAATGGAAAATGATATATAAAATAATAATACACATTAATTTGTATATTTTAGCATATTTCTTCCAATAAACTATGGAATCCACATATTTTACATTTTGCAATGTCTAGCAAACAAATTGGTCAGATTTGTCCATGGAGGCAAATAATACATAAAGCATTAGATGAAGGGCTGAGATCTTTGATTCAAATACTGGCTTTGTCTTCTGCCAGCTGCACAAACACAAGCAATCTTTGAAAATTTAGGAAGATTGGTTTTCTTCTTTGAAAAAAGAATTCTGCCTACATCACAGGAACATATGAGATGCAAATATGCTAATATATAACAAAGCCCTTTACCTTCCAATCTCATGGGGAAAGTAAGTTATTAATACCTGTGTTCTGTTGCCTCATCTTTTTGTGAATCACTGGAGACAGATCATATAAAATACTGCAGAATATACTCCAGCTCAGCTCATCTGTATTCATCATCTTAAAAGTTTTATTTCCTTAGCCATATCTGATCCAATTCTTTTTGGTTTTGTTTTTATTATGTGTACATATCTCTGGGCTGCTTTATACAATAGTACTGTCAGAGAGCTAAGTAAGCTGACTTTGATGGCTCTACACAGTGTTTCCACTTGGAAACTTCAGAACCAAGAATGAGGTGATGTATACTAATCTATTTCCTGGAGTATATTCTCTTGAATTCTGTCAAATGGATAATGAATGTGCCCAGAAACTGTACTGGCTAGTTTCATATTAAATTGTATCAAGCTAGTATCATCAAAGAGGACAGAACTTTAATTGAGAAATAAATGTCTCTGTAAGATCAAACTGTATACAGCCTGTGGGCATTGTCTTAATTACTGATTCATGTGGTAGGAGAGGCCCTGTTCACTGGGGTCAGTGCCACTCCTGAGATGGTGGTCCTTGTTCTGTAAGAGAACAGGCTGCTCAAGCCAGACTGAGCAAGCCAGGAAGCATCACCATCTGTGGCCTTTACAACAGCTGCTATCTTCAGGTTGTCATCCTATTCAGGTTCCTACACTGATTTTGATGATAAATTTTTAATTGGGACTAAAAGTGAAATAAACCCTTTCCTCCTCAACTTGCTTTTTGGTCATGGTGTTTCAGCAATAGAAACCTAACAAAGACAGGAACTGATACAGAATTGAAAGCACAGCTGGGATTCAGCTCCTTCATTTTTCTTTTTCTACTCTGCTTCCCATTGCTGAGAGAAGCCTATCTGTGTATAAGCCCTAGGCCTCCTTTGCTTCTTCCTGTCCCATATCCACACTAACACATCTATTGTGCTCTTTATTGGTGTAGCTTCTGTGGTTACTAGCAGATATACTCTCACAGTAGACGATGTCGTCCACTAGTTATTAGAAGCTTTCTGCCATTTTCCACAATGGTCCCTGAGCCTTAGGTGAGAGAGTTATATTGCAGTTGTACCTCTTAAAACTGGGAAATGAAACTCTGCATTTCATTTACCAAAAGTTGTAATATAAGCTTCCCAAACTGACAGTACTGCCCATTCATGATACTTGTAAACCACAACATTCACCAGGATGGCATGATAACAGGAAGGGTGCAGTAGTGGCATTCGTATCTTGACTGACTGGTAATGATTATCTCTTTCATTGGACTTAAGACTTAATCAATAAGAAGGAAAGCTCTATAATTGCCCAGGGCTAGTGAAGACATGTATCATGGAGGAGAACCTACAACTATTACTTTACTAAACCAGCACAATCCCTAACAACATTCTAAATATTTATTCTTTTACCTACAAGTAAGTGTAGTCCTCATCCATCAAGGAAACTTGTTTTTGCATAGAGACTATTAAAGAAAGCCATAATGACTTTCTTTCTTAAAAAAAATTATCATATTGCTTACTCTATTTGTTAAATGAATAAATTAGATGTTAGTAGTTAACGATTAAGGTTATAACATAATACACATAATTTCAACTAAGATATGTAAAACTAAGTTTATGTTTCTTATGTATTTCTTATGATGCAATGAAATTCACAATGACTATGTTGTAGAGCGAGCCTAGATATATAGTTGTCTACCAACACAGAAATGGATAAAATAATGGGGAATAGATATGAAATGGAATTTTACTCAATCATAAAGAAAAATGTTATGTTGTGTAGAAAGAGAAATTTCTCCAACCATCCAGTCACACTTAGATTTCTCTCTGCCCACCAGGTCCCCCACAGCCACCTATAAGATAACTACACAGAGACTTAATATATATTTACAAGTGTTTGGTTAATGGCTTAGGCTCATTACTGGCCAGCTCTTCTTCTTATAAATAAACCCATTTCTACTAATCTGTGTGTCGCCACATGGCTAAAGCTTACTGGTGATAACCTTGTATCTAGCCTCCTTGGCAACAACATGGCAACTACTTAAATCTGTTTTCCTTTTCTCTGTCCCTTTGTTCAGATTTCCTACCTTGCTAAATTCTGTCTGTCCATTGGCAGAAACAGCTTTATATATCAACCAATAAAAGGAACATATATACATATATATGCATCATACAAAAGGACCTCCCACACATATGTTGTTCATAAAAATATGTATATAATGTTGAATAAACAAAATCAGATTCACACAAATATTAAATAATCTTGCTGATATATAAATCCTAATTTTCATATATAGTCACGCCATCATTTGTGTATCTATAGAATGTGAAAGTAAAACTCTAGCAAAAGGAAACATAAAATCTAACAGGGTGTGAGATTGGAATGTGTGGTAAGAATTTGGTCAGCATACCAAGTATGTTTCCACATATATGTAAAAATGTTCTCATGACACTCTTCTATGCGATAGGAATGTATGTCAATAAAAAGATAATGTAAAAGTTTAAAATAAATCTATCCACCCCCCATATTGCTAGTGTTTTAATCATTCTTCATTCCTAAAAACAGCTTCCAAGCATTTCCTTCAATCATCTCAAAATACCAAGCTCATTTTTTCCTAAAGTGAAAATCTGTCCAGAAAATTCACATTTGGAAACTCATCACTGGTTCTCTGTCTTCTACTGTATTATCCAAATCCTAATTGTCACTTTACAACAAAAATAAGACTGTTTAGAGCAACATCCAGAATATTTTTTTTAAATCTCATTAGCTATTAATATAAACATGGATATTTACTTTATTAGCTATACATTTTATTTAAGATACATCCCTAATCTGTTATTTAATTCAGTTGTTTCTTTGTAGTCAATAATGCTTTAATGTGGAATCAGTTCTATGTAAATCTAAGTAGTTAATTGTACAGATCTATGTAACCTGTTAAATAAAGGACACAGACACAGATATTGAGGTTCCAGCTTCAAGCTAAAGATCAAAGAATCAAAGTAGCCAAGCCAGTAGATCTTACCCCTACATAGCTGAAATGGCAATTCTGTCTCCACAAAATGTTCAGAGGCAAAAGGCTCTGAATTTCTGTCTTATTTTAACCTTTCTCTGACCAGCCATGTAGCTCCTGTCTCCATTTCCCTAGTGCTGGCATGAAAGGCACATTATTCCAAGTGCTGAGATCACCTTTTTGTAAGCTGTTTCTCTTTTAGACTTGATCAATTTCTTGAACTGAGATTTGTCTACCACTTCATGCTGAGTCTTGGTATTAAAGTTGTATGTCACCACTGCCTGACCTCTATAGCTTGTGGATGACTTGATTTTCTGAATCTTTGGGCAAGTTTTAATGAATTATAAATAATAAAATTCCACATAATAATTTTTTCTTGTGATAGGTCTATTATTAAATAATAGCTAGCCTGACATGGCTAGGGTAAGTTTTGCCTTTTCATCTGTGGAGCCTAAATTTTGTTTACTTTTTTATATACTCATTATTTTTTGTTGTTGCTGTTTGTTTGTTATTATTTTTTGGGTGTGTGTGTGTGTGTGTGTGTGTGTGTGTGTGTGTGTGTGTGTGTTTCTTTAATATACTACATGCTAGAATTCAAGCAACTAAACTGGCCTGGCCTTGGGGTTCTGATAAAATATGCTCAGCTGCAGCCAATAAGAGCACAACCTATGCACATTCATTGTTTCCCTTTAAAAGGTCGCTGCCCACATCCCATCTTCCTCCTCTCTCTTTCTCTCTCCCTTTCTCTCTATCTGATGCTCTCTATCTCTCATCCTCTCTCTCTCCCTCCTTCCCTCCTTCCCTCATTCCAAACCCTCTCTACTGCTGCTTCTGTCCCTGGAGGCCAGTCTTCCCCCTCCCATTTCCATAAGGAAAGCAAATTAGATAAAACACCAGTAGGCCTTGCACATGTCAGCATGACAATGACAACAGGATTTCTGTTTGCTTCTGCCTCATGCTATTCCTGTCATGAATATGGAAAAAGAACAAAGAAATGAGAAAATAAAATAAGGGAAGATATTTCTAAAGAGCACAAATTCTTAGTCTTTCTCTTATTTCCAATGTGGCATCAAAATGAGAAAACATGTTATTGAGAACTATGTTAGAACTGTTCAAAAAGGATATGAGTTATATTGTTACATTTTTAGTTTCTGTGATAGTGATGAGTTCACTATTATTCCTTTAAACTTGAATATTTCATAAAAAATATTGTTGAAGTACCAGTGGTGTCCCATCTTGTAGAGAAATATCACTGAGTACAGATTTTCTGTGCCACTCTTCCTATGCTACTCCATATTCTGAACAAAGTCCTTGAAAAAATAATCTCCTTGACACATCTCAAATGAATAGCTGCTTCATGAATCCACTTCTAAGGCATTCATGACATTCTGGAAAAACCCAAATTATGTATTCCATGGAAATTTACACACTTGAAAATCACATGTATTAGTAACTTCTCTTTGAAGTATAAATTATAGTTAATAAATTACAGTCTGATCCAAACAAATTTTGGGGGGGGGAGAAATATTTAGTCATAGGTAAAAGGTAATTATACAAATATATTTTTAAATTAGTCCTGCTTCTTGATCAAAATACAAAAACAATATTTTTATAAAAATAAAGTAGTATGTATCATTTAATATGGTGTCATCTGAGAATAAGGCACAGTGTCCAGAAACAAACAGGAAGAAAGAACTGTGAATAAGCCTTACACTGTGATTTTGTTCTCTTAGGTTCTACAGTACAGTCTGACAGGAAAGAACCAATTCCTGAATCAACACTCTGTCACATCATATATGCCTTGCAATGATCATGCCGGTACTCATACATCTCACCCCCTTTCATAGTAAGTTAATAAATAAAAAAAATATTTAAAACATCAATAATAATTCTTATCTAGATTTCTGTGACACTTGGGAAAAGTAGTATCAATTTTAAATGGTCTATTTAATAATCACAGGAGAATATCCACATCCTCAATTCTCACTTATTTGACAAGGTGAATTATTACTAAATGATATAAGTATTAATATTAATCATGGATAATATAAGTGCAGAATAGAATAGGCAAAGCCTACCATTTCCTAGTATTTTATATTCATAGAAAAAAATTACACTTTCATGAAAATATAGTTGTACATAATGAATCAATTGATAACCTACATTTAAGAAGACTGCATTAATTACTTTGATAGCTTATTATTCAATTTGATTCACAACGGTACAGTCGAAATGAAGGACTGCTAATTGGCTTGTCCTTACAGCATGTTTTTTTTTTCTTAATTTAAATTACAATCTTATTTTACACATCAATCTTAGTTCCCTCTCCCTGGACTCTACTGATTCTAATCTCATCCCCCTTCTGGTCTCCAGGGAGGGTGAGGCCTTCCATGGGGAATCATCAAAGGCTGTCACATGATTTCAGGCAGGGCCTAAACCCTCCCCAATATGTCTAGGCTGAGAGAGTATCCCTGAGAGACACCCACAGCTGAACACTGATCCAAACTCCTGGAATCCAGTTGCAGAGCGAGAGAGGAGTGATGGACAAAGGGGTCAAGACCAGGCTACATAAACCCACAGAAACAGCTGACCTGAACAAGGGGAAGCTCATGGACCCCAGACTGATAGCTGGCAAACCATCATAGGACCCCAGACCCGCTGAATGTGGGTCTCAGTTAGGAGCCCTGGTCAGACCTCTGGCAATGGAATCAGGATGTATCCCTAGTGCACTAATGGACTTTAGGATCTCATTCCACATAGATGGATACTTCCTTAGCCTTGAGATCCTGGGCTAGACCCTACCCAAAATGACTTGACAGATTTTGATGATCCCGCATGGAAGACTTCACTCTCCCTGGGAAATTGATAGGGGATAGGATGAGGAGTCATTTAGGAGCATAAGAGGATGCCAGGGAGAGGAAACTGCAATAGATATGTAAAATAAAAAAAAAGTACTAAATAAAAAAAAGGTTATTTTAAAATCCACTAACATTATTATAATAATTAATATTAGAAATACTGCCTTTTTGCTTTAAATTTTATGTAATCAACATGCTGTTCTTTAATATACAAAATTATCGGGTTGTTTTTTAGATTTTTTTAAATAATAAAAGTATTTGAAATATAAAAAAATTAGAAAGAGTTACCCTAAAATATTTTATGTTATTTGTGGCTATTATAAAGAGTGATGCTTCTCTGATTTTTTTCATCCCATTTATCTTCTATACATAGTAGTGAAAGACCAAAAGTAAAGTTAAAGAAACCCCGCACTTTAAATAAAGGACAATCTGACCTAGAAAGCTCACTGGCAACTTTCCTTCACAAGGCCCTAAAATAGAGGATACCAAGAATTCACACTGCCCCTCCTGTCAGTAATAGCTGCAACTCAGGTTTGCCCAGACAAGATTAATTAGCACACCCTGAGGCCCTAAAGTCCTGCTGATCTGGGGTCCAGAGTCTGCTGATCTGGGGTTCAGGTCTGCTGTTTCTATGGGTTTCTGTAGCCTGGTCTTGACCCCTTTGCCCAGTTTGTAACCCCTTCATCTTCTTTTGTTGTATGATTGCTCTAGCTAGGTCTACAAGCACCATATTGAAATGGTATGGACAGAGTGCACAGCCTTATCTTGTTCCTGGTTTTAGAGGAATTCCCATGAGTTTCTCTGCATTTAATTTGTTGTTGGCTGTTGGTTTTCTGTATTGGTTTTATTATGATTAGGCATGTTCCTGTTAGCTCTTATCTCTCCAAGACTGTTGGATCCCCAACAGGGACTCACGTCCCTGGATGCAGTGATGAAACCCCAACCATGGAAGTCAGTACTTGATGCAAAACAGCAGGAGGCTTTATTTAGAATCCAGCCTGCTTGGGATCAACTCATACCACACAAAGGAGGAGAGAGCCTCAGCCCAATTTTACATGAGCTTAAAGACAAAGACAAACCTGAAAGTGGGGGTGGGGGGTTTGGGATTAGGGGCTAGCAAGCTCCTGATTAGTTGGGCTCAGGGGGCTTATGCTCCTTATCTGGCATCTGCATCTGTGTTGCTAGGAAATATTCTACAAGTCCATCCCCAGGGCTTCTTCCTGGTCAGGAGTACATGTTCTCAGGCCATTATGGGACCTAGGGCAACTGAAAATTTTCCGTCTTAATAAAGACCTTTATCATGAAGGAGTGTTGGATTTTGTCAAAGGACTTTCCAATGTCTAGTGAGATGATTATGCAGTTTTTCTTTTACAGTTTCTTTATATGGTAGATTTGATGGATTTTCATATGTTGAACCATCCCTGCATCCCTGAAATGAAGCCTACTTGATCATGGCAGATGATTTTTCTGTTGGATTAGATTTGCCAGTATTTTATTGAGTATGTTTGCATCAATGTTCATGAATGAGATTCGTCTGTAGTTCTCTTTCTTAGTTGAGTCTTGTGTGGTTTGGTTACCAAAGTAAGTTTGGCCTAGTAAAATGAGTTTGACAATTCTCCTTCTGCTTATATTGTGTGGAACACTTTGAACAGTGTTGGTATTAGCTGTTCTTTGAATTTATGGTAGAATTCTACACTGAAACTATCTGGCCCTGGGTTTTCTTTCTTTCTTTCTTTCTTTCTTTCTTTCTTTCTTTCTTTCTTTCTTCTTTTCTTTCTTTCTTTCTTTTTTTCTTTTCTTTTCTTTTCTTTTTTTTGGATGGGAGACTTTTGATGACTGCTTCAATTTCATTAGGATTTATAGGTCTATTTAAATTGCTTGTGTGTTCTTGATTTAACTTTGATATTTATTCAGAAAATTGTTTATTCTCTTAAAATTTCAAATTCTATAGAGTATAGATTTTCAAAGTATGACCTGATGAATCTCTGGATTTGCACAATGTCCATTGTTGTGTCTCCTTTTCATTTCAGACTGTTAATTTGCATATTCTCTCTCTCTTTTGGTTAGTTTAGATGAAGGTTTGTCTATCTTGTTGATTTTCTTGAAGAACCAAGTCTTTGTTTCTTCTTTATTGATTTCAGGTCCCAATTTGATTATTTCCTGGCATCTACTTCTCTGGTTGTGTTTGCTTCTTTATGTCCTACAGCTTTCAGAGGTGCTGTTAATTCTCTAGTATGACTATTCTACAGTTTCTACATATGGGCACTTAGTGCTATGAACTTTCCTCTTCGTACTGCTTTCAAAGATTCACATAAGTTTGGGTAGGTTAGTTCTTTATTTTCATTGAATCCTAGGAAGACTTTAAATTATTTTATTTTTTCCTTGACCCAGGAACAGTGCAATTGCATATTGTTAAATTTCCATGAGTTTGTAGGGTTTCTGCAATCTGTGTTGCTGTTGAATTCATACTGAAAGACCAAAAGCAGAGTTAAGGAAACCCCTCACTTAAAATGAAGGACAGTCCAACCTGGAAGGCTAACCCAGACCACTATTAGTTACCTGGAATTTGCTAACTACCAGCAACTTCCCTCACAGGACCCTAAGATAGCAGGATACCAAGAATTTACACTGTCCTTCCTGTCAGTGATAGCTGCCACTTCGGTTTGCCCAGGTCTTGTATGCAGTGGACGAGGAATCACAGCCCCATCCTAAGCTTTTGGTTTTTTTCCTTTAAAAGTGCCTGAACCCAGAAAAATGTGCTTCTCTAGCCTGTGTGCTGAGCAAAGCCTGCTTGTGCAACCATATCCCATTCATTAAAGCCTCTTGGGTGTTGCATCAACTGGACTGGACTTTGAGTTCTTGGGGGTACCGACCGAAACAGGGAGACTCTTCACTCTGCGAGTCTTACAATACTTTAAACCGTGGTGATCCGATAAGATGCAGGGTGTTATTTCAATGTTTTTTGTATTTGTTGAGGTTTGCTATATTGCCCAGTATGTGGCCGATTTTAGAGAAGGTTGGATGTAGAGCTGAGAAGAAGGTATATTCTTTTGTGTTTGAATGGGATGTTCTATAGATATCTGTTAAACTTAATTAGGTTATAACTTCTGTTAGTTCCTTTGTTTCTTTGTTAAGCTTCTGTCTTGTGGTCCTGTGTGTAGTGGTGAGAGTGGGATGCTGAAGTCTCCTAGTATAAGTGTGTGAAGTTTTATGTGTGATTTGAGTTTTAATAATGCTTCTTTTATGAATGTGCCTTTGTATTTGGTGTATAGATGTTCAGAATTGAGACTTCATCTTGATGGCCTTTTCATGTGACAAATATGAAACGCCCTTCATCACATTTGATTGATTTTAGTTTGAAGTTTAATTTGTTATGAAAGACTTAAACTAACAAAGAAGTAAAATGGTGCCCAAATAATTGGAATTCAGGGCAATCTGACCCAGGAAGCTGACCAAGGCCACTTAGTTCCTGGAATTTGCTAACCACCCACAACCTCTCTCTTACAAGGCCCTAAGATAGCCAGATACCAAGAATTTCCAGATGGTCACCCTCCCGCAGGAAACTCAAGGGGGAACAAACTGCCCCTCCAATCAATGTGACAGCAGGGTCCTAGAGAAACAAAGAGATAGTGTTAGGATGGAAGAATATAGTCTAATTCTCAAGTGACCCCAGGAAGCTGGGAGTCTTAAGTCCCAAGCTGAAGGTCACCTACTTTAATGTTTACGGTAGCCTGTGAGTGAATGGACACAGGAAATGAGCCATGTCACCAAACCCAGAAGCCGGTGCGAAAGCAGACTTCCTGGTCTAAGAGCGGGCTTGGATGCTTTAAATTAATTGGTCCGCACTGGATGCTATGAGGTGATTGGTTCACGATGCGTGGGCATTGTTGTAACCCTATGAAAGCTGTCTCAATTCTGTGCTAGAGGTCGTCGCTGAGCCCTCTACCCTGCATGGTGTATGGCTGATGGCCCCAGTATACTCGACTATAAAGAACCTTATGTGTTTGCATCAAGACCATTTCTCGTGAGTGATTTGGGGGGACTGCCTTTCCTGAGTGGGAGCGCGAGAAACCATGCTCTCGCGGGTCTTATATTTGGTGCATGGGCCGGGAAACTTCGACCCTCTCACTCCCGAGAACCGACTTGGAGGTGCCAGTGGGATCCCTAGTGTCTGTACATGTCTGTATGTGCTCTTATGTGCATATGTATGTGTGTGTGTGTGTGTTGGCCGGCACCTCTGTTCTGATCTGGTATCTGTATTTTGGAGCGCATGTTCTTAGTTTCAGTTTGCAGCTGTCCTCTTGGGCTGTAGGGACCAGAGACGGTGACCAAAGCAGATGTGATAGGATGGTCACAGGCTGTAGCCCTGGGGGAATCCCCAAGGTGGTATGAGGAAGCCTGAGGATGCTCAGCTTCCATCTGTGTCTGAATCTGTTTGCAGGACATGTGGGCAGGCCACGTGCGCCTGAATCTGTTGCCAACCCGGGAGTACCCAGGAAGTGGAGAGAAGCTCGTCTTGGGTCTGTAGGACTTTTGTTCCAAGGCGGCTCGAGACTTCTGCCTATTTGCTGGAGATGCGGGTGGGTCATGTGTCTGGATCTGTTAGCTGCTCTCTCAAGCATTCTAGTTCTGTCTCTGTCCACAGCTTCATCATGGGACAGATGGTGGCAACCCCGCTCTTTTTAACTCTTGACCACTGGCTAGGTTGCCTGTGTCTGGATCTGTTAATTGCTGTTTTGTGTGCTTTTGTCCTGGGTGTCCTTGTCTACAGTACTATCATGAGACAGACAGTAATGACATCCCTCAGTTTGACCCTAGACCACTGGGCTGAAATTAAATTTCGGGCCTATATTTTGTCAGTTGAGGTTCGGAAGAAACCCTGGCAGACTTTATGTACCTCTGAGTGGCCAGCAATAGGGGTCGGATGGCCCCCAGAGGGAACTTTTAATTCAGAGATTATCCAAGCTATTAAGATGACTGTCTTTCAGACTGGAACTGGCTCTCATCCCGATCAAGAGCTCTACATCCTAACATGGAAGGATCTGGTAGATAACCCTTCCCTGTGGGTTAAACCATGGCTGAACAAGCCAATAGAGCCAGGCTCCCGAGTTCTGGCCCTCAGAAGCAGAATAAAACATCCGACCAGAGAGTCCTAACCTTCCCCTCGAATCTACTCTGAGATTGAGGAGCCTCCCGCCTGGCCAGAATCCCAGCCCATTCCCCCACCCCCTTATCCAATACAGGCTACTGGAGGGAGACCTTCTGCATCCTCCGAAGCTCAGGCCCCAGCAGCAGGAGGACCTGCCTCTGGGACCCAAAGTCGGAGAGGAACCACACCAGAGGGAATGGATGGGGTTGTGACCCTGCCACTACTCACATTTGGCCCCCCAGTGCCGGGTGACCAGCTGCAGCCCCTGCAATACTGGCCCTTTTCTTCCTCAGATCTTTACAATTGAAAATCTAACCACCCCCTTTTTCAGAGGATCCCCAACGCCTCATGGGGTTGGTGGAGTCTCTTATGTTCTTTCACCAGCCTACCTGGGACGACTGTCAACAGCTATTGCAAACACTCTTCACTACTGAGGAGTGGGAGAAAATACTGTTAGAGGCTAGGAAAATTGTTCCTGGGGCCGACAGGTGACCTGTTAAGGCAGGTTTCCCTGCCGGCTGCTGCTGGTTCTGCCGCCATGGTCCCACAACCACATGTGCCCCAAATAATACTCAGAGACTCTGTATTTGATACAATCCTGTTGGCCAATTACCATTATTGTTTATGGGCTGGCTCTGCTTTAGTTATTAACCAATTTCTACTTATCTAAGTATTTCCACGTGTTCGTCTTATCAGGGAGTCGCGGCAGGCGTCCTGCTTCTTCCCTGGGCTACATGTCGACTCCTCCCTACTACTTCCTCTTTCCTCCTTGTCTCCTAGCCCCACCTATCTTGCTATCTCATTGGCCCAACGGTGCTTTATTAATTAGTATGAGAAACATATATACAGAATAACATCTCCCATCAGCGACCCACACAGCTGCAAAACCAGATTGAGGCAGGATTTCCTTTGGCGACCCCAGTTGGGACTTTAACACCCCCGAAGGTAGAGAAAGCTTGAAAGTCTATCGCCAGGCTCTGGTGGCGGGTTTCTGAGGCACTGCAAGGCGACCCACTAATTTGGCTAAGGTGAGAGAGGTGATTCAGGAACCAACAGAATCTCCCTCGGTGTTTCTTGAAAGACTCATGGAGGCCTTCAGGCAGTTCACTCCCTTTGACCCTACCTCAGAAGCCCAGAGAGCTTTGGTGACTCTGGCCTTCATAGGGCAGTCAGCTCCGGATATTAGAAAGAAACTCCAGAGACTGGATGGGCTACAGGAAGCTGAGTTGCGTGACTTAGTAAAAGAGGCAGAGAAAATGTATTTTAAAATGGAGACAGAGGAAGAAAAAGAACAGAGAAAAGAGGGAAAAAAGGAGGAGAGGGAGAACAGGCATGACAGAAGACAGGAAAGAAATTTGACTAAGATCTTGGCTGCAATGGTTTAAAAAAAAAATGGTAGAGAGGGAGAGAGAGAAATCAGAAAATTTAGAGCAGGCCCTAGACAGTCTAGAAACCTGGGCAACAGAACTCCACTCGACAAAGACCAATGTGCATATTGTAAAGAAAGAAGGCACTGGGCAAAGGACTGCCCCAAGAAGGGAAACAAGGGATCAAAGGTGCTAGCCCTGGGGGAAGATGAATATTAGGGAAGACAGGGCTCGGACCCCCTCCCCGAACCCAGGGTAACTTTGATAGTGGAGGGGAGACCAGTTGACTTTTTGGTGGACACCGGAGCAGAACATTCTGTGTTGGTACAGCCGTTAGGAAAATTAAAAGACAAAAATTCCTGGGTAATGGGGGCCACAGGGCAATGGCAGTACTCATGGACTACCCGAAGAACAATGGATTTGGCATGGGCTGGGTATCCCACTCATTCTTGGTTATCCCAGAATGTCCATCCCCGCTGTTAGAAAGAGACATACTGTCAAAAGTAGGAGCCCAGATTCATTTTGACTCTGAACAGCCATCAGTTACAGATAAACAGGGAAATTGGTTGTAAGTCCTCACTGTTAGGCTAGAAGATGAGTACAGACTCCACGAAGAGCCGGGGCCTGACCTCGACTATTCAGATGGAGCTGGAACCTCCCAAATGGACTGGTGGTTGGCAACCACTCCCATAGCTTGGGCTGAAATATCTGGAATGGATCTGGCGAAACAAGTGCTTCCACATGTTATTCAGCTGAAAGCTAGTGCTACACCAGTGTCAGTTAAACAGTACCCCATGAGTAGAAAGGCTCAGGAAGTAATTTGATCCCACATCCAGAGGTGGATACAGCAAGGCATCCTGGTTCCTGTTCAATCTCCCTGGAATACTCCCTTGCTGCCAGTTAAAAAGCCTGGGACCAGTGATTATTGGCCAGTACAGGACTTGAGAGAGGTCAATAAGAGGGCACAGGACATAAATCCAACTGTCCCCGAACCCTTATAACCTCCTGAGTGCCCTTCCACCTGAGTGGAGCTGGTACACTGTATTAGACCTAAAGGTTACATCCTGCCAGCCAACCACTTTTTGCCTTCAAATGGAGGGACCTCGACACAGGGAGAAGCAGACAGCTCACCTGGACCAGACTGCCACAAGGGTTTAAAAACTCTCCGACCATCTTTGATGAGACACTTCATAAAGATTTGGCCAGCTTCAGGATCCAACACCCCCAGGTGACACTCCTCCAGTACGTGGATGACCTACTTCTGGGCACGACTGCATGGAAGGAACAAAAGCACCCCTGCTAGAATTGTCAGATCTGGGCTATCGAGCCTCTGTCAAAAAGGCCCAGATTTGCAAAAGAGAGACTGTACCTAGGGTACAGTCTATGGGAGGGGCAACGATGGCTGACAGAGGATCAAAAGAAAACCCTGATCCAGATACCAGCCCCAACCACGGCCAGGCAAGTGAGAGAGTTCCTGGGGACAGCTGGGTTTTACAGGCTGTGGATCCCGGGGTTCGCGACCGTAGCAGCCCCACTCTACCCACTGACTAGAGAAAAAGAAAAATTCTCTTGGGCCTCAGAGCATCAGGAGGCATTTGACGCCATTAAAAAAGCCCTGTTGAGTGCACGTGCTCTAGCCCTCCCTGATGTAACTAAACCTTTTACCCTTTATGTGAACGAATGTAAGGGAGTAGCCCGGGGATTTCTAACTCAATCCCTAGGTCCATGGAAAAGACCATGCTTATCTGTAAAAGAAGCTTGATCTGGTAGCCAGTGGATGGCCTGGTTGCCTGAAAGCTATCGTGGCCATGGCTGTACTGGTCAAGGACACTGACAAGTTGACTGTGGGGCAGAAATTAACCAATTAACTGTAATAGCCCCCCAAGCACTGGAGAGCATCATCTGGCAGCCCCCAGACCAATGGATGACAAATGCCCGCATGACCCACTACCAAAATCTGCTTCTCACCATTCTCACCGAGAGGATTACGTTTGCTCCTCCAGCCACCCTCAACCCTGCTACTCTTCTGCCTGAGGAGACAGATGAACCAGTGACTCATGACTGCCATCAACTGCTGGTGGAAGAGACTGGAGTTCGAAAAGATCTTACAGATATCCCACTGGCCGGGGAGGCGTTGACCTGGTTCACCGATGGGAGCAGCTACATGGTAGCAAGTAAAAGAATGGCTGGGGCAGTGGTGGTGGATGGAACCAACATTGTTTCTGTCAGCAGCCTGCCAGAAGGGATCTCAGTGCAAAAAGCTCGTAGACCTCACCCAGGCCTTGCAGATGGCCAAAGGGAAGTCCTTAAATATCTACACAGACAGCAGGTATGCTTTTGCAACTGCAAATGTGCACGGGGGTATCTACAAGCAAAGGGGGCTGCTTACTTCAGCAGGAAGGGAAGTCAAAAACAAAGAAGAGAGTCTAAGCTTGCTAGAAGCCTTGCATTTGCCAAAAAGGCTGGCCATCATACATTGCCCTGGACAACAAAAGGTCAAAGATTTCATCTCAAAAGGGAACCAGATGGCTGACCAGGTAGCCAAACAGGCAGCCCAGAGTGTCAACTTGCTGCCTGTAGTAGAGAGGTTCAAAACCCCAAAATGTGAATGACAGTATACTCTGGAAGACTGACAGGAAATAAAGGAATTAGATGGGTCCACTGAGACCCCAGAGGGGACTTGCTATACCTCAGATGGAAAGGAGGTTTTACCCTATTCTGAAGAGTTAGAATATGTCCAGCAGATACATCATCTAACTCACCTAGGGGTTAAACATCTGCAGAAACTGGTTAGAACATCCCCTTATTATATTCTGAGACTATTGTGGCTGACCAATTCAGTAGTAAAACATCGTGTGCCTTGTCAGCTGGTTAATGCTAATCCTGCAAAAATGCCTCCTGGGAAGAGATTAAGGGGAAGCCATCCAGGAGCTCATTGGGAAATGGACTTCACGAAGGTAAAGCCTGCCAAATATGGTAACAAATACTTGTTAGTTTTTATAGACACCTTTTCAGGATGGGTAGTGGCTTACCCTACCAAGAAGGAGACCTCAATCATGGTGGCTAAGAAAATACTGGAAGAAATATTCCCAAGATTTGAAATACCTAAGGTACTAGGATCAGACAATGGTCCAGCTTTTGTTGCCAAGGTAAGTCAGGGACTGGCCAAGTCATTGGGGGTTGATTGGAAATTACATTGTGCTTACAGACCTCAAAGCTCAGGGCAGGTAGAGAGGATGAATAGAATCATAAAAGAGAACCCCACTAAATTGACCACAGAGACTGGCATTAATGACTGGATAGCTCTCCTACCCTTCGTGTTTTTCAGGGTTAGAAACATCCCTGGATGATTTGGGCTGACGCCCTATGAATTACTTTATGGGGGGCCCCGTCCACTGGTGGGATCTGTCTCTGCACATAGTGCTGATGTGATGTCCTCCCAGCCCCTGTTAGCTAGGCTCAAGGCGCTGGAGTGGGTGAGACAGCGAGCATGGAAGCAGCTCAGGGAGTCTTATTTGGCAGGAGGAGACCTGCAAGTCCCACATTGCTTCCAGGTTAGAGATTCGGTATATGTAAGGCGTCACTGGGCAGGAAACCTTGAGACTGAGGTCAGTGGAAAGGACCATATCTTGTGCTCCTGACCACGCCTATGGCAGTGAAGGTCGAAGGAATCCCCACCTGGATCCATGCCTTCCATGTCAAACCAGCACCACCCCCTGATCCTGAATGGAAAGCCGAAAAGACTGAGAATCCCCTTAAGCTCAAGCTTTATCGTATGGGCCCCAATTCCCCAACCAGGTGACTCCATTCAGTTTACAGAGGATGGTTCTATTATTTTTACAGCAGGGGGCCTCTGCTGCCCTCTGGGTTAAGGGATGGTTCAAAAATCCCCTTGGATGACCACCCCACTTCCTGATCTGATGGGACCCTCAATGACTTTGCTCTTGCTATTCACTGATAGACCTTGTATGATTAATAGAATCATCACTTTTGCTTGGGAACAAATAAGTGTAGTCCAGATTATGGTACCTAGACAACGGTACAAGAGCCTCCCGGACAAAGAAAAAGTTGCCTATAGTCCTCCCAGTTCTAAGATTAGAACTATTAACAAGAGAAGAAGTGGGGATGTTAGGATGGAAAAATATAGTCTAATTCTCAAGTGACCCCAGGAAGCTGGGAGTCTTAAGTCCCAAGCTGAAGGTCACCTACTTTAATGTTTACGGTAGCCTGTGAGTGAATGGACACAGGAAATGAGCCATGTCACCAAACCCAGAAGCCTGTGCGAAAGCAGACTTCCTGGTCTAAGAGTGGGCTTGGATGCTTTAAATTAATTGGTCCACACTGGATGCTATGAAGTGATTGTTTCACAATGCACAGGCATTGTTGTAACCCTATAAAAGCTGTCTCAATTCTGTGCTTGGGGTCATTGCTGAGCCCTCTACCCTGCATGGTGTATGGCTGACGGCCCCAGTATACTCGAATATAAAGAACCTTATGTGTTTACATCAACAACACTTCTCATGAGTGATTTGGGGGGCTGCCTTTCCTGAGTGGGAGCGCGAGGGACAATGCTCTTACACAATAGCTGCAACTCCTGTTTGCTAGGCAAGATTAATTAGTACACCCTGAGGCCTACTGACCTAAATAGTGAGACCATCTAAAAAGATAAAGAGCATACTAGAGCCCATGACTCAGGTCACATACTCAATGGTCAGAGGGTCATGGCCCCTCCCTAAGCATGTGGTTTCTGCCTTTAAAAATACCCATGCCTAGAGAATGACTTCTAGGCTTCTCTCTAGCCTGCTTGCTGAGAGGGCCCATTTGCACAAATGCTTGCCGTCTATTAAAGCCTCTTTATGTTGCATCAACTGGACTGGACTTTGAATTCTTGGGGAACCGACTGGAACAGGCAGACTCCTCATTCTGAGGGTCTTACAGTTACATATTAGGATTAAAACACCAGCTTGTTCCTTGGATCCCCTTAATTGGAAAATCTTTTCCTAACTTTTTACTCTGAGGTAATGTCTGTCTTCGAAGTTGAGGTGTGTTTCTTTTATGCAGCAGAAGGGTGGATTCTTTCTTTGTATCCATTCTGTTATCCTATGTCTTTTATAGGCGAGTTAAGACCATTGATATTGAGGGATATTAATGATCATTGATTGTTAATTCTTGTTTAATTTGGATTTGTTGGTGGCAATGATATTATGTTTGGATTTCCCTGTCCCCTTCTCTTCTTTTGGCTTTTTGTAAAATGGGATTATCCATTGCCTATGTTTTTGTGAGTGTAGTTAAATTTCTTGGGTTGAGTTTTTCTTCTAGTATTTTCTGTAGGGCTGGATTATTGAATATGTATCATTTAAATTTGTTTTTTTCATGGGATATCTTGCTTTCTCCATCTATAGTGATTGAAACCTTTGCTGGGTATAGTAATCTGAGCTGGCATCCATGGTCTCTAAGTATTGGTAGAATATCCAGGACCTTCTGGCTTTCAGCGTTTCCATGGACAAGTCCGGTGCAAATATGATAGGTCTGCCTGTATGTGGTATTTGGCCTTTTTCATTTGCTACTCTTAATATTCTTTCTTTATTCTGTATGTTTGGTGTTTGATTATTGTGTGTATTATGTGGCAGTGGACCTTTTTTTTATCCTGTCCACTCTATTTGGTGTTCTGTAAACTTCTTGTTTGGCATGTATTTGTTTAGGTTGGCAGGGTTTTCTTTTGATTTTGCTGAATAAGAATATGTTTTCTGCACCTTTGAGGTGGGTTTCTTTACCTTCTTCTATACATGTTTTTCTTAGATTTGGCTATTTCATGGTGTCACATATTTCCTGGATATTTTGTGCTTGGGATTTGTTGGATTTAAGATTTTCTTTGTTAGATGAATCTACTGCTCCTAGTGTACCTTTATGCCTCAGATTCTCTCTTCTGTCTCTTCTATTCTGTTGGTTATGCTTGCATCTGTAGTTCCTGTTTACCCAGCTTTTCTATTTTCAGCATTTCCTCAAACTTTTTTTTTTGTTTTTTTTTGTTTGTTTGTTTTTGTTTTTTGTTTTTTTTGTTTTTTTTTTTTTTTTTTTTGTTTTTTTTTTTTTTTTTTTTTTTTTTTTGCTATTTCAGCTTTCAAGCCTTGAACTATTTGAATGTTTTCCTTCACTAGTTTGGTTGTTTTTCCTTTCTTTCTTTTTTTTTTGGCTCTCTTTAAGAGATTGTTTATTCCTTACATTTTTTGGTTGTTCTTTTCTTCCATTTATTGAATTTATTTGTTTGTTTGTTGTTTTCCCTTTTTAGGGGATTTTCTCATTTCCTCTTTGAGGGTCTCTATCATCTTCACAAAGCTGTTTTTATGGTTGTTCTCTTCTGCTTCATCTGTGTTGAGATATTCAGGTCTTGCTGATGTAGAGTCTCTAGACACTGGTGGCATCATACTGGTCCTCCTGTTGTCGGAGGTGTTCTTATACTGTTGTCTTCCATTCCTTCTTCCAGTGGCTATAGATGGGGTCTCTCCCTCTCCTGGTGAGTACAGGTCCAAGGTACATGTAGGTCCAATACTCTGATTACTCTCCCAGTGGTTGCAGATGGGTCTGAGACACTCCTTTTCCCAGTGGGTGGAGGCAAGACTAACACTGATTTGTTGATGTTGGCAGACTCTGCATGACTTGGTCTGCTGGAGCAGGTCCATCTGCATGCAGTCCCCAGGCCATGAGTCTCCAAGGAAGGCAAGCCAAAAGTGGACTGGAGACAGACCCACACTCCACACCCACCTCTCTCCCTAACAGCATGTTTTGGGAGGATTTGTTCATTACTTATGATGAACATTCTACATTATCATTAAAAGTTGTGTATATATTGGTATATATTGGAATATTGTGGCATCTCTTCAATACTTCTGTTAGTGACTAAAATTTTGGGTCAAAAATAGAAAGTTTGTTCTGAAACTAGATTCATTATGATGAAAGGTTAAGAATGAGACATACAATAGATGCTTTCATTAAATATCGAAGTTTTGATAATTTAGAAATATGTTCAATGTGAAGAATTATCTACTTCTTTAGATGAGATTCTCAGAATTAAATTAACAAGTTACAAGTAATTGGGATTAATGATAAAAGCTCAATATAGAATATTTGGATTATTCAGTGTAGAAAAGCATCTAAGATAGGCACATTAGCAAAAAAACTTCCATTAGGAAAGAAAGTAAAATAAAGATAACAGCCTAAACCCTGCTTTCCCTTAGACAAGAAAGGAAGGTGTTCAGCATGCTCAGAAAACAAAGGTACAACTAAATTAGATACAGACAAAAGTTTAGATAAAACAGAATATTTAAGGACAAAGGGAAATAAGTAAATGTCAGAAGAGTATTATTGTATGAAAGAATTATTCAAAGCTTGTAATCAAAGTCATTGCTATGTTTGCATACTTATAGAATTTTGTATTTTATGACAAGTATTTATTTCTCATAATTCTGGAGGCTGAATAGGCCAAAGGAGATATCTGTAGAAAAAGTATAGAGTGACATCCACCATTTGCAATTGTGGCCTAGTTTTAGGGCATAATCCAACCATAATTGTCTTTAAAAACCTAATAAAAATTTATTATCTTAAATACTAGGATTTCAAGTTATCTACTTGAGAAAATCAAATGTTCAGGTTATAATAAATGATGAAATATGTCAAATGTGATTAGCACAAAGCATGGTCAACACCTCAAAGCCTCTAAGTAATATAAAAATTTGTAGTTATTCCAAAAATGCTCAGTCAAATTCTGCAGTTATATAATATATCCTGGATAACTGAACACATTTTGAAATTCAGACAACATGGAGCTTTGATTATATCAAGAAAAAATTCAATTCCAAGATGAAGAATTTCTCTGTTTCTTTTCATCATTGTACAACATACATGAGAAAAGGGGTAGGAGGAATGATTATTTATTTGGGCATACAGTATTAGAGTTAGTTTTATTCCTTGACTCTTAAGCCTGTGGCACAGTATAAACATCATGACCCAACAGGGAGAACTGCTCACCTAAATTCAGTCAGAAAGTAGAAAAAGATAGGGGGTGGATGAGATGGAAGATGGTATTCCCTTAAACAAAATGTGACTCTGGTTTCCTTATTCAGCCTAATCCCCATCTACTAGTGTCCACAATTTTTCAATGGTGCCAAAAATATATAATGAATCATCCATCAGAAGGGTTCAGAGGTACCCTGATCTAGGTACTTGGCTCAAACATGATGTATTAACATTGCATGAACACCATGTTTTCCACAGATAAATTTAGAAAAACAAACATCAGAAGAAAAAAAGTAACAGTGTTAGTTATAAAAGAATCAGTTTCAAAGGTTTTAAATTACAGAGAAGTAACAAAGTTATACGTGTAACTGAGAGAACAAAAAACCCAACCAATGGACAAAGACAAATGAAAACATCTTCATAATAAAATGAAACAGTACCTGCAATGTTACTCATTATCATTTATGCCACATTTTGGCTCACAATAAAATGACAATTTCTTTTACATGGGTCTGTATTATGTACAATAAGTATTAGTAGATGTGGGGGATAAAGATGTATTTATCACTCATCCAGCCTCTTGAAAAAAGTTGGTTGCTTAAAAATTTTGTAAATATGCTACAACTTGATTTCTATACCATACCTCTGAAAATGAGAATGTAGAACAAATGCCTGAATAAAGAATCTAAAGTTCAACAAAAGCTGTTTTTAGCTTTGATGGTACACAGGTAGATGTAGATTAAAATAGCATGGAAAGGACAGACATTGTGTTTGAACTCCCCCTTTACAATGGACCCCATGGTCTGATATTTCCAATTAATTGTAAGCTTTTATAAATCCCTCAAGACCCACATGCCTGTCCAAACCTGCTAATTAGGAGTTCATCAGTATTCTTGACTGCTCTTTTATAGTGTCGACTCTGAAGGAGTATTTTGTGCTAAATGTATCCCTTGTATGGAATTGTTAATGAACACAGTATTAGTAAGTTTTTATTTTCTGAATACACCATGAACATCAAAAGGGCTTTGAAAATTGTGTACTTCCATTAAACTCAATAATGTGTCATCAGCTTAATGTACAGACACAACCACAAGACTAGGTTAAAACTTGGGAACACTAATTATCTTCTGAATCCATAACTATGGCTTCCTTAAACTATTAAAAATCTCAGTTTTCTTACTGATAAAA
This sequence comes from Cricetiscus sungorus, assembly GCA_030556225.1. Classification (NCBI taxonomy): domain Eukaryota; kingdom Metazoa; phylum Chordata; class Mammalia; order Rodentia; family Cricetidae; genus Cricetiscus; species Cricetiscus sungorus. The sequence goes on from JANBXA010000730.1 coordinate 92,721,622, forward strand.
TAAAGAAGTTAAACTATCAATACCTTGTAAGCTGGGAGACTAAAATTCATGTGTGATGTATATAGGTATCTTAAGTGATTTGCAGGTTATGAGAACCAGCATAGCATAAAAGGCAAAATAATTAGCCATATGAGACTTGATTTTAAAACAATATAGTACTGCTTAAATACAGTGTCTTTTCATTAGCACAATTCACAATCTGCACGAAATACATACACAGAAGTTAGAGCTAAGAACTTATTCTATGAGTAAGCTTATTGCCTGAAAAAGGTGTTATTTCCCATAGATGTTTATCAAAATTGACAAGATGAAACTTTTGGGTAAAAAAAAAAAGTAAAAATGCAAGAATCAGAACCTATCTGTATACCATCACATGCATATGTTTTGGTTGTATGTAGTTTAAATTTAATACATATTTAGATGTGTAAATTATAAATAACATTACATTGTAATATCTAAAAGAGCTTTACAATAGGTTATACAAGTTATTGAAAAGCAATAAAATAAAATATTTAACATAGAACAATGTACCCTAAAACTATGTCTGTGAAGAAAATTAATGTTATAAACAAAACAATAATATTAAGGGAAGAAGTGAAACTCTAATCCATACAAATTGGAGAATTTTACTCATTTAAAGCCAATTATCTAAAAATATGTTAAGAAACACATCAAGCACCTATGTCCACAGGATCTATACTTTTAAAGAATTATAAATATCTTTTTCATAATATTCTGAAAGATTCAAATCAACCTGAAGAATAGTTTACCCTAACAGATGAATCATCCTGATCCTAAGAGGAAACACATGTTACTCAAATGGAATAACTTAAGTTAATTTGATAAAAGTATTATTTACCAAAGTGAGTCAAGGGTTTACAGAAATCTTTGAGATTCTGAAATACTAATGAAAATGGGAGTAAGATTTCCTCCCATAACATGAGAATATATTTGCAATTCATTGAAGAAAAGAGATTGGTAAGAAAAACATCTCTCTATCAAGGCATTGCACGTTTTAAAAACCAAGTCAATCCAGGGTGAAATACTCCAATGGCTACCAACTCCTATTTTTCTACCCAGCAGTAGATGGAGTTTCCTAAAGAAACTTTCTCCTTGGAGTTTTTGCATCTATTCTGATCCTCCTGACACATGGGATGTAGAAACCCTACACAAAGTTTAAATGATTGATGTCCAAATGAAGGTATTCCAAGTTTTCATAAATGCTTATACTAAAAAAAGATAAAGATCAGAAACAAGCAATTTCATTCCTGAAGCACATGTTTATCCCTGGGATAAAGGAAGGTTCAGGAATAATCCATTGGCCAGTCCTAGAAAAAAAGAAAGCCCGAATTGCAAGTAATAAGGATACCTGAGAGACAGGGATGTATGACACTTTTCTCTCCCTCAATGCCTGCCATGGCATGTATCAGGTTCTTGTATCAGGTTCAGTCAATAATCCTGCCCACACCATATTCTTAATTTCCACAGCTAGGAATCATTTCTCTTCTTTTCTTCTCTTTCCCAGAAATGGAAATCGTTGTTTTCCAAGCAGTGCTCGGGTGATAATAAGCATTTTATCATATTCGTATCAAATTGAAAATTTTTGAGTTTAACATTCAGTTGATTTTATTTGGCTTATTGGTAATAACTGCAGACAACTCTGACCACAGGACAAAAATTATTAAAATTCAGTTCTCTGAATATCTTATTTATTTGTAAAATGTAAGAATGTTCTTTTCAGTACAAGAAAAATGTATAGTGAGTTATCTACAGCAGTTTGTGGTTAAAAATCATAATTTAATCTGTCATAGGTGGTGGCTTGATGCCAGTCTATTTATCTTTCTATATGACAGCATACCACATGCTGCAAGAGAAACAGAAACTCCTTTCCTAGAGTTCTAGATGTAGGACACTGAATACTCATGGACCTAGGATGTTGGGCTATTTTCTCCACTGTAGCCACTTTTGTTAAATATTCTCATGTAGTGTTTTCTTGCTGTTGTTTACAGAACTGAAGGAAATATGTTCTTTACTTAATTATATCATAAAAGCATCAGACATACTGGGTTTAGGGTCTCACACTCTGTGCTGGTTTGACACAAATTAAAGTCAGTTGGGAAGAAGGAATTTAATCAAGCTTACTGTGGCTTTGTTTCTGAAGCATTTTCTTAATTGCTACTTGATATGATATTCTAATTGCTAGCTCATTGAGGGCAGTTTCGCCCCAGGTAGTTGTTCTGGGAATTATAAAATAAGGAGGTGACCCGATGCTGGAGCAAGTCAGTAAACACTATTCCTTCCTTGTCTATGCTTCATGTCCTGCTTCCAAGTCCCTGACTCCAGATTACTGTCTTCCTATCTCTGGAGTATGAACTATATCTTGTCAGCCAAATAAAAGTCCTTCCCCTTAAGATACTTCTGGTCAGTGTTTTAGCAAAGCAAACAGCAATCGAACTAGAATACCCTCTCATATAATTTTACTTGCAAATAAGTTTAACTGTAACAACTTTAAGATTTTTTTTATCAGTTCAGTTTGTATTTCTATATGGAAATATCTGAAGCTACATGAATTTAAAAGGAAACTGGGTTCCTTTAGTTAGGAAGTATGAAGGTTCACAACCTTTATCTGGTGATAGGTTACATGGTGAGAGCCATGCGTTGGTAGTACAGAGCATCTCATAGAAAGAGATAGGAAAATCTCCACACCACAATTCTGGTTTCTGTCCTTATATCTTAACATCACTCAATCATAGAACTGTATTCTGATGATCATACACATAGCCTCCATATACCAAAGGTCCAACTCTAAATAGTCAGATTAAGTTTCTAGTTTTTCAATGCAACATGGTGGTGGAGTATGCACTAAAATATGGTCTCTATAACTTAAGATCATTCATATTTCATAGAAAGCCTCAAAAATGAATTTGAGCAGTGAATTGAATACAAGAAACAACATTCTGTCTGTTGCCCTTATAATAAATTGTGGAGAAATGGAAAAAAAGACAAAATTTCAAATAGCTATTACCATGAGTTCTTATTGCCATAGAGCTGCTAAAATATTCTTTGAAATGATAGAATAATCAAACTTTTGAAGTCCTGGAGAATATATAAGAAATAAAGAGGAAGTTGAGATGTGTGACTGTGAATCAGAAAGCCAGCAGGCCAGTAGAAAATTTCTCTGGGAAATTTAAACATCTACAGCTGGAGAACTAACTTGGCAGAGGACCAATCCTAACACCTAAATATAACAGAGCTATTGAGAGCTCAATCCAGCCAGCTAAGGACACCAGTAGGGAATGAATGAAATACTAAAAGATAGATACATATTTTAGGCAACACTAAAACATTAAAAGCTTAAATGAAATGTATTACTTCATAATGGAGCCAGTATTTTCTTTAACAAGTTCAATATTTTTAATGAGTAATTAACTAAAACCTTTTAAACTTGTAATACAATCTAACCAGTGAATAGCATGGGTACACAAGTACAAATGCTGACTAGTAACAAGATCATTCTACATTAATAAAAGAATGCAGGACTTCATGAATCTGTATGTAATGGGCAATATAAGTAATGGAACAATGCAGAAGGATTTTTAAAAGGCCTTATATATACAATTTTTTTTCACAAGAGTGACTCCAGAATTCTATATTTAATGTGTTGACTTCAGCAGTGTAATTATAGTAGGTTAGTTAATTAAAACTTGAGCACAATGGTAGCTTATGGCTAATGAGGCTGGCACTCCAGGAGTGAAGTGCATCTTATAGCAATTCTATATGAAATGTTCTCTGTTAAGCAGCAACATCATGTTGAAAATTCTTCAAGAGAATCCTCTTTCACAAACCTGCTCTACTAAGTCAAAGAGTTGGAGATTTAGTTCAATATTAGAGCCCTTGCTTAGCAAGTCAAGCCCCCTGTCTTCCAACCTACCCACCCCAAGCACTATGTAAAAAAAAAAAAACAAAAGAAAACCTAATTGATAAAAAAATGTAAAATCTTCCTAAGTATTAATCTATATTCTAGTTAATGTACCCTATGACCTGTATGAATGTCAGATAAAGAAGATAATTCAAAAAGTTCAACTTGAGGACACTCATCAAATCAATCCATTGGGAGACCTTTTCCCAACTTTCATTCCCTTTTTCTTCATTGCCACAGGGGAAACAATGACTTATAAATTGAGCCTCTGAGTAGCATGGTTCAGAACATGTTTTCCATGTTTTCATTGAAATTTTGAAAGTGAACGACTTTGGAGAATAGACATCACTTTCTCCCTGCATGGGAAGTCAGGGAGGCTCAGTTCCTATAATAAATGGTGCCTACAAGAGCAAAAAAGGTAAATCTATTGTCACCAGCCATCTGTGGTCCTTAAAGACAAGGTTCCTTTTTTAATTTCAAACCTCCATATAATTTGATATGGTATATCACTTCACATAGCCAGGTCATTAGAACTAGAAAATCCTAATAAAATGATTAATACTGTGATTTTTTTTAAAAGGACCCCTGAGGAACAGAAAGGGAGTGGGATAGGGAGCTGGTAGGGACAGGGGAGAAGGAGAGGGAGAGGGAACTGGGATGGACATGTAAAATAAGCTTGTTTCTAATTTAAATTTTTAAAAAAGGAAAAAAGTATAAAAGGACTGGTGCGCCTCACAAACATGCCCTGTGTATTCTGCTAGCATCCATCCCAGTCCACACTATAGTTCTCTATACATATCAAGAAGAATTCATTGAAGAATTTTTCTGGAGGAAAAAATTAAGACTTTTTAAATGAATATTTAAGAATGCTAATGATATAATGATTAAATTTTATCCAAGGTGGAATGAAGCCTTTTTCCACTTTTCCATAAGTAAGAATTGGATATAGCAATAAATAACTACAAAATCCTGACTCTGAGAAAGCTAAAATTATGGTCCCCATATGCTAACTGCCATGCATGCTGGTTACTATGATTTAAAAATTAAACAGTCAGCCTCAAAGAGGTGCACTCCATCGTAAAATCTAGAAAAAAAAATCTAAAAATTGTGTTTCTGGCTACTAAAGGAAAATATTGATATTGAGAATACAAGATATAAAACTCAAGGCAAATTATTAGCACTTCAGTTATAGTACATATAAGGTCTAGGGATAGAGTAACAATTGTCTTAAAGGAAGAAAATCATAACTAGGGCATTTTAGGGTTTGATTCCTTATACACACTACCTGGGTAATTCTTAAGTATTCTAAGGAAGTAAAAGTTTTCAAAGATGTTCACAAAGGACATTTCAGAATAAACTCTAGAACAGGTAGGGTCTGAATGATATTTAATATTTTGATACTCATAATTGAGTGGCTATTTATCTCATTTGTCTTTTATTGAAAATATATTTTATAATTTAATCTGCTTACTTCTCCCTTCCCCTTCCCCCACTTATTCCAGAATGCCACCACTTCCTGTTACAAATCTAAGCCCTTTCTCTCATTAGGAAACAAAATGGAATATAAAGGAATATAAATAATACCAATTAAGTAAGATAAAACAATTAGGACAAAACAAACAGAAAAAAAAGGTTTCAAAGAAAAAAAATTGTGTAAATATATTTTTACAGAGAAATCCCATGAGAACTCAAAAGCAGAAGTCATAATATGTAAGCCAAGACCACTAAGTTAAAAAATAAATAAATTACTTATTGATTAGATGAGATAAGATAGATAAAGCCCAGACAATGTATTATGAACCAAAAAGTGCTTCCTCAATTACCACTGAGTTCATTGTGTGTTAGTAAATTTGGGGGTATGTGTGGTATGTCTTTAAGTATGGTTTGGATACCCAGTGAGATCTCCAGTGGGAGAAAATTCTTAAGGACATACTGTACATGAAGGAATAGTGAAAAGAAAAATAAGAAATGAACATGTCTATGTACCTGTTGTTATGTTAACATACCATTAAGTAAAGAAACTATATGAGAAAGAACTTAAAACAGCTAGTCTATTATTTTTTCCTGTAAGATGTATCTGTGGGGAAACAAACAAGGATAGGAATCTAACCTATGTTCTTATTAGAATTTCATTCGGTTTCTATGTCAAGAGAACAATGGTGTTTAGTAAGAAAGATCATTTGTAGTGACATTCTTTATAAAAGATCCCCTAGCTTAGGATTACTTATAGTAAATATATCTAGAATTACAGATTTATGAAACTCGGCTGTGTAAATAATATTACATATGATATAGAAGACAACCGTAATAGCTAAAATTCTTCTCTAGGTGTGTTGGAAAATAGGCTTTTAATTAGAGACCATATCTACTACCCTTGGGCAGAAATCTTATATTCCATGCAGGATAGAAGATAAAATACAAACCATGATGTTTCAGAGTTTTCCTTGATCTTTTAAAATTAATGAGATTAAAAGTATTTGATTCACAGGAGAGCAATTAAAAACTGTGTACCCTAGTGTTGGATTTTTTTTAAAGTAAGGAAAGTAGAACCATAAATCAAACTACATATCCATCAATTAATTTTTATAAGTGAGAGGCATTCTTCCAAACTGATAAGGAGGTGAATGCTCATTTGGAACTAGCCATAATATCTGTCTTTCTGTGTTTCAAATACCAAGCAATGTAAGAACATGCTTTTATATTCCCTTAATGTTAATGAAGGAAGAGCTTTAAAGTGTGCAGTTTCACTGAGCTACTCTAGTACACAGTGCTATAACCATCCCTTGTTTACCTATCACTCCTTTTAGATGTTCTGTGATTTTTATTTCACTTCCTATGAGCTGAATTCAAGAAATGGTTCTCCACTTAAGAATCTAATATGAAATCCCAGTGTAATAGAAAAGAAAGTTTTATTGGTTTTCTATAGCTATACATATTTCTCTCTAAGCTATATATGTTCAAAAAATAATAACTCCCTTGACTTTAGGTAGCTATTCAGCACTAGAGTCCCAGAGTCAGTGAGATGAAATGATTCTTCTCTAATACATTTCCTTTGATGTCATTCAGCACCCACTCTTGAAAAGTCACTTTTAATTACACTCTGACATTTATTTTACCTTGCTCCAAAGAAATACAAAAATAAACCCCAAAACTTTTAATGAAATTGATATGGGTTTGGCCTGGTGGTAAGTAAAAATTGAAAGAAGTCTTCTATAAAGACTTTGAAAAAGTTTGGAGAAAATTACTCCTGGTTTTCATCTAAAAATAAAGTGTTACTTCTATGTTACACAGGCTAAAAAAAACCCTCCTGTTTTTGACGCATGATGCAGAGGGACTTATAACATTACTCTAGGATAATAAAATCTAAACAGGAGTCAAAGATGATTAATACTTAGAAGTAATAGAGTTCTTTTGATGTTATTTCCAGGCTACTTCTAATTCTGAATAAATAAATATTATATGGGATGGGAAGGTAGCTGTGAAGAAAAGTTAGGCCTGTGATGTGTTATGCTGAGATTCATGGGCACACAGGAATCATTCTATTTAATCTAAGTTCATATCATTAATCCACAAAGAAGGTCATTTTAGATATACTCTTATAGCACAATTATAAAGGTAAAATTTGTACAAAAAAATCCATGCTATCACAGCACATACACTTCATAGACTCCATAGAGAAATTTAAATTTAGTATTCAGTATTCTACAAATGACACAGAATTAAGAAAGAAATTCTCTCTCTCTCTCTCTCTCTCTGTCTCTCTCTCTCTGTCTCTCTCTCTGTGTGTGTGTGTGTGAGAGAGAGAGAGAGACAGAGAGAGAGAAAGAGAGAGAATGTGTATGAGTATTGGTAATCAGACTCATCATATATGAGAAATTAATTTAGATATGCTTTGCAAATATTAGATTGACATTAAAATCCTCATCTTATGACCCAAATTGAAGGCTATTTATCTAAGCTAAAATGCAGAGAGCGTGAACGACAGAGACAGAATAAAGCAGGGACTGACTTAGCCTATGAGTCATTTAATAAGCCAAGGATTTTAATTTGTTTCAAATAGTGTTTTACTTGAAATAGAGTTATCAATAATATTCCAACAGGCTGCATTCCAATTTGTAAATCAAATGATTAGTATAGCTACTTGTAACTATCACTAAGCAAACAGGTCTACTAGATACTTTTCTGGGTACCCATTTTACAAATTCTTTTGTAAAAAAAAAATTAAAATTATTTCAAATAAAACCCATTAAAATCTAGGAGAGAGAGCGGATGAGCAAAGAAAGAAAATGATGAGGCATATTCAAGGATGAATAGTATATGTCTGAGAAAGAGAGCCCACAGGTAAGCACATTCTACGTCAACTATAATAGCCAAAGGTGCCTTTTCTTTGTCTTCTGAAATGACTCCTTTCACCCTGAATAATTTTTATTGAAATATCAGTTAATATCTTTTTCTTTTTTCTGGTTTTGCAAGATAAGGTTTCTTTGTTGGCTGGCTTCAAACTCCAGTGATCTGCCTGCCTCTGCCTCCTGAGTGCTGGGGTTAAAGGCATGCACCACCACTCTGACAGTGGAACTAGAATGTATCCCTGGTACACAAAAGGACTTTGGGGGCACATTCCCCATGGAGGGATATTCCCTTAACCTAGAGGCAGGAAGGAGTGCCTAGTCCCTACCCCAAAAGACTTAACAGATTTTGTTGGCTTCTCCTGGAAGGCATCACCCTCCCTTTGGAGTGGGGGTGGATGGGATGAGCGGGTTGTCAGGGGGCATGGGAGGGACATAGAAAGGGAGGGAGGGAGAAGGAACTGGGGTTTATATGTAAAATAAGAAGAAATAAATTTAAAAAAATGATCAGTGGTTAAGAGCAATAAAAAAGAAATCAATTAATCTACCATTAATTGTTCTGTCTGCAGATTACTTCTTTTAAGTGTTCCAATGTAAGAAAGAATGGGGATAGAGGTGTGGATAAAAATGAGAAAAATCTACCATTAACCAATAAAATTATTTTAGTGTATGAAAATGCTCTTCCCTACCTTGAAGATATTTATAAGGCATTTGTGGTGTTCTCGGTTCTGTCTTCACTCACAAGCTTCATTGCTTAGAGGGGGGGGGAAACAACTATAACCACCTTATTTTTCTACCAAATGTATATTGTGAAAAAAATGATATATATGGTCTTGCCAATTGTCTACTGTCAGTCACATACACCAGAATTTGAGACAATTAGAAACTCAAGAAGTAGTGACAAAATACTGCTAATGAGGAAGACATAAAGTTAGAATATGATTTCCATGGGGTATGATTATGTTATACAGTGTTTAAAAACTGTAATTGTCCTTTGCAATTTCACATACAAGAAATTAAGAGCAAGGTAAGACACCCTCAGATTAACCAGGCACTAGATATTGGCTCTCCATGAAGGGGAGATATAATCTGAATAGAGTTATTCCCTTTTAGAAAGTTATTTTTATTTATTAGAAAATAAGTTATCTTTAATTTATTCACTGTCAAGACTCCCAGCAATTGGAAGAATGAGTTGCCAGATGCTAAAGGAACAATTGGATGAAACATATTCCTTTCTGTTTGAGCTCTTGAGCTCCCAACATCTGGTCCTTATCATGATATTACTTTTTCCTGATCTGACATTAATAAGAAATAAATTTTCAGTTTAAAAATGAGATAAGTGCAAAAGATGATCACACTGGATCTTATATATTTATTGTGGCTTCTACCACAAATATTAAGAATGCAAATATATGACAATTAATAAATGGGACATCATGTAACTGAAAAGCTTCTGTAAGGCAAAGAACAATGTCAATAAGACAAAAATAGCAATCTACAGAATATAAAAATATCTTCAGCAACCTCACATTCAACAGAAGACTGATCACCAAAATATGAAAGAAACTCAAGAAACTAAATATCAAAAAAAATCCAATAAAAATGAGGTGTAGATGTAAACAGAGAAATCCCAACAGAAAAATCTCAAATGGCTAAGAATCACTTAAATAAATGTTCAATATCCTCAACCATCAGGGAAATGAAAGTAAAAATTACTGAGATTCTAGCTTAAACCTATCAAAATGGATACAACTAAAAACACTAGTGACAGCTTCTGGTGAAGAGAATGTGGAGCAAAGGGAACACTTCTCCATTGCTGGTGGATGTGCAAACTTGTATAGGCACCTTGGTAATCAATATGATGGTTTCTCCGAAAATTGGGAATCAACCTACCTCTTGAGCATATACACAGAAGATACTCAGTAATACAACTGGGACACTTGCTCAACCATATTCATATTTGTAATAGTCAGAACCTGGAAACAACCTGAAGAATGGATGAAGAAACTAAGTACATTTATAGAATAGAGTATTACATAGCTATTAATAACAATGGTATCAGGAAATTTCAAGACAAATGGATAGAACTAGAAAAAAATCATCCTGAGTGAGATACAGAAAGACAAACATGGTATATACTTACTCATAAATGGACATCAGCTGTAAAGTAAAGGCTAACCATGATATAATCCACAGCTGCAGAGAAATTAGGTAAAAGGAGGGCCCACAGAAAGACACATAGTTTTCCCTGGGAAGGTAAAATAGAAGAGATATCCACGTTACACTGCTGTAAGTGAGGATGGGTTCAGGAGAGATGAGGATGAAGTGGAATAGATAGAAGAGAAGTAAATGAAACCAATGTCTTGATGGGGAGGGGGCACTTCAGTCATATGTAAATATGGTGCAAGGACAAGTTCCATGAATTAACAAGGATAGCTCAGCTAAGACTCCTAGCAATAGTGGCTGGTAGCTTGAATTGGCCATCTCCTATAGTCAGATTTTTAACTAACCCAGTTGTCATCTGAGTGCCTTCATCCAGTGATTGATGGAAATAGATGCAGAGAATCACAGACATGCACTAGGGTGAGCTGGGGGAATCCTACTGAAGGGAAGAAGCATTGTACAACTCAAGGGGTAAGATGTGTCAAGGTCATCACAAGGGAACCCACAAAAACAATTAACCTGGGCTCACAGGAACTCGGACTCTTGACTAGCAGTTAGGAAGCATACCTGGGACCAACCTAGGGACTCTACATATTTGTGACATTTGTGTAGCTTGGTCACTTGTGGAACTACTAGTGGTGTAATCAGGGCCTGTTTCTAATGCTTTGGCTGGCTTTGGGAACTCTATTATTCACACTGGGTTGCTTTGCCTAGTCTTAATACAACAGGAGGAGTTTATTCCTACTTCAAATTGATATGTGATGCTTTGTTGACATGCATAGAAGCACTGCCCCTTTCTGAACAGAAATAGAAGAGGAGTGAACAGCAAGGGGTGGGGGAGTAGAATGGAGGGCTAGAGAAAATAAGAGGAGAGGAGGGAGGGGAAACTGCTTTCATGATATAAAATAAATGAATAAATTTAATTAAGAAAAAATTAAGAAAAGCATGAATATAAAAATTAGAGAAATCATGTCTGATTATTTTGACTTCAGATTATTGGTTGATATGAAAGGTCATTTAATTTCTTCTTTACCAATAGTTTTATAATGAAGTCACAAGGGGTACTGTGATTTTAGGGATCAATGGAAAAATGGAAGCAATCTTGTTTTGGGGTATCTCCATTACTACTGTATATTCTTTTATAGCTCTCCACAGGAAATTTGCGGACACACATATTGAACTCCACTTGAATATCAAAAGCATCACTAACTCAAATTTAATTTCAAATTCATTTTCAGTACTAAATAAAGCAACAGCTGCAATTTATAAATATACTAATAATTATTGTTATTATTAATTTGTTATTATTACGGTTCATTAAATGGATTCTAACAAGAAGTGTGACAGAATTTCTTTCCACTCCTGAATTTAGCCAAAGTTTCAGTGAGTTCATATTGGGCCTGCTGTGATTACATGTCCTGTTTCCTTGGTGTGCTCCATCCACAAAGGCTGTTACTAATTTTCTGCCACTTCTTGCACAGTGTTATATAAGCCCTGGGAGGAGAGAGTTGATGAAGGTATCTCATTTTAGAACTGAGTGTTCTTCCACTTTTCTATTCTTTCAGATTCAGGATATGGCCTTGTTTTGATGACCTTGATACATCTGAGGTTGAGGTTTTTTTTTGTTTTTTTTTTTTTTTTTGGTTTTTCTTGTTGTTTGGTTTTTTGTTGTTGTTGTTTTGTTTTTTTTCTTCCTTATATTTTTATTATTACTTTTCCTTATTTCACATATCAATCCCAGTTTCCTCACCCTCTCATCCTCTCATGCCACCCAACACCCCCCATACAATTCCCCACCCAATCCAGAGGGAGGGTGAGGCCTTCCAGGAGGGATCATCAAAAACTGTCAAATAACTGGGAGTACAGCCTAGAGCCTCCCTCCTGTCTGTAGGTTAAGAGTTACCTCTATGGAGAATGTGTTCCCAAAGTCCTTTTATGCACCAGGGATGCATACTGGTTCCACTGTCAGAGGTCCCTTAGACTACCCATGTTCAGGGGATCATTGTTGGTCCAATGTAAGTTTCAATCTCATTGTCAGGGAAGGGCATTAAGGTAGCCTTCCTACTGTTGCTAGATTATTAGTTGGGGTGATCCTTGGAGGTCTCTGAACAATTCTTTAAAATTAGTTTTCTCTTCAAACCTATAATGATCCCCTCTATTATGGTATCTCTTTCTTGCTCTTGTCTATTTGTCCCCCGAATGAACCCTCTTGGTCCCTCGTGTTCTTCTCACCCCTCCTCTTCTCCCCTTCTGTTTCTCATGACTCCCTCTCAACTCATTCCCCCCTTCCCACTCCCAATATACTCAAGAGATCTTGTCCCTTTCCCCTTCTGTGGGGGACCTTGTATGAATCTCTTAGGGTCCTCTTTAATTCTAGCTTCTCTGGTGGCATGAATTATAGGCTAGTGATCATTTGCTCTATGTCTAAAATCAATATATGAGTGAGTACATACCATGTTTCTCTTTCTGTGACTGGGTTACTGTTAGAATGGAAAAATTCAGCCTAATTCCCCAGAAAACCCAGGAAACTGGGAATCTTAAATCCCAAGCCGATGGTCACCTACTTTAATGTTTACGGTAGTGAATGAACACCCAGAAGCCTGTGCAAAAGCAGACTTCCTGGGCTAAGGGCAGGGTTGGATACTTTAAAGTAATTGGTCTGCACTGGATGCTACGAGGTGATTGGTTCACGTTGCGTGGGCTATGCTGTAACCCTAGAAAAGCTGTCTCAATTCTGTGCTAGAGGTCGTTGCTGAGCCCTGTACCATGCATGGTGTGTGGCTGACGGCTCTAGTGTACTGGAATATAAAGAACCTTATGCGTTTGCATCAAGACCGCTTCTCATGAGTGATTTGGGGGGGGGGGGGCGCCTTTCCTGAGTGGGAGCGCGAGGGACCACACTCTCGTGGGTCTTACATTACCTCATTCAGGACAATTTTTTTCAAGTTCAATCAATTTGCCTGAGAATTTCAAGATTCCATTGTTTTTTATACTGAGTAGTACTCCATTGTGTAAATGCACCAGATCTTCTTTATCCATTCTTCAATTGGGGGGCATCTAGGTTGCTTCCAGGTTCTCACAAATAATGCTGCTACCCTGTATGATAAAGGAACTTCAGGAGCATTCACCATCCCTGACTTCAAGCTCTATTATAGAGCTATAGTCCTGAAAACAGCTTGGTATTGGCCAAAAATAGACAGGTAGAACAATGGAATTTAATTGAAAATCCTGATATTAACCCACACACCTATGAACACCTGATTTTTGACAAGACAACTAAAATTATACAATGGAAGGAGGAAAGCATCTTCAACAAATGGTGGTGGCATAACTGGATGATGGTGTGTAGAAGAATGCAGATAAACCCATGTCTATTACCACACAAAACTTAAGTCAAATGGATTAAAGACTTCAACAAAAATCCAGCCACACTGAATCTCTTAGAGAAAGTTAGAGGTACCCTTGAAAGAACTGGTACAGGAGACAACTTCCTGAACAAAACACCAGTAGCACAGACACTGAGATCCATAATTAATAAATTGAACCTACTGAAACTGAGAAGCTTCTGTAAGGTAAAAGATACAGTCCATAAGACAAAAGGGTATCCCACAGAGTGGGAAAAGATCTTCATCAACCCAAATCTGACAGAGGGATCGTCTCCAAAATATACAAAAAATTCAAGAAACTCAAACACAACATAACCAAAACACCACATAACCCAATTAAAAAGTGGGATACAGAACCGAATAAGGAAATCTCAATAGAGGAAACCAAAATGTCTGAAAGACACTTAAGAAAATGCTCAACACCCTTAGACATCAGGGAAATACAAATGAAGGCAACTGTGAGATACCTTCTTCCTCCTGTTAGTATAGCTAAAATCGCAAACACCAATAACAGTTTATGTTGGAGAGAGAGGAACACTCCTTCACTGCTAGTGGGAGTACTAACTTGTGCAGCCATTTTGGAGATCAGTATGGCAGTTCATCAGTAAAATGGGAATCAGTCTACCACAGTACCTGAAAATTCCACTCTCAGGCATATACCCAAATGATTCACATCCATGCAACAAAGACATCTCTTTAACTATGTTCATAGTGGCATTATTTGACATTGAATTTATGCAGGATGGTAGTTATGGTTTTTTTTGCATTCTTCAACATGCAGGCATCTAGTTTGAACAGTACCATTTGTTGAATATAGTGTCTTGTTGCTAATGTCTACTTCTTGCTTCTTCATCAAAAATTAGATGTCCATGGCTGGTAGACTTACATTTGGCTATCAATTTGGATTTCAATAATTAATTACTAGTTTTTGCTAATATCATGTTGTTTTATTATTACGGGTCTGTTTTACAATTTAAGGTAGCAGTAATGGTGACATCTCCATTAATTCATTTTATAGTTTAGGATTATTTAGTTACCATGGATATTTTTGTGTTTCCATATGAAACTGAAGATTGTCCTTACAAATGATATGAATAATTGTGTAAGACCTTTGATGAGAGTTATGTCAAATATGTGCATTGATTTTGTAAGGGGGCCATCGTCACTACATTAATCCTACTAATCCATGAGCATGGACTATCCTTTCATTATCTAATATCTTCTTCAGATCTTCATGTTTTATAGTTTTTAGCTATACAGCTCTTGCCAAGTACTTGTTCCTCATGCCTTTAATACCCAGAATTGGGGGCAATGGCAGAAATTATCTGTGAGTTGGAGGCCAACTGGTCTACAGAGCTAGTTCTAAGACAGTTTGAGCTGTTACACACAGAAACCTGTCTTAAAAGAAATGTTTTTATTATACATCTCTTTCATTTCCTTGGTAAAAGTACTACTAAAATACTTTTAAAGCTATTGTGAAAGGCACCATTTCTCTGGTTGCTTTCATGGTCCAGTTTTAATTTTTACATAGGAAGAATCCAATTTTTAAAGGCAGGAAAAAGGGCATAGTCCCTATTCCAAATGACTTCACAGATTTTGTTGATCCCTCCTGGAAGGCATCACCCTCCCTGTGGAATGGTGTGTGTGTGTGGGGGCGGGTGGAATAGGAATGTAGTCAGGGGTATGGGAGGGAGGGAGGGAAAGAGAGATGGAGGGAGGGAAAGAGAGACAGAGGGAGGGAAAGAGAGACAGAGGGAGGCAGATAGAGGGAACTGGGACTGATATGTAAAATAATAAAAATAAAACAAAAGAGATAAGCCACATTTGTGGACTAGAAAGGTCATAGAAAGCTCACTGCTATAAAGGTTTTATATATATATATAAATGTATGCATATATATATATGTATGCATATATATGTATGTATATGTATACATACATATATATATGTGTGTGTGTGTACGTGTCTGTGTGTGTGTGTGTGTGTGTGTGTGTGTGTGTGTGTCAGTGTGTGTGTCAGTGTGTGTGTGTCTGTGTGTGTCTGTGTGTGTGTTTCTTCTTTGCTGGAAGATTTTTATCAGTCATAGGAGTTTCATGGTAAAAATTTTAGGGTCATTTGTAAACAATCATATCATCTACAAATAAAGGTATTTTGACTTCTTCCTTTCCTACTTGTATGCCCTTATTTTATTGCTCTAGTTTAAGGCTTCCAATACTATATTGAATAGGTATGTAGGAAGTAGATGTCTTTGTCTTGTTCCTGATGTTAGTGGAAATGTTTTGAACTCATCTCTATTTATACTGATATTGGCTGTAAATTATTATTTATTGTGACATATTCCCTATGTCCCTAATCTCTCAGGACTAGATCATTTCAGGCTGCCAGATTTTGTGTAAGGTCTTTTCTACATCTAAAGAGTTTTTCTATATCTAAAGAGATTTTTCTACAACTCAAGCAATTTTTTTTTGAATTTTAGCCATTTATTTGGTGGATTACATTTATCATCTAAGATGAAGCCTACTTCATTCTGCTAGATGACCTTTTCCATGTGTTTTTGGATCATTTAGCAAGGCTTTTTACCAGTTATTTTTGTAGCTATGTTCATAAGTTTAATTATCTGCTGTTGACTTAACTTTGGTAGGAGATATATATATATATATATATATATATATATATATATATATATGATATGTATGTATGTATGTATGTATAATTTTTCTGCCTTTTTAGGTTTTCTATCTTGGCAGAGTACAAGTTTGTAAAGTATGTCCTTATGATTCTTTTTCTCTCTTTTTTCAGTTTGCCAAGCTGTGACTGTTTTTTAACTGACCAGATTACAAAAATACCACAGGAAGCACCTTAGTTCATTCTGCTAATAAGCCTCTTTATCTAGTCTTCCCTGTTGCCAGCATCACCACCTTCCACAAAGTGAGTGGTTTTTTCTTCATTCTGCCTCGTGGAGAAGACAGTTTGAAGGGCTACAGGAATTTGTTGGCTTCCTTGAAGCATTTTTCCACTGTGTAGATCTCATGGATCAGTTCCTTCATGTATATAATTCTGTATTTACCAAGAGATTGAGCAATCAAGAATTGTCCATTAAGGCAATTCTCTTTTTAGTGATTTTGCCACAGCCACACCTGTAGATGAGCTCGTTTACTGACTTCGGGTTGGGGTACGCCCATGCAATGTATTATTAATCGAAGCCTTGTTGAGCTTAACAAAGGTGCAATTGAAGATCTCACGAAAAGGGAGCAGCTGCAACACCCGGCGGACCTTTGGACTTACACCATTGATACCTCAGATTTGGATGACGGATGCCAGCTTGGGTTCTGCAGGCACTGAGAAGTTTCTGGCTTTCCTTGACATCCTAGCCATGCGAATCCCCGTATGGTACATCTGCCTGTATTCCTTGTGATAATGCTTTGCGTTTTCATAGATGAGCCTTCTCCATGCCTTCCAGAGTGTCTTCAGTGCAAACTTTTTCCTAAAGCGCTTTAGCTCTGCGAAATTCCTTGTCTTATGGGTTTCTGGCACAGCAGGAACCTTCTTTTTCTCCATGGCTCCTTACAGTCTGGGGGGGGGGGGAGGCTCCTTGATGATTCTCTTGATGTGCTTGGTATTTCTTGTTATGTTCAACTTTTTTGTCTCTAATTTTGTTAATTTGGATATTGTCTTTCTTCTGCTGTTCTGTTCTTTTAGATAACAGCCAATCTTATTGATTTTCTCAAGCACCAACTATTTCTTTCATTGATTATTTGTATTTTTCTACCTCATTGATTTTAGACCTGAGATTATTTCTCACCATTTAATCTTTTTGCACATTAATTCTTTTTGTTCTAGAGTTTTCAAGTTTTCACATTTGTCTATACATTACTATTATGACTCTCTCTCTCTCTCTCTCTCTCTCTCTCTCTCTCTCTCTCTGGAGGCATTTAATGCTATGAACTTGCTTCTCAGAGCTCAGAGCTGCTGAAAGGCTCAGAGAGCGTGGACCCTCAAGCCCCGACTCAGGGAAGGTACCCTCCCTTCAAATCATTCACGAGAAGCAGTCTTGATGTAAAAGCATGAGGTCCTTTATATTCCAAGTGCACTGGGTCCCACAGTCATACTCCATGTAGGGGTAGAGGACTGAGGACCTTGGGTACAGATTGAGACAGCTATTAAAGGGTTACAACAAAGCCCGCGCATCTTAAACCAATCATCTAATAACATCCAGAGCCCATGTGCTGCGGACTAATCACTTTAAACTATCCAAGCCCACACTTTATAGGCCAATCAGTTTTCTATAACACAGAGGTCTGCATTTGTGTGGTCTCCTGGGTGGGGTGACAAAGCTCATTTCCTGTCTCATGCACTCACCAGTCTTGTCATAAACAACCCTGTAATAAACAGCAAAGAATGTGACCTTTTGCCTACTTGCTGCCAGGGACAATTTAAGGTATTTAGGACTTTTTAGACTTCTAGTTTCCTGCGGTTATTGGAGAGTTAGGCTGTATTTTTCCATACTTACACTGCCTTCCTTTTGTCTCATATTTCTGTGTATGGATGTTTTCATTTCCTTTCAATTCTGGAAAGTGTTTATTTCTTAATTTCTATCTTGACCAATTTTTCATTCAGTAGTGAGTTGTTCAATATCCACTAGTTTGTATGCTTCCTGTCTATTCTGTCATTGTTGGTATCTAGTTTTATTTTGTAATGGTTTGATAAAATGAATGGCTTTATTTCAATTTTTCATATATATTTTGAGACTTGCTGTGTGTCCTAGTACGTGGCCATTTTGGAGAAAGGTCCATGAGGTGCTAAGAAATAGATATATTCTTATGTCTGTTCTGATTAAATGTTTTATAAATATTGTTAGGTGTATTTTGTTTATATATTTTTAGATTTTTTCCTTTCATACATATGTGTTGTCTTTCCCTATACTTCTTTCTGTTTAGTTTTGGCATGGAGTATGTCTTCGCATATTAACATGTCTACGTCAACTTAATTCTTGGAACTGTTTGCTTGTAGTATTGTTCCGTTTATTTCCCCAGAAATTAAATCCCCTGAAATTAAATTGATGGTAAGTTGTGTATGAGTGTGTGTGATTGTGTGGATTTGTTTGTTTGTTTCATTTATATTGGGTCTTTGGTTTTGGTTTTGGTTTTGTTTCTTGGTTGGCTGGCTGGTTGGTTGGTTGGTTGGTTGGTTTGGATACATCAGAAGGATATATATTTTCTTGTATATAATCTGTTTTTCTGTGTCTTTTTACTGGGACACTGAGACTATCATGTTGATCAATGAGCAGTGTGGTGGTTAACATCTTCATGTGGAAGTTAGTTTCTAGATTCTTCTGTACAGGCAGATTTGTAGCTATATAGTATTTGTATTTGGTTTTATTGTGGATGGTCTCTCTCTTTCATTGATGATTATTGAAATTCTTGCTGGATGTAGATGTCTGCTACTGAGGCTTGCCAATGAGGTTTCTGTTCAAGTTCCTGAATTTTCCATTAGCAGTTTTCTAAGTTTAGGTTTTCTTTGGTGGTTGCCTTTCGACATTCATGTCTTGAACTGTTTTCTTTACTTTATTCCATTATTTGCTTGTGCTTGCATAGATTTCATTAATAGACTTATTAACAACCTCTTTAAGGTATTTGAACAAATTCATAGTAGCTATCTTTAAGCCCTTGTCTCACATTTCTCGGAGCCTACAGTGATACAATTTTTGAGCTATAGTGGAGACATATACTGAGTTTATTTTCTCTGGCATCTAGTCATCTCTGTTTAAGATGATAGTTATTCACTTGCTACTATTTGGTTTTGTGTTTATTCCTTGTTTTTGTGCTATGTTCCTTGTTTTCTTTCTGTCCTCTTTGACTCAGTAAATTGTGGTCACTGAGTTGTCTGGTAGGTAGTGCTTCTGAGTACCTGTAAGATGTGACGACTAGGGTATCTCAGGTAGAACTGTTTCTAGGTATTAGGTGCTAACACCAAAGAATGGGGATAAAATAGAAGGCATTTGGTTAAATGGATCCAGAGGCTTTAGGACAGGGGGAATACCATCATGATCTATTTAAACACTGGCAAATATGTATAAAGTACAAAGAGTGTCCACATCAAGTGGTCTGCTACAAAGTTGGAAATAATACTAGAGGTTTAGAATTGAAATTAAATAGAGAAAGGGAAATTTGTGGGAATGGCTAGCTGGGCCCAGAGATTACTTCTTATGTCCCTCTCTTAACAAAATCTCAAGTATAGTCTAAGATTGATGACTCAGTTGATTTCATCAAACTAGTGTGTGTGTGTAGTGTGTGTGTGTGTGTGTGTGTGTGTGTGTGTGTGTGTTATTAACATCTCTGTCCTATTCAAGATAAATTGATGATTAAATGAACTGAGTAACTAGTCTAATGTTTCATCTCTACTGAGTTCAGAACCATGAATGTATCTTAAATACCATCTTACACACATCATTTTTGGAAGATCTTATAACAATGGAACTTCAATTTTTAATTCATGAACCAGGGACATGCTTTGTTTCTATAATTAATAAAATAGAAAGCAATTCAAACCCAAGCCTTGGAAAATATTATAAATGCATGTCCTCCTTTAAAATACTGAGATAGCTCATTGTTCTGGCTTTAATATGATCCTTGTGTCTTTCATGATTAGAATAAACTTTCACAAAAGCATATACCACACACATCTAAGGAAAAAAGGGAAAGCTGAAAGACTTGATGTTTTATACTACAAATTCTCATTCTCTGTATGAGTCAATGACCAAAGAACACAAAATTTCCAAACCGGAGATATGAATGAGAAGAAAAATATACCACTGACTAGGGCCCCTTCATCCTGAGACACAGAAGCACAGGCTGCGCTGGTTTGATATGCCTTAGCAGTATTATTTTGAGATAGTTTCTAGTTACCTCTCCCTGGGAGTCATGAGAGAGCATTCTGCAGTAGCATCCATGTCATCTTTCAATAGACTTTACAGAATAACTAAACACCTATCACCATTTCCTCATAAAAGCCCATGTCAGGAATCAGGATGAAGTTAAGATGTGTAGGATTGTTTTAGACTAGAAGATCCACAATTGGCTTCCATGAAGTGAATACCACTAGAGCTATTATGTAAATATGTGTGTTACTAAAAGAGATTCTGCAATAAGGAATGTGAGCAACAAATATAGTCACAAAGGTGATATAGCTAACAAGTCAAGTAAAATAATTGAAAGATTTATTGTATTTGGAGAGTTAAGAACACAACTTCAAATACCAGTTAGTATTTCTAATGTATTAAAATAGAACACTTGGTTTTTTTCCCCATTATTCAGGACAACACACCTTGTAATCTAAGTAGAGAAAAAAAACCTCTCTCATTTATATTTAAAAAGATTCAATTATCCTTCAAGCTTAAACTTTATTCTATCCAAAGTCTACAATTTTCTAGGGATAAAAAATGCAAGGTCTGAGGGACTGTGAAGATGGGTAATGGTGAAAACAAGAGTTTTTTGACAGGCAGAAAAGACTTTTTACCTAAACACTTTCTCTACATCATCCCATATAGAAATGAATTTTCACATGTCCAATTTTAGCTAATACTTGTCTTTCATTTTTCTTTCTACTAATTGTACTTGCCATCTCTGAGCCACTTACATATAAAAGAATTATTTTCTCTTTTTCCTCTCATCAGGGCTAGTTCTATAGTATGGCCTCTTTAACTGCACTTAACTTTTATTCATAGAAATGTCTCATGCTCATTTAAATGTGTAGTAGTTATACCTTGTGTTTTCATTTGGTAACAGATATCACTAATTGCAGGATCCACTGTGTGAAGTATCATTCAATGTTCCTCCTTGTCTACCCATAAATGCTACTTACTTCACTCTCATGGTTTTCTTAAAGCATCAAAAGTGAAAGCATGATTTTGACAAGGATTTTAGAGAATTAACAATAGCAGTGAATGGAATCATGGGTATGAATAACTAGAGAAGAATGAGAACATAGTTTCCAGCTACCAGAAACATCTGTAGACTAGCCTACTTCATGAAAATAGCTGCTTGGTAGATGTTGGGCCAATACTAAATTATGCATGCCCTGCATTCACTTTTGTTCTTCCCACAGTCATTCCACCCACATTACCATACTCTTCTACTTCTTCTACTTGATCTTCACTTCCATCCTTATACACCTATATCTATTAAAGGACTTTGACATTGCTGTTTCAATCTATGTTGCTTTGAAAATACAACAACTATACTCAAAATTTCTGTTTCTGTTATGCTGTTAGGTATATTTCTCCCACTCTATTAAAAAGTGTTAAGTAAGAACCTTATCATTCATACTCATTCTTCAAGATATAATCTAAAATGTGTATTCCATAAGGTTTTGTCTATGAGCCTGTGTCTTAGGGTTTCTATTGCTATGAAGAGACATCATGACCACAGCAACTCTTATAAGGCAAACATTTCATTGGAGTGACTAGGATACAGTTCAGAGGTTCAGTCCATTACCATCACAGTGAGCTATGGTAGCAAGAGAATAGGCATGATGCTGGAAAAGTACTTGGGAGTCTTACATCTTGCAGGCAACAGGAAGTAAGGTGTCTCAAAAGGTGTGACTTGAGCATATGTGAGACCTCAAAGCCCATCTCCACAGTGATATACTTCCTCCCAAAAGACCACCCCTACTCCAACAAATCCACACCTCTCAAAAGTACCAATCCCTTTGGTAGTCAATTATAGCCTTCAAAGGTATCTAGAAAGTTTAACCAGAAAATTTAGCTCTGTTTTATTGTGCCTACAATGAGGAAATCTCTGAACTTTTCTTTATCCCCACTGAAAGCACCACAAATGAATTTATACTAAATTACTGGTTCTAAAGGATCAGACCCACAGAGCCATACTCTCTCCAATTCCTCTGGAATATCAGCAAACCCCAACACTCCTTTCAATGTCTCTTTTTTACAGAAATCAAGAGTAAGCATTTTTTTTTTTACTTTCCCCTAAAACTATTAACAATTTATATTATACAAGAAGAACTTTCTTCCTGTCCAGATAAATAATTTCCATTTCATTATTTTGCTGTTTTCTTTTCTATTTTTAATTCATTTTCAATTTTATATCTAATTTATTGTTCCTACTAGATTCAAATTTATGGCTCCAGTTTCTAATTTACTCTGTCTTCTTTTGGAAGACCTTCATGTAAAATTTATAACTCATGTCATTTTGTGAAAGATAAGTATGTAAATCAAGTGCAGTTTTATTAGCCAGATATAGAGTAACATATTTATTGTCAAATGAAATAAAATTTGATTATATTTTCATGGCCTCTGCATAATCAACATTGAAGAGTACTAACATGAAATTGTGTTCACAACATTAACATTAACATCTTTAACATGAGAACAACATTCTAGAAATCCAGGGGCATTTTCTTCAAGCACAACTTTGCAATTGGCTGACATTTAGCATATCTCAGTAGTATTTTTAGAGAAAAATATGCACACTATCTTCAAAAGCACCATCTATTTGAACACTTAGTCTCTCTAAAGCTAAATGCTTAGTGTAAGTGTATATTCATTCATGCTACTATCTTCAACTCGGGTAGGACCATCTCAAGTCTCTTAAAATGAATAGCTTAGTTAATGATAGATTATGTTTTGGAAACATTGATATTTTGGAAAGTAAGAACTACAGTCTGAGATGTTACATTTGTAACCTATTTTTACATGATACTTTCCAACCCCAAAATAAGAACAATTGCATCAATATCACAATTACTAGATCATTGGACCATCTAAAGTGCACTCTGCCTCAAAACCTTAACTTTATAAATTCACTGCCATACTTCATTCGAAGGTCAGGAAACAAGCACCTGGTAGTAATATAAACAAAAACAATAATGAGTAACCAAATAACTGAGGCTCATGGAGTTTCACTAAGTGTCATAACTTTTTATAGATAAAACCCAGTAACCCATAAAATTGTTTTGTAGCTATTTCCATAATTTTGTTTTTAAATTTTGTTTTTTGAGAAATTATTGAAAGCTCACACTTGAGGTCTGTTATTTCTTCAACAATCTTTCTAAGTAAAGCTGAGCCTGAAATAGAAACTTTAAATGTCTCTGCAATTCTAAACATGAATCATTTTCAACAGCTTTAATGAAATGAAAAGCAAATGATAATGGATATCTATCAGTGAAAATGTAGAGAAAGAAAACCCTTGCATAACGTTTTAAGATAGTTCTAATGTCTATTTTTTTTTGGTTAAATAAAACTAACATGTATTCCACTTATCAGAGTATTGGTAATATGCACAAAAAACATGACAACAGTGGTTAAAATGTTATTTACATTCCTATGTTTATTGCAACAGTAAACAAGAAATAGAATTAGCCTTAATGTATATTGACTGAAGAATAGATAAGGTAAATGTGGTACAGGTACATATTATGATACTTAGACATTGGTGAAAAAGAAAATCCAGTCATTATCAGTGCTCCTGAACAAATCTACAAGATACTGTAATGAGTAAAATATGTCTGTCATAGCCCCCCCCACATATTGATAAAATGTTCTCATCACAAAAAAAGAGTCCCATATGTGGTTTAATTTTCACATTAATGTACTGGACTAGGTTATTCCATGGAAGAAAGTAAAATCATACAATGTTACATATCATTTAAACTTTCCATTTTTATGTCTATACATGTTAATGATGTGTAGATGTATTCATGGCTATACAGGTAAATTTAGAAGATAAAAGTCAATCTAGGGAACATCCACCTGTGTTTTGAGATTGACCTGGAGATAACTGATTTGTATAGGCTGGTTTGCCAGACATCCTAGAAGATCAAGTATTTTTTTCATTCTAAATGCTGGGATTACAAGTATGTACCAGCACTCCTGGATTTTTTATATGGGTTTAAGGGATAAGAACGGGAGTTTTCACACTTGCCTGGCAAAAACTGTACTAATTAAGCTATCTCCACTATTCCATTCTGATTATTTTATTTTGTTTTTTGAAACAGAGTCTCACTATGTTGCTCTGGCTGCCCTTCAATTCACTACGTACACAGGTAGGCTTCAAATGCACAGTCATCTCTACCTATTCAAGCTGAGTGCTGGCATGAAAACTGGCATCATATACCTGGCTAATATTTTCAATTTTAAAAAAGGGTGTTAGACTCTATATGCCCATAATAGATATGCCTACTTAATCAGACATTCACTTATCCACTATTCAAGCAGGTACTGGCTTTTCAGAACTGTCACTTTCATTCACCAAATATATATTTCAGTAAGGTAATTATATACTTGTGTTGACACTCCTGATTTGCTTAAGTCAAGGAGTATCTACATGGCACAACATGACTGCTAATTTATTGCTTTTACTGAAAGTTGAGAAAAACAAGGTTACAAATGGATTATATTTTCTTCTGTTTATTTTCAACTTTTCTGGGAGGGATTCAGTGAACCATAACTCATGTTCCATCATTTCAAATAGTATTACTTAGAAAAGAAACAATGGCTCTCTATCCATACCTGTTTGCTTTGCTTTCAAATCATTAATAAGAGCTTAGGCAAGCCAGAGATACCATTTCTAAGGAATGAGCCTCTAAAGTAAAATGTTTCTTTAATTAATCATATTTGCAATTTCATCATAATTACATAGCATAATATGAACTGAAAGTAGAATTTATGGGATGATGAGCTGAAAAGTCACAAGAAACCTGCCATCATTCAGGATGTACTATATACAGGGTATCATTGTAATTCTCATAAGTAGGTGTCTCTATAATTTACCAACAGGAATAATAAATCATCCTATATAAATTTTTAAGGTATAAAATTTAATTATTAAGTTGAATTTAATAATAAACAATATTTATTTGACAAAGTTAAACATAGGTGTCTTATGAAAATATTTTATATCTGTGATAAGGAATTTATGGAAAGAGAAAATGTCATAATGAATTTAAAAATAATGTTTCCTACATGCTGCAGAAATAATCTGTATGAACTCAGATCCAACCAAGATTTTATTAAATATACATTGCAGGTCAACAGTAATTTTGGTTATTTCTACAAACATGACCCACTTTCATCACATCCATTTTAAATTCTTATGTTTATTTTACAAATAGGAAAAAAAAACAAAATGTATGTAATTAGGAAAAAGTAAAAAAAATAAACTCCACCCATGCTTACAATGATTACCC
The DNA here is from genome assembly GCA_030556225.1 of Cricetiscus sungorus. Classification (NCBI taxonomy): domain Eukaryota; kingdom Metazoa; phylum Chordata; class Mammalia; order Rodentia; family Cricetidae; genus Cricetiscus; species Cricetiscus sungorus. The sequence goes on from JANBXA010000730.1 coordinate 92,747,637, forward strand.
TCACATCCTATGTATACTCCCAATATATATAATGGAACTGAATAAAAGTCAAGAAAATAAAGTTGTATTCTGCTCAATAATTTCATTCTAATGGTGAGGACAAAGATACTTGAAGCAAGATAAGGTAATTGAGTAGCTGGAATTTTTTATTTATCTATCAAATTTCAATGCACTAAATATATACCTAAGTTCCTACATGCTATAGTATCCTTGTGAAAATGGGAACTGATTCTCAAGAAAGCAACACTCAATCTATCATGGAACTTGATTTTCCAATTAATGAAATTTGACAGAAGTGTCTATTGTTTTCTTTTTTCTTTTTTTTTTTTTTTGTCTCGAAATCTCCATTTTTTGATTAGTAATACTAATTCATGGGATACTTAATATATTGTTTCCAGGGAAAGGAGATTTGTGTAGCAAATATCAGATATTGGTAGAGTATATGCAGTATTGTAATGGCAATCTAATTTATAACATTGATCTATCAATAGCTGATTTTGTTGTACAATCAACCCACCAAACATTACAGTGCTGTAAGCATAGCAGACATTTTCATGACATACAGTGACTCTTTCATGTTCAGTGCCCATTTCTCATTGACAGAAGCTGAAGACAAACTCTATTTACATATTAAGTTATGATGAACACTACAATAAATTAATTTTATCTTAAACATAAGCAAATAATGGATTTGAAAAAAAACTGTGTTAGATTTTCTGGTAAAACAGTGTTTCATCCAAGGTGTTAAAAACTTCTCACAATGTCTAACAAGAACATCATTTTACAATTTACAGGAGTTTCCAGAATTAGTTTCATTTTCAAAAGCAAACAGAAGAGTTTTCTTATTCCCAAAACTCATTTTAACTTCAGCACACCAAATTGAAAATTAGTATCACTTGTAAGGAAAAAGAGAGAGTGAGGGGTTAAAAGTTCATTCGATTGTTCTTTGTGAAGTTCTTTATGGAAAAGATTAAATATAAGGCTGTCTCTTAATGGAGTGACTTGGCTTCCAGTTGAAAATGCATTTTACAATGAATGTAAAATTTCCTCTTCCATCAACTTAGAGTTGATATCAGATGTTGCTTCTCTGAGGTTTTATAATATAATTTTCTGTTTTAAATATTTACTTTTCAGAAAAGTATTATTTTAATAGATGTTTTGGTTTTAGGTAGTTCTTTACCCACTGACTATCTGATTCAGAAAGAGACTTCTTAGGCAGAAAATTAAGTGGTCAAAAGTAAGATTGATATTCAGTCTCTTGGGTTCCTAAACACATATTATAACTTATAACTTCCCTGTCTTGAACAGACAGAACCCTTGCATAAACTAGCTTTGTGCAGTAGCCAACACCAGCAAAGCAGAAGTTCTGCCATGGCCAAGCTAGCAAGGAAAGGTCGACATAGATGAAGACATTTTGAAATTAAACTAGAGATGGAGTACATATTCACTGTGCTCAAGACTTTGGGCTATCTGGCCCAGTAGAGGTAGAGGTTCTTGTCTGCCAATGTGACCTCTTAAAAGAGGGGAGAGGGAGTCACTTGCTCTCTGGTATGGTGGTCTGAGAATCAGACTGCTGGTTCCATTGACCACAAGGCAGAACAGAAAAGCTATTTACCTTGTTGTGTATTTGTGAGATCATCCTAGTAAATCCTTTATATCCCTTTAAATGGGCTCTCGAGGATTTGCCTACATAGAGACTTGAAGTTGTTTAAAATATTAACAAAATGGAGATTAAGAGTTCTTTATATTTAGTCTTAGCTTTGCTGTCATGTGCTCTGTGAACTTATATCATCTATCTGCCACTCTAAGACTTACTTTGGCTGGCAAGTAAAATACTAAAATTTCTATTACCTATGGATGTTTTCTGTTAGTTAATAGAAATCCACAGTGAACTTCGCTTTCAGTGCAAAAGTCCAGTGGACAATTCATTCTCATACAGTGCATTCTACTACAACTATATCAACTCACCAGGATCCCTAGACATTTAAAGAAAAGCAGTATCATGTAATAAAAAAACAATGTAACAGATCATGACACTGACCAAAAGCTCTTGTAAGAAGAACAAAGTACATGCTACTTTAAAAATTGAAACATAGAGTTCTAGCTTAATAATCCTAAAGGTATTTGAAAGTTATTTGTCCTATGTTTGTAGTATATAGCATATGTCTGGCATTAAATAAATAAAGCAAAACAGGGTAACTGTATGCTGAACATACAGTGAACTAAGCACATAACCATCAGTGCTACAAAAGAGAAAAATGTTTTGTGCATAAACTGTAAACATATGAAAATATTTTACATTCAGCAATGAATGTTTACAGAATAGTATAAGGGAGAATTTTGTTCAAGTTAATGATAAAGTAAAAAGCAAAACAATAAACAAAACAAACAAACAAAAAACATCAGCTGAGCTTTGGTGGATGGTGGTACATGCCTGTAATCTCAAAACTTGGTAGGCAGAGTTTGAAGCCAGCTTGGTCGACAGAGCTAGTTCCAGAAAAACCCTGTACTTTTTTTAATCTATGTGAGATATATAAGTGTTATATAAGTGTTGGACAAAAGTTCTCTGGTTGGAAATTATACCTTTCCTGTCTTTTCCATGTTATAATATTATAATATGTTTTAATATGAAGTAATGGAATCCCCCCTCCCCTTTCTTACTTTTTTTTTCTTGTCTTTCAAGATAAGGTTTCTCTGTGTAGCCCCTGCTATCCCAGAACTAGCTCTGTATACCAGGTTGACCTTGAACTCACAGTTTCCCTGCCTCTCCTCCCAAGTGTTGGGATTAAAGACATATGCCACCACCTCTGGGTTTTTCCCTTCCCCTTTCTATGCTTGTATGTTATCTTTCATTCCCTTTATATTTTAAGAAAAAAAAATAAGGATCTTCTTATATAAATCCATTTTAATTAAGTCCATGGTACTTTGTCATAAAAAAACCTTAAATTACAAGCTTATGTTTTTATGAGAATTTTGTGTACTTGAATTATCCTATCAGGAAGCATATAAAAGTTTCATAAGATTTTTGTGTACTCAACTATTTTTTTTCAGTAATTTTCAAAGCCTTAAATAGTTTTGAGATCAAAGATGTTATTTCATATGGGAGGAAGATCATTAGCACCATTATAATTGGTAAATATAAAATTGTGATAAGAGATGGGAGTGTATATTGGTCTGTGTAAGGCTCCTGACAGTGAGATCACAACCTGTTCCTGACACTTTGTTGGCTGTTGAAAACATTTTCTCCATGCTGGATTATGTTTCCTAGCCTTGACAAAAGGGGTGTAGCTAGGTCCTGCCTCAACTTGATGTGCTAAGCTTTATTCAAGGGCCAGCTCCTTTCTGAACGCAGAACCAGGAGGAGTGGATGGTGAGAGGGTAGGTAGATGGGGAGGGGGTATTCAGGGAGTAGAAAGGGGAACTAGAGGAGTGGAAGGAGAGAAAACTACACCCACTATTTAAAATAAATTTTAAAAATGTTATTTATTTTAAAAAACTTATTAAGCACAAAAATTAAAAACAGCATATCTTCTTGTACATTTATAATTTACATACTTTACAAATTAATCATGCTTCCTTTGTGAGTAATTTCATTTGCACACCATGAAATAAACTACATTAGTTTAAATTTAATTCATATGTATTGATTGAAGTAATGATAAGTCATAGATTCTTTACTGAAAAATGATCTTTGTTGCTTGGACTTCTAGAAAAGATTGGTGTAGTCAAGATTAGGACAGTCCTACTTTCTAAGAGTCAGTAGATAGCCAGTGCCTAGAAATGCATACAAGACCACACCTTCCTTGACTTTTTTATATTTCACCAAAATAGAAGTAGAATATAGCAGTTTCAATTTCTGACTCATTACTTTATACAGACATCTCAGTTTTTCACTGGCTTAGCAATTCTACTTCAGAGCTTGCCAAATACACTTTTACTTGAAATGTCCCAACTTATGCCCAGGAGGTAACTAGAGCTATTTTATCACAAAAATGTCAAAACAATCATACCTGCTTGTTTTTTTTTCAAATAACTGCCATTTTACCACTAGAAGTTCCTATGAACTCCCTAGAAACAGAAATAACAGGGAAAATGTTTAACCAGATAGGCCTAACCTAACCTATTTCCAAATAATAATATGCATATATCCATTCACATATGGCCTTGTTTGTTCAGCTAAACAAATCATGGTTGATATTGCTCAAACTGCAGAAGCTAAGTCATCAAAAAGATTTAATTATCTTTTTAATACATATCTTACTGCCAAGAATTTAAAGTCCATTTATTTGTAAAATAATGGATCTTTAAACAAAAGGTACTTAAGTAGATATTTCTTATGAATATTCTAATAAGAAATTATGCTAATAGCAATTGCAAGAGCTAAAAATGGTTGAGGATTAATTAATTATAATATGCCATGAGCAACATGAGGCAGAAATAGATGATTCTTTAATCTCTTCAATCTTTAATGCTTGACTTTTTTATTGACATAATCTAGATGAGAAAGCAAAAGGTTCCTTCTGCAGTGTAGAATGTTATTTTAAGAACATATTAGAGATGTTTCAATATGCATATAAAAGTCATTATTGATCTTTAACAAACACTGTATGATACATGAGATGTTCTTTAGAAAATAATGATTGGATTAGAAACCATTATATTATAAAGAAAGAGGAAGCTTGTTCTATCAGTGTTTAGCCTGCTTCAAAAATAGATACATGGTATTGTTGCAAAATAGATAAATATACAAAAAGGTGAAAAAGATTTTACAGAAATAGACACATAGACACACACATATATGTATAGATATAGATATACAATTGATGACAAAGAATAATTAAAAAAAGACAGTGACAAAAATGGTATTTACAAAGGGCAATATTATCAAATTTTTACATAGTTATTTATTTATGTATAAAATTAATTATAAAAATTAACCATATCTTGTTTATATATAAAAAATTAATTCTGGGTACATCATACTTTTAAATATAGGTGAAAAAATATTAAATTTCTATAAAACACATAAAAATTTTGGTAAATTTATAGTTCATAACTTCTTCATTCTACATGAAGTTACAAGAGAATCCACTAAATGGTGTTTCAGAAAGTTGCTTGTATGACTATTGTGTATTGTGTATTGTGTTACACACTTACACTGGGACTTGCACAGCCAATTTTTTACCTTCTTATTGCAGACCACAACTTGCAAGGCAAACCCTCTAACCATGGGCTGTACTATCTTGGGTGACTATTTCATTAAATGTATCATTAAATGGCGTATTAAGAATATAAAAGTGTTTTTCATGATAACCTACTACAGATATAATTATTTTATTATTTATTTTTTTAGTTTATATATGATCTCAGTTCCCTCTCCCTCCCTCCCTCCTCCCATGCCTCCCAACCACACTCCCACTCCATACTCCCCACACCACATGTAGGGTGATACCATCCTGGAGGGGTAGTCTAAATATGTCAAGTCATTTGGAGTAGGGACTAGGCACTCCCTCCTGCCTCTAGGTTTAGGGAGTATCCCTCCATGGGGAATGTGCTCCCAAAGTCCTTTTGTGAACCAGGAATAAATCCTAGTTCCACTGTCAGAGGCCCCTTTGAACTGTCAGGCCTTGTAACTGAGACCCACTTTCAGGGGGTCTGAGTCGGTCCAATGCTGGATTTCCAGCTATCAGTCTGGGAGTCTATTAGTTTCCCCTTGTTCAGGTCAGCTGTCTCTGGGGTATTCTGTAGCCTGGTATTGTTATCCCTTTCTGAATCTGGATTCCAGTTTGGTGCAGTGTTTAGGTGCCTGCTTCTGTTTCCTCAGCTACTAGATGAGGGCTCATTGATGGTTGATAAGTTAATCATCAATCTCATTATCAGGGAAGGGCATTTGTGGTAGCCTTTCCACTGTTGCTCAAATTGTTAGTTGCGGTCAGTCTCGTAGGTCTCTAGACATTTTTCTAGAGTCAGTTTTTTCTTCAAACCTATAATGGCTCCCACTTTTATGGTTTCTCTCTCTCTTGCTCTCTCTCTCTCTCTGGTTTCTCTCTCTCTCTCTCTCTCTCTCTCTCTCTCTCTCTCTCTCTCTCTCTCTCTCTGGTTTCTCTCTCTCTCTCTTGCTCGCTCTCTCTCTCTCTCTTGCTCTCTCTCTCTCTCTCTCTCTCTCTCTCTCTCTCTCTCTAACACACACACACTTTCTCACATTCTCTCATATTCCTTACTGATTCAATATTCCTAGTCCCACATGTTTTCCTCTCTTCCCCATCACTTTCTCCTAGCTCCCTTTCCACTCACTGCCCGCCAACACTCCCAATAAGCTCAGGAGATCTTGTCCCTTTCCCCTTCTGTGAGGACCTTGTATGAATCTCTTAGAATTCTCTTTGTATCTTAGTTTCTCTGGTGGTGTGAACTGTAGGCTGGTGATCCTTTGTTCTATGTCAAAAGTCCATATATGAGTGAGTATATACTATGTTCCTATTTTTGTGACTGGATTACCTTATTCATGATTTTTTCAACACTTTTTTATTTTATTTTATTTTAAACATTTATTTATATATGCTAAACATAATTTACATGCTTTTTTAAAATGAAAACAAACATTTATAAACAATATTTGGGAATTTTGGCGTCACTCTTTCCAAGCTGCTTCCTGCTGGTAGTGGATGCTGTCATGGGAGAATCCTAAGAAGACATAGAAATCATGGCTGTAGTGGTCTGCAAGGCTGCATTGTCCCATTGACGTTGCTTCAGGGGGTCTTGCTTGATCAAACCACATTATTCTGGAAGGGATCCAGAGCCTTTCATTTTCTGTGGCAACAAAAATAAAAAACCTTTTCCCCAGTAACTTGTCCTTATGCTTAAATTTTGAATTCAATATATGTATATATATATACATATATACATATATACAATGTATGTATATACATATATTGAATTAACACAGCAGCATATATTTCCTTCTTTTAATAATAATATAATTTAAAAATTTTACATTTTGATCCCAGTTTCTTCTCCCTTCCTCCCTCCAACTCTCCCTCCCTCCCACCATCCCTCCTTCCCTCCCTCCATCTTACCCTCTGTCCCCTTTGACATGCACACTGGCCACCCTCCCCACCCATACCCCCACCCCCGTTCCATTTGTAAGGTTATGCTATCGAGGTTGGGTCATGTAAGTCTGTCAAGTCATTTGAATTAGGTCTTCTAGGTTAAGGGGGTATCCCTCCATGGGGGATGTGTCCACAAGGTACTTTTGTGCACCAGCAATAGATACTGTTTCTACTGTCTGAGGTCCCACAGACTGCTCAGTCCTTCTAGCTGAGACCCATATTCAGGGGGTCTGAGGCAGTCCCTTGCTGGGTTCCTAGCCATCAGTCTGGAGGCCCAAGCTCCTCCTTGTTCAGGTCAGCTGTCTTTGTGAGTTTCTGCAACCTGGTCTTGTCCCCGCTCTCTGCATCTGGATTCTAGTTCAACTCGGTGTTTGGTTATGGGTGTTTGCTTCTGTTTCCATCAGGTACTAGATGAGGACTCCATGATGGTGGATAATCTAGTTGATGATCTCACTACCAGGGAAGGGCATTTATGGTAGCCTTTCCATGGTTGCTCGAATTATTAGTTGGAGTCGGTGTTGTAGTTCTCAAGACCTTTCTTTAGGTTCAGTTTTCTCTTCAAACCAGTAATGGCTCCCTCTTTTATGCCCCCCTCACCCTGACTCAATCTATCCAATCACACGTGTTTTCCTCTCTCTCCTTCTCTTTCTCCTAGTATTTTCTCCATTCACTGCCCCCTCCATTTCCCACGTGTTCTGTGGGACTTGTCCCATCCCCCTTTTGTGAGGGAACATATATGAATCTCTTAGAATACCCCTTATATCCCAGTTTGTCTGGTGGTATGTATTATAGGCTGGTGATCCTTTGCTCTAGGTATAAAATACATATATGAGCGAATACATACCCTGTTCCTCTTTCTGTGAATGGGTTACCTCATTCAGGATGGTTTCTTCAAGTTCCATCCACTTGCCTGTGAATTTCAAGATTCCGTTATTTTTTTCTGCAGTGTAGTATTCCATTGTGTAGATGTGCCACATCTTCTTTATCCATTCTTCAGTTGAGGGGCATCTAGGTTGCTTCCAGGTTCTTGCTATTACAATAATGCTGCTATGAACATAGTTGAGCACATGTCTTTGTTGCATGGATGTGAGTCATTTGGTATATACCTAAGAGTAGAATTGCTGGGTCCTGTGGTAAGCTAATTTCCATTTCCCCGAGGAATCGCCACCTGATCTACAAAATGGCTGTATGAGTTTAGACTCCCAACAACAGTCATTGGTGTCTCTAAATTTAGCCATATTTTGGAGATCAGCCCTTTGTCAGATGTAGGATTGGTAAAAAAATTTTCGCAGTCTGTGGGCTGCTGTTTGGTCTTGTCAACTGTGTCCTTTGCCTTACAGACTCTTCTACATTTGAGGAAGTCCCATTTATTAATTGTTGATCTCAGTGTCTGACCTTCTGGAGTTATGTTCAGGAAGCAGTCTCCTATACCAATTTGTTCAAGGGTATCTCCTACTTTCTCTCCTAAGAGGTTCAGTGTGGCTGGATTTATGTTTATGTCTTTGATCAATTTGGACTTGAATTTTATGCATGGTGATAGACATGGGTCTATCTGCAGTCTTTTACACACCATCATCCAATTGTGCCAGCACCATTTGTTGAAGATGCTTTCCTCCCCCCATTATATATGTTTAGCTATTGTGTCGAAAATCATGTGTTCGTAGATGTGTGGATTGATATCGGGATTTTCAATCCGATTCCATTGGTCTACTTGCCTATTTTTGTGCCAATACCAGGCTGTTTTCAGGACTATAGCTCTGTAGTAGAGCTTAAAGTCAGGGATGGTGATGCCTCCTGAAGTTCTTTTATTGTACAGGGTTGTTTTGGCTATCCTTGATCTTTTGTTTTTCCATAAAAATATAACTATTATACTTTCAAGATCAGTGAAGAATTGTGCTGGAATTTTAATGGATATTGCATTGAATCTATAGATTGCTTTTGGCAAGATTGCCATGTTTACTATATTTATCCTTCCAATCCAGGAGCATGGGAGATCTTTCCATTTTCTGGTATCTTCTTTAATTTTTTCTTTAAATACACAAAGTTCTTATTTTATGGATCTTTCACATGTTTGGTAAGCATTACACCGAGATATTTTATGATGCTTGTGGCTATTGTAATGGGTGATCTTTCTCTGATTTCTTTCTCAGCCTCTTTGTCATCCAAATAAATTAGGGCTACTGAGTTTTTTGAGTTTATCTTGTATCATGCTAGTTTGCTGAAGGTGTTTATCAGCTGTGGGAGTTCCCTAGTAGAGTTTATTGGGTCGCTTATGTAAACTATCATATCATCTGCAAATAGAGACAGTTTGACTTCTTCCTTTCCAATTTGGATCCCCTTGATATCCTTTTGTTGTCTTATAGCTTTAGCTAGAACTGCAAGTACAATATTGAAGAGATATGGAGAGAGAGGACAGCCTTGTCTTGTTCCTGATTTTAGAGGAATTGCCTTAAGCTTCATTCCATTCAGTTTGATGTTGGCTGTTGGTTTACTCTATATTGCTTTTATTATGTTTAGGTATGTTCCTGTTATTCCTGATCTCTCCAAGTCCTTTATCATGAAAGGGTGTTGAATTGTGTCCAAGGATTTTTCAGCATCCAGGGAGATGATCATCTGGTTTTTGTTTTTACATTTGTTTATATGGTGGATCACGTTCATAACTTTTCTTATGTTAAACCATCCTTGCAACCCAGGGATGAAGCCTACTTGGTCATGATGGATGATTTCTCTGATGTATTCTTGGATTCGGTTTGCCAGTATTTTTTGAGTATTTTTGCATCAATGTTAGAACCTCTTCTAAGAGGTTCAGTGTGGCTGGATTTATGTTGAGGTCTTTGATCCATTTGGACTTGAGTTTTATGCATGGTGGTAGACATGGGTGTATCAGGAGTCTTCTACACACCATCATCCAATTGTGCCAGCACAATTTGTTGAAGATGCTTTCCTACTCCCATTGTACACCTTTAGCTGTTTTGTGAAAAATCAAGTATTCATAAGTATTCATAGTTGTGGGGGTTAATGTCAGGATTTTTGATTCAATATCATTAGTCTACTTGTCTATTTTTGTGCCAATACCAGGCTGTTTTCAGGAATAGACCTCTGTAGTATAGTTTAAAGTCAGGCATGGTATTACTTCCTGAAATTCCTTTATTGTACATGGTAGTTTTGGCTATCCTGGGTCTTTTGATTTTCCACATAAAGTTGATTATAATTCTTTCAATGTCAGTGAAGAATTGTGCTAGGATTTTAATGGGGATAGCATTGAATCTGTAGATTGCTTCTGGCAAGATGGCTATTTTTACTATGTTTATCCTACCTATCCAAGAACATGGGAGACCTTTCCATTATCTGGTGTCTTCTTTAATTTCTTTATTTAGAGACACAAAGTTCTTGCTATATAGGTCTCTTACTTGTTTGGTAAGTGTTACCCCAAGATACCTATGTTGTTTGTGCCTTTGTAAAGGGTGATGTTTCTCATAAACAATTTAAATAGACCTATAACCCCTAATGAAATAGAAGCATTCATAAAAAGCCTCCCAATCAAAAACAGCCCAGGGCCAGAATTTCTATCAGAATTTCTACCACAAATTCAAATTGTTCCACACAATAGAAACAGAAGGCTCATTATGAAACTCTTTTTATGTGGCCACAATTACCTTGGTACCCAAGCCACACAAAAACATAACTAAGAAAGAAAACTACAGACCAATATCCCTCATGAACATTGATACAAAAATACTCAATAAAATACTGGCAAACCAAATCCTAGAATACATCAGAGAAATCATCCACCATGACCAAGTAGGCTTCATCTTTGGGCTGCAGGGATGGTTCAACATACAAAAATCTATCAATGTGATCTATCATGTACACAATCTGAAAAAGAAAAACCACATGATCATGCCACTAGATGCTGAAAAATCCTTGGACACAATTCAACACCTTTCGTGATAAATGTCTTGGAGATGTCAGGGATAACAGGAACATACCCAAACATAGTAAAAGCAATATACAGTAAACCAACAGCCAACATCAAACTGAATGAAGAGAGGCTTAAGGCAATTCCTCTGAAATCAGGAACAAGACAAGGCTGTCCTCTCTCTCCATATCTCTTCAATATTGTACTTGAAGTTCTAGCTAAAGCTATAAGACAACAAAAGGATATCAAGGGGATCCAAATTGGAAAGGAAGAAGTCAAACTGTCTCTATTTGCAGATGATATGATAATTTACATAAGCGACCCAAAAAACTCTAAAAGGGAACTCCTACAGGTGATAAATACCTTCAGCAAACTAGCAGGATACAAAATAACCTCAAAAAGTCAGTAACCCTACTATATACAGATGACAAAGGGGCTGAGATATAAAATTTTTGAAAACATAGTTGCATGGTTTTGTAGTGACTAAATGACTAAATTTGAACCTGGAAAAACAATCTAATATTTGATGTCATTATATATTTTGTTAAGTCTTAAAATCACTATAAAACTTGCATAGACAGAATTGATAATTACAAATATAGAGACAAATGTTTCTATCCCTAAGTATTGAAAATGCCATGGGAGTATGTTTTAATCTGAATAAACAAGATTCTATTTTATAATATTCAGAACCTGTCAGTAATTGAGCTACCCTTCAATTAAAATGCAAACAAATTAAACAATATTTACAAAATATAATAAAGGAAGAAACAAACAACAACATATGAACACACACACACACACACACACCACGCTCACACACACAAGAAAAATGCTGAAGAGAGCAGTAGACAGTGTATGAGTGCATGTTCACATACCTAAATTAAGGTGTAAGAATTCAACATTTCTTTTGTTTGGTCCTACTTTGTTCTATAGAGGGAGAAGGAGGATGGCAATGAAGATTTACTTTATTTTTAACTTGATTGTGGATATGTGTACACCTCTTTAGGCTGCACAGTTTATAATTCTCTGAATGTGTTTCATATTATTACATTTACCTCTTTTTTACAAATAAAATTAAACCTTGACTTCTGCCTCTGTTCAAAAGAGAACAGAAGGATGATATTTACTTTTCTAACTTAAATGAAGAAAGTCAAATAATGTGAAATCATTTTTAAGACAGTATTAAGGACAGTGATCTCCAAATACTGGATTCAGAATGAAATTAGAGTCACAACTGCCCCAGCTTGCTAATTAAAGAGAGTTATCTCAAAAAGACTATAAAATAAACCTAAGCTGAAAAAAGTGAAAATATAGAGAATCCAAGAGGACTAGAGATATATCCCAAGACAGCAGAATCGAATCAAAAACAGTATATCAGAGCTTAGCAAAGGTTCCACTAGACTTGTCAATGAGAATTCCATAGACAGTACACACCCACATGGTGAAGACATATAAATGAAGACAAAGCACAAATAAAACAATAAATAAATAAATATTATTTTTAAAATGCTAGTAATGTCTGCCCCACAGAACCTTTGTACATTTATGGTTTTCGTGGTTACACCACATCTAAAAACTCAAAGGTAGATCCACAAATAAGAGAAAACATGTAGTACTTGTCTTTCAGGGAGGGGTTACCTCACTAAGTACTATATTTTCCAGTTCCATATATTTACCTTCAAATTAATGAGTCAGTCATTCATCCACTATTTACTTACTAATGAAAACTGAAATAAGTATACACAAAAATCATATCCTCAACATCCACAGTAGTTTACCTTACTAAGCAATATTAACATAATCATGTTTTCATCAACATGTTAATGCTGAAGACACTATCTTATTTAAAATTTTGAAAATGTAACTGTAACTCTGTAGTTCACAAAACAATACATAGTTGGTTCATATTATATACGTGGTCTCAAATAATTATGCTTTGTAGAAATGATAAGCCAAGAAAAGGAAAGTGCAGTACACTACCTATGCTATTTCAGAAAATGCCAACATGCACATTACAGAAGACAAGCAAGCATCAACCAAGAAAAGAAGTATGAAGAAGGGATTAACAAGAAACATGAAGACTATTTTGGAGATTGTATTTACTGCCATTTTTATACTGGTAGTTTCCTATATTTATGCACATGCTAAAGACTACATTATATAACTTGAAAATGTATAGATTAATATATGTGGTGTGGGATAATTCTCTTGTATACTGTAAATGTTTGTCACTCATATTGGTTAAGAAAAGTTGATTGGCTAGTAGCCATGAAGGAAGTATGGGTGGAAGACCAGACTAGGAGAATTCTGGGAAAAAGAAGGAGAGTTGCTAGCCAGACACAGAGGAAGCACTATGAGAATGCCTTACTAAGAAAAGGTATCAAGCTATGTGACCAAACGTAGATAATGATAATGGGTTAATTTAAATTGTAAGAGCCTGATCAATAGTGCAAACAATTTATAATTAATATAATCCTGGGTATGTTTATTTGGGACTAAAAGGCCATGGGACCAGGTGGGACAGACACTTCCATCTACACATACATCAATGACACATCCATTCACAAAGGCTTTGTAACTGAATTATGTATAAAATACTGCATTTACTCATTTAAGTTTGATTAGTTTATTGGAGATTTTTCTTTATATTATATAGTTTCTAAAATTACATGTTCAGTTACAGAAAATCAAGTTCCTGTTTCAATTGTTCTTCAAACAATTATGAGTTGTTTCACACCATGATCACAATTACTTTCAATCAAAACATTGCCTTTAAAGCCAGTGTCTGTAACTTACAGATTTAGATGGAGGATGCTATGATTAATGTTATCACTGTTTATATTGACTATGTAATTGAGCTTCAGTGGGAATTAACTATTCACTCCAAGAGACAGGTTGAGAAGAAAATGAACATCACAGTAGGGAGCCTGGATTCTATATTTCCTCATCTCCATGTATGAAGTAATCACCTACAAAGTGTCATAATTTCTCTGAAATGTTGTTACCTGGCAAAAAAAAAAGCAGGACAGCAGTTTCAGTACCAAAGAAGCAGATAGTTTGAGGGAATCACTTTCAGTCCTAACAGATGTAACACTACATATATCACCTAAATTTAAAGATGAGAGCAAAGGATTACCAGCCTACAATTCACATCTTCAGAAGGTGGAAACAAGGAGGACTCTAAGAGATACACACATGGTCCCCGAGAGAACAAGATCTCCCAAGAAAATTGGGAGCATGGAGAAAAGGGAGAGGGAGTTAGGAGGAGGAGGAAAGGAGAGATGAGTATGAGGGAGCAGGAAGACTGAATCAGGGAAAGAATAGAGGAGAGCAAGAAAAAGATACCATAATAGAGGAGTCATTATAGGTTTTAAGAGAAATCTGGCACTAGGGGAATGTTCAGAGATCTACAAGGATGAACCCAACTAACAATCTAAACAATAGTGGAGAGGCTACCTTAAATACCTTTCCCCGATAATGAGGTTGATGACTAATATGAACAAAAAATTATCAAAAAAAGAAAAAACTTAAAGATGATTTTTAATAAGGCAAGACCATGAAAATAAAAAAGCATGCTGCTTAATCAAGTAATGATTTATAAGCATCTATTTTCATAATAACTTATGATAAGCAGCATAATGATTAAGGATATATAGGAAATGCTATGTAAGTGAACTATTAAAAGACTATAATTCAGTTTAAAAAAGATTTATACAGGAAAATATTCAGGTTTATTTTTTACATTCTGACATCTTTCTTTATAGTTTTTATTAATTTAAATTTTAAACAAGTTTGTTTTACATGTCAATCCCAGTTCCTGCACCTTTTTGCACTCCTCTATTTCCCCCACAAACCCCCATCCCATCCCCTTTCTGTTCTCCAGGGAGCAGACTTCTATGGGGAGTTTTCAAAATCTGTCCTATCATTTGGAGCAGGGCCCAGGTACTCCCCCATGTGTCTAGGCTGAGAGAGTATACCTTTATATAGATTGTGTTTCCAAAGTCCATTGGTATATTAGGGATAAATACTGATTCATTACCAGAAGACCCATTGACTGCCCAGTCCTCCTAATTAACACCCATGTTCAGGGAGTCTGTGTTGGTCCTATGCTGGTTTCCCAGATATCAGGGCATTATGTTGTTGTTGTTATTGTTGTTTGTTTATTTAGGTTTTTAGGGGGGATTGATTTTTTTAATATTAAGAAATTCTCTTTGTCAGCAATTCTAAAATTAACTATGATATCCAGAAAGTATGCATTAACTCTAACATATTAAAAATCTTGTCCTATTAATATCTGTAGAGAATACATTATTTGGATAAGAATGAGTGGTTTAAATTATCATAGTTAGCTATTTTGTATTAAAGAAGAGAAAGTAATTGAATCCCAGAGAGCTTAAAAGACAATTCAGTTGCACTCTGCTGATAGCATAATTTGGTGTGTGTGCTGCTCTAATCTGCAGCTAAATCATTGAGTATAAAACTATTTTTTCCCTGAGGAAATGTTCAGATAAACATAGTCTGAACTCACCATCCCTAAAAGGATTGTCTGCTGTCAATGATCTAAATGAACTTGTTTTTGTGGTTATATTCACTCATTAAGTAAAGACTCACAACTGAAACTTGGAAATCTGACAGAACAGTTATGTTCTAAAGTATCTTTTCACTTTTCTCCATACAAACAATTAAGGACTTCCTATATTTATTTTGCTAATGAAAGTAAAAGGTCCTCCATTGTTCTGTGTAAGCAGATAATTTTTTAAACTAACACCCTACTTTTGTATGCAATAATGTCCCATATATTTCCTAGGAGCCATTGTTAATTAAAATATTATTATATTGTCACATTGGGGAAGTATTTAGTAGAAACACTAAATATGTTAATTCTCAGGAAAATATGACAGAATAAGCTTGATATTCTTAAGAATATGAGTGTATGATTCATGTTTATAATATATAATTCTCAATGGGATGTGCAAAGATAAAGTAGTCATGTAAAATCAACAATTGTTCTGTTGATTTCAAGTTGAAAATGTGTGGCAGTTGAATTCTAAATTCTCATAAATTCATTTAGTCAAAAGTCCAAAACAAATCCAATACATAATGAAAGTGCTTTTAATGTTGCTTATTTCCCAATCATTGAGATAGTTTGTTGATTATAAAATACTAGATAATCCTGGATGGGCATATGACTCAGATAGCAAAGGGCTTGTCGCATAAAGAAGATAAACCAAATTTGATGGTCATTATCAACTCACATAAAAGCCAAGAACTGTAATCATAGCATTAGAGAGGCAGAAATTGGAAGGTGAGTGAGGTTCTCTGGCCAGCTATTCTAAATAACATTGAAACTTCAGGTTTTGTCAGAGACGCTAATTTGAAAAGTAAGGTAGATAAGTGATTTGGAAATAACATCTGACCTTTCTGTACCCATGTAGACATATATGCACATGGACCACGTACACTCAATTAAAAAACATAAGTAATCTAGCCAATGTACGTTTTAAATATGTAAAAACATGAATGTCTCAGAAATCTCACTATGTGCATGCAATGCAGACACCTGTCTACTTTCTCTTCTCTAGTTATATCACAGGAATCCTTCAGAGAGAATGAAAAGCAAAATTGTATTCACCAGAAGATCACATCTGAACTTTAGGTGTGATATCAATTTCCAATGGACAATGAAACCAGTGAGATAATGCCCAACAGCCTTTGTGTATCCACAGACAAGTAAGTCACATGACTGTAAATAAGCCTAAAGAAAATATCAGGGCAATATACAATCAAATTGAAGAAACTAACTTGTTTAATAAGTAAAGACAATTAACATTCTATTATATGTGAATTTGGAAGCCATCATGTCAGATATTTTGTGCTATTGGCCTCCATCTCATTTTCTGACAGAAGGGTCTTATTCAACATAAAACTCATTGTTTGATCTACAGTATATGGCAAGCAAGCTCCAGGGATCTATCTGACTGTCACCATCTCTAGCACTAGAGTTACAGACATGTACCAAAATTCCTAAGTTTAACATGGACACTGGGAATAATCAACTCAGGTCCTCATATTTAGGAAGTAGCTACTTTACCCATGAAGTCATTTCCCAAGACCCTACACTGACATTTAAAAAAAAACACCTTTTATATGGACATAGTTTAACTACTGTATGAAAGGAATTTTTGTAGGTCAGGTATTTACCTCTTGGATAGATATTCTATTATGCTTTCCTAAAACTTCTAGCCAAGTTTGAAATAACATAAATTTTAAGCTCAAACTACATTTTGACTTTGTCTTAGATAGATAGACTGTCTGGGGCCTATATACCACATCAAGAGAAATTGTCTCCTCACTCACCTATCCCTTCTAATTTCATATCACAAACACGTGTATATGTATACATACATTGTCATATAAGGTATACATAGCTATTGTTAATGTAAAATAAACAGTTTAAACAAAATATTTTGCCTAATTTATATTTTGAAAGGGAGATTGATTATTCACAAGTGAAAAAATGAATAGAAACTAATTCGCAAAGAGTCTGGAATTTGCAGTGTCTACATTATTTTCCCTTCTACTTGTATTTGATGAATCCTCCAAGGTCTTTGATAAGTTCATAAATCTCTGTCTTTGGCACATATCTTTGTATGCAGATCAAATTTGAGGTGTGTGTGTGTGTGTGTGTGTGTGTGTGTGTGTGTGTGTGTGTGTGTGTGTATAATTTGTCAATGCTTTGGTGAAGAAGAGATGGCCTGGGAGCTGGAAATTAGCACTGGCCATAAAGGCATACTAGTTTTAAAGGCAAAAGAATTGCCTGGGATAAATAAAGGGTATATCTAGTAAGATCTTTTTTGCATTTCAGCTATTCAACTCAAATATATAGAAGCTCCATTGAACTTCCCACTAATATACCTTCCTTCCTCTTAACATGGATGCATATTCATTCCCTGGCTGAAGTTAACATCTTTTAGAAAACCATAGATGCC
Organism: Cricetiscus sungorus; assembly: GCA_030556225.1. NCBI lineage: Eukaryota > Metazoa > Chordata > Mammalia > Rodentia > Cricetidae > Cricetiscus > Cricetiscus sungorus. Next base: position 92,765,654 of record JANBXA010000730.1, read on the forward strand.
ATTAAGGAAATAAGATTACTACAAAAATGTGTGATGATAAAAGGGAAAAAAGAAAAACTATTGTAGACTTAATAGTTATCAAAATCACTTATCTAAAATTGTAAATAGTCACTATTTCTTTAATGGAAGAGAACTTAACTATGTTTCCTGTGTAAGGCATTCCACTTACATTTAAAAGCATATGAACATTTAATTTTCATAAATGTTCATCATATGTATTTAATCATGTTGAAATTTAGTTTTTTTAAAGTTTTTCCAAACAAATTGACTGTTTTTTGCTTGATATATAGATTAAATACATGTTGTCTGAGAGCTTTATGAATATTCACAAACTAAATAGAAATAAAAACTAACATAGTTAAATTTACTTCATATTTGTGAAAAGGTACTAATTCATCCATCTATCACTTGCTTCAGTTACTGAAGAGGTAGATGACTTTGTGGAGTAATAAATATCATCAAACACAATGAAATCTATATGTATTATGACACTTACAAGCAAGTGATCAAAATAAAGTCCATAAACCACAAATAGAATAACTATTCAATATATATATATATATATATATATATATATATATATATATATATAAAATCCAGAGTCCTACATTTCATCTCTACAAAGTTAAAGTTTAACAAAAATATGCTCAGCAAACACCCATAACTAAACACTGAGTCAAACTAGAATCCAGATACAGAGAGACAGGACAAGACCAGGTTGCAGAAACACATAGACACAGCTGACTTGAACAAGGAGGAGCTAATGGGCCCCCCAGACTGATAGCTGGGAATCCAACATGGGACTGACTCAGACCCTCTGAATATAGATCCATCTAGAAGTACTGAGCAGTCTAAGGGACCTCAGACAGTGGAGCCAGGATGCAGTGCTGGTGCACAAAAGAACCTTGAGGACACATCCCCCATGGAGGGATACTCCCTTAACCTAGAGACAGAAGAGAAGTCCTAGTCCCTACTTCAAATGACTTGACAGATTTACATGACCCCTCTTGGATGGCATAGCCCTACATGTGGAATGGGGGTGGGGAATGGGAGAGAAGGGTGGTCAGGGTGCATGCGAAAGGAGAGAGAGGGTAAGAGGAAGGGAGAGAGGGAGGGAGAGGGCACTGGGATTGACATGTAAAATAAAAAAATAATAATAAAAAAGACAAAAATGTGCTCAGCATACTGATATTTTAAACAAAAATTTCAAACCATTTTAGGTGTCTTTTAAATAGAAAAGTCTATGTCCTTTCACCCCAGAGATGCCCCAATGAAAATATTAGTATCACATTCTTTTTTAAGATTGAGTAATCATAATGGTCCAATTGAAAAACTTATTTAACCAAATTTAACCCTATATCTAAGATCCTAACTTGGTATTATACCTTTAACTTTACAACAGTTATTAATTTTTTAATATCAGTAGAAAAGGCACTTATTCTTCTAGCTCCCAACACTATGGTTATTTAAACAGCAGTTGTTGAGCCAACAATGATGAATCAACATAAGGACAAAAGGACCTGCTTTAGCCCCTTGTTATTTGAGCATTTATAATATGTATTTATTTTGAACTAGATGTTTGTGTGTCCAATTACAAACGACAACTTCATTTTTACATGAGGAGATTAACATGAAAATCTCTTAGGTTTAATTGACTCTTATGTTTTGATGCTTGCCAGCTTCTGGGTACCATTTCCACCAAAGGCCATGGACAAATACCTATCTCTCATAACTTAGAAAAAGAGTTAAACTTGGTCCTCTCTCTAAAGGTTCAGAAAATAAAAGTTAGACATTTATGAAAGAAATGTAATCAATAAAAAAATAAACCACATATAACATGGTGATAAAATGCTGTTCATTATTCAAAAATCAGCATAACTCCTGACGGCCTACCCTCTCCATAGAGTGCCCATACTAGACAACCCTGTTATGCTTGCTTTCAGTTACACCAAAGTAAAAATTATATGCTTTCTGGAACATGTTGTTAATTTAGTGTTTTCCACCACAAAATACAAGTGCACCATGAAAAAGCAGTTAGCTTTACTAATTGCATTGTTACTTTCTTCTCTAAATATTAGGCTTGGAAACACTGGCAGGCTTTTTTAATTTCAGATAATAGTGAAGAAGTGAATTAATAAATAGATGTTCTTCTTCAGTTAGGTCAGGTCAAAGAAAAGCATAAGCCATTGTATAGATTGACCCAAAGAGCTTGTGGTAATGAAGGAACAAAAATAATTTACTTCATATTAAAATAATCATGTAAATAAAGAAAATTAACTATAATGAAACAAAAAGAATCTGAATCTATTTAAAACTGTGTCTTAAATTTATGTTTTTCTGTTTCTGTATCAGTACTACACAAATTAACAACCTCTTGTTTGAAGCAAATGCCTCATATTCAGGGAACTTGATAGTAGATCATCTTCAATTTCTAAAATACCAACTAACACATTTTCAAAGGGAAATCTTCACAAAAAAGTTCATTGGTTATTCAATACCAAATGATGAAACTTGAAAAACTGTCTCTGTATATATATAATATATATGCAGTATTATACAGATTATATAGGTTGTTTTATGTATTTAGGAATATATAGGTGTATGTACACATATGTGTATTTGTGTGTGCATGCAAGCATGTGCGTGTGCATGTGTGTGTGTGTGGTGTGTAATAATAATTTTAAAAAGTTATGGTTTTGAAAGATAGCAAGGAGGAGTAAATGAAGGTTTGGATGGAGGATATAATTAAGGTAAAAGAAATAATTTTTCACTGTGGGTGTCTGCTTCTGCTTCCATCAGTTACTAGATGAAGGCTCTAGGATAGCTGATAGTGTGGAAACCAGCAAAGGAACAACACAGATCACCTGAATGTGAGTGTTAGTTAGGAGGTCTGGGCAGTATGGGGCCTCTGGTAATGGATCAGTATTTATCCCTATTATATGAATGGACTTTGGTAGCCCATTCCACATAGATACTCCCTTAGCCTAGACAAATGGGGAGGGTCTAGGCCATGCTCCAAATGATATCACAGACATTGAAGACTCCCCGTGGAAGTCTGCTCCATAGAGAGCAGAAAGGGGATGGATTGGTGGTTTGTGGGGTGACAGGGGAGGACAGGAATTGAGAGTGCAGGAACTGGGATTGACATGTAAAGCAAGCTTATTTCAAATGTAAATTTAAAATATTATCAAAAACAAAAAATATTTTTTAAAAGGTAAAGAACAGTTTGATCGGCTTTATCTTCAGTTAAACCTCATTCTTTTTTGTTTGTTCAAATTTATATTAGTTTTTTGAGATTTTTATACAGTGAATTTTGATTATGTTCATCTACCCTTCCCCTAAATTTTCCCAGACACATATCTGCTTCCTAGCTACCTTTGTGTTTGCTTTTGTTCTTGTTGATATTTAAAGCCACCAAGTCTAATGCCCATAGACTCCTGGCCATTAATCTTCCACTGGAATACAATTTATTATAAATAAAATAAAGACCTTCTCTATAATGGACAGAGGTATGTTTGTTTGTATGTTTTTCAGCACAATGAAATGATCTTGAATGTTAAGTTTAAATATATAAGATATCAATGAGAATTTATTCACAAATGTAGTGATCTACTAAACCTTATTATGAAGTATTATACCTTAATATTGTAGTCATGATTAAATTGGTTAATGTCTTTGGGCCAGAGACCCAATGTTCAATGATGAGGAACAATTTCCTTCTCTGGAATTTGGTGCCACAACTACCCATAATTCTAGTTCCAGGCAATAAGACACCTTTTGACCTCAAAATTTATCTTTATCTTAGCACATATGGCATATAAAATCACACACACAAAAACAAACCTAAGTAAATTAAGTAGATACATGATAGATAGATAGACAGACAGATAAATAGGTTGATAGATTAGATAAATAGATAGATGATAGATATACATAATTTTAAAAAGAATGTGTTTGAACTAATGTTTTTCACCATGATACATGATGCTCAAATTTTTTTTTAAATGTAATTTGGGACATTTTGTGATCTCTCTGATTATCTAGTTAAAATCCTCACCTCTCTTTTATAAATCTGTTTGTCCATAATAGTCAACTAAGCAGAGTCCTCCCAGTAACTGTGTGTAGCAGTATGTGTCTGACATTTCGAATCTATTCGCATTGTTTCTTGCTTTAACATCATTTGCCTTTCCAACTTTGAGCAGCACCTTACCCACAAGACTAACCTTATGCTTTCAGTAATACTAACCCTAATATATTCTCTCTCCCAATACTACTTACAGTGCATAATTATTTTGTTGTTGTTGTTCTTTATGAAGAATGCCAAAAATATAAATCTATTATTAAAGTTCAAAATTCAAAAACTAAGATTACTTGACTGTGCTGGTGAAGAGAAAGATGCTAGCTACCAAGTTTCTCTGGATACAGCATTCTAAAATTTCACATTTCTATTTACCTGGTGAAATCATGTGCCTTGACCAATCAAAATATGTGAAGAAGTTATTGAATAACAAGGGAATAGGAGTCCATTGCCCAATCCAAAATAAGCAAATAGAAAGGGGACTAAAAATATAAAAACCTACAAAAACGGACGGCGACTACCCCAATCAAACTTTCCTCACTTTAGGGCTACAAACACTCACGACAACATTCATGTCTGAATATTTAATATGGCTTAACAGGTGACAAATGCAGGCACATACTATCATATCAGGCTGGATGACTCAAACCCAGCAGGAGGAAAAGTGTCTTACAAAGAGGCAAAAGTACAGAGACAATGCTACTGTCTGTATTAGGGATCCCTCAAGAACACCAATTACACATCCTTAGTATATATGCCATGGACCTAGGTTAGACCTCTAGAGGCTCTCTAATCTCTGAAAGTGTCCATATATCCATGTCAATTGATTATGTGAGTTATGTTCTGTAGTGTTCCTACTATCTTTCCTCTCTCTTCTACAGGATCCTAGAGTTCTGCCTATGCTTGCCTGTGGGACACTGCATCTGCTCCCATCAATTGGTGGATGAAGTCTCACTCATTTCTTTGAAGATGATACCACTAGATTCTGATCTCAGAACACTCTGCAGGCAAGAAAACTGTGAGCAAAAGTTTTGTGGTCGAGTTGGTATTCTAGTCCCTCCACGTGAATAAACAATTGATGGGGGAAGGTCCAGAACATCATGGGTAATTTGGCTACTTGTCCTGGTTGTATTAGAAAGATATCTAAGCAAGGCCTGCAGAGCAAAACAGTAAGCAGCATTGCTCCCTGGCCTCTGCTTCAACTCCTGCCACTAGGGTCCTGCATTGTTTGAATTCCTGTTCTTACTTCCTTCAGTGGTGAATGGCAATGTGGAAGGGTAAACCAAAGAAACATTTTGCTCCCCAGCTTGCATTGTCTTCATGGTGATTCATCACAGAAATAGAAGCCCTAACTAAAACGCTCACCTACTTTATTGTCGTTTAGATTTCAAAACCACATATTAAGAATCAAATTATATTAAAATGTACAAAGACTTTTGATGTTAACATATTCCTACCACTGTGCTCAAATAGTTTAATTACTCCAAGATTAATTTGTTTATTTCCCCTAAACTTCTGCCTCTGAGATTCAAAAAAATAATAATAATAGGCATGAGATTCAGAAACAATATATTTTAATCTCCTCAATGCCAATGTTGTTGATAAAAGCACTTAAGAATTTTCCAGGTGATGGAAAACCTTAATCCATTTATACAGAGATGGAAAAAAACTGCTTCTATTACACTATCTATCCTCTTAAAGCGCCAAAAGAAAACACATGTCCCTTTTAGTTTTGAAAAATCGTAATTCTCAGCAAAGTACTAAGATGCCAAACAGCATTTTGCACTAGAATTTAGCTTCTTTATCTTCAGTGAAGAACATATAGTGCCATGCTGTCCAGAACATTTGAGAACAGGTAACAGTTATCAGAGTGTTTTACATCCTAAACACATCCCAAACCTAGTATCAAAAAACACCATGTACACAGAACCAAAACTTTTATGTAAATTCATATTTCTGAAGCCTCTTCAGGATTGTTTCATAATAGCATAAGGGAAATGCACACTTAATTTCTGAGTGAAAATGAAAGAATAGAAGAGAAATCAATTTGCAATGTTTCCACCTGTTTTTTCAAAGTAATTTCTGACTTAATAGTCTGTTTATAAGAAAAACTGCACACAGTCTTCTCTGTGGCAGTTTAAAAAAAGACATGATGTAAGGGGAGAAAACAAAACTTTCAAAATCATGTTCTTACTATCATTTATAAATATAAATGTAAAGTGTAGATAGTTGAAGGGCTAACTGTAAGAACTGTGTTTTCGTTCCAAGCATGAGGACCTGAGGTTGATGCCCAGAACCTATATTTTAAAAGTTATTCTGTGAAGCAGGGCTCCATTTTAGAATAACCTTAGTATTATTTGCTGTCTGCTCTTTTATTGAATATTGGTAATTTGACAATAGCATACTGACCTGAAATTAATCTCACTTTGAATTTCCCTGAGTGCTAAAAATGTTAAACACATTTTGAGTATTGATTATCTATTGTTATTTTATTTATTTAAGAAAACTCTGTTCAGCTTCACAATGCATTTTTACTTGAGTCTTTAGATTTTGGCACATTCTGAATGTTAATCCTCTATCAGATATTATTTTATTTAGGGTTTCTATTGCCGAGAGGAAGCACCATGACCATGGAAACTCTTATAGAGAAAAACATTTAATTTGTATTGGTTTACAACAGTTCATAAATAGTTTGTTATTTTCATGGTGGGAAGCATAGTGGCATGCAGGCAGACATGGTGCTGGAGACGTAGCTAATGCCTCTTTATCTAGATCAGCAAGCAACAAGAAAAGAGCCAGGCTTGAAACTTCAAAGCACACTCTCAGTGACACACTTTCTCCAACAAAGGCACACCTGTTCCAGAAGGCCACACATTCCAATAGTGTCATTTCCTATGAGACTATGGTGGTCATTTTCATTCAAAGCACCACATTTCACTCCCTGGCTCCCACAGTGTTGTAGCCATACCTATTGCTGAAAGCATTCAGTCCAACTTCAAAAGTTCCTACAGTCTATCAGTCTCAGCACTGTTTAAAAGTCCAAAATTCAAAGTCTATTCTGAAACTCATGGAATCTCTTCACTGAAATCTCCTATAAAATCAAAAGCAAAAAACAGGTCACATCATTCCAATATAAAATTGCATAGGATATACATCACTGCTAGAAAAGGCAGGAAAGGGAAACAGTAAAGAAATACTGGGCCAAAGAAAGATGGAAAAATCACCCAGGCCATCTCCTAACTCTGCTTCTCTGCCTCTGATATCTAAATCTTCTTCAGATCTCCAAATTCTTCCAGATGTGTAGAATCCAACATATTTCTTTCTTTTGAGCTATTTCCATTACATTTAAAACAGTTCATCTGGGTTGGTGTTCCATGGCTCTGGCATCGTCAACATTTTGGGGTCTCAAAGCAATCAAGGCTTCACCTTTACAGTTTTAAGTAACAGCCTCTCCAGGTCTTCACGCAGAAACACTCCTGACATACCCCTGCCTCAGTAACCTTCCTTAGTAGTGGAAAGAAATTCAATAATCCCTTTCTTCTATCTTTGACTCTAAGGCTAGAACCTAAGGCACATCCATATCTGATAGGAACAAAAAAGTTATAAGGCCAGCACAGCTACTTGACAAAAATCCAGCAAAGCTGAGCTACATGACAGTCACTGTACCAACTTTGGTTTGCATCTCCACCAGTTGGATATTTGGGTGACTTAATATTTGTACAATTCAAGGATATTGGTCTATGTAAAATTTCTTATGAGTCATTTCAACCTTTTCCTGGGAGTATTGCTTCTAATCTTCCCCTGGAAGTTCCTGAACATACTGCCCCCCACACACACTTTTAGGGAGATGTCCTTATCCACTGGAAGGTCTTCCTTCTGCTTTGGAGGTTGTGACACAGATAAAGAAGCCAGAAGTCTCTTACTTAGTTAGAAACAAGATAATCAAAACAAGATAATCAAAACAAAGTAAATTTAAATAGGTCAACAAGTTTTGGTGGGCTAGAGAAGTAGGCCACAATTCAGATTGTAAATCTCTTCCCAATATATACTCATCCAATTACATAGCCTATATAGCAACCAAGTTAGATTATATGAAGTTGCTTCAGCCCTACAAGAGACTTATATGGATACACAAAGTATGGAATGGGAAGATGATAAAAGAGTGAGATATCAGGACCTCCATTTCTTAGAAAAGTTAGCACATGCAGAACCATTATGATGTCATTTGACCAGCAAACAACAAATACCAGGACTGGACACATAGACCACAATAGCTACTAGACAAAGAACAGGCTGTCATGTGCCTGTAGATTCGTAAAAATTGGGTTAAAGGGTTAATGAGTAAAACTAATAACTTTGTTTAGTAACAATATCAAAACTTGAGGCAAAATAATTGAAAATAATTATTGTCATAGCTTATCAATGATTACTAAAAGATATGTAAGAGGAAGTGAACCACTTGTTTGGGGACATGAATATATTCCTACTTAATTTATGCATAAATAAAGACACACTCTGGATGCTGGTTAGTTAGTGTGCAAGATTCTCACCACCACCTTGAGCCTGGCTCACTACCTACTCCTTACATACTGTTAGACCTGTCCATTACCAGCGATGGCTCCTGGTGGAAGAACATGGCTAAAGCTTCCAAGTATTGATGCTTTCTGGAGGAGGGACATGTTCACTCATTCAAGTACATCTTCACCAGCTTTCTGCTTTTGATGATTTCCTCTCTTTCTAAGTTTGTCTGTCCTGTAACCCACTCTGAAGACTATACTGGCCTTGAACTCAGAGATCTACCTACCTTGATTGTCTGAGTGGTAGGATTAAAGGCTTGTACCACCATCTCTGGACTTAAACTGTACTTTGATTCCTTTCTATAATTTAGAAGCTTATCTGGATGGAGTCTTGCCCTGAAGTTATCACTCCCTTTATTCCATTTAACATCAGGCTTTTCTTTAACATTTTGGTGGTGATCTTTTTCTCTTCAAAATTTCTTTTTCAGCTTCCTCCCTTTCATTATAGATCTGTGCAAGACTGACTACTAATAGTCACACAACACAGTCAATGCTATGTTGTTTGGAAATATCCTCTGCAAAATCTGTCAATCCATTAAGTATGCGTTTTAATCTTAGGCACATATTTTGTACAATGGCAGAAAGTAGCCACATTATTAGCCAAGACATTCAGAAAAGGTCTCTTGTAGACAGAAGTTTCAGTCCTGCCTAGTCCCACAGCCATTAATTTCCAAATAAAACATCAAAAGCTTACATTAATTATAAAATACTTGACTTATTGTTCTGGATTATTATTGACTAGCTCTTATCACTTAAATCCACCAGTAATTGTTATATATATTTAGACACTTGGCTTGATACCTTTTCTCAGTAAGGCATTCTCAACTTGCTTTCTCTGCATTGCTGATTGACTTTGCCTTTCCTCTACTGGACAATAAGCATTTTATTAAATCAATATGAGAGAAAAAATTTTAGAGTTTACAAGAGCATTGTCTTACAGTAGTCCCTAGGCCATATATTAATATTCTTCTATGAAACCTCTTGAGCTGGTTCAAATTACCTTCAGCATTACTGACTTCCTAGTATGTCTTTCATGTTTCTATTAGTGTGGCCCATTAAGACACACTTAAAATGTCCAATTGTTTTTCTAGCCCAAAGTCCAAAAGTGTTCCATTTTCCTCCAAAAAAATATATGGTAGCCAGTCCCTGGTACCCATCTTCTGTCTTAGTTAGGGTTTCTATAGCTGTGAAGAAACACCATGACCATAATAAAACTTATAATAGAAAACATTTAATAGGGGCTTGCTTACAGTTTAATCCATTATTATCATGGTTGGAATCATGGTGGCATTAAAGTAGACAAGATGCTTGAGAGGTACCTGTGACTTCTGTAACTGACTCTGCAGGCAGCAAGAAGAAAAAAGAACACTGGTACTTGTTTGAGCATCTGAAACCTCAAACCCCACAGAAAAACACTTCCTCCAATTAGGCTACAACTGCTCCAACAAGATCACACCACCTAATACTGCTACTCCTTATGAACCTACTGTGGCCAACTTTATTCAAACCACCACAGATGTACTTGGCAAAAATACTCTACAACTATGGGATATCTCTTTACTCCATTGATTGTTTCCTTTGCTGTACAGATCTCTTTTAGATTTTTGTAGTTATCATCTGTTAATTGTTGTTCTAAACTTGTGAGCAAATAGAGTGCTATTTAGAAAATCCTTTCCTAAACCTATACTTTGTAGGATATTGCCTATGTTTTCTTACTTAAATTTCAGAGTTGCAGCTTTCCATGGAAAACACTGATACATTTTTAATTGATTTTCATAAGATGTTGTAGATAGGGGTCTAATTTCTTGAATTTACATTGAACATCCAGTTACCCAAACAAAATTTATTCAAGATGGTGACCGTCTTTCAATGTACATGTTTGATTTTTCTGTTAAATATTAAGTGGCTATAGGTATGTGCACTTGTGTTTTAGAATCCTATTTGTTTTATTGATATACCTGTCTATTTGGCACTAATGTTGCTCATTACTAATATAGCACCACAATACATCTAAAATGTTAATTTTAGAAAAGTTTATTTCTATTTCTGCAAACACCAATTTGGAGATATTATTGGAGATTGAATTGAATTTGTAAATTACTTTTGAATGGATTGTCATTTTCACAATAGTAATTCCATAATCCATGTGCATGAAAAGATTTTCCATTTCCTACTACCTTCTTCAGTTTCTTTCTTCACAGATCTAAAATTTTCAGTGTTGACATTTTTAATCACCTTTTCTGTGTTTATCCCTAGCTTTTTTGAGGCTATTAGGATTGAGAGTATTTCCTTCATCTTGTTCTCAGTATGCTTGTAATTAGTATTGAGATAAGCCACTGATTGTTGTCAATTAACTGTGTATCATTCAAATTCACTGAATATATTTATAACGTCTAGAAGTTTGCTGGTGGAATGTGTGTGATCTCTTAAACATGATCTGCAGAGAGAGACACTTTGGTGTGCTTTCTATGTGTATGCTTTTGGTCTCTTTCATTTGTCATGTTCCTCTAACCAGTGTTTGAATACTTTATCAAAAAAAGAAGAGTGGACAGAGGACAACCCTATATCCTTAGTAATTTAATGACATTACTTTAAAATTTTCCTATATTTAGAAATGATGGATATGTAGCTTTAATTTAATAGTTTATTTTCCTTTTCTCCTTAAATGGTTTTATTTAATTTGGCATTACAATGTAATCACACCATTTATTCACTACCTTTTCTCCCTTCAAACTTTCCTATGTACTTTATGCTTTTTTTCAAAGTCATGGCCTCCTATTTTCATTAAATTTTATTATATACATATATTCATAAGTATAAATGGCTCTGTCTGTATAATTTTACTCCCATGTATGTTTTTATGGCTGAGCATTTTGTTATCTTCCCTAGAGAATACTGTTTCTACCAATCTCAACAACTCTGACTAACAGTTCAAAAAAGGTTTTCTCATGCCTGCTATTGGATTTTTGTGTAATCTTTTCTCCTGAAGAAAATTTCTTTTACTGAAATACATTTTTATTCTATTCTTCCTCTCCAACAACTTGTTCCAGATACTTTCCACCTCCCTGTTCACCAAATTTAATGTTCTATTTCTCTTTAAAACTTTACAGCTGAAAAATACCTAAGAAATTTCTCAACATCCTTAGCTATCAGGGAAATGCAAATCAATACAACTCTGAGACACCAGCTTCACCTCTCAGAATGGCTAAAACCAAAAACACCAATGACAGTTTATGCTGGAGAGGATGTAGAGAAATGAGAATGCCCCTCTTTTGCTAGTGGGAGTACAAGCTTGTACAGCCACTTTGGAAATCAGTATGGTGGTTTCTCAGGAAAATGGAAATAAGTCATAAGTTCAATGCTTCGAGATCCAGCAATTCCACTCTTAGGCATATACCCAAAGATGTACATTCATACAACAAGGACATATGCTCAATTAGTTCACATAAGCATTATTTGTAATGGCCAGAACTGGAAGCAAACTAGATGACCCTCAACCAAAGAATGGATAAAGAAAATGTAGTACATTTACACAATGTATACCCAGTGGCAAAAAAAATGAAATATTCAGTGGAACCAGTTTTTATCTCTGGTACACGAGTGGACTTTGGGAGCCCATTCCCCATGGGTGATACTCTCTCAGCCTAGATACACTGGGTGGTAAGCTAGAACCAACCCCAAATGAGGTATCAGACTTTGATGATTCCCCATGCACCACAGATACATATGTATATACATGATAAAGTTAAGGAAAAATTAAAACATTATACACAGTAGTAGTATTATTTGAAAGCCTGTCAAGATTGGTTACCTTAACAGAAGAAGTCCAAAGTAGAAAACAAGCATTATAGAGAAATGTGTAGTTTCTGTATTCCTTGGAAGTATTTAATACAGTTATAAATCCCTAAATGATGACTTAAAAATAACTTAAAAGGAAAAAAAATGCAGTGATTACATCCATAGTCTAAGTGAAACTAAGGCATAGAATCGCCAATGTTTAGTTAGTGGATGTAAACAATACTTCTAGATTATGTGACTTGGGAAACACTCATTTTCTCTTTGCTTGATGACTTTGAAATGCTTGTGGAGTTATACAAGATGGTGACAATTATGGATAAGATATGTTTACATTAGTAAGAGAAAATGGCCCATCAAGATATACCAGAAAGTCAGAGCCATATGCTTATGAAATATTTGAAATAGGAAAATGCAGTAAATGCTATAGTTTATGTAGTGATTACTTAAAATGGTTACCTTTTCCTTATTCTTTGTCTGTGTAAAACTATAAATCCCAGAAAAAAATATTCTAAGAAGAAATACAGCAATGTGAGAAGAGAAGTCATGTTTTACAAAGTAAGGGGAATTAGGTGTTCTCTGTGAGCAGTGATCATATTCTTCACTGGCACATGTGTCTGTGGTATATGGATAAAAAGTAGCATTTCCCAGGACTTCTAGCAGAGTTTTGTTTCTTTGACCTAAAATGAAAACTTTGTCATAATATATTACCAGAAATCTGTACAAATCAAAACTGTAGAGAAAGTTCTAACAAATAGAAAGGTCTGGGAGACTGTAATCTCTGCTGCATTCAGGTCAGCTTCTTCCCAAGTAGAGACAGGGGCATCACTTCAAAAATAGCAATGGAAATGTTCATGCTGCACAAGGCTGTTTGGGGAATATGGACTGTGAATGTCTAACAAATTTTATACATCCCGAGGGCAATTGCATGAAAAAAAATCAATGCTTCATTCTCTAATAAGTTCGGTAACATTGGTGAAGTCTTTTTAAGAACAAGCACAAGCCATTTGCATAAGTAGAGGATTCTAACCACTATGTCTAATAGAATGAGTACCTCGGTTTTGCAAGGAGGTCATTCTGAAGGGAGTTTAAAGGGCACCACAGAGAGAGCTGCATATGTTAGCATCTTTGAAGAGTAAAATTGGAACAACTAGATGCAAAACATCAGTGTAGACCCTGGAAACCAATTATTGCAAATATATAAACATAAAACAACAATGCTTCCTTGTAAGTAGCAAATCTTCATTAAGTCTTTGGCATTGATTATATTCACATGATTCATTTCGAACTCTTCTTAGTAATGTGAATTTAATGCATAATTTCTGCATAATGACTTTTTTTAATTACCACATAATCATGGATAGAAAAAAGTATCTTCCATTTGGTCCATTCTGTGAGTCTAAGCAAATAAATCTATAAAATAATTTATTCTGCTAGTTGCTTAGAAACCTTATTGTTGATATGACAACACTGGCATAATAAATGCAATCACCACTTTCTTTCATTTGCATGTAGAAGTCATACATCTCCAATATAAAAGAGAGTTTCTTTTCTTTTCCTTATGCTACAGTGACATCTACAGAATAGAATGAAGAAAAATTGAAGAAAAATCATTTCTTTTTTATTTGGTAAAATTAAGCTTAACATAAAGTGTATTTAAAAACCTAGCTTTAAAAATAGATTAGAAACAGTTTTCCTACACTGAATCTTTTATAAAAATCCTGAGAGTCTCAAAGAGCCTAACAATAGGTACAACTATAAATTCTTTTATGAAAAAATTAACTGAAGAGCAATTTTCCAAGCACAGTTAATCATAACTCCAAAAAGAAATATCTTTCCTAACAATAACCTGCATGATCAAAAGGTCAGTGACTATAATTTATTATAAGTAATCACTGTTTACATAGCTACTTGAAATGTTTCATAACACATTTTGCACTCCATCCCTACATATGACTATCAAATTTTAAATATTTCCATATGCACTTTACTTTTGGTACTGAAAGGAAAATGTCCAATTTAGGTTTCAACCTGAGCACTCTGTGGGGTTTCTATATACTTAATTATAAATAAAATTTTATTTTTTATTTCACCAAATATCAAACTAGTTTTTTGGCTACAAGGATAGGTAAGAAAGGAAAGAGATCTTAGTCTGATGTTCTAGTACCCATAATATATTTTTCCCTTTCTTTGTTAAAAGATTAAGAATTACAAAACCCAATTTTGGGAGGGTCACCACTACAGACACATCCAAAAAAAAATATCGTTAGTTGAGTAGGCTTTACTGAAATGCTTACCTTTCCTACAAGGCTTCAATGAGTTTCACAAGGAAAGATCTGCCCAGTACTTCTGAAAAGTAGTCAAGTTACAGCAAGAATCGCAACAGAGGCAATGTGTTAGTGGAAAGGATTTGTCAAAGTGTTTTATATCATGGATACATCCCATCAACTATATTCTATTATATACCAGATCAAAGAAGAGGTGGAGAATGACTTCATCATTATTATCTATAATTACTATATACTGGATGCAATGTTTACTGTATAGCAGTGGTTTATTTTGATAAAATATAAGGAGTTTGAGAAGAACTTTACAAAATATGAGGAGACTCATGTAGAAAGGGAATAATTTTAGGGCAAATAATGAATTAAACCAATTCACAAGACACTTGTAAGACACCTGGAATGTTCCAAACATTTTGTTCACTGCTAGGCACAAAACAAAGTGGAACTATGATTTTGAGAAAAACTTAATCTAGGACACACTGACATATCAGATTACAGTCTTAAAGATGGATGCATAAAAGATACAGAGAAGACAGACTGATTGACAGATAGACAGATTATTTTGGATTATATATCTAATTTCAGAACTGGGTTTAGCTTCTAGAAATGGAGAGGCACACTTTACATATTTTTATTATTTTAAATGAATAACATTGGTATTTCTTAGAGAGGATATTATTTCCCCAGAGTGATGTCTGTACGTTTTTGCCCCATGGCACTACACATTTCAAAGAACATGATTTAATATATTGAGGACATTTCTTTTGAAGAAAATCCCTTAATCCTGCCTTCATCTAGAAGGTGATGAGATCATTCCAGTAAACCCCTCCAGAGCATCCACAATAGAGAATCACACATTCTTAGTGCTTCTCACCTGAACAGTTAAGCACTTGACACACATCTGATACCAAAGCTTGATGCAAAATATTAAGCGGGGCAAGAATGACAAATGTTGATAAGTATTGAATAATTAAGAGAACATATAAGGAGCACGTTTTATTAAAATATACATTATATTGTGGCAATAATTTAGAGGAATATTGAACTTATGAAATGACTGGTTCCAACCCTGACAGTTGATCTCTTTTATTGCTTATTATAACATTTAAAATCCAATTAAAATTAATTTGAGCCTCTTTTTCTAGAGTCTGGGACAATGGCTCACTCAGTAAATTCTTTGTATTTTTCTTCTATGCAGGAAGGCCTGAGCTAAATCTCCAGAATTCATGGATATATTCATGGATATATATATGTATATATATATATATATATATATATATATATATATGTATATATATTTGTTTTTTTCTTTCAGTTTTTATTTTAAAATGTTTTCATAAAATATATTTTGTTCCTCCCCTAATTCATTTAGATCCCCCACCTCCATATCCATCAAACTGTATATGCTTTTTTTAAACTAAATCCTTTTTAAAGAAACAAGAAGTACAAGCTTGCCTGGCTTAATGTTGTACAGGTTTGTGAATGCTCTCACAGTCTTTGTGTTCATATGTGCATCTATCTTGTCATGTCCAAAAGACACTGTTTCCTTGAAATCATCCATAACCTCTGGCTCTTACAATCATCTCTCCTCCTTTTCTGAGACTTGATGGGAGTGTTTTGATGATGATGTAATACTTAGGACTGAATGCTCCAAAATCTCTCACACTCTCCATGTTAATTAATTACAATCTACAGCAAGAAGAACCTCTGTGACTGAGGCATTGATCCTTGGTTATAGCAGCAGAATAGCATTAGGAATCACTGTATTCCTATGTTTCTTTATCCAAATAACATTTTTATGTTTTCTCCTAGTACAATGATCTACCCACTCTCAGGTTCTTGGCACTTTATATGTAAAGTATAAATTCAAGATCATGTAGTAGCTCTTAAGTCAATTCAAACAGTGTTTTTGTTACTCCTAAAACATTTGTGCTAGTACTATAGCACAGGTACATATATTTATAAGTGATCATGTGTATGCCATTCATACAGAATCCAGATTTACTTAACTCTGTTTATGATGAGGTCTTTCACTGGCCTAAAACTTGTGGAGTAGATTCATGGCATACGCACATAAACACATGCACACACACACACACACACACACACACACACACACACACACACACAAATCCTGTTCTAAGACCACAAAATAGTGAGCTCACATTGTATAGCTGATTTTAACATGTAAAATGCAAACAGGCAAACTAATCAGAAATTACTGTTATGATTAGAATTGTATTTCAAGCATTGTCATATATAACTATGAAAACCTGTTCTATTGCGTTGCTATCTTCTTCAGCATGTCTGTTTCTCACAGTTGTGATATCCATTAAGACTTCCATTAATTCAATGAACATGATACTTCAGACACAAGACACAGAGAGAGGTCCCTGACCTGGAAATGACCTTAATGTCGTCTCTCTGAATACTAACTTTTATGATACCGCAAGCAAGCTTCATCCTACCAACAGCCTTACCTATATGTAATACCTGTGAAGCACATTAACTGTTATCATATCACCTTAACCCTAAGGAGACAGTAGTTACATACATACCTATCATAACCAATAACTTTCTAATTTGACTTAAGGCCCACTACTAGAGGGTATTGATAAACTGGACCATTACTTAGGGCTGATAAAGTCATGGATCTTGAAGGAGAATCTACAACTAGTATGTTACTAAACCAGCATAATCCCTAACTATATACTAGGTATTTGTCCTTATATCCACTTTCCAAGATAAAAGCAGTCCTCATTATTCATCAAGGAAACTTCTTTTTGCAATAGACACAAAGCATGACAGAAAACGACAACCAATCAAATGCAGAGTTATGAAGCCCAGGACCATTGGATACATTTATAAAATAACCTCTATAATATTCAGGGAAGATTGCATAAAATTGTACCAGTGAGAAGATCAGGAGTTTTCTATGAAACTGTGTCTAATAGAAATGTCAGAAGCATTACATCCATTAAACCTCACCAATATGACTATCCAAACATGAGATGAACAAAGAAAAGAACAATAGACATGCTAAAGTGAGCAGGTAAGCCCATGAAGCCTCAAGCCTATACACAGAAATACAGTCAACTAAGGAATGTGCATTCCAATTGGGTATCTA
The DNA here is from genome assembly GCA_030556225.1 of Cricetiscus sungorus. Taxonomy (NCBI): domain Eukaryota; kingdom Metazoa; phylum Chordata; class Mammalia; order Rodentia; family Cricetidae; genus Cricetiscus; species Cricetiscus sungorus. The sequence goes on from JANBXA010000730.1 coordinate 92,783,516, forward strand.
ATCCTAAACATTTAGCTTTGAAAACCAACACCCAAATAATGTAGTAGAGGTGAACAGGTTATATTTAGGAATATGTACATATGATTTTATATATACATCTAGCAGTGGTTCTCAACCTTCCTGGTGTTGTGACCCTTTTAAAAAGTTCTTCATGTTGTGGTGAGCCCCAATAATAAAAATTATTATTGCTACTTCATAAATGTAATTTGGCTGCTGTTATGAATTGTAATGTAAATATCTGTGTTTCCCAGTGGTATTAAAAAACAACTATGAAAAAGTTTATTTGACTTCCTAATAGGTTACAATCCACAGTTAAAAACAATGACATGTATGCTTATTACAATAATGAATGAAAAAAGAAGATGTGAATTGGAAAAATAACAAAGAGACATATTCAGGCATGCATGGAGGAAGGAAAGGGAAGGGGAAGATATAGTTATATTATAATCTCAAAAATACACTCTATAATAATAATTTATAAAATTAAAACATCAAAACCTGCACATGCTTACCTTTTATCCTCTTGGTTGTGTCTAGACCTCTTACTGACACCTGTCTGTCTTTAATTCCAATGGATAGATTTTGATTTTGTAATCTTCTCATGGCAGATGTCATTCTGTAAATATGTTTCTCTTATTCGTTAATGAATAAAACACTGTTGGAAAATGGGAAGGCAAGCAAGATAGGACTAGGAGACAAGGACGATTCTGTGAGATGTAGTAAACAGAAGTCAAGATGTAGGCCATGGGAGGAGTAAGCAGTCCAGACTGTCTTTCCAGTAAGATAAGACCATGTGGAAACACTTAGATTGATAGAAATTGGTTAATATTTAAGACAAAGATAGCCAATAAGAAGTCCTAGTCAAGGGTCAACAGCTTTATAACTAATAGACTCTCGTGTGTTATTTTGGGACTGACACATATCTGGGAACAGGTTGGCGGGAAAGTGCTTGTAACAATCTTCTATTTGCTTTCTATCAGTGAGTTTGACTTTGCAACCCAGCCTTATGCTCAGGTTTGCACTTCCCTGAGTGTTTCTAGGGTCCAGCCTGGCATTTCTCTGATATAATGTCCTGCATTCTGGCTGTGCCAATCCTACCTCAGAGAATGATGCAAGTGTGAGGCCCAAGCAGCCTTAGAAAATTAGTTTATAAAGAAAATAAGGTGGCAAAAAAGGAAGACTGGAAACACATTTCCCACCTCCCACATTTATGGAGAAGACCTGCCAAAACCAGATGGGGCCACTGGCCCAATTGCAGAGGCTATCCAGATAGTTCAGGGTAATATATAATTTACACTACAGCTTCCACCTTTGGTTGGCTATTTAAGGTGCTGAAATGTATGATAATGAAGTTGTACATAGAATTACATATAACAGATAAAACATGAGTACACAGGCTTATACTGCACAAATGATACAAAAAATACAAAAATCTATGTGCAGGGGCTAGAAAGAGATGGATCAGCAGTTAAAAGCACTTTTCCAGAGAATCAAGGTTAAATTTTTTGCATCCACACCAAGACTTACAGCTTATAGGAGAAAATGTAGGCATGACTTGTCAATGTAAACTCTCCACTATTAGATTCTTAGTTGTGGTCATCCTTGTGTATCCCTGGAGATTTCCCTCGTGGCAGATTTCTAGTTAAGCCCATAATGGCTCCCTCTATTAAGGTACCTCTTTCCTTGTGCTCCTCTAAATAAGAGACATGGCTTACCTGCCTCAGAAGACAGACCAATGAACTCTGAAGTAACATGAGTGGCCTGCAGCTGCCGATGAGTCAGCATGTTCCAGGTGTCCTTTAATGTGCTTGACCTGCCTAAAGACTCTGGCAGGTCTAGAGATCTCACTATCTAATCCAAGGTAATGTGCTAACCAGTCACAGCTGATAGGGTTCCACTATGTAAGTGGCTGCTGAAATACAATAAAGCAGATGCTTCTTGTTCCCTGAAACCACCTCTGGAGTATTTTATCTCTGCCTCCTTTACTGACCCACAGGCATTGCTATCTTGGCAAAGTACCTGAATGTGGGCATGTGAGTATATAGGGCAAAGAGACCCCATGGAAAAACAAAACAAAACAAAAAACAACAAAAAAAAATAGAAAGAAAGAAAAGAAAACAAAAAAACAGGTCTCACAGCACAGGTACATAGGTACATGGGTACATAGGGAAGTGCTAAAATGCCTGCTAAGAAAGAAATGAATTCTGGAGTGCATGGGGTCTGGGGTGTGGAAGGTGGGAAGAGAAGCGGGACAGGAGGGTATGTGGGAACCGTGATTGGTATGTAAAATGAGATAAGTTTGTTTTACAGTAAAAAAAATTATAAAAATGAAATGCTGATAAAACCTTGTTTTTCTTTGAGCTGTGGCCAAGAGTTTTGAATAATGCACACAAGGGCAAGTTACGATCGGACATTCCTTGCCTGAATCTTTCTATCATACTATTACGGCTATAATGAACTGTCTACAGAGGTGTGGTTGTAGTTAAAGCACCACAAGCTTTTTCCTGTAGCAGAGAGGACAGTGTAAAAGAACAAGAAGGAAGTCATGATGGTCCTAATAGAAGTTCTTCTGGCAAGGAGAAAGAAGTCACAGTAAGGAATGTTCCATCTTCTTTAGATCCTTCCTTGAGCACTGTATCTTAGAAAATGTAGAATCTTAGCCACCACAATATTTAAATCCTTTTCACAGCTTTGTGGTAGTCATTATGATTGCTGACTGAATGGGCAACTTAAAGTTGCTTTACCATTGAATTTAAATCCTACCATGCAAAGACTTTTAGAATGATATCTGCATGACCTTAAACCATCCAGCAGTTGTGGACACCTTGCCTAGATGGAGGGTGTCTCTCTCCATATGTACAGCAATTAATAGAATCCATAGATGTAAATGTAAACACATTGGAGTATTATAAGCAGCTGGCCCAGGAATGTATGATGAGCCCTCAAGATTTTTGATTTAGAAGGCACATTATTAGGATCAATGTGAACTGCATGCTAAGAGAAAAAGCACTAAATGTGGAGGAATTCCAGGAGGAAGGAGCATTCTCATCGCCTACTGAGAAGCCTCCTGAACCTCCTCAGCATTTTGACCTAAGAACTTGGTAGGCTGTGCCCTCTTCAGGAGACACAGCAACTTTCACAGATTTAAGACCAAGATTTGCTGAGTATTTTACTAAATTTCTGGTCCAAAGTTTCTTGGAGCAGAAAGTGCAGCACACCCAGGAAGCTGACATACTGTGCACCAGCTTGCTTATGATGGAGCCACATAGAGATACACGAGATACAGGGCATACTAGGTTCAATAAAGGATGCCCCTTTGGATTACTGGAGCCTGGCATGTCAAGGAATAAGGACTCCGACATGTGCTGCGACTGTCTTTGCATAGGACTTTACAGCATCTTAAAGTCTAATGTTCTAATATTGAACATCAGTTATTAAAAACTAAAAGAGAGGAAACCCAAGGTATATATTCACACTTCTCTTATTTACTCTTAATTTTTAAAATTTGTCTCAAGGTGATGTATGTTCAAGGGCACAAAAACATTTCTCATAAGAACATTATGAACTGCCTCAAAACAATGTTGTGTCCGATAGAAAATTGAACATGTTACTGTGATTCCCGTTAATCTCTGAGGTCAAGCTGCAGGGAAGAGATCACACAAACAACTCAAAGAACAAATTGATAAATACAGAGGGGTGAATATGGGTCTGAATAAAGCTCACTCTCAAAATCTTATTAATAAGGCATTATTTAATTTATTATTTAATTTATGCTTTTGTAAAAAAGATGACATAGGAAATACAGCAGCTAATAAACATAGAGCACCTCTGTTAGGGCCTACAAAGTTACCTCTAATGAACTGGAAAGACGTGATAACCAGGTAAATGGCAATCACCAACCTCATTACTTACCATAAGGACAGACAGTAGCTCACCTGGATCCTTGCCCAGCTCTCCAGATCCTGGACAGTTGAGACCAGCAATGAAACAGATGAAACAAAGCAGATACAAAAGATAGCAGGAAGCAACCACCCTGCCCTTGTGTTTGCTTAATACACTAGTCAAAATAATGCCAATGCTGAAAATTATTGATCATGTAGGGAAGAGGACCTTTTACTCAGCTGTTAGCTGTTTACTTATGACTCCAATCCTATTTCCTATTATGAGACCTATAAGAAGAAATGATTCTAAAATTTAGAATGACACTTTTCCCATGCCCAGATACCCTCTTTACTTTCAAAACCCTTATAATCTATTTATCTAAGCTATTGTCTTTTTAGTTGCAATATATTAGTTGGCATACTTTGCTCTTCAGGAAGTCTTGATCTCAGGAAAACAAAATGATAAAGAGTTGAAACTGTAGGAGAAAATACAGGCATGACCTGGCAGCCAGCCTATTTGACACACTGTACTTAGAAGTAGCATGAGTAGCTGATAGATTATCTGCATTCTCTGTGTGTCCTTTAGTGTGCTTCTTCCACATAGAAACCCTGATAGTGTGAGCACTCTCTATCCAATCCAAGGTAATGTACTCAGGAATCACAGTTGATAGGCTTCCTGTATATAAGTGGTGGCTCAAAGTGCAATAAAGTAGATGCTGTTCCATGAAACTGTCACCTGAGTAGTTTATTCCCACATCCTTTACTGACCTAAGGGCATTGCTGTCTTGGCAGGGGATACCCCAGTAGCAACAAGTATCTACAACTGCAGATCCAAGGGATTGCCACTCTATTTTAGACTCCACAAGAACCAGGCATGCTCATAGTGTGCAAGTATACTAAACACTCAGACACACAAAATATTTTTTTAAAGTCATGCTTAAGTAATATAGAAGCCATCCTTTTCCTCATGATACCCTTAGGTTGTTGAACCTCTTGTCCATTCCACTAGGATCCTTCCTTGGAATTTTTATCTTCTGTTATACTGTCCCTGGTTCTACCACATAATTGTTCTACATCATATTTGGTGTAGAACCAGAATTAAGAGCTACAGAGATATGATCTCCACCTAGGAACAGATAATCTTCTTGAAAATGTTAGAAAATGCCTCTATTAGACAGCCCCTGATGTTTTACGAAAACAAACAAACAAAAATAAAAAACAGATACAGACAACAGTAGATATTGTGTAGGTCACTTCAGGACTAAAAACTTTTGTTTGATGTGTGCAATGGTTGTGCTTTATTCTGTGTTCATTTTACACATAAAATATTTAATGACAAGTAGCTAGAAGAAAGAACTAGTTTACTAAGATATAGTTTGCAGATTTCATAATTTAGATTTGGAAGTAGTGTATCCATTAATTCAAATGCTATAGGATAGATTACAGGAATCTTGAATATGATATGCAGGGACCCTGCCTTACCTTCATTTTCTGTCTTGTATCAGTGAACAGAAAATAGAGTTTGATAAAATTATCATCACATGAATATGTAAAATTAAGAAATATAAAGGAAATTTGCATGGAACTATTGGCACAGCATAAGGAAAATTGATCTTCTGAGGTTATCCAGAAAGGATATAAGGGTAAATAACAATTTTCTGATATTTTAAAATGAAGTTGAAATTAAGGAGTAACAATAATCATGGATAGGAGACTTCAACAAAAGGTCAATTAGCTTGTGCCATAGCAATTAAGGAATAATATGTCTTGGTGAAACTTAAAGAAAACTTCTGAGGTTCATCTTCATTGATTGGCAGGTCCCAGAAAGGAGACAAGGAGTAGGCAAGGGAAGAATTGAGTCAGGCCATGGTGGTGCTGAAAATCTTGAAGTCAGAATGCTTCTTCATTTATATATAATTAAGTAAGCTAGGATAGATTCACATTCCAAAACAGATATATTATGATTTTTGTTTTCTGGACATATGTTTCACCTTTTTGTTTTGAACACCTTTTGTTATGAACACTGGGGTCATATGTTTAGTAATCATTGATAAAACATATCAGAACAGAATTATCTTCTCAATAATTTTAATTCATCAACCTCATAACCCAAACTTTAAGGATCTAGAGGTATGTCACAGCCAGTTCTCAGGCTGCCAGCTTTTGCTGCTTCAAGGATTCTACACATAAAGAAATCTCCAACCAGCCTGGGCAGATTGCCATGTCCACAGCAGTGTATTATTAACTCTTAGATGTCAGAGTGCCCAGGCACATTCGCCAGGACAAAGCTGCAGCATATACTATTCAGTTTAAATTCTGGCAAAATATAGTGTTTGCATTTTATATCTTCATAGAATTTATTTTTACATCTAATCCTGACATTCTTTTGTCTCTTGGTCTTAAGACATCACGGTGGCCTTGCATGAGCTAGATTTTCTAAGAAAGGAAGTTCCTGACACCTCTTTCCTTAATCATGTTTCCACATTATTCTTTGTCAACCAATATAAATCTCTGTTTATGAGAGAGGTAACTTCAGCTAATCTAACTTTATTGCTGTATATGCTACATAATTAGTGAATGTATAGTGGGAAGTGATTGTAATCTCATCTGTGGCCATCTCCTCTAGCCCACCAAATGTTGTTGACCTTTTTGAGTTTTCTTTGTTTTTATTATCTCGTTTCTGAGTGAGAGCAGGGGTAGAAGTTTCAAGAATATAGCAGAGGCTCATCAAGAAATCACTGGAGTTTTTATGTGTGTTGCAAGCTCCAAGGAGAGTAGATAATGGTATCTTCCTAAAATTGGGATGGGTAGTGTGTTCAGGACCTTCCTGGGGAAGCTGAGAGCAGTAGTCCTGAGGTAAGGCTTAAATGATTCATAAGAAATTTTGCATAGACCAATATCTTTAAGTTGTACCAATATTAAAAGCCCCTCCAATCATGCAGCATGTCGAGATCAAAGGCAAAATAGCATAGCAGCTATCATGTGGCTCAACTACATTGGATCGTTGACAAGCAGCTGTGTTGACTTTATAACTTTTGCCTTTCTTGTCAAATATGGCTGTGCCAAAAGACTACCATACCTAGGACTGCAAAAACAATGAAAGTATCTCTGTTGACCACCAGTGATATACAAAAGTGATTGATCTAGAAAAGACACTGTATGTACCACTGCTGCCTAAATATAGTTATTAAATACTTTTTTCTATTTTTATTTAAAATAGAAACAAGCTTGTTTTACATGTCAACCCCAGTCAACTCTCACTCCTCTCCTCCATAGCACCCCACAAACCCCCTATCCTATCCTCTTTCTTAACCACAGACAGGCTGAGGTTTTCTATGGGGATTATTCAATGTCTGTCATATAATTTGGAGCAGGTCCTAGGCCCTCCCCCATTTGTCTAGGCTGAGAGAGTATTCCTCTATGTGGAATGGGCTCCCAACATCCATTTTTACACTAAGGATAAATACTAGAGGCCCCATAGATAGCCCAGTCCCCCTGATACCCACATTCAGGGGTCTGAGTCAGTCCCATGCTGGTTTCCCAGATATTAGTCTGGGATCCATACACTAACCCTATCTAAGTAGTGACATCTTGCTTTGCCAGTAAACTTCATTCACTTAGCAGAGAAAATTATGTCATCTAATTTAATTTGCCTCTAAATGAAATAATTTTCCTCCATTTTATTAATTCTTTCAGTCACATTAAAGTGGTTGTAGAATGCTTCTTCGTGTTTACTAGTTTGTAAAAGTTAGATTCCTGTGGTTGTCATGATGCATTACTACCCACTGATTACTCATAAATTATTTGATGTATTGACAATATATAAATCATTCATTGCAGAAGTTTTCATTATAGAGATATAAGTGACATAACAATAATATACTTAGGCATCTATTAGTTGCTATCCTGAAGGTGGTTCATTGTCAATATCAACTTCTTAAATTCTAGAATTTAAAGGTCTAGGGTTAATAATTCAATTAATTAAATAATCATACAAGCAAATAAGTCAGCAGCTAAAGAGATGGTTCGTTGATTAAGAGCACATGCTGCTACATTAGAGAACCTGAGTTCAATTCCACCACCCAAGTCAAGAGTCTTACAACCACATGTAATTGCAGCCTTAAGGGATCGGACACCCTCTTCAGGTCTCTGTTGGTACTTACACACAAGTGATATACAAACATATACTCAAGCATACACATATGGACATATAAAATAAATTAATCAAAAATGATCAAGTCATATCAATTATAAGCATTTCCAGATATGAAAACGAAGTTTTCAAAAAATAATGTAGTTGATTGGTTATAGGGTAAAATATTTCTATGAATGAAACAGTCAATAGGAACATCCTGAGGAAAAGAAACTGAAAGCAATTATCAAAAACCTCAAACCAAAGGGTTTGGAATGAAAAAAGAGAAAGTCAATCTGGAAAAGATGAGACACAGCTGTGGATGGAGATGAAGGCAGAAGGAAAGACTACACAGGACTTGTATCCCAAGACATTAGGTTTAAATGCACCCATAGAAAGCAGGGTAACAAAGTCTGCTTCCTTTGAACCCTCCCTATCTTCGTGTATAGTATAGATAAGGGACAGAACAGATGCAGCAGAGCAGCTATAGCACGGACTAGAGTAGTTATTACTGTGCTGAAACAATGAACAACGAAGCTATTGTGGTGGCTTAAGAATATGTATATCTTCTTATTTTCAACAACAAACTATCAACAAGTGACTTCTTAGGGAGTCTGGAAAGACTTCCCAGCATGGGTTGGCTGGTTTACACTGGCACTCAAAGCCCAAAGAAGGCATTTCTCTGAGGACAGATTTCCTCAGACAGTCTCAGCTGGAACTCTGTGCTTCAAACTGTGAGTGTTATCAACAGTGTGTTCAGTCTGTGGTTTTACTATCAAAGCTATTCTTAGCCTTTGACCACTAAGTTGTTGCAGGTCTTCAAACAGACTGGAAATAATTACTTCTCACATATAAAACTATGAGATTATACTTTAAAGACAATGTCTAGTTATTAGTCACTGAAATACTACTGTGTGTAGCTTTGTTTTCCACCAACCCGCCCGCCGCTGGTCTGGAGTGCCAGCTCCAAATAACACACAGAGACTCTATATTTGATACAATCCTGATGGCCAGTTACCATTATTGTTTATGGGCTAGCTCTGTGTTATTTATTAACCCATTTCTACTTATGTAAGTATTTCCACGTGGTAATCTTATTGGGGAGCTGTGTGCCCGCATCTTCCTTCCTTCTGGTCTCCATGCTGACTCCTCTTTACTACTTCCTCTTTCCTCCTTGTCTCCTAGCCCCACCTATCTTGCTTTCTCATTGGCCCAACAGTGCTTTATTAATTAACCAGTATGAGAAACATATTTACAGAATAATATCTTCCATCAACTATGTTTACTAAATTCAATACAGAGAGATTTATAACAGGTCTTAAGGAAAAAATACTGAGAAAGATAAGAATGGTGTCAAAAGTAAGCTGGTAAAATTTGTACTTTGTTTATTAGATTTTTTAAATTACTTTTCCATATTTCAAAATTAAATGTAGTGGAATACTTAAGTAGCTTGTGTTATTTTGATGTATTTTTCTCTCCACTTTACAAATGTGAAGAATTGCTATTTTAATATGGTTATTTGGATACTAAAGCAAGTTGTTGGCTTAAACATATTGAAGTATCAATAATATTCAAAAATGCAAATTTTCTTCTCAAACTTTTACTTGGCAAAAAAAATAATGGAAAATTTATTTGCTCAAACCATTTATACATTCTTTACAGAGCTTGTGGACCTAGTAAGGATTCTGTCTCTGTCTGGTTTTGTGACTTTGAGAAAACAGATGTCAATTGTATCAACATAGCTGATAGCTATGTGGAAAAGGAGTATTATTCAGAACAGTAGCATGCTTTTTGCCATGTTGAGTATGACAATATTGGATGACTCAAACAAAAGCCATCTTGAAATTCATGTGAATATCCAGTGCACCAGGTTTTGTTTTCTTTCCTAGTTTTATCTACTGGACATTCCAGTGTGATTAGTTAGTGAGTTTCCCAAGACACTAGCCATTAGTGATGGAAAATCACTGATCAACTTGGTCATACCTGAGAAGAGGAAACGCCCACTGAAGTGTTGGGAATACCTTTTGGACATTTTCTTGATTGCTAACTGATGTAGGAGGGCACATCTCACTGTGGGCAGCACCACCCCTAGGTAAATAGGACTGGGCTGTACTAGAAAATAGCTGAACATGAGCAAGGAATCACTTAAGTGAGCAACATTCCTTTATGATTTCTGCTTCAATTTTTACCTTGGGTTCATACCTCTGCTTCCCTGGATGATAGACTATTACTGGTAAGTGGAAACAAACACTTTCCACTCCAGATTTCTATTGATCATAGTATTCAACTCAGAAACAAAAAGCAAAGTAGGACGCATGCTGCGACTCAGCCACACAGGAACCATGTTTGTCCTTGCCATTTACTCAATCAATAACTAAAAATTCCTTTATGTGTTGCTAAGAACAATTGTTTTTTTCCTCTTATTTTTTCTTTATTCCTTCGTTGTGAAATTTATTCCTCAATGATTCCTACCACATAATTCATTTTAAATGAAGTTCTAAATATATGAGCACAACATGCAAAATATCTCCACAAAAGGCATTTTCTCACAACACAGTTGCTAGTCTCCAAAAAGGGTTACTAAATCTTACTTTTGTCATTAGAGAATCCAATAAATGAAACTATAAATCTCTATGAGTTCTAGACCAGTAAATACAAATCACTTTGGTAGAGAATTGGCAGCCTGCTATTTTCTTTATCATGGGACAAGAGTAAGTTTTTCTAGGATACTCCAAATGCACAACTGTTGAACAATGTTTTGTAATTCATTTACTCAGGAAATCACAATTCAGATATAGCATCTGGTTTTTCAGTGAATTTTGGCTTTCCTCTTGTTCTATCCATCTGTATTGATTGAGGCTTAAGTCAATAAAGTGCACAACCAGAGGTCTCACAGCCAGACAGTGTCTGGTCCAAAAATAAAGTCCAAGAGCTCTCTTTATAATAAATATATTTTATACGTTTTTATAAAGAGATTTATTTTAGTTCTCATCTTTGAAGTGTGGATTATTTCAGCACTGTCATTGTTAAACTTCCACATTTGACAAAAGATTGTGTCATAATATCCATTATTTTAGAGCATCTGCCACAACACATGTTCAAGTAAGCATCTTTAATATTCAGCAGCATGGTTGCCTTTGGTAGGCACACATCCCATTTGGAAGAATTTGCTATATAATCTACCACTCAAAATAATACTATGGTAGCATATTACTTTTGCAAAGCAGGAAACACAGGATTTTGAGGAAGAAGCCTTACGTTACAACCCAATGCCATCACTGCATAGCTTTATTAATCGACCAGGATCTTGAACCCCTGCAAGCTTGCTTAATATTTGCAAAATGAATTTTAAAATTATCTAACTCAAAGATTTCTGCACAATAATAACATATACCTGACAGTATATTAATTGACATAAAAATACTTAACTATGTTCAGACAGTAAGGGTCCTTAGAAAACATTAGCTTCATGGACTGGCTGAAAACTGTGGAAAAATAAATCACCAACTGAAGAACAAGTCCTACTTTTACAATTGGTATAGATTTAGTACAGGACCATGAATATTTCTATATTTGACTCCATGTGTACTATGCTTTCTTGTTTCTTTCTTGCAGAGGAAAGAGCTAATTCCAAATAATATGTGGCTTCTTTCCAATGCCCTAGCCTCCTGGCAATTAGATTTTACTGTATGTTTCAGAGAAAGGGGTTTTTGAAAAAAGGCAGGCATGATCTCAGATATTTCCAGGTAAAAAGATCCCACTCATTTTTTCTCTTACAATATTAGTCATAAAATTTTATGTAGTAAATCATACCACATTTAGCAGTTTAAAACAGCACATATTTGTCTCCAAACTTCTGAAGACGTGAATCCCCACGAGGCAGTTTGCTCTGCATCATGGTTCTAGCTAATGCTGTAGTAAAGGTATCAGTGAAGCCTGGAATCCCAACTGAAAGTTCATTTGTCAATAGATTAATTTATAATTCCACTTAGAAATCTATAAGATAAATTCTATGTCTTAGAAGTTAAAACTTAATCTTCAGTTCTTTTCTGATTCTTGGATAGAATCCACCCTTTTTTATTGAACTTAAAATTAGCAACAAATATTAGTTTAATCTAGGGAGGAAATAAAGCAAATTACTTGAAAACTTAATGATGGCCAAGATATCTGACTTACTACACCAAATAATGTATTACATATTGTTGAGGGATTCAGGTAATTTTTCTAAGATTAATTCCTCTGTTAACTATTTAATCCTAGGATATTTAGATACCTTGCCACATGACATCATGGTCAAACATTTGCTATATAATAGGTATTGTTCTATGTATTTAAAAGATGTTATCTTACTTAATCTATACCAAAATATAAAGCACTAGTATTTTTCTTTGAAGTTTAGAGAAATAAAGATTACCCAAGATCAGCAGATTTTTATGGACCAAATTAGCTCGAAGATCAGTAGCACCCAAATCCCTTATAGTACTCTGTGTGACATTTTTGATACAGATACCCTAGTACCTCCCCAAGCTATTCATAATCTTTTCTTCTGAACCAGAAGTTCTACTCAGGCTTTCTATGGTCCAACTTTAAAACTCATATAGGGGAACATGATTAGCTCTTCAGAGTAATCCAATCCACAAATTTTCATTCTCTAATCATTTTCTGTAAGTTTCTTAACTTAGGCTAGCTTTGTCTTAGTCCATGTATGCTATAATAACAGAGTGTCACCAGGAGGTAATACTAAAGAACAGAAAGTTATTTCTGACCCTATGTAGGCTGGGAAGTTTGAGATAGTCAATACCTTATGAAGTCCTCAGCTTTCAAAATGGCATTTGAACTCTTCATGCTTCTGAGTGAGGGGTGTAATGTCCTTCTTCAGGTGAAGGTATGAAAAGCAAAGTGTCCAACCTCCTTCAATGAAACCACTTTATAAATACACTAGACCATGAACTCTCATCACTCATCTGTCACCAATTAGCCATTCATTCCAAAACTGAGGATCAAATATCCAGCACTGAATTATGGGATATATATTTAGATAAGCACATTCTTTAAGAAGCAAAACCAGTTTTTAATTCTAATTTTTGTTTTATGTCTTTACCCAGTAAGCAACACCAAAATAAACTAAAATAATTATTCCTCACATGGGGATCTCAGGGGTTACATCTCTCAAAGAACTCTGATATCCCTTAAAAATATTTCGCAACTTACAGAAAATCCTTAACTGTATTTCTATTGAGTTAAAAAAAAAAAAGTCAAGTGACATTCAGTGGTATTTGATTAAGGCTAAGATCCATCTGTCAGTGAGAAGATGCTTTGAAAGTTTAATTAGTCTGTTTTTAATTATAATCATATCATTAAAAACATTAAATAGTCACTTGTTCTTCTTTTCAAAGCTGGGATCATTTCACTAGCCTATTTGTTTGGTTTTGTTTTTTGTTTTGTTTTATTTGTTTTTAGTTTCTTTATTCTTCATATATTCTAAGTATCAAAAAATTGTCTGATAAATAAGTATTCAATATTTTCTCCTATTGTATTGACTGTCTCTTCACTTACCAGCAAACATATGAAAAAAAGTTTACTATCATTATTTGTGAGGAAAAAACAATTAAAAACTACATTAGAATGAAATAATTAAGATAATAAATGATGGCAAGGCAAGGGGAAGGAAACATTTATACACAGCTTGTGGAATGTAACTCATTGAGCCTTTATTGAAATCAGTATGGAGTTTGCTCCAAAAAGTAAATGAAAAAAACATACATACAACACAACATACCACTCCACTTCTGAATATTTATCTAAAAGATATTAATTCAACATATTTAAGAAATACTTGCATACTGATATTTATGGCAGTACTGTTCACAATGGCTAAATTATGGGGTCAGCATAAGTAGCTGTCAACAGAAGAATAAATAAAGAAAATCTTTTATAGATGAATGATAAAATGTCATGGTCTTGTAAATATAGAAGAAAAATTAATATCATTTGCATAAAATGCAAATAGAGAGCATCATAGAAAACATATTATGTCATGCTGAAGTAAACATACATTGCATGCTTTCTATTGTTTCTGGATCCTAGGCCCTATATAGATACATGAATGTATATATCTATAGATTTTCTACAGCAAAAAGGAGGACTAATTACAAGGATAGAGGAAGGGAAACAGAATGCTAGATGATATAGAGTAAGAACATGGTCAAAGTACATTATATATGTGTATAAAAATTGTCTTTGGAACAGCAAGAAGGCTCAGCAGATCATGTCAATTACCTTGAGAGGCTGACAACATGAGTTCAATCCCTGGGCTCCACATGGTAAAGAAGAAAACTGAATTCTACAAGTTGTCCTCTCATATTCACACACTTGCTATGCAGCATATACCCATACAAACAAAACAAACAAAAAACTAAACAAACAAGTATATCTATGTTTCTTAAAGGAGTAGAAATAGAATTTTTTAGCACCAAAATATGCTTTCTAGTGACTATTGCCCACTCAATAAAATAAGCTTCCCTGCCTGAAATTGACAGAATCCTAGGGTTATAGATATAAATATTTAAATGAGATTTTGATAACATAACTATTTAGAAAAATAGCTGTCCTAGCTTGGTTTCTATTACTATGATAAAACACCATGACCAAAAGCAATGTGGGAAGAAAGAGTTATTTCTCCTCACAGTTTGGTCTATCATTAAGAGATGCCAGTGCAAAAACTCAGAGAAGGGCCCTACAGTCAGGGACAGAAACAGAGACTGTAGAAGAAAGCTGCCTACTGGCTTGTTCTGCATGGATTTCTCAGTTTGCTTTTTTAGACAACTCAGAATCATCTTCTGTGAGTTAACATCACAACCAGCGTGCAGGGCCCTATAGGTGTTTATGTAGAGAGATTTTATCCTGAAAAAGATACTGATACCATTAGTCAATTCTTCTTTGTTTGAAGATTCTGGATAGCCATCCTTTCTTCTTTAGGTGTCTGCATGTCCGATGTCTTTTGACTTCTTGAAGTCAAAAGATACTTTTTGTTTTCCTGTAAAGATAAAAACAGAACACTCCCTCAACCTTTGTGAAGTCTCCACAACTTGTGGAACTTACCTTGGTGGATTTCCATTGTTTCTCCTCAACAAGATGTTTCTCCTGTTCAAATCCGATCATAATGAACTTTGATGGTATCCACAGATTTTCTTCTCCTGTAGAAACAAAGGTGAAACTCCTAACCCAATGTAGCACATATCGTGGTTTCCGTACTGAGGTCAACACATCCTTGAATTACACCAGCTGATTTAGCTCCATTTTTTCTATGGTCTAATGTTTTTCTGTTGTTGTTTTGCCTTTCTCATTAGTATTAAGAAAATTTAAGGTTAGTAAAGCATTATGTAATCTGTTTTGGGGGATATTTATTCCCCCCCACCTGTTTATAGAGCATACAGGTGGGAAAGTTTCAAATTTACTTCTTCACTGAGAGTGTGTCAGATACACCATGGCCTATAGGCTAAAGATAGATGCTCCAACTACGGGTGACTGTCCAGAAATGAGATGTCCCTATCAAAGTTTATATATTATCCTTCTGAGAACATTGATGGAGTTGAAAACAGCTAGTTATGGTTATGATTTTCCTTAGTTATGATAGATAAGTTCCATATAAAACTTTTGACTCAAAAAGGTAGAATAGAAGATGTAATATTTTCTTTAAGTTTTGCCAAATGTTTTGAAATAAATATTAACTATAGTTCTTACTTGATAACTGTTTTTGTAATATATAGTTTTACTATGTTAAAGTTAAAACCCTTGTTTTTATTTAGACATAAAAGAGAAGATGATGGGGGGACGTCCTTCTGTGTATATGTTTCTTTTATTAGTTGATGAATAAAACACTATTTGGCCAATGAGGCATGAAGATAGGTGGGATGAGGAGACAAGGAGAAATCTGGGAAAGGTAGGCAGAGGAAGACTGTGAAACAGAAACCATATAGACCACAAAGGTAGTAGGTCTTGGGATTCTCCTGTAAGAGAATATATAAATTAATAGAAATGGGTTAATAATTAAGACAGATCTAGCCAACATGAAGCCCTAGTTATTGGCCAACAGTGTAATAATTAATGAAATCCTCTGTGTGTTCCTTTGGGACTGAAAAAGCAGCGGGACAATGACTTCCAGCTACAGGGCCCCACCAAAACAGTCTTGAATTAAAAAACTATCCTCACAAGCTGCCTACAGGACAATTTAGTTGGGACATCTTCTCAGTTAAGACTTCTCTTCCCAAATGTCTCTAGTTTGTATCAAGTTGACATAAACAAAAATGAAACCCACTAACCACCATGATGATATAGCAAGCTCTATATTAGGGCCTATGACTTCGCTAACCATGGGATTTGTGCCATCACTGTACCATATTACCCTCTTCAGGAGTAAGCCTCAAATTCTAGTCAGAAAGTGGTTAGTTACTCCATAAAAGTCTTGACACTATTGCATCAATATGTACATATTGCCTGGCGGGTTGATACTGTAGCATGAGAGTTCAACATTGGTAAGATCATTGATATTGTTTCTTTCCCAGCAGCCTTCATAAAGCCTTCTGGCACTATGAAAGATAGTCAAGAGAAGTTTCCTGTTGGTTTGAGATTACTTTCTTTATGCCCTGCAGACAAGGTGTGGTATCTGCAACAACAAGGTAGCCATGATAGGTTATGAAGGACAAAGATGATAGCCTAAGACATCTCTGAGCAGTAACTCTAAGGAAGGTATGTTATTCCTGCTACAAATTTCATTGGATAGCCCATATCTTTGGTTTCCTACATTATCTACTTATGCAAGCTAATTGTGATTTGAATCCCTCCCTCTCTTAGTTGTATTTGAAATTAACTTACTAACTAGTGTGATTCCTTGAAATATTTTTCATATATATTTAGTTTAAATTGGTACAATCACTAGCCCCTCCCAATCTTTTTTCTCTTTATTTTTCCACTTTTATTTTATGTCACATGTATCCTACTAGTCATCTAATTTTTAAAATTGTGCTGTGAGATAGCGTCCTCATGGAGTTTCATATATTCTTTATTTGAGTGAGCTCTCCACTTTACCCCATGTTCTCCAAACTTACAGGTATCTTTTGCATGTACATTTTTTAACACTATTATTCTATATCTCAATATTTCCTTTATCTGTAACTTGTACCCCATTCTCTTAATGTGCTATCCAAAGCCAACAAAAGGTCCCATTCTAGTTTCCTGGCTTCTGCTTATGTTCCTGATTAAAGAAACAAAATAACAGATTTGAAGCTAAGATTAACACTTGAGAGAAAGGAATACAGTCTGTCATTCTGTGACTGTTGTTTCCTTCACTTTTCTGGCTCTATCTATTTACCTGTGAATTTCATGATTTCAATTTTCCTTACAGGTAAGTAGCATTCCATGTGTACATACCATATTATTCTCATTCACCCATCTGTTAAAGGTCATCTAGGTTGATTCTATTCACAAGCTATTATGAATAGACCAGCATTGTACATAGATGTACA
This sequence comes from Cricetiscus sungorus, assembly GCA_030556225.1. Lineage (NCBI taxonomy): Eukaryota > Metazoa > Chordata > Mammalia > Rodentia > Cricetidae > Cricetiscus > Cricetiscus sungorus. The sequence goes on from JANBXA010000730.1 coordinate 92,801,053, forward strand.
AGTGTCTTTGTAGGATACTAAAAATTCGATTGGATATGTGCCCACTATTGAGAGGTGACTGGTCAAAAAAGGCACGGGGAATAAAATACTAAGTATATATTCCTGATAAGAACATCTATAGTGACCCCCCTTGAACATCAAGGTTTGGGGAAATGTGCAGAAGAAAAAGTAGAAATAATTAAGAACCAAAGGATGAAAAGGGGATGATAGCATGGCTACTTCAATCCTAAACTCACAGCAGCTGTTGTTATCAAAAGAGAGAGACAGAGACAGAGAAAGGGAGACATACAAGATAAAAAGTAATACAAAGCTAAATAGAGGTAGATGATCTCTAGGCCCAACTTCCTCCTGAGGAGCTATTGCTAGTGAATAGTAAATATAAAACAAAATTATAATGTCTCTGTGATAGCATATACTATATGCAATTAGTATAAGCCAATAAATAAATCAAAAATACATAGTGAATGGCTATCACCTTGAAAATGAGAATCTTTTTCATTAAAGCTTTCTTTCATACTTAATTGGTTTCTGATTCAAAACTGCTAAAATGAGGGTTTATGATTTCCCTAACAATACTTTAAAACTTAGCAAAGACGGGCTGAGGGCAATCAGTCCATATCATTCTGTCATACATGATGAGGTAAAAACAAACTAGAAATTAACAGTTGCCTACTTTAATAAGTAGTCCCTGTTTGACAGAAACTATACAAAGAACTTTACAGGTGTTCTCTATATGTATTCTGAAGTCAGCCAGTTCCCTGTTGTCTTCCAAATAGAAACTTCCAGAATGAGGAAGGTTAAGTTACTTGCTAAAGGTAAAATATCTTTTTCAGGTGATATTTTTTTGGGGGAGTCAGGCTTGCCTGGAACTCAGACATTCAACCTAGATGACCTGTCTCCTGAGTGCTGGGGACCAAAAGTGTGCACCACCTTGCTTGTCCCTCAATCGAGATAATCATGATTATCAGATTCTAGTCTCAATACTTAAATGATGTGTTATTTTCTAATAAATGCATATTTTCACTTTGTGATCTTCCCAAACACTTAAAGTTCTAATAATATTGTAAAGTTACAGAACATCACACTAAAAGGGGAAAAAAAGATATTCAACTAGGTGTGCTCTGACCTTCTCCACTGTCAATCTACCTTTTGTTTTCTCTAGCCCTCTGCTGGACTGTTACCTACACATATGCTTAGACTTGTCATTCATCTCTCAAATACTTCCAATGTATTCTTTAGAACAAGATCCAGAAGTGTCCTTGCAAGTGTCCTATAGTGGTCAATTCTAATTGCCCCTACCCCTACTCAATCTCTGTGCCATCTTCCTCCTCATCCCCCCACACTGCAGAGTATTCCTGTACACCTTGCTGTTCCTTGAGCACCCTGCTCAGGGATTTTCAGCCTGCTATTCTATCTTCATGATCCCCTGCATTGATCTCCCAACTCCCTGAAGATTTTGCTTAAATACCATTTTCTCAAAGAGACAGTCTCTAAGCCCTGCTTAAATTACAAGCCACCTCTAACTTTTCTTGACACCTGCATCTATTGCAGCCATCTAACATATCATATTTCATTTATTACCCATCTCTTTCTGTAAGAAGATCCATTGTATAAAAGATTATGTATGTCTATTTTATTTAATATTAAATTTCTAATGCCTAGGACATTGAACTATAAGCATTAGGTGCTAAATCAGTCCTTAAGTAAAGAAGTTTAAATGGAAAGCTGCTAAATTCTTAATGTCTGTCATAATGTTCTGATTTACTTTATTCTATCAACAAATAGGGAAAACATGCATTTGAACTATAAGTAAGGAGTGTATCTGAAAACATACACAAAGATGATAGTAAATACAAGGTAATGCTAAATAAATAAAAATTAGAGGATGCTTTCATATGTGCATCATCAGAAATTATCATCAGGAAAGAGGTACAAAAACAACCACCAAGATTGTCTCAAATGTAAAGTGCTAGAAATAGAGTAACTAATAAAGTTACCAACACAAAATGTCATGTTCAGAACAATGAAGACTACAAAATCCGGGCTTCATTGTTCTTGTCAGCTGAGAACTAGAGGAAATGAAGTAAAATTTAACTGGTGACACTGATGAACAAAGTGACAAGGAGACAGGGGAATAATAGCTCACAGTAATAAGTTATTCATGTTTGAATTCACGTTCACTCTTTAGCAGCTTCACATTAAAATATGATGCAGAGAGATGAGGCAGTGAAATGGAGTCACATAAGGCCTTTATGAGATTTTAACATGAAGCTCAGAGAAATCAGGAGTCAGAAAGAAGAGTGATCCTTTCATAATTTGAATTTCTCAAGTTGCCAGAAATAGAAATGAAGGCAAGCACACAGTGTGAACTGGGCTTGACAGGTGATTGAAGAAGTTTTTGTTCCCTAAAACACTCACATGCTTGTTTTTAACTACCATTCCTTAGCTTCCATACCAACCAACCTTCAGGAATTTGTCTTCTGCCCTAGTGGGAGGGCTTTCAACTTCTCTCCTCCTGTCTAGTTGAGAGCCAAGGAAAGCTGTTTCTAAAGATTCCAGTAGTAAAAACGAAGGGAAGCATCCATCCTATTTTGGCAGGACTGCATGGCTTCTTGGCAGGTAAGGCAGTGAGTTAACACTGTGAGAGCGCTTTGCAATGTCCTGTGACTTTTGTCGTGCCTTTAAGCTGATTAGCCCCTTGGGTGAGTTTGGCTCCCAAAGCAGTATTTCTTTTGACAGCTTACTGTGGGGACAGATGTCTGGACAACAGATAAACTTCTTAGCCCTTGCTTCTCTTTGCTTTCTGCTGACCTGTTTTAAAAGTGTCTTGCAGACTTTTAAGCATAAGGCCCTGGTTTATAAGGTTTTTGAAATGTTCATTTGGAACAAACCACCACTGGTAAACAGGAAGCAGGAACTGCACATTTGCCCCTCTCCCCTCTCTCTGGTCTTGTAATAAACTCTTCAGAGTCCATCTCCACAATCTTAAATTTGCTGTAGCCTTTTTACATCTGTAGCTCTTCTCCTTCCTCACCCTGTATTATTAAGACCTGAAAACAGAAGCATCTTATCTGTTCCTTCTTGATCTGAATTTGCCTTGAGCTTTATTCTATACTTTCCTTTTACATATTCAAAGTCTTACTCAATATAAGTGTTTGGTTCCTGGTTGCTCTCAGTAAAGTCAGTCTAGGCCTTGACTTGTAATTCACTAATGACACTCTATAATTGTACATAATCTCCTGCTCAAAATTAATATTTTAACAATTCTTAGTCTTTGTGATATACAGATCATTTATACTCACAATTTCAATTTTGATTTAGTAATACTTAGTATTTCCTATATGTATATTTGTCAAATAGACTGTAATTTGCTAACAAAATTCACCTTCTAATGAATATGGTGGCAAATCCTGTAATAGAACTCAAGAGACTGAGGTGACAGCATATTGCAAATTGAAGATCTATGTGCATTAAACAAGGAGACTGTTCTGTCTGAAGGACTGAAGGAAAATTATTGATAAACTAATCCAATCACAACTCTCATTCTCATTGGTTGTAGTCACTTTAACTAGTAATCTGTTTCCTGATAGGCATTGTTGATATACTATTCAAAGTCCAAAAACATATTCCTTCCATTTAATTATTTCCATATCATATATCTATTATACAAAAACTTTCTAAGCAAATAAAAGTGGTGGTATTGCTTAATGTCCTATTGTAAGAAGCAAAATCAGAACTGATTTGGGTATCCACCATTAATATGAGAGTAATTTTATTTTGAAATAATCTTATACCTCTGGATTCAACACATCCCTTAAAAATATGCATGTGCCTATGAGTGGCACTTATATAACACTTTGTCAATGAATATAAACAACAACTAGCAATTACAGAATACATATTATGTATTTAATGAAAATTAATTTTTTGGAAAGTCTGGAAGTATTTGGTATACCTTAAAATTCCTTAGGCAGGAGATGTATTTGTGCAACACAAATAAAGGGATTCATTCTATGTATTTATTTCATCTTGTTATTTTTAAGAAAGTATTTCTTCAAGAAAGAATATATTTATATTTTATCTGCTTATTATAAACAATATTAGTCACATGCTGTGTTGTGTGATGCAAACTGATGTTTTATAAATTATGTTTATGTATAACTGTATCAGATAAAATAGTTTAAAAATTTCCCTAGGATGCTGGTAGCATAATTATATATGGTAGCATATTTTTATACTGGTAGCATAATTATATATGGTCTAGGTAGTATCTGTATGAGTCCCATCTAGGGTATAAGACTCAACTTGGAGTACCATATTCCATGACAGATATTAATTATCCATATAACTCAGGAGGAGAATAATTGGAATTTAAACAAAATAAGGAAAGGTGTTGATTTGCTTATTATACAAGCTAAAAATCATGGAATCACCAAGGCAGGCACTTTTAGTATGAGTTAATGTGATAGCTTTTTAAGATTGTTTTATATTTTTCCCTTATATTTACATTATGTACATACATGGAGCTATGAAAAGGAAGGAGGAAGCATAGCTTCCACATGTCTGTCAGTCACTTTGAAGAAAAAATTGTAACATCATACAAACCAACAACATCCCTAATCTATCCCAACCCTGGGTACCATGGTAACCATGGACCTGCACAAATGATACTCATTCACACAAGGAAGTAGCCCCCAGGTACTATTCCAAATGAAATAAAGTTATGTTTAAAGAATTAAAGTCCATTTGTTTCTAGCTATGAAAAAATCTGATTATATATAACCATAGAATAAAAATTTAACAACCTACCTACAATACTAGTGGTGCTATACACAAGAAAAATAAAAATAACCCATTTTATTGCGATTCTCCAGCTATTGTGAATAAGGTGGGAAAGAAAATGTCTAATAAGTAACTGTATAAATGTAATTTGGAAACCTGAGAATTACTAAGCCTTTCCTGTATGACCTTTCCCATATAAATTATAAGTGACTAATCAAAATGTGCTTAATTAATACTCTGGGACTCACAGTATATCCCTGAAGAAAGAAAAAAAAATTAGAATGAACAAAACACGAAACCTACGACTCTACCAATTTGTATGTGCAAGTGCCATGTAGCTAACTATCAGTATAGTACTGTACAGTCCATTCCTAGAATGTATTTTTTTCCTATTATTTCAGATTCTTATCTTTACAATTCAGTCCCCAATTCTGCTGCTCCTCTCTGTGCTCAGGCAATTCTTTCCACCACAATTATCTACTAAGTCTCCTCGGCATATGGGGCTCATTATTCACATCCACTGAAAGGATGGATTTAGGAACTGGTGATTATACCATAGTGATTTATAAAGGTCTTCTTAGAATTAGACCATTTTACATGTTCTAATAGCCATCCCACTGTTACAACACCCTCTACTTAATGATAACGGAGAGGAAATGTAAACATCCATTTACAAAATTTCAATATCCAGCTTATTTTAGAAGTAGTAAATACTGACCATAATATTGACTCACTACCCTTCACTTTACCAAACTGGCAAAGCTATTATTATGGTTTCTTCACTGTTTGTTAATGCAGTTAACAATGCAGTCATTAGGATTATGCTCTTTTGTCATCATCACTTAGAGCTAAAATACCAAGCTTATTTTTATCCTCCGTATTGATGCATGCATTATCTCCCAGTTTTAAAATGTTAGAAAAGCTCCTCATATATTTGCTATGACTTTCATCATTTTCCTGTTAAAATACAGAGAAGTGATCTGTTCTTTAGACAGTAACCCCCAACTAACATAGAACAATAAGGTTTAAATAAATGAGACATTTAAATGACACATGGAAAACTCATTATGAAAATTTCCTTTAAATAAGAAACATTCCTTTATATCTAATTAAAGTCTTGCAAAGTGTGATTCCTGACACCATTTCATTTTCTTAAAATTCAAAGTAATTTTGCTCAATGTTAATATTTTTTTATAATAAAAACCCCTTGTTGAGAACCTACCACTGCATTTGAGTTTTCTCTGTTAAAGTTAGTATCAGGACATGCAATGACTTAAAACAGTTATTACTTTTGCTAATTCATGTGGGGACAGGGGATCAGGTACAATGTGGGCAGGCAAAATCCTGTCAAATAATGCTTGGGGTGAAGGAGTTGCTCTACTCCTTCTACCATGTGCCTCTGGGTATCAAACTTTGATCAGCAGAATTGGAAGAAAACACCTTAACCCATTCAGTCATCTTGGTTTTTATGGTTTTATTTATTTTTGTTGTTGCTACTGCTTTGTTTGTTTTCATATAAATCACTCAAAATTTATGTTGCTTGTTACATGGTGAATGCAAAGTTCTATAACATGTTGCTTCAGATTTTAATACAAGTTTGGGGTTCTCCAAGCTGTCTTTATTTTCTCCATGCTGACTGCAAATCCATTGGTTCCTACTACCTGGTGTGTTTCAATAATGCCTTATAACAGTTCACAGAGTTCAGCTAAACTCTATAATCCATGACTTCATTTGAATTACTTAAAAGTTTAGGAACTAAAGCCCCAAACAGAAAGAGATACATTAAGTCTAAGAAGCTCCCGTACCCAGGCTTTTAGTAGTCTTTCAGACCCTGTCCTGACCTATACATTCTTGACCTAACTGAATTTCCACCCTACCATTGTTTACTTACATCTGGGGATAGGATACTTGTGGAACAGCAGTTGCTCTTACTATGGAAAGGGATCCATCTCATTTGCATAAACCAACCAGGAATCTGCCTTGAGTCCTTGCAATAGTCTATACCGTCGTGTGTGTAACATAGAGCCTTTCAGGAATTATAAAGTGTGACTGCCAAGATATTTTATAGATTTAGGTAAGTCTTTGATGAACTGTGATAAATTTCTGCAAAATTCTCTACTTGATGTAGGCATATTGACACACAGCCAGAGGCTGTAAGCACCTCATATTAGCTGTAAATATGGCCCTCTACAAAATCTTAAACTTACTTAAAACATCGTAAGATTTGTCTTTTGTAACTCAGTTGTGTGGTTCTTGAGTATGAATTTTGTAGGTGACAATATTATGTAGCAAGTATTAGACATATCAAATCAAAGTTTTGTTTGTTTGAATATATGCCTGTCTACTTGTTTGTTTTTTGAGGACCAGAGAAAACAACCAATGACTTACAGAATTATAGAGAATCTATTACTATTGGAAAAAATAACTAAAAAGGAGAGATTTGTGTTATGTGATGTTTCTCTGATTCATTTCAAATTTAAGAAATCTTGAACCCATGAAGGAAAATATCAGCACAGTTTAGGGCAAGTTTTAAAACAGGCTTGATGAGTATTTTTCCTATATCACCCATGCCCAACAAGGATTACTTTAAACCAAAGTGAAGAAAATGAAGGAATTTGTTTTTCAATCCTATTCATTAGTAGAGAAGTCACATATACACCTGTCACATTCCCTCCTACTGATAGTTAGTACTGGAACTTTGCATCTTATGTATCGAAGAACTTGAGGGTTTTATTACTGCATAGGAAGACTTCTTAATTTGGGTTGTTATTTCTAGTGTATTTTATTTATTTTCTTGTAAATATCTAACACGTCTATCTTAAATATAATAGCCCCTTTCTTCAGCCATTTTAGATTTCTCCATTGTGAATCCTCTGTTCAGTTCTGCACCCCATTTTTAAATTGGATTATTTGGTGTTTTGGTAATTAGCTTTTTGAGTTCTTTGTATACTTTGGAAATCAACACTTCCCTTTAACCTAGAAGAATAGTCCTGAAGAAACATCATAAATAAAAGTCTGTTAACAAAAATACCTAGAAAAAAAGTTTCTATTCACAATGGAAATACAATTTTAAAAAAATATTTATATGAGCTTTTTTTCCAGAACAGTATGGATCGCTGTTATATGCATGGTGCATGATTCCATAAAAGTGCATCCCATGTGTTATAGACAGATTTCATATGTGATGAGCCAGATACTAAAAACTCCAGAGCTTATTTTGACAAATATTTCTAATAGCTACACTGAATGAATTTACAGGCACATTATTCTATATAATTCCAAGTATTAGAAACACAAAGAGTCAAAGGTAAAATATGTTTTTCAATGAAATGCAAACATTTTGAAACCGGAGATAGATCATACAGACTTACACCCTGCTATATTGTGCTACCTACAAAAAAACTGAGAAAAATAAACTTTGTTCAATGGAATTTCTCATAATTTCAGTTAAATGCTTTTCTTACACATTAAAATTGAATATTTAAAGTACACAAGAATAGCCCTACTTATCATGAGGTCCCTCTTCTATCAGGCAAGTAGCAATGGGTTTAAATGATGTTCTAAACAGTGTTTTGGTGTCTTATATGTCATAGCTACCATAGCTAATACCTTTCTTTGCTTATTTATGTAATCCCTGAAGCAAAGTTAATTGCAAATTAAATCATGAGTTCATATAAATTTGAAACTAATACAATACTCTGCACTCTCCTTTGAGTGCAATTTTTCTCTCCTATATCAAACAGACTACTCATGATAGATAAGAGTAGTGATGTGTTTTTATATAAGCAGTATTTCTATATTCTCACTTTTAATGTTATTTTACTCTCCCCCCACAATATACTGAATGTGGTACAAATTTATATATAAATTGTGTAAATGATAAGATTAGTTGATGAATTCTGCTAAGAGAAGAAAAATCATCTATATGTGGTCAATCTCAATTGTTATGAGCATGTTTTCCACCATCCTGGTCCATCAGCCACACCAGCCTCAAATAACATACAGAGATACAGTATTAGATATAATGCTGGTAGCCAGTTACTAGTGTTTCTTATTAGCTAACTCTGTCTTGAATATTAACCCATTTCTATTAATCTAAGTATTTCCATGTGGTCTTATCTTACTGGATAGAGGGACCAGCATTCTGTTCTCTCTGTCCTCCATGTTGAATCTCCTCCTACCTCTACCCTAAACTTCCTTGTCTCCTTGTCCCACCTATCTTGTTTCCCTATTGGCCAACAGTGTTTTATTCATTAACCAATATGAGAAACATATTCACAGAATGACATTTCCCATCACTCAACAAACTCATATTGTTATTATGTTCAGGAAGATAAAACTTAGCATTTATAATGTAGTAAAGTTGTTCTGACTTTCTGGAAAGACAAGAACTTCAGAATATAAAACAGTTGGTGTTCTTATCGATTGCATTTAGAAGGATTATTTTGATGTTCATTTTAATTTATATTAAATCCATGTATCAAAACAAGATTGCAATTCATAGTTGTCATTTAAAATGTAAGAAATGTACTTTTCAACAACTAAGAAGGGTAATGTGCAACAATGAATGTTGTCCAACACTTTGATCAGATATTTCACATGTTTCTTCATAATTATGTCATCAAAACAGCCTTAGACAAAGATGAAACTTATTTACAGTTCATGGCATTCAGATTTGTTAGTAAACATGAAAATATACCATGTTTGAGATGATATTCATGATTTCTTTGCTGTAGTGTCACTAAAGAAATATATTTGTGCATTTCTTTATGATTAAATTAAATTTTCCAACATAAACTTTCAATTGCACATAAAAATAGGTAATAATATAACAGAAAATGTTTCATCACGTTTCCAAGTCTCTTTGGGAGTGTTTTGTTGTTCCAAGTGGGTCTGCTGGAATACTGATTTCTTTTACATCCGTTTTCTTTTTTTCTTGCATTCGAGGTTATGAAATAATTACAAGATTTCTCCCTTCTCTTTCCTCCATATACCCATCCCTGTTTACCTTCAAATTTATGGCCTCTTTTTCCCCTAATTATTATTTCATGCATATATGTGTAAACATGATTTTCTTTTGATTAAAAAGTAAGAAACCATCCTGAATGAAGTAACCCAGTCACAAAAAGAGGAACAGGGTATATACTCGCTCATATATGGATTTTAGACCTAGAGCAAAGGATCACCAGCCTATAATACATACCACCAGACGAACTGGGATACAAGGTGTATTCTAAGAGATTCATATATGGTCACTCACAAAAGGGGGAAGGATAAAGTCCCCCAGAGCACATGGGAAATGGGTGGAACAGTGAATGGAGAGAGAACTAGGAGAAAGAGAAGGGGAGGAGAACTGTGACTAGATAGGTTGAGTCAGGGTGAGAGAGGTGGGGGCATGAAAGAGGGAGCCATTATTGGTTTGAAGAGAAAACTGAACCTAAAGAAAGGTCTTGAGAACTACAAGACTGACTCCAACTAATAATTCAAGCAAACATGAAAAGGCTACCATAAATGCCCTTCCCTGATAGTGAGATCATCAACTAAATTAGACACCATCATGGAGTCCTCATCTAGTACCTGTTGGAAACAGAAGCAAACACCATAACCAAACACTAAGTAGAACTAGAATCCAGATGCAGAGAGAGGGGATAAGACCAGGTTGCAGAAACTCACAAAGACAGCTGACCTGAACAGGGAGGAGCTTGGGCCTCCCAGACTGATGGCTAGGAACCCAGCAATGGACTGACTCAGACCCCCTGAATATGGGTCTCAGCTAGAAAGACTGAGCACTCTAGGGAACCTCAGACAGTAGAAACAGGATCTATTGCTGGTGCACAAAAGGACCTTGCAGACACAGCCCCCATGGAGGGATACTCCCTTAACCTAGAGACAGGAGAGAAGTCCTAGTCCCTACTTCAAATGACTTGACAGACTTACATGACCCAACCTGAATAGCATAGCCCTACAAGTGGAATGGGGGTGGGAGGATGGGAGGGGAGGGTGGCCACGGTGCATGTCACAGGGGAAAGAGGATAAGAGGGAGGGAAGGAAGGAGGGATGAAGGGAGGGTGGGAGGATTGGAGGGAGATGGGAAGAAGGAAGAGGAAACTGGGATCCAAATGTAAAATTTTTAAGTTATATTATTATTTAAATAAAAGAAGAAAAAATGCTGCTGGATTAATTTAACAATATATATATACACACACATATACACACATATATATATATATATATATATATATATATTTATAATGCTTTCATCACTACAGCCAGGATTTCTGCATCTTCTTAGGATTCCCCATGACAGTGCCCCCTACCAGCAGGAAGTAGCTTGGAAAGAATAATGCCCAAATTCCCAAATTTTGTTTATAAATGTTTGTTTTCATTTTCTAAAAAAAGCATGTATGACTATGCCTAGCAAAAAAATGTTAAAAAAATTAAATAAATAAAAAGTAGTTTCATTTCTCTCAGAATTTAATATAAGTAGAAATAAAGAAGAAACACACCTGAAACTTTTCCAACTGAAACTCAAAAAAAAATATTGAGGACATGTTTATAAAAATAAGTTATGATCAGAAACAACCAATTCTGTGTAGCATAAAATTTAAGCATATTTATAAAAAATTAGGTTAAATATACAATAATAGGAAACATCTGGTCTAAGAAGGAGTTTATGAGTGATTCTCAACTTTAAGATTATTTACTTTCATGTTAAATATCTACATTAAAAACATATCCATATGCTGCTTTTGAAAGAGGTAAAGTAACATTAAACCTGCATAAAATTTTCCTTTATATTTCAACAGAATAAAAATTTAGAATTAGGACTAATGAAAATTACACAGCTGGAAAAGCATGAAGATCTGAGTTTAAGTTTCATAATTCTCTATTTGTTCTTCAGTTGAGGGACATTAAAGTTGCTTCCAGGTTCTGGCTCTTACAAGTAATGCTGCTATGAAGTTGAACAGTTGTCCTTATTGTGTGAATGTGCATCTTTTGGGTATATGCCTAAGAGTGGAATTGCTGGATCTCGAAGAAGACTGATTTACATTTTCCTGAGAAACCACCATACACATTTCCAAAGTGGCTATATGAGCTGCACTCCCACCAGTAGTGGAGGAGTCTTCCCTTTCTCCACATAGTCTCCAGGATAAACTCTCATTAGTTTTTTTTATTTTAACCATTCTGACAAGATTATGATGGTATCTCAGAGTTTTTGTGATATGCACTTCCCTGATGGCTGAACCTACAATCCAAACCTCCAGAAAAGCTAGGAAACAAGGTGGACCATAAGAGAGACATACATGGTTCCTCACAGAATTGGAAAGGGAAAAGAGCTCCTGAACTAATTGGAAGCACAGAGGAGGGGTGAAGAGAATGGGGGAGGAGAACATGAGGGATCAGAAAGATTGAGTTTGGGGATGAATAGTGGAGAGCAAGAAAAGAAATAAGCCTTAGTAGAGGGAACTATTATTGGTTTAAAAATAAATCTGGCACTAGGTTAATGTCAAGGGAGCCATAAGGATGATCCCAACTAAAAATGTAAGCAATAGTGGAGATTCTACCTTAAATACCTTCCCTGATAATGAAATTATCATTATCCTTCCCTGATGTCTACCTTAAATGCCATCCTAGAGCCTTCATCCAGTAGCTGATGAAAGCAGAAGCAGAGATTCACAGCTCAGCACTGAGCTGAAAGAACTCCTGGAATCCAGGTGTATAGAGTCAGGAGTGATAAGCAAAGGGGTCAAGACCATACTGAGGAAACCCAAATTAACAGCTGACTTGAGCAAGTGGGAGCTTATGGACACCAACCAGACAGCTAGGGAACCAGCATAGGACCGAACCAAGCCACTTGGGTAGTCTATGTGACCTCTGGTGGTGGAATCGGTATTTATTCCTAGTGAAAGAATGGACTTTGAAGCCTATTCCTCCATGAAGGATACTCTCTCAGCCTAGATATATGGGGGAGGGCCTAGGCCTTGGTCCAAATGATGTGACATACTTTGCTGATCCCCCGTGGAAGGCCGCACTCTACCTGGGGGGTGTGATGAGGGAGTTGGTTGGTGGGGGCACGGGAGGATGGATGGGATAGGGAACTAGGATTAATATGTAAAATAAGATTGTTTCTGATTTAAATAAAAAACAAATAAAAATAAAATACACAACATAAGAGAAAAGATAATACTGTCAGATAGAATAATTTTAAAGTCATATTTAAGAGAAAATGGGACTATTGTGACACTTTGCCATATTCTGGAAGAAGTCAGAACAACTTCTGATGTCATCTAGAGATTCAAAAGTTTGAAAAAATATTATATCATGTTCTCAACACTAAGACTGAGGTATCAAAAAAAAATCACATGTGCACTTGAGTACTTTGAGTACAATCTAATTTTAGCCGAATTTTTACATTTTTTTAATTTTAGAATATTATATAAAGAAATCATATTTAAAATTTAAGCCAGAGTGGTCCACATCTTTAATCCCCACACTTGGGAAGCAGAGGGATGAAGATCTCTGAGTTCGAGTCCAGCTTTTTCTACAGATTGAGCTGCAGGACAGCCAAGGCAACATAGAGAAACCTTTCAAAAAAGTATAAATAAACAGTTAAAAAATAAATGATCATATAAATAGATAGAAATAGAAAATAAAAAATAGTTAGCTCAGTTCTAAAGAAGATGTTTGCAGTGATAACATAGTGCTTCTGAATCCAGAGATACTAGGTCATAACTGTTGAAAGGCTCTCCTAAGACCTCCTGTGGTGTTTACCAGGAAGACTGGGACTAGGTCATGAGATTGGAGAAATCCCCCTACCATGTAGGGAGTAAAGAAGAAAATGAGTATATTCTGAAAAAGTGAACATGTTTCCAATCTTTTCTCACCTGTCTTTTGGATGAAACACTGGAGGCAAGATAAAATTAAGCATCTGCTTTAGGACAGCAAAACAGGGTTGCCCTCAGGGACCCAGTGAGTAATCACTGCTGTTTGGATGAAGTGAACAGAAGAATAATTCAGTATTAATGATACTGTGCCTTTGATCATGCCATTAAGTATCTCAGCAAACTCTTACTTTTAAATAGAACCTGCCATAATGATTTTTTAAATTTATTATGAAGACAATCCAAATTAATCAAAATATTTTTGAAAAGAAAAATAAAGTTTGGGAAGCCAAACTATATCTCTCTTAGATTCCCCACTATTCTTAAACATCAAGATTTTATGCTCTAGAAAAAGCATATATGTGTAAACCAATGGAGCAGAATTTTGAGTATGGAAATACATTTTCAGTTGGTTATAAGTAAACACATGAGACAATACAATGAGAAGGGGTTAGGCTTGTGGCATTCATTAAAGAACCAATAGTGAATAGCAATAAAGAGCTCTGTGAATAGCAATAACGAACTTTACATTCATGTTTTTACCTTGCTTAGAAAAATAATTTAGAAACCATGGACAAAAACCATTAAAGACAAGACTGATAAAAATAAATGATCAAACTCAGCATCAGTCTTTGAATGGTAATGTGAAGTACATAAGATAGAAAGAAAAGTTATAGACTAGCAAAAAATTTTAAACACCATAAATGTAATAATGTGCTGGTAGATGGGAATATTTAGAACTTAAATATTGAAAATAAGAAAACAAGAGGAAAAAGACTGATAAAAAAGAGAGCTATGGAAAGGAAATAAATTCCTTATAATGTATTTGATATAATTATTAAGTAGGAAAATGTAAATTAAACCCAAATGACACTACCTTTTCATGCTACAGCAGCTCAGTTTAAATGGATGCAAAGTGCTGGTTAAGGTAAGAAAGAGTCATCACATCTGAGCTTGGGCTGCTGCCTATAGCGATGTTATGTATTCCTCCCATAGACAGGATCTGTGTGAATGTCGGTGGCCCATGTTGGCACCAAAGGCCAAGTCGATGCCTGGGGACTAGGCTACAGCCTAAGGTCTAGATGTTCACCTGTGGCCAGTGGATGTCTGAAGGCTGTGCCATCCGACTGCTGCCTAGGGCCATGTCTGGGTCTGTTGTCCTGCTACAGGGTGGTCTGTGTTTATGCAAATGGCCCATGTTACATCAAGGATTCATAGGAGTCATTCATTTCAATCATCCAAGGGCCAGGCTGAGATGGCCCTGCTCTTCACTGGCCCTAAGATATCTGACCTTGCCCCTTACTGGATAGTGCCCCAGGAGAGTTGGCATGCCCCACAGGAAAAGTCTGTCATCTGCATTCTGGAAAGATGGCCCCAGCCCCCTCACCACAGGCATGCAGCTCAACTGGGCTGCACACTATAGCTGATCATGTTGGAGGGGGCTCAGTTGAGCTAGAGGGCTTGAAAACAAGAGAGCTTACGCTGCTTCCCCTAACGCCCCCTGCAGCTTTGAATCTGTAGGCTCATCCCTTTTCATGTTCCACCAGTTCATAGATGAGGTAGATGCTGTGGTGGGCTAACTCATAGCCTGGGGTCGGGGCCTGGATGAAGTCTGAATCTAGAGTCTGACCATTTCTCCTACTCTCAGACCCTAGAGTCACCCACATTCACACCACCAGAACCACTGTACTGTTTTGCTCAGGCCAGGTTCAGGGCCCTTTCTTCCAGTTATCCTAGGGGATAACAAAGGTGGGAGAGTGGGGGATGGTCAGCTCTCCTGCTCTCATACCCTCAGGCCAGCTCACCTTAATCACTGCCAACAGGGTAAGCTCTAGTAGGCTGCAAAGACTGGGAGTGGTGCCTATTCTCTTGTGTGTTGCATCTGGTGAGGGTCAGGGCTCACTCTCCTCCCCTAGTGATTCTGGGGCTAGCTCTCTCAACTGATACAGGTGATAAGGGATGAGGTGGAGGGCTTTCTCTCACTCTTGCCACACAGGACAACAACAGTATATCCAAGAGTATCCCCAATGAGAGCCCACTATCCGTAGTATAGCAGAAGCCTCAAGCCAGACCAATGGCTCATTGCAATGAACACTTACAAAAGGGTAAACTGTTTCAACCACTGGGACACACTACAGCTTCCATGATAAGATTATTCTCACCCCCGTTTTTTGTTTTGTTTTGTTTTGTTAGATGGATGGGGGTTTTGGTTTTTGGCTTTTCTTTTAAATTCTGTTTTGCTTTGAGGGGAATTTTTCAAGGGAAGAGGACAGATGTCAAGGGCCAGGGAGAAAAGTAGAATTTTACTTATCTGATGTAAAATCCAAAAAGAATTAAATAAAGTTAAAAGTATTAAAAAAGAAAATAAAAGGTAAGAGTCACCAGGAAGCACAGGCTATTGTTAGGAATGCTGAACCATATACCACTGTGGTTTAGTGCTATGTGTTAAATGTTTGGTCTTCAGTCTGTAACATAACAGGGAAGCAGCAGAAATTTGAAGATGTAAGACATCATTGGAAGCCATCCAGACTTGTGAAGAAATGCCAGTGACATAAACCTTGGAGCTCTGGTAACTTCTCTTGCTATCTCTAGTCAGTTACTTTGAGGTAAGCATCTTTTTCTACCATGTGCTAAATATACCCTAAATACTTACTATTTAGGGTATAAATAGTAAATACATAGATGTGTGTTTATATATCTGTTTCTCACTCTATCTAGACCACTTTAGATAACACTATGTAGGCAGCAATACTGATTGAGTATGTTTCTATTAAGAGCAATTTTTGCATATACAAAAAGCAGAACATGAAAATATGTTTATATATTTTTATATGTTTTAAAATATAAAGAACATATTTTAATACATGAGTGTGGGTAAAATGTTTCCTCTATAATTATTGCTTAAGCCCCCATGAAACATTGTTTTGCTTACCTTTATGCACCTAATAGAAATTTCAACAATTTCATAATCCCACTCATACACTGGCATATAGATGTTATACTATAGAAAGTAACTTTACTTAATTTTCTGTGATTTGGAGTACATTGCTTTACTTTTAGTTTTTCATCTATATTTCTGGTCAGGTTATTTTAATACTTTGTTTCTAATTTCATGTCTGCTGGAGACGTTCTCTCCTGTCGTTTGCCCATAGACCAAATCATATGGTAAATAATGACTCTCTTGTGTACGTATTGTCTTCCTTAATGTTCTTTTCCAGATTTATGAGAATTTGCCTTTAAAAATAGCATTCACAGTAAAAGGAAGCTAGTTACATAAATTATTCATCAACAATCAACATGGTGATCCCCACACAGTACTGAGAAGAGCTCAGGAAATATTTGAGGAAGCAATTGAAAGAAGGTAGAAATGAAAGGAGAGAGGGGTAAAGGAAAAAAGGGGAGGGAGGAAAGTGGAAGAGGAGGATAGTGGCAGGAAAGTGAAGGAGGAAATATTATATTTGAGTATCTGCACTGAAGTCTGAAGGCATTAGGATTTCCATTGTCTGAGTGCTGTGCACAAAGATAAAGGTGTTAATTTAGGGAAGGTTCGCTGCAAAATTCCAAACTGCTCAGCTTAATTTCCACTGTATTTTTACTCTCCTCACCTTCTGTCATTATATTATGGGAGACATAAACATTATTCAAATTAGAACCTTTTTTTGCCAAGTGAAAATGCCAAAGAAACAAATGTACTTCTGGACTATGTTGTGAACAGTGAGCAGTGTATTTCTGACAAGAAATAACTAAACCATAGATCCACATGTCACATGTGGTCTTACATGAGAAGTCTACTAAACAAAGATCTCTTCCCAACCTTGTCCCTGACAGAATAACTTGCAGGATAGTGGTTCCCCATCTGGGAGGTTCAGAGACTATCCTATTAATGCCAGATAATAGGCTGTGCATCAGAGCAAAGCTGGAATAATCCTGACCAAGGTGTGAAGTTATAAGTGGTACCACTATAAAGATTTTTAAGGAGGCTGGCACTGAAAACAGATTTCCACTCCCTGTGAAGGACAGAGCTCTACATCCTGTCTTCACACTAAAATTCTCTGGGCAGTGACTTAGTAAATTGAAGGCAAACATTATTCAGAACATTATCTGTAAGTCACGCAAAATTTGGCAGTTCCAATTAGTATGTGAATAATTCATTGAAAGGAGCCCCATGAACAACAAGTCTAATCACCATTAATAAAGGAACATCAATTCTTAAGAATGTTGCTATCCGTGCTGGCAACTGATTCAAATATCTCGTAGAGGTGAGCATGAAACTACCCAATATTTGTCATCAATATTTATGGAAACTTATAAATGTCTTATGATTTCTGTTCCCTGAAGTTGAACAGGAACTTCCTAGGAAAACTCACTAATATTGTTAACGATTCGTATTTTTATAAATGTGGATAAAAAGATTAGAAAAGTAAAGGTCAATCTAAAACATCTCAGCAATAACATATGTTCCAAAGTTAAAGAAAATAAAAGCATTTAGAATTATAAAGAAGAAGTCAAAAGAGAAAAAACACCTGATTGAAAGCTAAAAACAATGTTGCAAAAATCTACTCAGTGGAATTATCATTAAACAATTACGTGGAGAATAAACAATGAAAAGTTAAATAGGAAAAAACCTCACCCAAGTTTGAGTTTACAATGTTTCCAGTATGTTCATTTTGATGTTCTGTCTCTAGCTGGTTATATTATTTGGGAATATTCTGGAAACTTTGTAAAATATGCCCAGCTCTAGGAAGTAGGCCTTGGGATACAGATTCTTTAAAGTGTGTTATGCTTGTCAGCTTCCTGTCACTGTCTGTAGTGATGTACATAGCTGTCCCCCATTATATTCCCACTGAAATGATTTTTTACTCAAGACAATGAACTAAATCCACAGCTGTAAACCAAAATAAATCCTTCCTCCTAAGATGTGTTTTCAATTCCTTAGTGATAGCTCAATGATAGCCAATACAATGAAAAAATTCTCAAGTCAGACTTTGTGGTGTATAACTGTATCACAAATAATCAGAAATCAAAGCTTATGACTTCCCCTCTCTGAGGAGTAGATGTAGTGTGGGGTGGGTGGAAGGTGGTGGGGGGAGTGGTTGGATAGAAGGGAGGGGGAACTGAGATTGATATGTAACTAAAAACAGATTGTTTTAAAAGATAAATGAATAAAGATATCGAGATCAATTTGTAAATACAGCCTTTTAAAAATATGCCTGAAAAAAATTTAAAGCAATGGGGAACAGATAATGGCAATTAATATAAATAAACATAAATCCTTTAGCGGAATTAAATGCAAGGGAAATATTTGCCATGCTTTAAGAAATCTGGTGTACTCTTCTGGTTTGCCATGGTGCCTAACAATTTTCAATTATCAACAAATATTATAATTATGATTGCTTTGTGCCATCTGTGTAAAAAAAATCTCTACAACATAGTTTAAACTTTTATCATTGTTATCACCAAGATGCAGACTCACATTTAATGTGATGAGCATATTTGAACTAACACACATTTAATTTCTTTTCTTATGCTTTCCTCTAAATACCTGCTAGGGTGGACTAACAATTTCACTACATAATCATTTCCTTTGCTCAGTGATTATGTGTTCTTGTGTTAGTACTCAGCAGAAGCAGGTTTGATACTTGACCTGCTCTGTAGAAAAATTGCCTAGGTAAACAAGACCAGGATGGTAGAGGTAAAAGTCACTAATTGTCTGGATCATTATATCAGAATGCTGAGGTTAGACAAGATCAACCTAGGTGGTTGCTGATGGATCTCCTTGATACTTTAAAAAAAATTTACAACAAGGCTATAGGTTGCTTTTACACTCACCCAATCTTACTTTTTATTATTTTTTTCTTATTTTACATATCCACCCCAGTTCCCTCTCCCTTCCACCCTCCCATTCCTCCAACATGCCCTCCCATTCCAATCCCCACCTACTCCACACAGAGGACACTCACCCAATCTTATAGAGGTAATCTATTACTTTGGAAGATAAACAGATTATTGAATAAGTGGTGAAGAAACTGGAGATCATTATTGATTTTGGAGACAAAATATTTGAAACTAGTCACCAAAACACCAAATAACCCTATCAAAAAGTGGGGTACAGAACAGAATAGAGAATTCTCAATGGAGGAATCCAAAATGGCTGAAAGACACTTAAGAAAGTGCTCAACATCCTTAGCCATCAGGGAAATGCAAATCAAAACAACTTTGAGGCAGTTTTATGATGCAGGATCTATCCCTAGTACATGAACTGGCTTTTTGGAGTCCAATTGCTATAGAGAGATACCTTGCTGAGCCTAGACAAGGGGGAGGGCTTTGGTCAGGCCTCATGTTGATGGAACAGACTTCATGGACTCTCCTTGGGAGGCCATACCCTCTCTGAGGAGTTTATTGGGGGGGTAAGCTGTGGGCAAGGTGAACATAGTGGGATGAGAGGAGTAAGGGAGAACTGGGATTGATATGTAAAATATAAAAATTAAAAAGTTATTATGTTAAAAAAATCAAGCAAAACAAACAAAAACTTGATGACTCCTTTTCTCAGTATCTTCTATGAAACTTAGCATTACATTTCAATTATAGTTTTGTTTAAAAATAAATCTCATCAATATCATTGTCTACAAATGCATGACTAACTCTTCCTTGGACTCCAGCGAAAAGAAACTGATCTAATTTTCTTCCAACTGTAAACCAGGGTATTGGGATTTTTCTTTTTAATATAGAATAAAACAAGAAGCCCAAAACAATTAAGAATTTTTTTTAATAAGCAAGACAAAAATGTGCCAAACTAGCATTTTCAAAGAATTTTTAAAAAGAAATTAAAGATGTGCAATTGTATTGAAACTATACATTTAGTCAGCAATAGTCCTTATTCAACTCTAAGTCAATAAAACAATTTTCTCTTTCTTGAAAATTGAATTAGTCAGATATTGCAGAATCACAACATCTGTTGTGACATTAACATTTTCATTGTTTCTTAGAGAACATATTTACAAAATAGCAATATATGCTATAAGATTGAAACCAATAATAATCATTGGATGAATCGATATTTCTGTGTATAATGACCCAGAGAAAGCCCCAATCCATCTTCACGTGCATCATAATACAAAGCAGTTGTTCCTAATATAAACTAATCAAAAGCTGTCACAGGAACAGTGCCATATGGCACCCCCAAATCCAAGTCTCCACTTAACATTGAAACTCAGACATTTCATGAAATTTAATGAAATTCTCTTTGGAGTCTGAAATCAACAAAGTATCTACATAGTAAGACATAGGACATGTGTGAAATCAGTGAAGCTGATTATTAATTATCAAAGTTACTATGATTGCTTAAAATTCTCCTGTATAGTACCAATCATTTAGTTGTGTCACTGATGACTCTAATAATGAGGGTTGCTATCGTAACTTACTTTTTTTGTTACTGGACAAAAAAATTTGAAGAAACCTTTAAGGGTGACAAGGTTGATTTAGCACAGAGTTCCAAGTTTCGGTGCACTGTGGCAAGGCATCACAGTGACAATACAGAGGAGGAGCTGGCCACATTATATACATGAACAGGAACAAGGCCATGAACTAATGCATTTGTGCAAGTGTTCAGTTTGGTTTCTCCACTCGTATACAGTACAGGTTCTTCTTAAGAAACTTCTGCTGTTCTAAGGGGCCTCTGGTAATGGAACAGCATTTATACCTAGTGTATGAATGAACATTGGGAGCCCATTCTCCATAGAGGTATGCTCTCTCAGCCGATACATACCACAGGAAGGAGGGGCTAGGTCCTGCCCCAAATGATAAGACAGACTTTGATGACCCCCCATGGAAAGCCTCACGTGTACTATGGACCAGAAGAGGTATGGGATGGGAGTTGGTGAGAAGGGTCATGGGAGGGTGGGAGTGAGAGGGAACAGGGATTGATAGGTAAAATAGATTGAGTCAGGCTAGGCATAGAAGACAGGAGAGAGAGAGAGAGAGAGACAGAGACAGAGACAGAGACAGAGAGACAGAGACAGACAGAGACAGAGACAGACAGAGAAAGAGACAGAGAGAGAGACAGAGAGAGAACATAGAAGAGGGAGCCATTAGTGGTTTTAAGAGAAAATTGAACCTAAAGAAAGGTCTAGAGCCCTACAAGACTGATTCCAACTAACAATTTGAGCAACCATAGAAAGGCTACCATAAATGCACTCCCCTGATAGTGAGATCAACAACTAACTTAACCACCATCATGGAGCCCTCATCTAGTACCTGTTGAAACAGAAGCAAACAACCATACTAAACACTGAGTTGAACTAGAATCCAGATGCAGAGAGAGAGAGGATAAGACCAGGTTGCAGAAGCACATACATACAGAAGATCTGAACAAGGAGGAGCTAGTTGGCTCCCCCAGACTGATAGCCGGGAATCCAGTATGGGACTGACTCAGATCCCCTGAATATGGGTCTCAGCTAAAAGGACTGATCAGTCTAAGGGACCTCAGACAATGGAACCAGGATGTATTGCATGTGGACAAAAGTACCTTAAGGACACATCCCCCATGGAGGGATATCCCCTTAACCTAGAGACAGGAGAGAAGTCCTAGTCCCTACTTCAAATGATTTGACAAATTTATATGACCCCACCTGGATGGCATAGACCTACATGTAGAATGGGGATGGGGGGGAAAGGAGGGGAGGGTAGTCAGTGTGCATGTCGGTGGGGGGAGGGTAAGAGGGATGGAGGGAGTGAGAAGACAGTAACATCATACTGAAGACCTATCTTCCTGTCATCTGTAGCCAGTATATTATTTGGGTAGGAGAAACAAAGGCAGTCAGTCATTCCAAAGCCTAATCTTTCATCTCTGTTAACGTAGTCTGTCTTGACTCTACGATTTATGGTATTTGTGATTTTCTTCTCCTCATCTCCTCCTTTAACAGATGGTGAGGCTGGTGCTTCATAAACACCAAGTTCTTTGTGTATTGCACATGCATACTCGTTCCTGCAGAGTGAAGTATAAATATATTCTGCCAATATAACTACAAAGTCCCAATTGAAACTACTTCCTTATTGTCTGTGATAGCATGAAGAAAATCATTATAATACACAAATGCTTAGTTTATCAAAATTCCAGAGAATCTATGAACTTCCTTGAGAACTCAGTTCTATTCAGTCAAGTTTCAGAGATTACAATCATTATAAAATTAATAAATTAAATTTCTGGATCAAAAAAGAAAATTTTAAGCAAACAAATCTAGTGATTATCTTGCAACTTTTCCACATAAAATTAAACATGTCAATTTGTCAAAATTAGAAGCAGTGTTTAAATATGAACCTGAGATGATCCTATGCTTTAGTTATTGTTTTGTGTAGATTGACTCATAGCTAAACACATTCTGTAGTCAAGAAGGTCTTTTTCATATATTATTTCATAATTTCATGCAAATATACAATGTATTTTTGTACATATCAACCCCCACTCTCCAAGTCTTCCCCCAGACATTCTGCCATCCCCCCAACTTTATAATCTCTTTTTTTATAGCTCAATGACTTTTATCAGTGATGTTCTTGTGTGTTCAAATGTCTGTGTGTCTATGCAGTTCTAGTCTTAGCTACTGAATATTGAACAAACTTCCATGATCACTCTCCTAGACAAAAATGACTCTCTTTAACCCAGAATCCTGCCAAATATCTTAAGCTAGGGAATAGAACTTTGTATGCTTTTCTTCCATTCATACTGGATTTTTGACTGCTTGATATTGGTAGGTTTTGTGCAGGCAACCACAGCTGTGAGTTTGTGAACTCAAAGGCAGTGTCCTATCTTAGGTCTATAGAAATTCATTCTATAAAGACTGACCAGTTCCTATTCTCTGTATTAAACAATGTGTGTGCTAACAGAAGCTTCTCAAATAATATTTAAAGTATTACTAAGCTATATCTAGAGATATATAATTAGAAGGAAGTTTGGGTCTATATAACCTCATAAAATAATAGTAATGTATTTTCCCTAGGGTTTATGAGCTTCTTAGCCAGCAGTTCATGATCATATTTGTAGTATCGACCATGAGTTCCCTTGTAGAGTAAGCCTTAAATGCAATCAGAAAGTGGTTGTTTACCTTCATATATTATTCTACTATAGCACTAATGGTTGTATCTAGACAGGCTGTCATTATTGTTGTGAAGACTCCATAGTTGCCTTCTTAGTTGCATAAGACTCTTGCTGACTTTTTTTCCTCAGAAGCCTGTATAGCATTTTCTGACACTGTGAAAGCTAGACAGTAGAGAGAACACTTCCCAATCAATTTGATCTCTATGTTCTGTGTCCCAAATATGTGTGCTTTCTTCAGCAATAGGGACTAACCGTCTAGTTCTAGTAGGAAAAAAATAGAGTAGTGACATTAGTCTACTTTTTGTCAGAGGTATATGTGACCCCTGTCTGTTTCAAAAAATAGTATAAAAGCATTCTAATTTATATAGAAATTCCAAAAATATATGAGCAACTCAAATGGACCTGTGTCTAAGATCAGGATAATCGGTAGTTGTTGTGAATAGGATAAAATCATAGTAGATGGTAAAATTACCCTCATTCATTCTCCTTTGCCTATTTGATAAAGTTATTTTATTGACAATAAAAGATGTTGGATTATCAAGACTCTAGGCATATGCTAAAATCATTTTATTATTTGCTTTATAAAGGAAACATTACTGAAAATCTTACATTGAAAAAGCTACACTTGGCTATATAACTTGTTTGTACATTATTTCCCATTCAGAGTCTCTTCTGAAGATAAGTCACATATAAAATCAGACTGAACTGAAACAATATTTTTTCTTGTTTTTATTTAACATTTTTTCTTATTTTACAGATCAATCCCAGTTCACTCTCCCTCACACACTCCCATGCCCCTGCACCGAGCCCCTATTCCTTCCCTTATCCACTCAACAGGGTGGGTGAGCCCTTTGATAAGAGATCATTAAAATCTGGCAAGTATGCCTAGAACCTACCCCACTTCTCTAGGCTAAGGGAGTATTTCTCCATAGGGAATGGGCTCCTAAAGTCTGTTTGCGCTGGTTTCACTGCCAGAAGTCCAATAGCTGACAACCATATTCAGGTGGCCTGGTATGGTCCTATGTTGGTTCCCCAGATGTCAGACTGGAGTCCATGAGTTCCCACTAGCTCAGGTCATCTGTTTCTGTGGGTTTACTCCTGTGCTCATCACTTCTCCCTGTCTGCAACTGGATTTCAGTAGTTTGGCTCAGTGCTTAGCTGTGGGTGTCTGCTTCTGCTTTCATTAGGTACTGGGTTGTGTTTAAGGTAATCCTCATTTTCATTATAGGAGAAGGTCATTTTAAAAAGCCTCTCCACTACTGCTTAAATTTCTAGTTGGGGTGTTTCCCTAGTGCCTGATTGCTCTTTAAACCTATAACGGCTCCCTCTAATTAAGGTACTTCTTTGCTTACTTTCCTCTATTCATCTCTCCATTCAATCTTCCTGATCCCTTGTGTTTTCCTCCCCCATCCTCTTTTCCCTTCTCTTTCTCTTTCCCTCCTCCCCCCATGCTCCCAATTTGTTCAGGGGCCCTTGTCCCTTTCCCCTTCATCGGGGAACCATGTATATCTCTTTTACAGTCCTCCTTGTTTCCTAACTTCTCTGGAGGTATGGATTGTATTCTGTGAAATTTTTGTCCTATGTTTAATACCCATATATGAATGAGTACATACCATTTTTGTCTTTCTGTGAATAGGTTACCCCACTTACAATGATTTCTTCTAGTTCTATACATTTGCCTTTGAAATTCAAAATTTGTTGTTTTTTCCCACTGAGTAGTACTCCATTGTGTAAATGTACCACATGTTCTGTATCAGGTCTTCAGTTGAGAGGCATCTATTACAAATAATGGTGCTATGAACATAGTTAAGCAGATGTCCTTGTTGTATGAAAGTTGTACATCCTTTACATGGACCTTGAGGTGACTGGTTCTCACTTTCTGGAGGACCTGCCATAATGATTTCCAAAGTGGGTGGGAAAATTGTATTTTGTGAACAGTTCCCAAATGAGGGTGTTAATTATAAACTTCTTAAAGTCACACAATTCCTGTATAGATTGTCTTACTTTGAAGACTTACAGTGCAAAGTTTCATTTATTATGGTTGTGAGGAAAATGGACATACTAACCCAGAAGAGAGAAATCTCATGAAATCTCAGTCCTTTAAAGTAAACAAAAACGAAACAAATAGGCAGCTAAAGAATGTTGAGAACAAGAGCAATACCAACTGGGTATTTCAGACCTGAAAACACATACATATAAGTAACATTACACATATTGCATAAGTTGTTTTTGTATATTTAAGAATACATATGTAAAAACAACTATAGAAAAATAGGTAATAAATTTGAAACAGAATAGAGTGGAGTATATGGGAGGGCTTGAAAGAAGGAAATTAAAGGGGGATGATGACATTTATATTATAATATCTAAAATAAAAGTTGTAATTAACAAGCTATAAAGAAAAGTCTTCAAATCTTGGCACACTTGTTATACTGCTAAAAAATCACATAATATTCTAGTATTATTAACACAAAGATGATATGAAATAACATGGCCAAGTAAGAACTATACTCAATGGCCAGACCTAAGAAAGTTACATAGTTCCTGTTGCTATGCATAAGATAGCTGTGTAAACATAGAAAAATATTCACAATAGTTTTAGAATATCATTTCAAAGATTTTTGAGTCTTATATTATGTAGGATTTAAACACTACTCTTTTTAAAAAACACTGCTTTTTAAAAACGCAACAATCAAGATAAACATGTTTTAAGCATGAAAATTATGTTTAACATCTCTTTATTCAGAGTTTACCTGAGTAATCTTTACCTGGGGCAAACAGACAGTCTCTCTCTCTCTCTCTCTCTCTCTCTCTCTCTCTCTCTCTCTCTCTCTCTCTACACACACACACACACACACACACAGAGACACACACACACACAAACACATTTGTTTTGCTGCTTTTTCACATTCACTTTTCACCAAAGAGTTAGTTTTTTCCAATGTAAGAACTGGGTCCAGGAACACATCTCTGTCCTTGATATACTGCTATCCAACCTATAAATACCACATGCATTTCAGTATTGTAGCACACTACCTTGGAAAATCCTGTTGATTGTCTATGAATCAAATATTTCTCAGATGCTTTCATTTTTCAGTTTTCTTTGTTGACATGTGAAATTGTGTACATTTACTGTGCACAACATGATACTTTAAAGTTCATGCACAGGACCAAATATAGTCAATAAATACATCTACCACACTAGGGAGCTATTGTTCTTATAGAAAGAACATTCAATATCCATGTACTGATTTTCAAAAATATTACTTGTGTCTAGAATTAGTCTCCTATTGATAATGAACCTGCAAATGTCGTTTTGAACTAAAATTTTAGAATTCTGAAAAATTGTACATTCTTAACCTATCTCCACATCATTTTACATTTCAGTAAACCACATTATGCCCTTCACTTCAGTATAGATTTATATATCTTACTCACATATAAGATCACAGATTTTGTTTCTGTAGCCAAGATTCAGTTCTTAACCATAGAGTCATTCAGAGGATCATTTAGAAAAACCAATATTTGTGTTTCTAAATATATGTAATTTCAGACTTAGCTAAAAACCAAAAAGAAAGAAAGAAAACATAAATCAGTTCTTCAGGTTCTGAGGAACCTGAAGAGGGTGTTCAGTGATATTCTATCCTATATGACAAAAAGAGCTTCTCAGGGTCAAACTTTTGTTTTCTTTTCTCCCTTTGATTGATATGTTTTATATGCTTAAATGAATTAGAATAGTGTTGTTGTAAGTGCTGAATAACCAAAAGAGACCTCTTTCTTTTAATTACTTTAATTTTCATAGCTACAGAGGTGATCTAATGCACAAACATTTATAGTATTCCTGAAACATATAGTGGGATACATACAGTATTTCTGTATATAAGTGGTATATTTCTTTAAAGCCAATTACACATTACAATAGATCTTGTGGATTTTTCCAAAAAAAAAAAAAAAAGGAACATCAAACATATTGAAGTTATTCTTAAAGAGTGGCTTGTTTTAAGAATTAAAAGATTAAATGGAAAGTCTTGTCTAAGTAGTCTCCTTTAAAATTATGCCAGATTTCCAGCAAATGAAAGAGATGAAAATGCTTATCAGATCTAAGTTTTAAAAGCAACTGAGAAAAAAAGCCAGGTTTTAAGTTAAGGCATTATAAGCATGTCATTAAAATTTCAGCCACCGGATTTGTTAATGAAATGGTTAACTTCAAAAAATGTTCTGTTCCCATTAGACCTCCAGGAATTATCTTTGTCACACAGAACTCAGGAGCTTTGGTTAGGCTTTAATTGAATTTTTAAAAGTGAGAATAGAAGTCCTTTGGTGAAAGTACACATAAACTTCAACTTTCTCAAATGTAACTTAACAATATTTCTCTATACATAAGTGTCTAAACTGGCTATTCACTTTGTTTTTCCTTAGATTCTCCCAAAACAAAACAGAAACAGAAAGATAGGGAGATAGAGATATGGATAGAATTAAAGAAAGGAAGGAGAAAAAAATGAACTCAAATAAAAATTACAAATTATTTTGCACTTCAGTAAGCAAAATATATATAGACATATGTTCCCCAAAGAAATAGAAGTAGTAACCAAAAGTCTCCTAATCAAAAATCAAAAGCCCAACACAGGATGGTTTCAGTGCAGAATTCTACCAAAAATTTAAAGAAGAGCTAAGACCAATATTCCTCAAATTCTTTCACAACTCTTTTAATGTTACCTTGGTACCCAAACCACACACAGACACAACAAAGAAAGATAACTAAAGACTAATCTCCCTCATAAACATTGACGCAAAAATACTCAGTAAAATTCTCTGCAAATCCAATCAAGTAACACATCTCAAAAGTTGTACACCATGATCAAGTATCCTTCATTTCAGAGATGCATGGATAGTTCACCATAGAAAAGTCTGTCAATGGAATCAACCATTTAAACAAACTGAAAAATAAAAACCACATGATAATTTCACTAGATGCTGAAAAAGCCTACAACAACACCCCTTCCTGATAAAAGTCTTGAAGAGATCAAGGATAAAAGGAATATACCTAAACAAAATAAAGGTAATAAACAGCAAGCCAACAGCCTAGATCAAACTGAATGGAAAGAAACTCAATTTGATTCCTCTAAAATCAGGAACAATACACTGTGCACTCTCTCCATACCTCTTCAATATTGTACTTGATGTTGTAGCTAGAGCAATAAGACAACAAAAGGGATACAAATTGTAAGTAAGATGTCAAACTTTCACATTTGAAGATGATATGATAGTTTACATAAGTGACCCAAAATGTTCTACCTAGAAACTCCTATGGCTGATAAACACCTTCAGTAAAGTTGCAGGATACAAGGTTAACTTAAAAAAAAAAAGCAAAAAAAGCATCAGTAGGGTTCCTATATATATATATATATATAGATGATAAATAGGGTGTGGAAGAAATCACACAAACATCGCCCTTAACAAAATAGCCACAAACAACATAAAATATCTTGGAGTAACTCTAAACAAACAAGTGAAAGACTTGTATGATGAGAACTTTAAGTCTTTAAAGAAGAAAAATAAAGAAGATATTACAAAATGGAAAGGTCTCTCATGCTCTTGGATAGGTAGGGTCAGCATATAAAAAGTAGCAATCTTACCCAAAGCAATCTATTTATTCAATGCAATCCCCATCAAAATCACAGCACAATTCTTCACAGACCTTGAAAGAACATAACTCAACTTTATAAGGAAAAAAAGGAAAATCCAGCATAAGTCAAAACAATCCTGTACAATAAAAGAACTTCTGGAAGCATTACCATCCCTGACTTCAAATTCTACTATTCAGCTGTTATAACGAAAACAGCTTGATATTGGCACAAATTCAGACAGGCCAATGGACTCTAATACAAGACACTGATATTAAATCATAAATGTATGAACACCTGATATTTGACAAAGCTAAAATTATGCAATGCAAAAAAGAGATCATCTGGTATAACTAGATGCTGACATGTAGAATATTGCAGATAGATCCATATCGATCCCCATGCACAAAATTTAAGTACAAATGGATCAAAGACCTCACCATAACTCCGACCACACCGAGCCTCTTAGCAGAGAAAGTGGGAGGTTCCTTTGAAAGTATTGACACAGGAGACTACTTCCTGAATATAACACCAGCATCACAACACTGAAAATCACAATTTAAAAAATGGTACCTTCTAAAACTGAGAAGCTTCTGCAAGGCAAAGGACACAGTCAACAAGACAAAACAGCAGCCCACAGAATGGGAAAACATCTTCACCAATCCCATATCTGACAGATGGCTGATCTCAAAAATATACAGAGAACTCAAGAGGCTGGTCAACAAAACACCAAATAACCCAGTTTAAAAAAAAAAAAATGGGGCGCAGATCTAGAAAGTTCTCAATGAAGGAATCTCAAGTGGCCAAAAAGTACTTAAGAAAATTTCAACATCCTTAGCCATCAGGGAAATGCAAATAAAAGTAACTCTGAGATATCATCTTACACCTGTCAGAATGACTAAAATCAAAAACACCAATGACAGTTTATGCTTGAGAGGATATGGAGAAAGGGGAATGCTCCTCTTGTTCTATTGGGAATGCAAATTTGTACAGCCATTTTCAAAATCAGTATGGTGGTTTCTCAGAAAAAATTGAAATCAGTCTACCTCAAGACCCACCAATTCCACTCTGGCATATACCCAAAGGATGCACATTCACACAAGGACATCTGTTCAACTATGTCCATAGCAGTATTATTTCTAACAACCAGAACCTGGAAACAACCTATATGCCCCTCATCCAAAGAATGAATGGATAAAATGTGGTAGATTTACACAATGGAGTACTAGTTAGTGGTAAAAATGAATGACATCTTGAAATTTGCAGGCAAATAAATTTGAACTTAAAGAAACCATCCTGAGTGAGGTAACCAAGACACAGAAAGAAAAGCATCATATGACCTTTCTAAGTGGGTACTATACATAGAGCAAGGGATAACCAGCCTAAAATGCACAATCCCAGAGAAGCTAGAAAACAAGGAGTACTCTATGAGAGACATACATGGACTCCCAGAGAAGGGGGAAGGAACAAGAGCTCCTGAGTAAATATCAATTGCAGTGGGAAGGGAGGGATTGAGGAGAAAGAGGAGTGTATAAGTGGAGGGGAGGAGAACCTGAGGGACCATGAAGGTCCAATTGGGGGAAGAGCAGAGGAGAGCAAGAAAAGAGATACCTTAATAGAGGGAGTGATTACAGGTATAAAGAGAAATCTGGCACTAGGGAAATGTCCAGGGACTCACAAGGATGACCCCAACTAAGAATCTAAGCAATACTGGAGAGGCTACCTTAATGACCGTCCTCTATAATGAGATTGATGACTATTTTAAATGTTA
Organism: Cricetiscus sungorus; assembly: GCA_030556225.1. Classification (NCBI taxonomy): domain Eukaryota; kingdom Metazoa; phylum Chordata; class Mammalia; order Rodentia; family Cricetidae; genus Cricetiscus; species Cricetiscus sungorus. Next base: position 92,832,202 of record JANBXA010000730.1, read on the forward strand.
TCATAGAGCCTTTATGCAATAGCTAATGGAATCAGAAGCAGAGATTCACAGCTAAGCATTGAGCCAAACTCCTGCAATCCATTTGTAGAGATGGAGGAGTGATGAATAAAGGGATCAAGACCATGCTGGGGAAACCCACAGCAACAGTTGACCTGAATAAATGGAAGCTCACAGACTCCAGAATAACCACTGGGGAACCTGCAGAAGACCGAAACAGTCCCCCTAAATGTGAGTGTCAGTTGGGGGAACATGGACAGCCTTTAGGGCCTCCGGTGGTGGAAACAGTATTTATTCCTTCTTTCTAGGAGAATGGAAGAGAAAACAAGATCCACCTTTCTGCTGCATACATGAAAGCACGGAAACTTCGAGGATAAACATCACCTCAGGACAAAGAGCAGAAAATGGTGTTCTGAACATATGTACCTAAGAATCGCCTGCAGTATTCATTTTAATATCTGGCAAAATGGATTTCAAATGGAAGTAAATCAAAAGATATTGGGAAAGGCATTACATTCTCATCAAAAGAAAAACCTACCAAGAAGACATTGCAATTCTTAACATTCATGCATCAAACAGAATGATGTAACATGAATGATACAAACCCAGAGGCAGACATTGCATGCTCAAACTGAAGATCAGAGAAGCAAAGCTGCCAAACTACTAGAAAGCTCTCACCTCTACCAATGCTCAGACTGAATAGGAGATCCGCTGTTCCACTGTTCCAGACTGAACTGATCCTCACCAAATCTCAGACTGATATTTGATACTGCATTGAGCTCCTTTTATTCTTTATGGTGCTGGGGTTAAGGGCATGAGCTCTGCTCCTATTTTAGACTGATTCACTGTCATGCAGCCTATGATAGCCTTGAACTCACAAAGATCCATTTGCCTCTGTCTCTTGACTCCTGAGAATAGAGGTGTGTGCCACTATGGCTCAGCTTCTATGGCTGTGGATGGCTGTGAATTTTGATCTCCAGGCAAGGTTTATTAGATCATGAACAATATATCACCACAGAAGGACACCCAAATTCATAAAAGAAACACAGCTTAAATTACATGTTGACACTCACAAAAAAATAGCAAATGAATTCAATATCCCACTCTGACCTATAGAGGTCATTTAGTCAAAAACTAAACATATGAATGAGACAATTAACTTGCATCATTAATTAACCAAAACACGTATTTACATAGCATTAGACCCAACAAAAAAGAATCTACTTTCTGCTAGATATCTCATGAAACTTTCTCCAAAGTCAACCACATACACAAACCCAGAGACAGTCTCAACAAATCCAGAATTTCAAAGGACATCTTGCATTCTTTCTGACCATAATGGAAAGCCAACAAATGTAGAGAAAGTAAACAACTCAGTATTTGAAAAAAAATAAGTCAATAAAGAAATTAAACCTTTATAAAATTAAATGAAAACAAAAATACATTATTCCTTACCTTATGGGACATAATGAAGAAGTTGAAAGGGCAAATTCATAACCAAAATTACTACATAAAGAAAGTGGGGAAATCTCACACTAGTAACTTAACATCACACAGAAAATAATGTAGAACAAAAAGAAAAAAGTCACCCCCCCCAAAAAAAAAAAGTATATGGAAAGCAATAATCAAACTCAGGCAGAAGTCAATAAAAGAGAACCAACCAAACAAAAACATACTACAAAGAATCATTGAGAAAACAATTGGTTCTTTGAGAAAAATCACTAACATTGGCAAAGACCTATTCAAATTAACTACTAAAATGAAAAAGGAAAGGTTCTAACAAACAAAATTTGAGATGGAAATGGGGAAATCGAGGAAAACCTTTGAGCCATAAAGAGATACTCTGAAACCATGAAATCTACCAACTTGAAAATTGAAAAGCAATGGAAAATCTTCTAAATATATACCACTTACCAAACTTAAATTAACATAAGATAAACATTTTAAATAGAGTGAGGATCCCTACTGAAATAAAAGCAGTGATTAGAAGTCTTCCAAGCAGAGAAAGCACAGGGCCAGATACTTTTAGCACAGAATTCTAACACACTTTCAAATAAGAGTCAATATTCTTCAAACTACCCCCCCCAAAAAAGAATAGAAACATAAGGAATATTCCCCAATTTTCTCATGAGACCACACTTACAACAATACTTAAACCTCATAAAGATTCAATCAATAAAGAAATTATGTAGTAGTTACCCTTAAGAACATATATGCAAAATTTTCAATAAAATTTTTACAAACAGATTCTCACAAATAATTCAGGAGATCATCCATCCAACTTGATCAATCAGACTTCATCCCAGAGATTCAGGGATGATTTAACATACATGTATAGATAAATGTAACCCACCATATTAACAATGTGAAAAACAAAACCACATTATCATCTCGATAGATGCATAAAAAGCATTTGACAACATATCCAAGCACAATAAAGGTAGTTTACAGCAAGCATATAGCTGACATAAACTTAAATGGAGAGAAACCTAAAATCAGGAATATGATAAGGTTGTCTACTCTCTCCATACATAGTCAATATAAAACTTGATATCTTAGCTAGAGCAATAAAACTACTGAAGCAGATCAATGGGTTATAAAGTGGAAAGGGTTATGTCAACATATCTCTTTTTATAAATGATATGATAATTTACATAAGTTTCCCTAAAATTATGCTGGGGAACTCCTATAGCTGATAAATGCTTTCAGAAAAGTAACATAAAAGAAATTTAACTCTCCAAACCAGTAGTCCTCCTGTTTGAAATTGAAAAATACATGAAGAAATAAGAGAAACAACACTTTACAATAGCCAAAAAAAAAAAAATAAAAAATAGCTTTGGAAAATTACAAACAAAAGAGTTGTATGATAAAAATATTTAAGACATTAAAGAAGACATTATGAGGTTGTTTTCTACCAACTGACCATATTGCTGAAGAAAACAACCCCACAGCTCACTGACCACAGAAAAATCAAGCCAGTCACTACATAGAGCCGTCACTAGTACTGGCTAGTGTTCTAGGTAGTGGAAGGAAGGTACTCTACAGACAACCATAGAAGAAAAGCAACTGCCAACCTATCTCGAAACCCTTTCATCTACAGAGGTGTCCTGCATGCAAAATACACTAGTGAAATGGTGACACAAAGCTTGTGGAAGTATTAACCTGTATCTGATTTGATTTAATGCCCACTACATGAGATGGAACCCATATGCAACACTAGTTTCTTGACCAAGAACTTGAGACTAGATAGCCCAGGGGAAAACCAAATGCTTCTGCTTTACAAAAGCACACAGTGATAAAATTACTCCTATGAAATTCTGCTATATTCTTAGATCAGTGCCTTACATCAAAAAAGTTTCCTCCTGTAGCAGATGAGAACAAGTACAGAGACACATAGCCAGACATTATACAGAGTGTGAGAGACTTTAGAATATTCAACCTTATGTGGGATGTCTCCATTAAATGCCTCCCCACCGGGCTCAATAAACCACATGGAAAAAAGTTGAAAACAGTGTAAGAGCCAGAGGGAATCAAGGACACCAAGGAAACAAGGCCATCATAACACGGAAGAACAAAGGTACACACAAACTTACAGAAACTCAAACAGAATGCCAAGGAAATACACCAGTCAGCACCAGTGGGAATACTAGAGATGAAAGGATATGTGAGCACATGCCCCCATCCCTAACCTAGACACTATCTCCAAATGATAATTGATAATAACTTCCAAGTAAAATTAGTTTTGTCCAAGAGAGTATCACTGAGGAAACAAAACTACCACTAAGTGAATGTAGTCTGCAAGTCCAGCAGGAAACAACCAACAGAAAAATTTGACAGCACCTTTGGCGATATTTTTCTCAGAATTTCACATCAGGTTCTTTTCTTTTATTTTTATTTTAACTTTTATTTTATATATTTATTTACTCACTTATTTGGAGTTTGTCTTGTTTTCTGCCCATATATGTTATGGATTCCAATTTTGTATTTCTATGAGATTCCTGAATGTGTGAATAAGTGGGTCTCTGCTTCTACAACCATTTCTTGTGCCTTTTCTTGAGTTCTTTTCCTTGTGTTTGTTTAGTTCTATTCTTATTTTTTTATTTGTTTTCTTATGTTATATTTTATTTTATTAGTATCCCTTAAATGTCTGCTTGTTTTGGTTCCAGAAGAGAGACAGAAAAGGGTAGATCCAGACAGGAAGGGACATTTGGAGGAAGTGGAAGATGTTGAGGAAAGGAAAACCATAAACAGAATATATTGTCTGAAAACCTCTATTTCAATTAAAAATAAAAGTTTTATCTCATTATTCTGGCTCTGTGTGTGTGTGTGTGTGTGTGTGTGTGTGTGTGTGTGTGTGTGTGTGTGTATTGAAATATAAATTTCAACACAACTGTCCTCTGAGAAGTATGGAAAAAGTTCCATCCAATTTCCAGGACTTTGAGCATGCTCTATGTTCCATGGCTTATACATGTGACTTTTCTGTGTACTTCTCTCTTCATATGGCAGTCTGTGTCTTTTCTAAAGACATCATTCATTGGCTTTAATGCTTATACTCATATATACTGACCTCATTACATCTGTTTAGTTACATATAGGAAATCCTTATTTTCAAATTAGAGTCTTATTTATTGACTCAAATATTACAGGAGACATAAGCCTACTACATATTTTACCTGAAATTAAAATTTATTGTCCTGAGAAAGCATAACCCTCAAGGAAAATCCAAATTTTAGATAATCTTATTTATTTATAGAAGCCTGTTGAAGACTGGAAAAAAAAAATTAGGACCCTGAAATTAAGAGAAAGTGTGAAACCCTTGGAATTGTCCTAGTACTTAAACTCAGAAACACCTTCTTTAAGTAACTGCATGCGTGTCCAGTAAAACTTTCCTCCTCTTTCACCTCATTCTTGGGAGTTAAGTCATCATTTGAGTTCTCCCTGGTAAATATTGATAGAATTATTCAAAGTGTGTGAGAAAGTGAATAACGAGCACCCAGTCCAATGGTGGAAGAATAGAATTTAAATCACTTCATGACTTACTAAACAGGATAGAGACCAAATGTTTGCTGAGCAACAGTTTGGAGATCACCAAGTAACACAATAAAAGTAGAAGGAAACAACTATTACCCAGTAATTTTTAAGATTTGGATCAGATTTCATGGAGCAGGTTTGGAAGTGAGGATTGAAACTAGAAGTTGTTCTGGAGAAAAGTGAATGCTTAGCACTAATGTTGTAGAAGATGTAAAGATGTGCACCCTTTAAAAGATGAATGTGTCCCCTTAACTAATGGATTCCACAGAGCCTCTCTCTCTCTCTCTCTATATATATATATATACATATATATATATATATACATATATATATATATATGTATATATATATATATACACATATATATATCTGTCTTTACTGTTGCATGTTTAATTAAAAATGCTCATTCCAAAGGATGTCAGTTCAGTAACTCAAGAATGTTTCTTTTGTTTATTTGTTTGTTTGTTTGTAAATGCTCTCTCATAAATGGCAAATAAATACATAGACTAAAAAGTATAGTGATTCAAATGCAGTTTAATTCTATGTGCCCTTTATGTAACAGACCAAAGGTGATGAGTTAGACTGAGATTGCACTAGAAGTAGGCAGAGAAGGGAAATCAGCCTTGCAATCATAAAGCATAAGTAATCTTTATCTTTATTCTTATCTGAGAATTGTTTATGAAAGAGGGTATTTTCATTAGTACAAGTCCCTTATAGTCTTCATTTTACAAATACCAAAGTGTCTTTCTTGCTAATCATTTCTTATTGAACACTAAAAATTCAGGGAGAAATTCCAAAATAATTTGCATGTGCTCCATATTTCCAATTAAATTAAAACAAAAGGAAGATGGAATATCCATTGTTCTTAAAGATGATCAAATCTATACTAACTGCTACTTATTTTAGGTTACTAATACAAATAAGTCAGGAACACATGAGGTAAATTGCACTAACCTAGAGGAATTGCCTCACATTTCATGTAAATTGCCTCAAAATGGTGTCTAAAAATAACACTTTGAATGACTAAAAATAACGGTGTGAGTCAAGCTCCAGGAAATGTTGATTTAGATTGCCGCTTGTTGTGTCTCTGCATTTCAAATAATGAAAGGGTAAAAAAAATCACAAAATAGATGAAACAGCAATGTGAACTTTTGAGAGAAGTTCTTTGATATATGGAAAGTGCTATTTAACAGGAAACATTCTTGTCCTCTATACCTGAGGGGAGGTGTGTCACTTTTTGACAACATATGCTAATGCTATCTTTGCCAAGAGGGAATACTAGTGGCATATGCATAATCTGTTGCCAAGGCCAACACAGTTCTTTTTGTTCTTCCTAGATAGGGGCTTGTGGAATAGTTTTGGGAATGACATGGGTTGAAATCAGCATTACTTTACAATTCTGATGATCAAGATTAATCTTATTACTGGGGATATCCAAAGACCCCTAAAACTAAGCTTCAGATAAGGGCTTGAGGAAAATTTCTGTAGGAAATCCATGATCCTAAGATATGAAGTAATTTAGTTCAGTAAAAATGCATTCTCACAAAATACTATACCAGATAAAATTTTGATAAGTCTTCAGATTTGTGAGGTTTTTCACAAGATATGGATTTAACTAGTTGAAAAATATTATTGAAGATATGTTGTAGGATTTTTGTACACTGTGTGAAGATACATTGCTATGATTGGTTTAATGAAGAGCTGAACATTCCATAGCTAGGCAGTAGGTATACTTGGGAATTTGGGGGACAGAGAATGGGAATTGGAGATGAATTTTGACTCAGAGATACCATTGAGATAAGGAAGAAGTCAGACACATGGGATGGTAAAAGCCACATATTATAATGTAGATTAATAAACTATGGGTTAATTTAAGTTGTAAGAGCTGGTGGGGCAAGTCTAAGCTAAGGGCTGAAGTTTCATAATTAATCAAAAGTCAGTATTTGTGGACTGGTAGTCCCAAAAAGAAAGTAGAACTACAAAGATAGGCAACCAATGTTAAAGTTTAATATTTCTCAAGTGTTGTTTTTCAAATAACTTAGAAGGTTGAACTCATTGGCATGATCAAGTAATGGTCTATGGCATTCTTTTTAAAGGTACTGCTGCCAATTTGGAAGAATCAAAAGTCAAAATCAAAGCTAGTAAGTACCTTTTAGAGATCTTCATCATTGCTTTCATAAAGCTCAAGTCAGTTCATAAGGAAAGTCCAGAAATTCCATTTTGAATTATATCTTAGTAGCTATTTTAACTTTTTGAGAAAGGATGTTCCTAATGGACACATTGACAGGCCTTGATCTGTCATAACACCATTGATGTATCACTATGAAAAACAGTATTGGTTATCATGGGAAAGGTTATGCCTGTATTAGTTCAAATCAATTGTGATCATGCTTATATCCCAAATAATCTTTCCATAGAATCCTCATTCCAACATTATAAGAAACCCACAAATTCCTTAATGCTTAGTTTCAAAAGTGCCTCTACAAATGAAAATGAAAGCTGGATGTCTTAAAATAGGGGATAGTTAATTAAATTATGATGTTTCTCTGTAGTGGTATATTAACTTAAGGAGGAGTTTTATTAATATGGAAATATGATCTTGATCTGAAATGAAATGTGAGAAAAATACATGATGACAATTGCATTAGTTTTCTAAGGCTGCCGAAGAGAATATTGTAAATGGAGTTTTCACAATTGTGGAGAGTAGAAATTCAAGATATATGCATCAGTGAATCTGGTTTATGCTCAGGCCTCTCTAAATGGAAGACAGGTGCCTCCTGGTTACTGTAACTCAAGTAGACTGTCTTCTTTCTAAACAGACGCAGGGCAGGTTAAAGAGGGGCCCTGCCTTAACAGAGCTTTCTTTTTGTCTCTCTGATAAAATTTCTGACTAAAAAGAGCTTTGTGAGGAATGGGTTTATTTGGCTTCCAGATTATGTACAATCTATCATTAACAGAAGCCAGAGTGGGAACTCGAGCAGGGACCTGGATACAATCACTACAGAAAATACTATAGAGCAAAGCTACTTACTATTTTGACTACATGGCTTTCTCAGCTATCTACATAGCCTACCTGCCTAAGGATGGTACCATCAAGGGTGATCTGGTCCTGACTATAACAGTTAGCCATCAAGATCATGTCCCAAAGACCTGTCTAATGGATGCAATTCCTCAGATGATATTTCAGTCTACCAGGTATGTCTTGTGTCAAATTGACAATTACTAACCAAAACTCAGGGTCATTTTAATTTATCCATATCTTAAAATTAAAAGACACCACCAAGTAGGTACAATCTGATGTACTAGGTGTTGGGATAGCCAAATATAAATGTGAAATTGAATAGTATAGTTAGTTCATTGTAACAGGCAGATATTTCTCTGGCAATATATAAAAAGAGAGATCATAAAATACCATTAACAAACAAATGATGGGATTAAAAAATTTAATATAAGAAGTAATGAACTGTGACTTCCACACATGTATACTTCCATATACATGGAATACATTAAATAATTTTTAAAGAAAAAGGAAGCAATAATATTTATAGCCATGAAGTTTCAGAAAAATATTGATAAAATACAGTGATAGAGAATTATTTAATCATATATATTATTATATTTTAAGTTTTGCTTTTTAACTATAAAGTATTTCAACACAACTTTTATATCATAACCCAAAATATCAGCAAGAACAGCCCTATTCTAGTTCACATAAGATTATTTGTCTTATAATTTGCAAGAATTCAAATACTCCAGAAGTAAATTTCTAACTGGAAGTAGACTATAACTTAATTTTCTTTGTAATATAATCTTTTCCACATACCTTTTACATAACACATGTTCATAAACTGTGTCAAAAGGCTAAAATACCTCAAAGCCCTTCCTCAGCAACAGGACAATAGAGAGTATACTGGGTTTGAGTTAAGGTACCTCTTTTAGTTCTAAGTAAGTTCTCTGAATTGGATTTAATCATGTACTTATAATGCCAAAGTAGGAAAAAAAATCAAAACTCTTAATAGTTGTTCCAGGACCAAGGAGAGATTTATCTTTGGTAAAGTCAATGATGATAAGAGTTAAGAGAAAACAATTAACACTCACCTTACCCATGATTATAAATGCTCAGCTGATAGCTTAGGCTCATTTTTAGCTAGCTCTTATACCTTTTTTTTCTTTTTATTTAAACTTGAAATAAGCTTGTTTTACATGTCAATCGCAGTTCCCTCATCCTCCCATCTTCTCACATTATCCCCACAAATCCCCAGCCCATCCCCTTTATGCTCCCCAGGGATGGTGAAGCAGGGCCTAGCACGCCCTCCCCATGTGTCTCAGATGAAAAGGTATCCCTCTATGTGGGATGTCCTCCCAAAGTCCATTCATATACTAGGGATAAATATTGACTCATTACTAGATGAACCATAGACTGCCCAGTCCTCCTAACAAACACTGCCATTCAGGGGGTCTAGGTCAGTCCTATGCTTGTTTCCCAGCTATCAGACTGGGGTGCATGAGCTCCTCCTTGTTCAGGTCATAAATTTCTGTCAGTTCTTCCAGCCTGCTCTTAACCCCTTTGCTCATCACTTATACCTCTCTGTAACTGGATTTCAGGAGTTTGGCTACTGTTTGTGTCTGTTTCTGCTTCCATCCGCTACTAGATGAAAGCTCTAGGATAACATATAAGGTAGTTGGCAATCTCATTACCATAGAAGGGCATTAAAGATAACCTCTCCACTATTTCTTAGATTGTAAGTTGGGGTCATCCTTGTAGATCTCTGGACATTTCCCTAGTGCCAGATTTCTCCTTTAATCTACAATGGCTACCTTTATTATGGTATCTTTTTTCTTTTTCTTCTCTATCCTTTCCCTGTATCAATCTTCCTATTCTCTCATGCCCACCTCTGTCCTCCTCTTCTCTTGTTCTCTTTCTCCCTCTACCCTTTCTCCATGATCCCAATTTGCTCTTGAGATCTTGTCCCTTTCTCCTTCTCCAGTGGACCATGTTTATCTCTCTTAGGATCATCCTTGTTTCCTAGCTTTTCTGACAGTGTGAATTATTTATGTCATGAACTATCATGTAATTGAATATTATTTAGCCTTGCAAAAGCAGATCCTACCATTTGAATAAATGTACACATCCATATATTTTTGAAAATTTATTCACTGACAACTATAAATAATTCTGCAATGAATCTCAGAACAGTTATCTCTTCAAGGTTGTGATGTATAGATTTCAATTAAAAAAACTGAAGAGGAAGCAAATAAATAGAGGGGAAATTCAAGAATTAATGTTAAAATGTCCCCACTATCCAAAATAATATGGTTCATTCAATGAAATCATTACCCATTTTACCATGACATTTTCTTACAAAAGTAGTAAAAGAAATTTGAAAATCCAATGGTTCTACAAAGTACTCTGAATAACTAAATGAGAAGGAAAAACTAACTTGGGGACATCATACATCCCAATATCTAACTACATTGCAATCTTGCAGTTGTCAAAACAGCATGGTATGAACACAGAGTTGAACACAGAGACTAATGAAGCACACTACACATACTTGAAACACACCTAAGTACATGTACTAAGCTTATTTTTGGTAAGCCCATTGAGAAGAAAATACAAAAACAAAACAAAAAAGTGGATACCTTTAAAATATTTTCAGAGAATTGGAAGTCTACATGTAAAGTGATACCATAGGACCTGATATTACACCAAACTAAACACTTAAAATTTCTTTTTTTTTTTTTTTTGGTTTTTCAATATGTCTTGCTTTGCAATAAAGGTTAACCTTGGGCTAATGATCATACTGCCCCTGAGATTCCTGAGTGCTGTGATTGTAGTCATTTGCCATCAAGCAAATAAATAAAAATAAATAAATAAATAAATAAATAAATAAATAAATAGCCTGTGGCAGGAAGAAAACACTGGGAAATATTCTGATATGTCAATTCCAACAAATCAAGGAAAAAATGAATTACCCGATTAAAATGAAAAAAAAAAAAGACACTTCTCATGTAATTATTGACTGCTGAGATGGGATGGAAGGTTATGCTATTTTCAAATGTGTTTCCTTAATTAGTATGTATCTGGTAAAAAAAAGAATCATTATCATGGAATGGTTTCAACAGAAAGCTGGTCACTCTCCTTTGTCTTTGACAACAACGCATGTGACTATAGCTATGCAAAAGGAATACCTACTTGAATCTTATGCTTCTTAAATTTTTTTAATGTGTCCTGAGCTTTGCTTTATGGTCTTATTTATGCTGAGACCTCACCTTTAGGCTCCTCACTCTCCCCAGATGCTGTCACCCTGCATTGACCTTGCTAAGGTGGAACAGTGCTTCCCTCTGACAGCATGGATGTTAAACAATTCGCTGAAGCATAATGAAACTTCTAGGGTCCACAAGTCCAAACAAAACAGATCTTCCTTTTCTAGCAGCCCCCAGCTGTCAGTAGCTCCTCAGTTATGGATGGAAATTTACGTCTTTCTTTCTTAATCATTGAATGTTGACTGACTTAATCTGGTACATGTCTTTTGCTGACAACCACAACTGATATAAGTTCATGACCCAGCCGGACCACTCCTGTCCCTATGCCCAGAAGATTTTATTTCCTATCACATAGCAACATGCACATCTATGTTTATCACTGCTATATTCACAATAGTTAAACAATGGAAACTGCCTAGATATCTGAGTTAGTAAATGGATAATAAAACTGTAATGGCTATATACAATGAAATTATACTTAACAGTAAAGAAAAATGAAATTGTAAAATTTGCAAGTAAATGAAATAGTGTATCCTGCGTGAGGTGATTTCACTAATGCTTCCTCCATCAACTTCAGTGCGTCACCTCTGAAGGTGACCTACTCCTTCCCTAAGTGGTGTGAGAACTGCATCCTAGGCCCTGGATCATCTTTTCCTCTGCAGCTTCACCCCAAATTACTTTCAAACACAAGAATTTATAAAATCTCCCTGATTTTTTCAGTCTCTTGTGAGTGAATGAAAATAGATTATAGAGTAACTTCAAACATTGAAGTGTTTCCTCTAATCCTTTCCCAGCAGAAGCTGAAGAGTTAAAGTGCTTCTTCAACTGATGAAAGTGTATCATCAGAACAATGAGTCAGCTGCGATTCAAGCTAAGTTTCTTCCCACACAAAGAGCTCTCCAGTCTGCTTCTGGCACTTGTGCATTATACTACCCTAAGCATGTGCACAGTAAAATTCCATTCAACCAATATCACAGCCATAATAAGGGCCCATTTCACAGTAGTCTGGACTTAGAAAAGTGCTATTACTAGTTGATAAATCTTTACCAGGAAGACATTTTACACAAAAGAGTAACATTAAAAAAAAACAAGAACACTTCTGACTGAAAATTGGGTGCAAGCGTTCTTCCAGCTGCCCCACATCCTAAGAGGTTTTGGAACGCCAGCCCTGTGCAGCAGTTTGAAAAACTTTGGCATGATAAATTTTGTTCTCCGTTGAACTCCAAGTTGCATATCATATGACAATGCAAAAGGTAAATATCTCAGTAACTGTTCAGCTGATGCTTCAGAACATGACCCCATCACTCATTTTTCTGTTTCCTGGTAATAACTGTTTTTTCAAAAATTTTAGAAGGCAAATAAGCTCATTGCTGTTATGGTGAATGACATGTACCTGCCACATAATGCTGGCTGTAGCTTTTGCCATTGTGACATTAGAAACCTTATCTGCTCTGTTTATTTTCCTTCTTTCTTTCTTTCTTTCTTTCTTTTTTAATCCTGATATTTTCTGCCTCTATAGGAAGAAATGTATCTCCTGAGCTAGACACACACACACAGACACACAGACACACACACACACACACACACACACACACACACACACACCTGCCAAACCATCCTCGGGCTACAAACTGACTAAATCAGAGCTAAATAATCAGCAATAATCATACTGATGTGAAGGTTCCAGAGAGAGTTGTCACCCTCTGCAATTTAGTTGTTTCTACAGGTACATTCAATAAGAAATGCTTTCTATCTCCACCCAACTACCTAATAAATATACAAAACCCAACTCATTTTAAGACCTACTTAAACATCATGCATTCTATATAGCTTTACTTAACATAAATACCACAAATATGATGGCATTCTATTTTCATTAACATAATTTATATGTTTATTCTCCCTATTTGACCACTGAAGGCAGAATTCAAATTTTATTCATTTATGTCTCAAAGCCTACTTCAGGACTTATCGCATAATATGTTGTCAAAAATAGATAAAAACGGCAATAGCTATAAAAGAATTACTTCTAGGATTTCCCTGTAGGTAGGCATATTAAGTCTATTTGATGATCAAATGCTACCTGACCTACTGTCAAGGACACAAAGGCTGCAAGCTTGTACCACCCTGCTCATCAGACATTTCCTCATTGGTTAGAATTCTACCCATTCTACTTTTGAAAGAAAGAGGGATACAGTGAAGCTAAGAATATAAAACATTATCTTGTTTAACTAAAATTTGTTGATCAGATTTCAGGCCCAAGGTATGAAAGTAATTACTTTTTAATTCTTTCCCAAGGAAATACATTTTCAAAGTTAATGTACCCATTATGAGTACTAAAGTTTTTTTTAACATAATTTACCATAAAACTTCTAAGTTCAGTCCCAAAACCTAAAGTTAAGATCAATTTTATTACTCTTTAGTAAACTATTGATACAATTTCATTGATGTGGGAAGAAAAGAAAGCATACTTTAAGTATAAACTCTGGAATTTGAATGTCTATAATTTTATACATTACTTCTACTTGATGGCTTAGTAACCCTGGATCTATTCTTTAACCATTTGATGCCTGAATTTCCTCACATTTCCTAGGGGAACTAATACAGAACATGAGAGCCAGATATTCCTAAGGTCTATGAAAATAATAATACATTATAGATATTTAATGTGTTAGAAAATTATACAGGAAAGACTTTCTGTCAACCTCTGTCCCCTTAGGTCTTTATAAAATTATCTTAATCAGTAATTATTCACTGAACACTCTCTGTGCCGGATGTATACTAATGAGGTTGTTATGAATAAGATAGCTGGTGCCACCATGAGGTTCATATTCTAATAAGTGATGTTTCTAAAAAGTAGACAAATGATTTCAAAATCAAACTTTTAAAATGTGTTAGTAACACATAGGCGTTTAAAGTAGAGGTCTATTACTCAATATATGTTGCCAGTAGAGATCTCTGAAACATGGATTGCAGAAAACTCATTCTAGAAAACAAACAATATAAAAAAATAAAAATAAAGTTATTAAAGCTTAATCATTTGGGGATAAAATATAGGAGCAGGTCATCCATTCCAAATTAGGATGTGTTCATGAAAGGTACGCAAAGTATGTGATCCCAAATATAGGTGAAAGCTCACCCACACCAGATGAAAAAAGACAGCTTTAGTGCCTACTAAAATGCAAATTCTACAGTAGAATTTTTACTGGAAACTTTGGGATTTAATATCATATTTGAAAAGTAACTTGATACCTTTTGAGGTAAAGATGTTTGGCCAAGTGTTTGGAGAATAAAATTGGTTAGACAGGAGTGTTGATGTCAGTTTTCTCATCATATTTTAACAATTAGAATGCACCTGGTCCTATGGGCAGTATGATGCCTAGGTTAGTAAATTCTAACAATGGGAAAATGATACTCCGTTTTATAAAATGGAATAATAAGATATAGCCAATTGAAAGTCAAAATCCATAATCTGGTATTGCATATGCTAGTAAACTAATATATAATCGAACACCGGTGTTTAAAATTCCATACCTGAAGCTAAATGGAATCACCTAGAAAAAAATATAAAGCATAACTATACCAGAAGTAAATATTGTGTACCCAGAGTATATCAATATTCAGTGGTTGGAGAAAGCAATGAAATTTCAACGGACATGTTAAAAAGTATTCAAGAGATGTTAAAATCCAGTTAGGAGAGTGTGGTATCCACAAGCCCATGCAAAACACAAATCAATAACAAAGGTATTGTGCATAGCAGATTATACTGGAGACCAGAAGTGTTCCTGAAGAACACAGAGGTCATTGAAGGGAAGGCTAGACACAAGTAATGAGAGCACTTAACTTGTGTGGATCAAAAACAATTTATGAGATGAGACAATAGATCTGTGTCTACACAATCTATAGAAGAATTTTACTAATTAGTGTAAGCAGAAAGACAATTACATTGGAAAAAAGATAAAGATAATACAGACTGAAAAGTACTTGCAATGCTTGGCAGAACAGTATTCACTCCCTTGTCTAGAAAGGACATTTGACAACATACAGTAAGCCTCACTCATACACAGTCATTCTACTTCTGTGAAGGATAACCCAAATCATGTTTATTTCAAAATACATGATTTTTCAAACCTGAGTTTTAACCTCTTATATTTAAGACAGAAATAAAATGGTACAAACAGCATTTTAGTTTGACTAGCAGTATCAAAAAACAAACAGGATATATTCCTGATGCACAAAAGGACCTTGCGGACACATCCCCCACGGAGGGATACCCCTTTAACCTAGAGACAGGAGAGAAGACCTAGTCCCTACTTCAAATTACTTGACAAATTTATATGACCCAACCTGGATAGCATAGTCCTTCAAGTGGAATGGGGGTGGGGGGATGGGAGGAGAGGGTGGCCAGGGTGCATGTCACAGGGGAAAGAGGGTAAGAGGGAAAGAGGGAGGGAGGGAAAAAAGGAGGGAGGGAAAGAGGGAGGGGTAACTGGGATCGACATGTAAAATTTTTAAATTATATTATTAATAAAAAAAGAAGAAAAGAAAAAAAAAAACTAAGATTATTTTCCTAGGCAGCATATTAAAAACTGAACGAGATTTATTTCCACATTTCAGAGCAACAAGCACTACCTGTTTGAGACTCTACCACTAGCATGAATGACTACAGCCATTAGTTTTTGTTAATAAAAAAAGTTTCATTCATTCTGAGGCTTCAAAAAAATTGTATGTATTAATGGTCAAAAAGCTACAGGCTGTCTTTTTTGAGATTAGTCAAAATTACTAGCTGTGTGACAAAATTGCCTCTTGCATAACAGTGTAATGAAGTATGTATCACTAATACCAAGTAAATGTATTTTTAATGATCTTATAATAATCCTAAAATCTTGAGAGAAGAGTGATGCTGTCAAAATATAATTGTTTCAAACTTAGAACATAAACCATTTACTTCAAATACAATACATCTTGGCTGACAAAATTTTCATATTGGCAATTCTGTGAGAGCAGAGGAAACACAAGCTTGGTAGAAAGTTCGCTTACCATCAGCTCTTATTTTAATCAGAACCATCTGCTTAGGGATTCGTTCCTCCTCCATTTAGAAGGAAATGGGGCCATTTCAAGAACCAATGAGAGGTTATCTGCATGAAACTAGATTGAGCTTCGTCCAGAACCAACTGGCTCTGATACCAAGCAAACAGAGGGGCAGCACTTGCTATTTTAGCCACAAAGTCTTTGACAGATCTGCTGTAACTTGTGGAGAATTATTTGCCCAGGGAAGAGTTAGATGTTAAATTTAAGTTCATAACCTGAAAAGATCATTATCCCTAGCTATTGAGATGTATCTGGATGAAGACTTGATAAAGAAATTCAAAATGAAACTACTGCTTGCTTACTTTCAACCACAGTTCATATGACTAGAGTGAAAACCATACCGAATCCCATGTGAGAGAGGGAGTGACGATGAGGAAACAAACACTATGTTCTTCAGTTGGTACTGGTTTAACTGGTTTAATACAAATAATACAAATAGCATTAACCGAACTGTACCCTACAATCAGAGTGATCCTGATTTACCACCTACTTTTAGTAACCTTTTTTACTATTTCATTCTTCAAACCTACCATAGCATTCATAACTCTGTCCTGCAAAATTCCCCCTTTGGTACTGAGCCCTTTCCGTGAGTCTATTAGAGAAGTCTATAATATAGGAGACATCAGTATTTAAAAGCTGCCTTAAACCATCACTCTGGGACTGTTGATAGATACAGGCCATGATTTATAATAAATTGCTATTCCCTCTGCTAAGTGATTCTTATTACAGCTAAGCCATTTTTTTAAAATCTTGGTTAGGGTTACAATGACTCCCTATAGATTTAGGATTGAAGCCTATTTTTGAAGAGCAAAACTGTCATATTGGACAAAATGAAGGCTATGAGTTAGTATGAGAAATGAACCCAAATAAATTAAACCTTTCATCATAAGCAGAAACTAGGAGTGAAGAGAAGCTGGAAAACACAGCCACTGAGACAAGAAACTACTCCTGAATGGCCATGTGTCCATGGACATGATAGTCCTATGACAGAGATGCCTCAGACTCCAGGAATCTTCAACACCTCCTTGAAACCTGCCTGATTATCTGTAGTTCTTATTCTGTTTTCCATACAATTTTATTCTCATGATCAATTCCTATTATCTTCAGTGCAATTTGTGCTTGAAGAAATTGTATATAATCTAAAAGTCATAAAGACACATGCCTGAGATTGGAAAACTTAGATTTCAGTGTATTCCAGTTGAATTGTCTTCTATCTGTCCTTCTTGGAATTTGAGATTACAGTAAAAAGTGTAGGCTCAACTACTTGTTTTACTAATTCCAGACAGTATGGATAGCAGAATACCAGCATGAGAATGAGATCAGGGATCTTCTAGGAAGGTATCTCAAATTTGAATATAGAACTTTTTTTCTTTTCAGTCTTTCAAAGGCTTCATTCATAGAAACCAAATCCAAGTGTGTATGTGTTTCTTAAGTAATCAGTTTTCTTTCAGACATCTCACCAAATTGTGGAGTCCTAAATCTTCCAGAATTTGGCTTAAACACAATCTCCCATTTTATACATTTTATATGTGTGATAGGAAGGTTATAAGCTTTGTTTAAGAGGACATAGCAGTGGCAATAATCTAGAACTATCTGGAAATCTGGGCTCTAGTACACTAATATACAACATTTTTATACAATATTATTTTAAATTTGTTCTCTGTGTACAATTCTGGACATTTCCAACATCATGAGTTTCAAGATACCTTAATATTGTAATACTCATTTAAAACTAGTATTTTATATCATAGTATTTTTAACACTGTGTACTGGAAGTCTTTGCCAAGGCAGCTTGGATTTGGGCATTAGCCCAAAGTCTAAATTTTTAAAATGCGTGGAATATGATTCCAAAAGTTTGAAGGTGACTAATTTAATCTGAAGAGTGATTAGGTTTTATCATGTATTGTGTGCCATTGTATAGACATCAAAATAATTGAGGGACGGCTTATATAATAAACAGGTTGTTTAATGCACAGCAGTGCCTCAAAATGTAACTTGTGTAAAGACTGGCTTCTATCACATATTTTAATCTTAACTAGCTGCAATATTCACATGTTCAGAAAACCACCAGCTACAGATAAATAATGAGGATAGTGTCACAAGCACTAATGACACCACATGACCTCATTACCATCTCTTTTTCCTCTCTAGTAACACAACTTTAGTGCTTTCCTGAGCTACATCAGTGTACGAAGTTCCAAGTCTGTTTCCTTAGCATCTAGATGTAGTTAAGTTCTTGTTAATAAGATGTCAGCGTAAGTCTTGTAAGCAAAGAGCAATGACAGCCAGCTGGTGCCTAATTGGGTATTTTGGGTATTTTCTTTGACATTTTTCTGAAGCTTGAGACCAGGATAGTGATGGATGGAAATCTGCACTGTCTTGGATGATAAAATGACCTTCAGAATGAAAGCACCATGTAAGAGGTTGTTGCCATAGCAGTGCCTGACTACCTATTACTAGACTTAATTTCTATGTAAAGCAATAATATAAAGGCTTAATACTTTGTAATTTTCTCTTTCTTATGAAATTATATCCAATTTCATCTTATCAAGCTGCAAGATATTCTTTGAGGATTGTAGCATAGGTCAAAGAAGGAAGCAAATATGATAAATATTCCTGAAAAATTATATTGGAAGCTCATCTACTGTCTGTGCTGCTTACATTTTATTTGCTCACATTTTAATTGCAGAACCATTAAGAATAAACAACACAAGATAGGAAGGGTGGCTCAATGGGTAAGAGCAGTTGCTATGCAATCATGAATATCTGAATTTCAATCCCCAGTTAAAATTAGGCTCAGCTTCTATTGTATCTCTAACCTCAGCACTGAGGGATAAAGACAAGTGAATCCCTAGCATTCATTACTGTCCAGCCTCCTTGAAATGGTGAGATCCAGATTCAGTAAGACTGTCTCAAGAGAATAAGGTACAACACACACACACACACACACACACACACACACACACACACACACACACACACACGTGTGAAATAGTGAGAAGTTAAACATAAACATCTCTTTCACATTTATCTGAATTTATATGGCTGTTAATTGGAGCTAAGAGAGAATGTCATTCTTTAAAGAAAATTCTTAAAATAATTTCTATATAAAATATGTATTTTATACTGGATAAAAGGCATGCACATATCTCTTACTCCTGCCACAAACAAGAGCTTATATACATTTCAAAACTGCATCACTGTGATTGTATATTATATGCATTTGGGAAAGAGGATTTATCAGTCAATTAATTCTTTTCATTTTAAAGATAACTGTCAACAATGGAGACTGTTAAGAATATCCTCTTCATTTCCATAACTATGGAAGACATTTGCATTAAATGAGGAGCTTCTTTATTTCCTCAGATTTCATTTATGCCTGCTGGTTATTCCCCAGCTAAAGTCTTAATCTCGTTTGCAACATCATAATCATTTACCTAGTGAACAATCAGTCTGTCACTAACAAAGAATTATGACTTTAGGTAAAGGATAAACTACAGGCACATATGAACTCTGAGGAAATAAACATTGTTTTCATGCAAATATGGCTGGTAAAATAACTAGGGATGGAAATTATGATGAAATATAATATTCTATAAGAACAGGAATAGGGAAGCATGCAAGTGATAGTTTAATTTTTTTTCTGAAAGTATGATACACAAAGTGTTTATAAACATCTGGAATAACTTCAGTATTTAAAATTTTTATCTTATAAATGAAAAACATGTTAATATATAGAACAATGGTTAATTTTCTTTTCTGTAAAATAAAAGTAAATTGTGAATCCTGGATCATTTAATCAAAACCCCATAGTTGATGAAAGTAGTTTTGATGTTGATTTGCATGGCTTATTCATAACAATTTGGTCCTAGATTTACTCTGTAGTTTATGATCCTGAGCTTTAATTATGGAACTGGCACAATCATGAATTACCTGGAAAAACAGTCTCAGTAAAAGACTGTAGCTCCAGGAAAAGTTAGTGCAGCATCTTCAAAAACAGTATATAAAAGATTAACACAATGGCTGACTACATGAAAGGAATAGTAGTGACTTGTAGGCATACATGTGGGGGATTGTCCTCAGCAAGTAAGGTTCTAGACCACTGTGAACAGCTCTTTTCCCTACACAGGGGCTTCTGCTAAAAGTAGAAAAGCGAGCTTTGAACAGATAATCAAGCAAGTGAGCATGTAGCATGCATATTTCTCTGCTTGTGATTTCAGATGTGGTGTGACTAATTGAAGTTTTGGCTCTGAGTCCCCTGTGTGATGATGGACTGGTATCTCGAAATGTCCATTGAAATAAACCTCTTTCCTGCCTAAGGTAGTTTTGTTAAGCTATTTTATCACAGAAACAGAAATTAATGTATACCACTCACTAATCCATCATTTATTTACTAAATAAAAATTATTGAGTTATGAACTCCTCGAAGGTAGTCATAACCAAGGCAGAGCCCTTTTCAAATTCAAAGATATTTAAAGATTCATTGCTTTAATTTATTTTAACAATAAGCTTAATAACCCAAGGAAGCACCCTGTTTCTTTGTATACATACATTATTTTAATATTTAATCACAGCATATCATATTATGTTTTCCTCTAAATATACTATACATATACTATACTCTTTTTCCTCAGAAGAAAGTAGGGGCTTAGATGGCTTATCATTTGAGGTTATACAATCTATCGTTCTCAGATGCCCTCTGACTCTGAAGGGCCATTTTCTAGTTAGAGCAGGCAGCTATGAACAAAAGAAACATAATGCATGATCAAACAACATGCTCTACTATAGCAATTAAAATGGATAAGCTACTTTAAAAAAACATATCTTCAAAATCATATGGATTCATTCATGATTACAAATGGGAATATCATTTCTTTTTATGATAGGTCATAAAGAAGGAGTGAAGAAAATGTGATAGGGATTAAATATAATGCTTCAAGAAGTTCTATGATGAGAACTAATGAGAAGAAATATATTCCCAAGGCTGCATGATATGAGCACTGCTTAAGGTCTCTTTGAAATCTCAATCAGAAAGAGATAACTGGTGTTTCTGAATGAGTGAGTGAATGAGTGAATTACTTAGAATATTTAAGTGCCTATTTAAAGCCAATTCATGACTTTAGTTCATCCACAAATCTTTCCTTGTACCCTGTATATGTTGCAGGATGTTAAGCGACCTTCAGGTTTTTAGATACCACTGGCCTATGCTTTGTATAGGACAGTGAGTGCAGTGCACCTCAGTGGCTTTGTCAGACTTAAACTCTTTAATACAATTTAATATCATTGTGTTTCCATCCTGTGGATGGCCACTGTGGTAAAGTAATTGTGTTTTGCATGAGTACTATATTTCTATACTGTTATGTTTCAGTGTTAGGTTTTAATGTTTAGTGTTGTCCTTTTGAGCTAAATAGATAGATAGATAGATAGATAGATAGATAGATAGATAGATAGATAGATGTTAGATAGATAGATAGATACATAGATAGATAGATAAGTCAGAAGTCAAATGATAAACTCTAGGTTTCACATTACATACTTCAAATTTTGATCAAAGCTGCATTTTTGATAGATATTAGCTTAATTTTTACTTTGATTTATGTTTTATTTTGAGAAAGGATGAAACTCTATTGACCAAGGTAACCTGTAACTCAGTATGAAGCGTAGGCTTATCAAGAAATATTATTTTATAAAGGTATTATATCATACAAAACACATTACAATGTGGTTTTTTACCTACAGATAGAACATAATCATTTTCTTGGAAGAGAGATTATGATTACCTTGTCCTAGTGCTCAGGGGTCATAGTAAATAACTAAAGAGAACAATACAATGATGTCTAGGTATATAATAACAGCAACAGGTATTGTAGAAAGAGGGAGGATGAACTTCTAGGACACTAACCTGGCACTGAAACCATTATATACTCTTGCTCCCTCCCCACTACAAAAGAGATGTTACATTATACAGTGTAGCAGCTAAATTAACTCCAATGTGACCATCTTAGAGGATTATGAACACCTCTTCAGCAATATGAGTCTATTAAGACAATTGCAAGAAGTGAATCCTATTTATCGAAGAAATTTATCGAAGAAATGCTGACCACTAAAACCCTTTTGCCCTTTCCCAGAAATGTTTAAGTGTCACAAAAGGTTAGCTAACAGCTTATTCTGGTATCTATACAGTTCCCTAATGACTCTTTACAAAAGACCTGTGATGGTAGCCCACATATGCAGAAATACATGTCCTCATGAAGTGATTTTGGTTTTTTCCTTTAAAACCCCTGTTTGGCTTCGGTCAGGCCATGGTCCCTGCAGTTCTGAATCTGATCAATGGTTTGTGGTCAAATGTAGCTTAAATGAAATTTGTGTGGTAAAATTTGACAGCCAGGGTGGGCTTTCCAGTGGTCTAGAATTGTGCAACAGTAGGACACAGGAAATAAGACTAAAATGAAGAACTCCATGATGTGATTTACTGTGATGAAAAGCTTTCAGATCACTGAGATCATATAAGTAAATCATCTTCCCTATTTTGCAATTAATCCCATTAAACTTACTTGTTCACTAAGTATTATTGGATGGAACTGTTATTCTTGTCTTAACATTGGGACTTCACTGAGGAATACAGACATCTGTTCATGTAGCTCCAGGAAAAGTTAGTGCAGCATCTTCAAAAACAGTATATAAAAGATTAACACAATGGCTGACTACATGAAAGGAATAGTAGTGATACAACTCTCCAACATAAACAGAAATCATTTTACATTTCCTGAGAAAACCATAGTTTTAGAAATCATATCTGGAGGAACAATTTTTTTTTCATTAAAAAATACAATTTTGGAAAAGACTGGAAAGGACAGTAAAAAATCCATAAGCCTGAGATAACATGATAAAAGAAAATATTTTTCTATGTTAAAAAATGAAGGGGCAAAAGATATTTTGACTACAGATACTAAACCTCATATAATCAGTGGCAGTAGGAGAGATGCCAAATGTGATTTTACATAAACTATGATGATTTGAGGGATGACTTGAAGAATTGTGAAAGCAGACATTTTTAAAGAAAAAGAAAAATTACTGATGAAGGAAATATTCAGCAAATATTCACATTTCCTTCAGCTCCTCCAAATCCAATCATCCCCCCAGACCACTGACTTCCATAGCAAACCACCTGGTGAGACCTGCCCTCCTTCTCTGCTCTCATATCCAGAAGATCTTATCCTCCAACCTTCCCTCATACCTATCCAGTTGTCCTAGCCCTCAATCATAGCAAGGGAACCTATGAAAAGCACCAGCCAATCCTGCTGAGAAGCAAGTAGGCTAGCTAAGATGGAAGGTAAGCTTCAGTTCTTTACTTTCCCTCCTGTCCTCCAAATGAAATCCCAAAAGCCTCATCTCCACATCTGTAACAGACTTCTTCCTGTGGACTCTCCTCATGCTATATCCTATCCCATTGAAACATCCAGTATTCCTCACTTTTTTTTTTTAATTCAAGACCACTTCAACCCCACCCCAGCTTTCAGCCAATTTCCATTCTTAAAAAATGGTTCTCCATACACATTCTAACAAGAAGCCCTAATAGCCACACCTGACATGAACTCAGAAGGATGTGTTTCCAGGCAATACAAGTGAATACACTCTCCTAAAAATGAGAGAAGGCAGCAGGAACCAATAAATAAAATACCTACCCAACAAAGACCAGGCAATATATTAACACATAGAATGACATTGATTGCCAAGACACCAGCATTAAATACACAATCAATAATACCCAGAAAAATATGTGTTCTCTAGAGCCCCACAATCCTTCTACAGAGGATCCTGAGAAGTAGAACACAGCTGAAGCACAAAACCTTAATGATAATACCTTTAGGAATATGACAGAAGTCCTCAAAGAGTATTGATAAATCCCCTGAATAAACCTATAAAAAGACAAAGAAGCTGTGGAGGGAAATGAGTAAAAGAGTTCAAGACCAGTTATTAGAAATAAATCAGCAAAGAAAACCCAAACTTAAGGAAATATAGAAATAAAAATTTTAGGATTTTAAACAAGAGTATCAGGTACAAGCATCACCAAGAGAATACAAGAGATAGAAGAGAGAATCTCAGGCATTGATGATAAGATAGAAGAAAGTACAACTCTTTCAAAGAAAATGGTAAATACAAATCTTCTAGGCACAAAACATCCAGGAAATCTGAAACACTATGAAAAGATTAAATCTATGAATATCAGGAATAAAGGAAGGAGAAGAAATGCAGATCAAAGGCACAGACAATATTTTCAACCAAAAATAAGGAAGAAAATTTCCCTAACCTAAAAACCAAGATTTTATCCAGAGAAAAGAAGTATTATAGAAATCTTACAGACTAGATCATGAATGAAATTCCTTCAGCACATACTAATCTAAGCACTAAACTTACAGAAAAATAATATTAAAAGCTCAAGGGAAAAAGATCAAGTAATGATATATAAAGGTAGACTAATTAGAATAGTACTTGACTTTTCAAGGGACATGTTAAAATCCAGAAGGCCTACACAAATTTTCTATAGACTCTGAGACTGCAGATGCCAGCCCAGATTACATCGCAATCATGATAAATGGACAAAGAAAGACACTCCGTGATAAAATCAAATTTAAGAACTATATCTACAAATCCAGCTCTACAGAAGGCACAAAAGGGAAAAAACATCACTAAGATTAGAGCAACCATATGTAAGAAAATACAAGGAATCGATAATTTTAGAACAGCATATAAAATAGAGGAGAAATAAATCTACTCCTCAGCAACAAAATTAACAGAAACAGAAATACGCACTGCTGATTGATGACTCTGAATTAATGATATCTATTTCTGAATAAAAAGACACAAACTAACAGAAAGGATTTAAAAACAGGATCTATCCTACTGGTGCATCCAAAAAGTACATCTTAGTGGTCTGAAGCCTTACAGACCAGCCAGGATTTCTGCGTCTTCTTAGGATTCCCCCATGACTGCGCCCCTACCAGCAGGAAGCAGTTTGGAAAGAATGACACCCAAATTCCCAAATATTGTTTATAAGTGTTTGTTTTCATTTAAAAAAATACACCTTAATATCAAGGATAGGCCTCTGTCACCTGAGGGGAAAATGGTGGAAAAATGTAACCCAAGCAAATATATACAAGAAATAAAGCAGTGTAGCAACTTAATATCTGACAAAAAGATTTCAAACCAAAACTATTAAGAGATAGATAGGGACTGGGCGGTGCTGGCCTATGCCTTTGATCCCAGCATTTGAGAGGCAGAGGCAGGAGGATCTCTGTGAGTTCGAGGTCAGCCTGGTCTATAAGAGTTAGTTCCAGGACAGCCTCCAAAACCATAAAGAAACCCTGTCTTGGAAGACAGAGACAGAGACAGAGAGAGAGAGAGAGAGAGAGAGAGAGAGAGAGAGAGAGAGAGAGATCTTAACATCTTTATACCTCTAACACAAAGTCACTTAAGGTTATAGAAGAAACACTACTACAGCTTAAGTCACATATCGGTCCTCTAACACTGATATTGGGAGACTTTAATAAACCAATTCCACTGATAAGCAAACCATCTATACAAAAATAAAGAGAAATATTGGGGCTAATACTGTGTGTCCTATCTGACCACTACATGTTACATGAATAATAAATGATCCAGAGACAGATACTAGGGTTCAAGCTTCAAGCTGAAGATCACAGAGGCAAAGCAGCCAAGCCAGTAGAACTTATGTCTACCTCAGACTGAAATAGCAACCTTGTCTCCAAGAATCCTCAGAGGGTAAAAGCTCTGTATTCCTCTCTCCTCATTCTTTTATTCCTGTTTTCCTCCCAGATAGATCATTTCTGTCTCCACCTCCCTAGTGCTGGGATTAAAGGGGTGTGATACCAAGTGCTGGGATCAAAGGCATTAGCTCTGTTACTCTTTAGACTGATTCAATCTCATGTAGCCATGGACACAGCATAAAACTCAAGAAGATCTGTCTATCTTTGTATCCTGACTCCTGTGATTAAAAGTGTGTGCCAACACTGCCTGGCTTCTATGGCAAAGTATGGATTCTTTGCTATTTTGATCTACTGGGGCTTTAATAACTTATAAACAATATATCACCACAACTATGAATATCAACAACAGAATGATTACAAACTCATGGAAACTGAACATCCCACTCCTGAACAAAAAAACAATGGTCAAGATAGAAATTAAGAAACATAATAAAAGAGAAAAATAGCATATCCAAACTTGAGGGACACAATGAGGGTACTTCAAAGGAACAAGCTCATAGCATTAAGTGTCTATATTTTATAGTCTGGTGAAATCTTACACTAGAAACTTAATGTCATAACTCAAAGCTCTAGAACACAAAGAAGAAACCATACCAAAAAGGAGTTGATAGCAAAACATAAATTTGGAGCTGAAAGAAATAAGATAAAAAGCAAATAAAACAATATAAAAAAAAGAATAATGAAGAGTTGCTTATTTTATAAAAATCAATAAAATGAGGTTATGACTATAAACACTGAGGATATCCACTGAATCATAGGAACATCCTCAAATTTCCAAATTAAAAAAAATTAGAGATGAAAATTAAAATGGAGACATAACTGTAGACCTGAGGAAATCCAATGAATCATAGGAACATCCTCTAAAATCCTGTAGTCTACCAAATTCAAAATCTAAAATAAATGAAAATTTTCTTGATACATACCACCTACGAAAGTTAAATCAATATCAGATAAGCAATTTAAATAGACTCATAACCTCTAGGAATAATTAAAATCTTTCAAAAAAGAATATTCCAGGGCTAGATGGTGTTAGGACAGAGTCTACCAGACTTTCAGAGATGGATTTAAGTCAGTACTCCCCAAATTTTTCCAAAAATAACAACAGGAGAAATATTGCCCAATTTATTTTTGAGGCCAAAGTTACCCTGATCACTAAACTTGATTAAGTCCCAGAAAAGTAGATAATTATAGACTAATTTCTCTGATAAATATAGATATAAAATTCTCAATAAATTATTTTTTAAAATATAAGATGAATCCAATAACATGTAAAAAAGATGAAAAGAAAACAAGTAGATATATATTTAGTAGAAACACAACCAAATAGCAATGATACTTTTTCTTCAATCAACAAACTTCAAAAAATCAGGGGAAATAGCTGTAAGGGGTAAAGGACAAAATAGTGTTAACCACTACACTACCCGTCATGTCTTTCCCTGCCATTTCTTCAATACGTTAATTATAATATTATATAAAATCCCCAGTAGTCACAAATCTCAACACCTTGAACTAGGGAGCACCAGAAAGAAATAGACAATAGGTTATGCCTTCTTACATTAATGTTCACCTTTCAAACAGCCTACATTAGGGTTGTCTAGAGACAGTGTAAATATTACAGCTCTGAAGGGAACAATCCTGACTTGTCAGGAAGTCATGTGATAACTGGAGCTGTGAAGAGAAAGCTCTGTGTTGATCCTATCTACCTAAGAGCATGGGAGATCTTTCCATTTTCTGGTATCATCTTATTTCTTTTTTAAAGACACAATGTTCTTACTATATAGGTCTCTCACTTGTTTGGTTAGCATTAATGTTTCTCTGATTTCTTTTTCAGCCCCTTTATCGTCTGTATATAGTAGGGCTACTGATTTTTTTCTTTTAGTTAATCTTGTATCCTGCCACTTTGTTGTAGGTGTTTATCAGCTGTAGGAGTTCCCTGTTAGAGTTTTTTTGGGTCACCTATGTAAACTATTATATCATCAGCAAATAGTGAAAGTTTGACTTCTTCCTTTCCAATTTGTATCCTCTTGATTTCCTTTTGTTTTCTTATTGATCTAGCTAGAACTTGAAGTACAATATTGAAGAGATATGGAGAGAGTGGTCAGCCTTGTCTTATTTCAGATTTTAGAGGAATCACATTAAGTTTCTCTCCATTTAGTTTGATGTTGGCTGTTGGTTTATTGTATATTTCTTTTATTATGTTTAGGTATGTTCCTGTTATCCCTATTCTTTTCAAGACTTTTATCATGAACAGGTGTTGGATTTTGTCAAAGGCTTCTTCAGCATTTAGTGAGAGGATCATATAGGGGTTTTTTGTTTGTTTGTTTCTTTTTCATTTTCAGTTTGTTTATATGGTGGATTACATTGATAAATTTTCATATGTGAACCACCCCTGCATTCCACAGATGAAGCTCACTTTATCATGGTGAATGATTTCTCTAATGTTTTCTTGGATTCTATTTGCCAGTATTTTATTGAGTATTTTTGCATCAATGTTCATGAGGAATATTGGTTTGAATTTCTCTTTCTTAGTTGTGTATTTGTGTAGTTTGGGTCAAGGTAATTGTAGCCTGGTAAAAAAGAGTTTGGCAATGACCCTTTTGCTTCTATTGTGTGAAACAATTAGAGTAGTATTTGTGTTAGCTCTTATTTAAATTCCTAGTAGAATTCTGCACAGAATCCATCTGGCCCTGAGCTGTTTTTGGTTGGGAGACTATTGATGACTGCTTCTATTTCATTAGGGGTTATAGGTCTATTTAAATTGAGTATCTGGTCTTTATTTAATTTTGGTAAGTGGTATCTCTCCAGAAAATTATCCATTTCCTTTAAATTTTCGAATTTTGTGGAGTACTTTCAATCACCTGAAGATTCTCTGGATTTC
The DNA here is from genome assembly GCA_030556225.1 of Cricetiscus sungorus. NCBI lineage: Eukaryota > Metazoa > Chordata > Mammalia > Rodentia > Cricetidae > Cricetiscus > Cricetiscus sungorus. Next base: position 92,861,254 of record JANBXA010000730.1, read on the forward strand.
CTCAGTGTCTACTGTTACGAGGGAAAGATCTCCTCACTCATTGGAAAATCAGGAGATTCTCCTGAAGCACAGGAGGTTGGGGGAATGATCTACCCACAATCCTTCTCTTCTTCAAGAGAAAATTGGTATAGCTGAGCTCTGTTGTCTTCTCGTAAGTGAACATCCTTGTAGAACACCCTACACAAAGAAACCATACAAGTGGTGGTGTAATTTCATATGTCTCTAGTAGGGAGGGAGGGGTGGAATCAGTTCACATAGTTGAACTGCTAACTTCAAATTGTAGGTGGGAAGGTTGGAGAACCAAAGAAGAACTGGTAAGGCGTTTGTCTGAAGGCAGAGTTTCATCTCCTTTAGAGGAAATTATTTATTATTTATTCTTAAAGACATATGTTTAAGGTCAACTCACATTGTCCAGAATAATAAGCTTTACTCACATCTTAGTTAAGAAACTATTATTCTCATCATAAATGGCCTCTCAGAAACATCTTTAATAATGTCTGAGCACTGCAGATTAGCCTAACTGGCACATGAAATCTATAAACTCATAGATCATCCCACCTAAGACTTTCTGAGGTCTCATTTTTAAAAATATGCTGGCACTAAAACAAATACTGCAGCCACTTTGTTTTAGATCTTATTTTTCCCCTTTTCATTAACTTGAGAAGTGTTCATTTACAGGAGCTGTAGAAGCTGCCATTATTCAGTATAAAAAAAAAATCACAGATAAATGCACTGCAATTTTAAGCTCAATGAATGTTGCTGTAATAAAAGCCACAGAGAATATACATTTTGACATAATTATCAAATATAATTTTAAAAGATACATTAATTAGCTTAAGCACAGTAGTGTTCTGTTCTATGTAAAGTTTCATTGACATAAATTTACCCATTACCAGTGTCATTTGTAATATACATAAGAGTTTGAAAAACAATATGGCATCTTGGATGAAAAGGACCATAAGCTTTTAACATCACTAATGCTTACTAGTTTCAAACATCAGAGACACTAATAATCTCCAAACCCTGGAAAAGTTAGTTATTCAGTTGTTTTGTTTATTTTGGGTACAAAGTGGAGAAGTAATGAACTGCTACACATTCTTCGTCCATGGTAATGTAATGACATGTTGCTTTTCAAGAAAATCTTCCTCTTCCTCATCTGTACTGTAATCACCAAGTGACAGCAAAGACTGTATTTCAGTGTTTCTTCCAGAAGAGCTGAAAATTCATTAGAAGTTCAATACACATCATTTGGCAGAAAGTTTCCTCTTTCATTTGTCTTACGGTCAATTTGTATATATAGTAGTCATTGAAAGCAGACTATATGGCTGAGTAAATTTTAATGCACCTAAGATATACTAATTCTCCTCACCATGAAAAAGTCTCATCATCTTCCTCTTCCAAGAAACAAAGCTACAATTGTACCAAAGGAGAGGATATTTATGGGCAGAAGTAGTGTCTTTCCCTGATGATTTAGAAGGTAATCCTAAAACGTGCAGAGCCTCAGGGTCATCGCTAAGAACATTCATCATGATGTTGGCTGCTTAAAAGAATCTCAATTAATAGACATTCAGATAAATCACTCCTTTGTGTATAGTAAATTAGGACTATATGGATAGTCACTCAAGATAAACCACAGCTAAAATTCAATGACACTAATTACTTGCCTTGTTTTTGTTATTGTTTGTTTTGGTTGTTTGTTTGTTTGTTTGTTTACTTTTATCTGTAGGGGTGTGTGGACTGCCAAAACTCTAAAAATGGATTTCTGTGGTTTAGAAATAAACATTACTTTGGAGAACAGAATTATCTGTATCATTCAGATATTTTGGTTCAAAGTTACCAGGATTTCCAGCTCATGTAAGCCTGTAAATATAAAATGTTTACACTGTGATAGACAATACACCATTACAGATTATTTCATCAAATCCACAGGAGGCTAAATCAGCAATGCATGAACTCATCTGTGAATAAGTTGGGAAGAGAATTCAGGGGCCATGTGGTTATTGAGTAACCTTTTGATTTGTAAATGCTGCTTTATGTCATACATCCCTCTAAATTTTAGTATTAAAATTCTTCTATGAAAAGACAGTGAGGACAAATAGAGACTTAGTTCATTTTTGAAAACATTTTAGGGGGAAATAGTACTTTCATACTATTTATTTTTTGAATTATATGTATTGAAATGCAGAAATTTCAAGAGCTTAGACAAAGATTTTCACTTACAGAAAGACTGAGTTACAAACTCTTAATTCCCTTTGAGTTGAGCATTAAACCAATCCTAGCATCAAGCCAATCCTAGGGACTATAATTAGAGAGACTTTTACTTGAATTTATTTTCTTATTTCAAAAGGTGAGATATTCCTTTAAAACTGCCAGGATCACCAATAGACAAATCCATTGCTTTGTTGAACACATGTCAATTTGACCTCTGTATCTCTTAAAATGACCCCTATTTGCAAAGGAGAGTAAAATTGTGCAAACTAAAATACTTACAAATGTACAGAATCAATTTTAAGGGGAAAATCTTTTCAGTAATCTAATCATTAATTTTTACATTGGGTAAGATTCTATTGAAATGTATCATATTAACTAATTCAAATAAGACATGTGCCTTTCAGAATTATACTGGGGAACTATTATTTCCTCTGTACTCTTTTAATGACATACTATATATCAAAGAAATGTCTTCAAATTAAAACATTCTACAAGCTTTTTATTAATTCACTATACTAGGTTAGCAAAAGATCCAAACATTGTACAAAAATAAACATGGTCACAAATTTCACACAAGTGTGCAAGTTTTCTTGTGCAATGAAGAAAACTGATTGGAACTCATCTTATTTTAATATATGCTACCTTTTTTTGGGAAGCTGTAGGTTTAACTTACCTGATGTCTGTTTCACAAGGATCATTATCACAAGACACATCAAGGAGTTCTTCAGACATCTGACTGACATTCAAAGAATGGTGGGTAAAGGCCTGTAACTCTTCTGAGGTTAGACTCTGAAGTTTTTCTGAAGGCTCTGAAACATGTTGTTACATATATCACTAGCATATACTTTCAAGAAACATTTGAACATCATATGGTGCTGGAATTTACCAATAATGAATGACAAGCAACATAAAGATGGTCAACACAGATATGTCACCACCCAAAAATTTCTTAATGCTTGTGGCATGGTGAAGAATGATCTAAGACTCCAGGGAGCACAGGATAAGGGTTACAGGGCTTTGTTAACATGTGAAAAGACCTGGGTCTAATAATTAGCACCAAAAGGAAAGAAGAGAAAAAAGAAAGAGGGAAATAAAAAAGACAAGTTGCCAAATTACTCATAATCATACTGATTTTTGCAATGTGAAAGCTACTTGTGAAAGATGTCAAATATCCTGACAATCCACAAAATTCTAAATGAAATAAAGTAATTCTCTATAACACTAGATAATTATATAGTTCTTCAATGTGTCTGCACATTAGATACTTTATTGTGTGCCTCTTTGTTCTGCAATGTTCTTTCTTTCCTGGCTTCTTTGCTTTGGGAAAATGATTCTTTGTATTTGAATAAAGTAGATGGGCAGCCTTAAGCCTTAAGTCTTCTCCCTTTTTATACTGCTGGCTTGTGGTTTGATAGCCTAGGTGTAGACAAATAGTGCGTGAAAAAAACAAAACAAATAAAGAAAAATCATGATGGTTAAGCAAATTTCTCTTTATAGAAACTACTCTAAATCCAAGTATGTAAATAAATATTCCTTATGAGACCTCTCAATGTATTCTTTATGACATTGATGCAACTTTCTTTTTTAATAGAGTGTCTACATAGCCTAGGTTGATTCAATATGCTGCAAAGAATTACTTTGAACTTCACATGCCCTTAACGCTACCAGTTGAATGCTATGATTACAGATGTGAGTCACTATGTCTTGTTTACGAGGTACTAGAGTTAGAATCCAGAGTTCTAAGAATGTTGTCACTCTGTTGTAGTGATATTTATGATTTATTAAGGCTTAATTTAGAATTCAGAAAAGCAAAGTCAGTCACAAGCCATAGAAGCCTGGCACACATCTTTAATCCCAGCAGCCAAAAGCTAGGAGGTGGTGGTACACACCTTTAATCCTTGGACTCATGATTAAGATATATACAGATCTCTGTGAATCCAAGGCCACCCAGACCTACACAAGAATGAATCAGTCTAAAAAAGAATTATAGCTCACACGTTTATTCCCAACATTAGGGAAGTATATAAGAGAGAAGCAAGGTCTTAGGGAGGCATTCATTCTCCAGCCAGGCTGAGGAAATGTTACAGTCTGAAGCTTGGTGAGAGCTCTTAGAGACAGAACAAGCCATTTATCCTGAGGAGGAGGTAAGAAGCTAGTGGCCAGCTGCTTTGCTTTTCTGATATTCAGCTTGAAGCTTGAACCGCAATATCAGTCTCTGGGTCTTTTATTAATTCATGTAACACTCTACCAATGGAACTATATCCCCAACACATTAAACCTGTTAAGCCTTCTAAGTTATGGTAACATAGTATGATGACTACTTAGGCTGCCATCATCTGGGTGCTATTCTCTTTCCTTTTACAAACGTATCAAATAGTTAACTTTGTATTTGAAAGGAATAAACATGAACACACAGTATTCTCACATTAAACTTAAAAATATTTAGTTTTTGATAGTTAATAGTAACTTTCAGTATGTGAGCAAGCAGATTTCCCCACTGAAACTAAATTACATTGTTCCCACTGAAAGACCTCAATACATTTACAGATTGAAACTTCCTTAAAATTATTTAGCTCAGTGATTTTCAAGTTATGATACATTTAGATAAATTAAGTTTGAGATGAAGTTCTTCCCCCACAATCCCAAAGCAATCAGACAGTGTCACCTAATCTCATTTATATTTGAGGACTGTTGATAAGATTTATTAGGAAACAAAACTCCTAAAAGTTTGGGTTATATTAAAAAGAAATACCACCACCCTCACTTAATAGATTAGAAAAATGAGGACACACAGAAAAATAGTTCTTCACTATACAAGAAAACTGGTCCTAGATCTAAGTTCCTTTAGTTCAAGTGTTAATGCTAAAACATCAAATTATTAGGCTTGAGCTGTTCTCTTCTACCCCAATCAGCCTTTGAACTAAAAGGACAACAAACAACTAGAGGCAGTAGTACCAAACAGAAGACTGGTATCACTTGCAAAGCAGATGGTTTCAGATGTCCTTCATCTCCAAATGATCACAAAAGCCACACAGTCACATATAAAATATGGGACATAAAGGCTGCTGTTACAAGATAACCCAAGAATCCATGCTATGATATATTGATTAATGAAAGATTTAACCCTATGCCATGCATTGCACTATATGCCTGAAACTCCAACACTAGAGAATTGGAGGAAGACACAGGAAGATCCTTAATTCCAAGAATGACTGGACTACCAAGAAATCTTCACATCAGGCTGGGCTATATGGTAAGATGTTATGCCAATAATATTACTAATAACTAACAAAATTAATTTGACATAAAATATTCCATACAAATCCTTGCTACAAAAGAAATAATGAAAACAAATTTTGTATTTAATTATTTTGTTTTTTTTGAGACTGGGTTTCTCTTTGTAGCATTAGAGCCTGTCCTGGGACTAGCTCTGTAGACCAGGCTGGCCTCAAACTCACACTGATCCACCTGCCTCTGCCTCCCAAGTACTGGGATTAAAGGTGTGCACCACCACCACCCAGCCAAAGAAACAACTTTTAACAACAAAATTAATCTCTGAGGACTTGACTTCTGAAAGTTGTCCACTGTGCAGAATTTCCATGGTGGGGTGTACCAGGAAGCAGAAGACTCCTCAGTGAAGCTCCCAGCAAGCTGAGCAGTGAATTACAGTGGCAGAACATGGGTAAATATTCACTCATACTAGGGTGGCCTTTACCATACATGAACAGTATCACTACCATAGTCTGTCACCTCTCTCTCTTGGTGAATACAAATAAACTCCATAGTCAGAATGATGCCACATCCTTATAGTCAATATTATTTTTATACTTTTGATACAAACAGATTTAAAATGACACTCATTATAGTGAACAATTTTTTAAGAGTTTTAAGATCTTGTGATGACAAGGACTTTTGTTTTTTATTTTGTGTTTCCTTTTTTTCCTTTTTTTGGTTTGTGGGTTTTTTTTTTTTTGCTTACATTTCCCTCTTATTGCCTAAAGTTTTCAAAATTGGATTATATCATTCTTAGAAAAGTAACAAAGTTGTCTAAACTTAGTAAGAAAGAAAAAGATACTAACAGCAAAAAGGCAAGATGGCAGATATGGAACAGCTGTGGAATACACAAAAAGCCAAGATAATTTTCCAGCCTCTATATCTACAGTTGGTTTGCAACTGTGAATGACTATAAGAGGATTGACTCCCTGATGTTTTGTTACTGCTAAACACTTGCAACATTAAAGAATGGAGGGGCCCTTTGTACACTTCTGCAGCTACTGAGGTTGGAAATAGAAAGTGCAGGTAGAATTCCTTCCCCAACTGTTGTTCCCTAGCACTCTGGGTACTGCCTGAGTACTTGTTATATGTGTAGACACACTGAATCAGTGTGCATCTGAAGAAGATCCTAGAAAGGGTATTGCATATATTTAAGGTTGGGAAGGACTACTTTAAGAAAACCTAACAGATCAATTTTTCCCACAAGGATGCTGGACAAAGGATTTTACAAAGATGAAGACATGAATCCTTCATTGTACCCAAAAGAAAGATAAAAAAGATTTTGTTTCTTAAACTAGTTTTTCATCACATCTTATTTGTGTGTGTTAATACACATATGCACATACCACTGTACAGGTAAGGAAGTCAGAGAGAACTTGGGGAATTCCACCATGTGTGTCCCTGGAAATAATATTCTATTTGACTATATTAGTCAAGAGGCTTTATACATGGAGACATGCTGGCCTCAAATAAGGTAATTACGTCAATTTTTTTTTTTGTGTGTGTGTGTGTGTGTGTGTGTGTGTATTTTACATTGAGGAAGACCAACTTTTCTGTGGGTTCAGAAACCACATATTTTATAATTATTTTCCTGTGGTACTGGGATAGGTAAGGAAACAAACACAGGAAGGGAGTGCCTTTGTCATTTCCTTGTTGTAGACAACAATGTGTAAATACTGAAGCAGACAACAGAGTTAACATTTTGCAAGTAAATCTATCATTTACCTGAAAGTTTTCTCAGCATGTTCAGTTCTTTCTCCAAACAGTCTAAAGCTTGTTGATCTGCAGTGTTATCTAAGACAGGTTTGTTCTGGTCAATGACATCAATGTACTCAATTTCTGAGATTTCAGAAGCAGCTCTGGACAGAGACTGAGCAGCTACACTCCTTGATCGAGGACAAGAAGACAAATGGCCTCTGGAATCTTTACGAGCCCAGTTGGACACAGGAAAGTTTGCTGTTGAAGGTCTCTGTGATTTCTGGCCTAGAAGAAGAAGAAAAAGCAACCAACTGCTTTAAGTTCCCAAGTATGTTCATGTATGTGTATGTGTAAATGCACACAAGCATGCACACATGTTTATGAAGACTGTAGTTCTACCCATCAGGAACACCATCTAACTCATTTGAGAGAAATTCTCCCATTGGCTTATGTTTACCATTTAGGGTCCAGTGTTGGCCAGTGAGCCGAGTGTTGTTCTTACAGCCACCATCCCAGCTCCTAGGCCTGAGTAAACAGGCACACAAACACACACACACACACACACACACACACACACACACACACACACACACATACCATCATGCCTGACATTTTTAGATGGATTCTAGGGGTCAAACTCAGGTTCTTTACTGACCAAACCATCAACTGCACCCTACCTCCCAGTGTGTGTTAACAATACAAATTACTACCCTCCTGGACACAAAAAGCACCCAATAATACTGGTGTGATGGGAGATGTTATTCTGTATATATGTTTCTCATACTGGTTAATAAAGCACTGTGGCCAATAAAAAACTAGATAGGTGGGGCTAGGAGACTAGGTTTGGACTGTCATTTATTTGAGCTATCTGCAATAAATTAATCTCAAATTGCAACCTCAATAACATAAAGAACTCCTCTGAGCACTTGGGAAAAAAGAGAAACTAATTTTCAGTGCATCTAAAGGAATGTATGCATCTGATCAGCAGCTTCAGAACAGTATAACATATTCTCTCCATTCTAGTCTATCCATCAGCTGACACCCTTACATGTTCCTTGAGTTATACAAAAGTACCACACTGTGCCTTGAAAAGGGAAAATATAGAATAAACAGGGTTTACTCCTAGAGAACTAATTAACTTATCAGAATTTTATTTATATATGTTTAAATATGAAGACAAATAGGCTAGTGTTAAGGGCTAGGTCAGTCCAGGACTTTCCCTGAGGTCCTGATGTAAGGAGAAGTAACTCAGTTCCTTGTCTAAAACCAGACACATGTTTAGCAATGCCAGAGATGGCCTGGGGCCAGTGCCATAGGGGAGCTATAGTTTTGGATCCTGAGAACATAGCTCTTTCCATTTTATGATGGTATTTTGAAGACTTTGTCCAAATGTTTGCTTTCCATGAAAACTGTTTGATTATGTACTTCATAAACATGGTTGGTATAAGTCAGCAGATTGAGCAAGACCTTCTAGTCCCACCTTTCTCATCTTCTTTATCATCACATCCCTGTTTCTCCCCCTTAGGATCCTATCACTGAAGAACAACCTGCTACTCCAGGACAGGATAGCATGTAAAAACAATAAGTTAAAAAGAAAATGAAAGATTATGTGAGTTTTGTAAATCTGAAGCCATTCTATGATGCTACTTACTTCAGTGGAGTAGTCCCAGAAAGACTGACCAAGTCAGGGGACTACTGTCTCCCACTGGTCAACCAGAGATTTTTCTTGGTTTATTTTAGAGATAGCTCAGTTGATTTCTTCAATGTGCAAACATTTTGTGGCAAGACCAGGTGATGCTTTAAGTTCTATAGAGTATAAGTATTCCTAATTTTTTTTTTTTTTACAAAAGATTCTTTAACAAAAGCCATGGGAATTTTTAAGGAATAGACTCGAAGATTCACAGGACAGGTACATTGCTCTTGTGTACCTTCAAATTTGTTGATGTATTTTCAAATCAAACATAAATAATAGAAAATGTAAGTCTGTAACCTCTTGAAACACATGAGCTTTTCATTAAAGTTTTGAGATAAGCAACTGGCATTGTTATAGAAATCACGATTGATTGAACAGATCCCAGTAACATGTCTCTATACAGAATCAAAGGAAAATTTATGAGTAAAAAGAAAGTCACTATGGAAGTCACATAAAATAAAGAACCAGTTTCTCTTCCCTTGTTTCTCACCTTGTTCTATTGAGTACAGTGAATACCCTCGTAAGCCTTTAGATGCAACCTGTAAATAGCTAATTATATCTCACTAAGGTAACACACAGAGGCTACTGATTTTAATGAACACTGGAGAAACCAACTTTAAAAATGATTTTGCTACATGCAATTATAAATAAAGTTTCTGACCCTTCAATGGCTGTGTGCAATAAAAAGTTCTGAAGAAAGGTAATCAACAGGCACATGTCTATATATTGATTCTTGCTAAAATGCCTTCAAGAATTATTTTGATGGCCAGAATTGAAAAGTTGTCTCTGCTTTATAGAATGTGGAGTGATTCAATATGTTGTTCATGGCTAGAAAGGAGCAAGCTGCCCCCAAATCAGCATTGTGCCACTCCCCAAATGCAGCAGTAATTCTTTATAGAAATCAAATGTCCTGGATCCCCGGGATACAATGTTCTTTTTTTCTGTGTCATGAGGCCTTATCAAATGCAAAGTTTAAAAGAATTTGTATTGCTAACTGAAATATAACAAACAAAAGGAAGGAGTTATTATTAAGCGACAACAACAACAGGGTGAAGTGAAAAAACTCTCAGATAACTTGGATGCCCTTGAGAAAACTCAGCAGAGGACTGCACTGGCTGGAGCTTCAGCAGCATCTGGTTACCACTGAATTTGAAGTCGATTGATACCAATTGAAAGAAAATATACCCAGGGGATCGATCACATATGCTTAACACAGAGCACAAGCACAAACCATCCTAGTCAAATCCTAGGAATAATAAATTCTCCTTGGTGAGAGCCTAAAATATAGATCCTCTATGCTTAGTAGTGAAATAAGGCTAAATATTGAAAAGACAAAACATGATAGTATGAATGAACACAAAACTATTCATGAGGTTATGACACACAAATCAATCATCTAATAATGTTTAATGTAATTGTTACTGCTAGTCCATTCATAACATAGAATTTGATGGAACAAATGCGTTGGGGGAGCATTTTTCTTTCTGTGCAGTTGTACAGGGGCTAGGGGTCAATATAGAATTCCTTCTTCAATCATATTTTGAGACAGTATTTCTCACAATGATTCAGATTAGACTGGCTAGTCATACTAGCTCTAGGGATCACCTTGTCTCTAATTCTTGAGTGTCTGGATTACAGACAAACTCCATTGTTCCTGGCTTTTATATGTGCTCTAGGATTAAACTCGTGTCTCCTTGTAAGTGTGCAAAGAAATCTGTCAACTGAACCATTCCTCAGCCTTCTTGGGTAGCGTCTTAGTAACAATATTTTATTAAAGGAACCAATACTTTAATCATGAAGTAAGTTTGTAAAATTTTACTACTTGTTACTACTCTGCATGTTTCTAGGAATTACTATTAAAAAATAAAACATGTTTTCTAAGATTTGTAGGAACATAGAAAGAACTCTAATTAAATGGCAATGGCACAATTCCTAGGGAAATGCTTAGCTAGGTTGCTAAGAAACTTATCTTGCTGAATCAGACATCAGCTTGTGATGTGACATATGATAACCCACATCTCACCTTCAAAATACAGAATTAGACAGTATAATATCTTAATTCCCTCCAACTATGGGAACCTGTGAATTAATACTTAACCCATTCAAAAAACCATTTGATAACTCCTAAATCTGCCAAATCCTCTGTCAAAATCAAGATACTGTAAAATGAATCAGACATTGTCCCAGATGTCGCTTTACACCAAAATACCAGAACCAGAACCAGTTGCAGCACTGAGGATTCGCCAAAGAGTAAACAGGCTACTACTTGTTTTCTGACCAAGGTAGGATACCTGAGAAATATAAGTCCTGTCATAAAATGCCTTCTAGGAAAAGGGAGAAAGTGGTGAAGAACTTGGGGAACAGCATTATGTAGGGTGGCCTCAAAGACCTCACTGAGGAGGCAGCATCTGATCTGAGATTGAAAGCAATCACAAGAAGATCTGAGGATAGAGTGGGAGTTTGCAAAGCATCCTACATGAAAGAGAGAAGTACATTTCGAGGCTAAAAATAATTGTATGATCTGCTTTAGAGCAGAGAGGAGTTAGTGAAAGAACATATTGGGGGAGATACAGTGAGGAGAGATGGTGACGCACTTCAGGTAAAAGGTATTCATGAAAAGGAGTGAGGGGGGAACTAAATGTCAAGATCTTTGCTCAAGTTAAAATATAAGCCCCATCAGTTATAAAATAAATAATTTTCTGATTGAAAATATAAGCAATCTACTCACTAATTAATCATAGCAGGAGAGTTTTGCAAAGAGTAAAAGGAAATTTTAAGCACCAGACAAAATTAAATACTGTACTGATTGGTTTTGTGTGTCAACTTGACACAAAATAGAGTCATCAGAGAAGGAGGAGCCTCAGCTGATGAAATTCCTGAATGAGATTCAGCCTTAAGGCATTTTCTGTGTTAGTGATCAGTGTGGGAGGGCCCAACCCATGGTGGGTGGTGCCATTCCTGGGCTGGTGGTCCTGGATTCTGTAGAAAATCAGGTTGAGCAAGCCAGTAAGCAGCAAGCATCCCTGGCCTTTGTATTAGCACCTGCCTCCAGTTTCTTGTCCTGTTTGAAGTCCTGTCCTCACTTTCATCAGTGATGAACAACAATGCTAAAAGTAATCCTAATAAACCCTTTCCTCTAACCCTTGCTTTTTGGTCATAATATTTGGTTGCTGCAATGGAAACCCCTACTAAGACAGACACCTACCAAGCACTCATTCAGAGAAATGAAAGTTTAAATTTGGGCTGCATTTGGGGAGATAAAGCAACATTTACAAATCAGTAGGTTGTAGTTAGTGCAAGTCAGGTTGACCTCTAGGTGTCCCAATGACGGTGTCCTGTGTTACTGCATACAAACACAGGAAGTTTTAAGAAAGGTTGAATGTGGAAGAGAGTTTCCTCTAAATATGTGTGCTTTCTATAGTTTTTACATTCACAGATATTAAAGACCTTTCAGAAATTAATATTCCTACATGCACTGGCATTAGTTCAGAATATAAAGTCTCTGTAGCTTGCTTCATTGCCAAGAACATTTAATTTTATTTTAGGCCACTACATCTATTTCCCCACTTCCTAACTAGTCATTGTTATTACTATTTAAAGACTCAACTAAAATGTCATATATCTAATTTGTCATCTCTACTTTCAAAAGATAGTGCACATGCATACACACACACACACACACACACACACACACACACACACACACACCTCCCTTTTAGTTGATATACTATAGTTTAATTTGTATGCTCTTATATCTAACAGTTTTCTTAAAAATAAGATTTTTGAAGAATCTACAGTAACACAACAGAAAATGATTGAAAATACAGATCATCGGGTACCTTAATTCTGTACAAATCAACATCTTTAATGATGAGATCAACAATCTTGCATTATAACATGCTTTCTATTTGATGTAGACACTGACATCTGAGAATCTCTGGATACACTCTAAGCCCCTGGGTCACATTTCATTTTTATCTGCTGTGTCTTGCAGTGGCTGACCTAGGACAGGCACTCCAAAGAAAGTTTTTCATAGTAAATTATTCACTGATAGATCTGCCCCAAATAAATACTTAAAAGCACTTGGCTGTTTACTTAGGAAGATTTGTCTTTGTAACATATTTCTCACTGCATGTGTTTAAATTTATTTTCAACAATACACAGAGACTTAAAACGCAGTTCCTTCTTCGTGCCCAGAAGGCAGGAAGCAGAATATTTGAGGCTGCTTTTGAATTTGATGTGACAATAGGTATCTAATTATAGCTCCAAAAATTTCATCATAAATTGATGGTTTGATACTAAGAATTTTACATCTGACAGCAAATCAACATAAATTTATATAAAAAGGTCTAAGCTAGCCAAAGACTTTAGGGCAAAAAAAAAGGTGTATAAATCTTATGTGTAAGAGAAAATCATATATAGTTAAATTTTTGGTTTGTGGAGAGGCTTTAAACCAAAGCAAATAGCCCTTTTTGCCAATTATTCCTCCTATGCTGTAGTTTTCTGGAGCCCAGGGAAAATGTCCATGCATCCTTTTATCTCCAAACCCTCACATGGTGTTAGCATGCTACACACAACTGTGTGGAACTAAAATATTTTTTTAGCTATATATTGCAACTCATATAAAATACAGCAGATATACTTTTGCATGTATGATAGAATAAGAGTAATATTCTAAACATACTGATGCTAAATACAGCAGGAAAATAACTATGACAGGTAGCCCAATATGTTTAACTGTGTACACAAAACACACTGAATAAATACAATCATAATCTTTCAAAATAAAGGAACCTAGTATAAAAATATAGAACATTAGATTTAAGACCAAATGATATTGATCCTGGTTCTAATATGTAACCTCAATATAGTTCAATGATTTCAAAAATGGGTATAGATAATCATAATACAATCTGGAGGTCTCCATCAAGTTTCTCTCCTCAGAGCTGAGAGAATCCTGTGGAAGAAGAGACAGAAAGACTGTAGGAGTCAGAGGAGATGACAGATAACAGGAGACTATGCCCCACTGAATCAATTAAGCAGGGTACACAGAGTTTCACAAAGACTGAGTGAAAAGAACAGTGCCTGGAAGGGACTGCACCAGGTCCTCTGCATGTATATTATGGTGGTTAGCTTGGTGTTTTGTAGGCCTTCTTAACTGTGGGAGCAGGCAAGTCTTTGACTCTTTTGAGTGCTCTTAGGTATCCTTTCTTCCTATTTTGAGGCTTTGTCCAGCCAGGTTTGCTATGAGGGCTTTTGCTGTGACTTACTGTATTTTGTCTGTTTCATTGTTGGCACTTGAAGGCCTATTCTTTTCTGAAGGAAGATAGAGGGAGAGTGAATCTGGGGGAGCTGGGGATGAGATCTGGTAGGAGTAGAGGGTGGAGAAACTGTGACCAGAATGCAGTGTATAAAAGAAAAATGTATATTCAAGTAAAACAATTACTCAAGTAAAACATGAAATTTAGCATAAAAACATAGCAAAATGGTGAAGAATTGTATGACTACACTTCTCTGAGAGTTGCTCAAAACACACCATATTCTGAGCTAATTTTTTAATATCACTCACTAATATGTTGCTAAGGAAAATAACTAACAATATAGTTTATCTTTAAGAGAAATAGCGAGTTCATTCGATGTCTTTTTTTTCTGCCTTCAAATTTTGGAGTGGGGTAAACCTGCAAAAATATTTCAGATGACTAGTAATTTGGTAAGAATCAAACAACTAAACAAAGGAAGGCAGCAACATGATACTCCTGTCTTCCCATTGGCTGTACCTGTCTTTTGCTGTTGCATATTTGGAAGTGAATTTCCAGCACTCTGCAGATTGCACAAGGCAACTGCATTACCAGCATGCTCACTTAAGCTGCTGCCTGGGATCCACACTTTGTCTTCTGAAACAGAAAAATGATAACACAATATAAAGTATAAAATAAGGTAAGTTAATGTTCAGGGGACATAGTCTGCTAAAGCCAGGAGATGGGGAAGAGGAATGAAAAACACTCTTCTTCATGTGATGCAACATCGCTATCATGAACTGACAAGAGCTGCATGGACTTGAAGTTGCCTAGTAGCCTACATCAATTTGCCTGCTCTAGGTGTCCACAAGACTTCTCAGGTCAACAGTGAGTCATGCATGAAGGAGGTGCTCAGGCATTCCTATCCCTTCCTTGAAATCTACTGATCGATGCTGGCATAGTGTGAGTCATCCTTCAGTTGTGTGATCCCACAGAGCTTCCATGGATGGGCCTAACCAGTGGTCACAGAGATAGTTCTGTTATACTCAGTGAATCATAAAACAAAGTGAAAATAGGTGAACTTGAAAAAGAAACTTGTAGAGAAGAAAGGTATCCTTGCTAGTTTTATGTCAACCTGACACAATCTACAGTCACTTAGGAATAAGTACCTCTTATTGAAAAAATACCTCAAATAAGATTGGCCTATGATCCTATCCCTCAAGCATTTTATTGATTAATGATTGATGTGGGCAGGCCCAACCCACAGATGGGTAATGCCAAACCTGAGCTGCTGGTCCTGAGTTGTGTAAGAAAGCAGGCCAACCAAGCCATGAGGAGCTAGCCAATAAGCAATATTCTTTCATGGCTTCTGCTTTAGTTCCTGCCTCTAGGTCCTTGTTTTGAGTTCCTTCTTGATTTGTCTCAGTGGTGGAGTATGATATGGAAGTGTGACATGAAATATTTTCCTCCCTAAGTTGATTTTAGCCATATATCATATATATATGATATTGTCAATGGTTAAATTTAATTTTTATCTCAACATTTTAGAAAAATCATGTAAATCCTTTGCTCATTCTTTTATTTCTAAGTTCCCGTATGATAGTAATCTGAATTGAGAAACATTTACAGCAAAGAGATATATTATGAAATTCAGCCTCAATTCTAAAATAAAGTCCATTAGGATCCTATTTTTTCATCATCATACCTGGGGAGCAGAAGGGGGATAAGATGGGGGTTAGTACGGGTGAAAGAGGAGGACAGGAGGGTGTGGAAACTGGGATTGACATATAAAACAAGCTTGTTTAAAATTTAAATAAAAAATAAAGCATATAACTGATTGGACATACATTTATGAAAATTAAAAAAGTCCTATGTCTTGACTATAAAAAAGAAGTATTATTAATGCCAAAGGTATACACAAATGTTTACAGAAATTAAAAATTACTTTAAGAGTATATAACAATGAACATCAAGATACAATAGTTTATGAACAAAGACATGTTGGTGTGTGCCACTGGGGTAGACCCCAGGGCTTTGCATGTGCTACAGAATGATATGACAAGCCCCAAATAAATGTAATTAAACATATGAAGAGTTTTCATACACTACGTGCCTCCTGAACCTCAGGGATCCCCCCTGTCTCTACCTCTGACTGATGGTTTTAGTGGCCTGTGATACACCTGGAATTTTACACAGGTGCTAGGGATACAAACTCAGATCCCCAACTTTTAATGAGGTCAAGACTTAGTCTTACAAACAGAAAAAAAAACTCAAACACAACATCTGATATAATGTAAACTTATTGATTCAGGCAAAAAAATATTTTCCCTAAGATGAAAAATCCTGGGCCTGATGAGTTTTATGAATCATTTAAGAAAAATTAATATCAGGACTATGAAGATTTGTTAGTCAGCAAAGTGCTTGTCACTAAAGAGTGAGGAGGTGAGTTTATATCTCAACACCTTAAACCCTAAAACAATCATCACTCAGAGGCAGTAAGAGGAAAATCCCTGGGGGCCAGAAGCCACCTCATCTAGTGAACCAGGAAGATCTAGATTCAATGAAAGAATTGGTAGAAAACAAAAAAAATGGACAATAAAGGAAACATCTAATATTGACCTAGGTTTTCGCATGTACAAAAATACCTGCACGTGCCTACAATACATGCATCTGCTTCTACGAGCACAAATGCACACAAACACAAACACATACACACACACACACACACACACACACACACACACACACACACACACACACACACAAATAAAAATGAAAAGCTAAGAAAGTATAATCAGTACCAATACTTCTCAAAAATTTTCCCAAAACTCAGGGAACATTAGTTAACTCATTATCTGATGCCTAGAGTTATACAGCATTTCTTCTTAATTTTAATATTCCCTACATGAAGAATTGAGAAAGCTTACAACAATTAGGAAGTTAAAAAAAAACAAACAAACAAACAAACAGCTTGTCATGTCTGAGAAAGCTGAAATTTGCAAGATTCCTGAGGGTACTTCCCCAAGGTTATAAAAGCAGTAGACTACTTCAGGGAAACAAAGACAGGCCAAGAAGCCAAGAGGGTATTCCTAGACTGTTAATGCATCATAGGGAAATTCCTGGGATTCAGTTTTTGTAGGCAATCACTCATGTTAGGGTGAACTTCAGTGATGGTAAGTTCATACAATGGCATAGTAACAGCCTTAATAGTAAAGGGTTGGTTTCCTTTATAAACACATTATTTTAATGGTGAATTTCCAACTATGTACCCTATAATTTTAGAAGTTTGGGACATGCATAAAAGAATACAAATACATACTAACTCACATATTCTAGTTTTATTTTTTACACCTTATTTTTAAAACACTATACATTTTTATACATGATAAAACTTGGAACACTGTGCTAAATGAAATATACTGGTCCACTTATATGAATGAGTTAAGGAAAATAATATAAGGGTACAGAAGAATGGTACTAGCTGGAGGTTAATGAGAGAATAATGAGTTGCTTAATGAGAATAGAGTTTTGATCTAACAAGATGTGTTCTAGAGACAAATGGTGCTGATGTTATGTATCATTATAAAAGTAAATAGTACCACTGAGTTGTACACTTAACAGTCAAAAGTAAATTTAAGTTACTTGTACAATACAATACAAAAATTTTTGAAACTGAAACTACAGATAAATCTTAGAAATTTAGAAGTGATTCAAAGATTTACTATTTTGTGACATTATAATAAGCAATGCTCTTAAATTCTTAGTATGATCTTCCTTCAATATTACTATTGCCTTTTCCTTACTTCCTGGTATTCTAAAATATGGCAGCTCACACAACTTTAATACTTTCAAAAGAAAGTTTTAATCACTAAATAGAATTTCCCACTATTTTTTCTTGTTTTTTAAAGTATATTTTTCATATTTTGCATATCAATCCCAGTTCCCTCTCTCTCCTATCTTCCCATTTCCCCTTACTCCCAATCCCATTGCCCATCCACTCCCCAGGGAGGGTGAGGCCTTTCATGAGAGATCATCAAAATCTATCAATTCATTTGGGATAGAGTCTAGGCCCTTTCCCCATGTCTCTAGGCTAAGGAAATAGCCCTCCATTGGAATGGGCTCCCGAAGTCTGTTTGTGCACGAGGGCTATATCCTGGAACCACTACCAGAGATCCCATAGACTACCAAGTCTTCCTAGCTCACCCACATTCAAGTGGCCTGGTTTGGGCCTATGTTGGTCCCCCAGCTGTCAGACTGGGGGCCATGAAGTCCACTTGCTCAAGTCAGCGGTTTTTGTGGGTTATCCCAACATGGTCCCAGTATTTTTTAAATGGTAGCATTTTTAAACATTGAGTAAGGACATGACTAGTGTGGCTATCCCAAAGGTATTGATGTTTAATAAGGATCAGGAGAAACAAATAGGCCGAATAGATGTTTATTCAGGGAGAAATAACTCACAACATAGACAGATGTACACCAGCAGGTTTCTGGTCCCAAGGATGCCTCTGGATGTCCTCCTGTCCCCGTGCTGCCATCAAAAGACCTCTCAGAGCCTGCTCCTCAGCATTAATCCCCCAGGTCATGTCAGGCCCTGTCTCCACCCCCAATAGGCGTCTATGCCACAGGTGAGGACAAGGTGAATATCTCACTACACAAAGGTAATCTGATTCCTGGTGGGAAATTACCTGTGAATGTTATCCTGGAACAGGAATGGCTGCCTCCTAGGTTTGGTGAAGGAGTGGAGCAGAATCTTTCATTATTATCAAGGGTAAAGAACTTCTCAAGTCCTTGATACCGTTCATTTACTGGTTTTTTTCTGAGGGCTATATCCTGTAAGAGCTAGAGAACAACATTTAACAGACTATTTATTAGCTCATTAAAACAAAGACATACATTCATTCACTGAGCAACTTCTGATGGCCTTGATACCAGTTCTGATGTAATAACTTTTACACTATACTAGACAAAAGAATACAAAATTTAGATCCAATTGGATTGGATGCAAGAAATGTAAAGCTTTAATTATAAACTGAAAGTTGCCATTAATCCAAACAGATTGAAAGTTTACAAAAATTTTTTTTCTTTCTGTCCTCATTCTTTTATTTTCTTCCCTTACTATGACAGTTTTTCTACCTTCCTAATGTTGGGACACAGTAGTACAATTCTTCAAGTTGTGCTTAACCCAATCATAAAAATCATCCTTATTGCTACATCATGACAGTAATATCCTTTTTTTTTTTTGCTACATTATGCATTGTAATGTAAATATCTGAGATGCTCTCTCTGTGAAAAGGTTATTCAACCCCCTAAGGGGATCTTGACACACTGGTTGAGAACCACAGTCTTAGCACATAATTTATGCTGGAATGAGTAAAATCTTACATACACCTCTGCGTTAGTGCTTCTGTTTATAAAAATAGTTCCAAAGATGAAATAAAATTCCCATGAATAAATCTGATGTGATGATGAACATGAAATCCAAGTTACTAATCATACAGCCTAAAACATACAAGAAACTGAGGCAAGAGGAAGGGAAGTAACTTGTGACAATGATGTAGCTACAACCTAGAAAATCTAGACTTTGTGTTCTTTGGATTACATGCCTACAGTTATACTACCACCTGGGTAACTAATTTTTGTTTATCTCTTTGATTTAAGACAAATTATGCCTGTGCTTAAAAGACAAAATCAAAAAAGGAGCTAGATATGCTGGCTTATACTTGTATTCCCAGTACATAAGAGAAGAACTGAGTAGGAAGATTTCTATAAGTTCAAGAGCAGCAATTAGATTGTCCCTTGCTCCAGCAAAATACCGTGGCTAAAAGAACTAGGGAAAAAAGGGTTTATTCAGTTTACACTTCTATGTTAAGGATTATAATCAAGGAAGTCAGGACAGGAACTCAAGCAAGGCAGGGACTTGGAACAGGAACTGATACAGAAGCCATGGTGAGGGAGGTGCTGCTAACTGGCTTGCTCCCCATGGCTTTCTCAGTCTACTCTCTTATAGAACACAAGACCGCCAGCCTAGAAATATCCCTCCCCTATCAATCTCTAAATTCCTCATAGCTAGATCTTATGGAGATATTTTCTTAATTGATATCCCCTCCTTTCAGATAACATGACACTAGCCAGAACAGTTGGCAAAACACCAATATGCATAAAATAAAAAGTATGAAAACAAATAAGAATCCTAAGAGGAAACAAGCGATTCATAAGACCTCTAGATAGATTTAAGATGCAGTGGTAGTAATTATGAATATTTAACAACTCCTGATTCAATGTAATTAATGCTTAAATATACTTGATCTAAAAGGATAAATTCCACACAGTGATTCCTATAACTACAAAAATTACTTATAGATCACATCTCAACCTCCTAAAATAATGCTGGCAACCAGTATTATATGTCATTCAGAAATTCTATGCTACTTTCCAGGACATTGTTCATGGCTGTCCCAGATATTGATCAGCCTTAATGATGTTATACATGAAATACACAATCATCAATCTAAAAAGTGGTTTTTTTTTAACTCTGAGTTTGGAGTTCAGACATTTATAATGGTGATATTTTATTTTCTGTTATTTTTTCAAACTCACAGAGTTTTCTTCTCACAGTTTCAGAGCCAGAACAACCAAGGACCTCTTACTAGTTCATTTTCATCCTGAGTAAAGCCCCAAAAACTTAATGCCCAATTCAATTAGGAAAACTGAAGCTCAAGATGAACAACCTCACATTCAATTTGGCTATCAGAAAACAACACAGCCAAAATTACACCTGATTCTTGAACTTAAATTCTGTTCTTGAACATAGTAGATGTCTACATGGGTTTTGGTAAGGGGATTAGTTCCACTTTGCCAAAGGGGAACTTACAGTCAGGTCAATCATTTGCATTAGGGATAAAAACTCATCTTATTTCTGTGAAGCATCAGCTCTTCTGATTAAAAAACACTAGTGTTTAAAAACACTATCATTCTTGAATGTCGAGACTCCTTAGTGGTGCATTTCTGTGATTCAAGTCCTTTGTACTTGTAATCCAACTCATCCAACTCACCCCAGAGATGAGCCTAGTCAATTCCAGAATGAAGGTGATCTTTCAATCTCCTGGCTTCTCAGGTTGAAGCTACTCCTACTAGAAGACATTTTATGTGAAACAATTTGTACTGTTTTATTCCTTGGTAATTACACTGAAGTGCATTCCATGTTATTTATGTGCCTAGCAAACTCCTAAGGATAAAGGTTATTCTCTCACCTTGAAAATATGAGGTCAAAAACAGGGTCCTTCACAGATGAACAATTTACTGCTCATGGCATTGGCTTAGATTATTCCCTCGAAGATTATGGATAGTCTTTGCCTACTTGAAAATAGCTATGGGATGATTAGTCTATACTGTCACCAAA
This sequence comes from Cricetiscus sungorus, assembly GCA_030556225.1. Classification (NCBI taxonomy): domain Eukaryota; kingdom Metazoa; phylum Chordata; class Mammalia; order Rodentia; family Cricetidae; genus Cricetiscus; species Cricetiscus sungorus. Next base: position 92,882,765 of record JANBXA010000730.1, read on the forward strand.
TTAAAATAGCAGGGTAATAGGTGCTTTGAAACAATCAGATGAATAGCACTAAAAAAACTCTGAGAGACCCAGTGTAAATTTTTTAGCATAGTTTTATAAAATATTGTAAGAACCTAGGTATAAAGCAATTTTTATTAGTGATGATAAATGAGACCACATTCTAAAGAGTAGTAACAAGAATCCAAAAATGTAATTCATATTATTTGAAGGTTTATAGCATTTAAAGGTTTAATTAAAAGGTTTGATATATAATAAAACTTGGTCACACAAGTTAATACTAATAATTTAGTTAAATATTGTAGACCAGAAGAAAATACAAAAATTTTATTGAGACATTGTAGAATGATACAATAATGTCATTTTTTTGGTATTAATATACACTAAAATATATGCTTTTATCATTTTTACTTCTAGTGGTGCATCTACATGAATTTAATACAGATCTTAAAAGTTTGCAAAAATATCATTTTTCCTCTATGAATTCTTATACAGTTATATTCCAACACTGTTATTTTGAGCTATGTCTATGTTAATATAGTTTTATTTAATCTTAACTACTATATTATTTTAATTATGAGAGTTTTCACAAACTTTGCATTTTTTTTCAAAATGCCCTTTAACAGGGTAATAAAAATTGTACTTTATTTACTGCTTAATGAAAATATTTTAAATTTCTCTTTATTATATCTATTGAGTATCTGGGTTTGTCTTTGAATGGCTTTTCATAAATAAGTGACTGGATTTGATTCATCATTATTTTTTGATTTCTGAGTTTATATCCTGAAAAACAGTGTTTTCCAAATTTTTCCATCAAAGGTACACTTGTCTTAGGAAGTAATTAAACAATGTAATCCCTATTTGTTTGCAAAAGAGATTGAGTGATTAGATTTGAATATAAATTATTCAATGATTTACAGATGCAATGACTATTAGTTCAAATGCTTTAATTGTGTCTTTATTATTTGTTGTCTATCGTGATAGAGCCCTCATCCAGTAATTCATACTCAGAGATCCACAACTAAGAACCAAGCAGAGCTCCAGGAATCTGGGAGAAGAGAGGCAGGAGAGAACATAAGAGCAAGGAAGGTCAAAATCATGATGGAGAAATCTACACAGACAGCTGAACCAAGTTCTTGGAAACTCATGAATTCTAGACCAACACCTGTGGAGACTGCAGGAGACGGAATTAGAACCTCCATATATGGTAGACAGTTGTGAGGATTGAACTATCAGAAGGAGTGCTGGCAGTAGGACTATGGTACAAACTTGGCACATGAGATGGCTTATTGGAGCCCATTCCTTATGATGGGATGCCATGCTCAGCAGCAGTAAGACGACCATAAAACAATCCCAGTACATGAGCTAGATTACTGGAGCCCATCACCTATGGTGGGATGTCATGCTCAGTCTTGATGCATGGGAGAGGGACCAAGAACTACTTCAACCTAATAAGCCAGACTATGATGAGTCCTCATGGAAGCCCTTATCTGTGAGGAGGAGTAGACTGGGGGTGAGCTAGAGAGAGAGAGGTGAGGGGCCTAGAAGTAATGAAATCAAAAAGTAAAAAAAGAAAAGGTATTTAAAAAATAGAATATCACATGCAAAGCAATTTGTAAAGAATGTGAATGGCATGCTAAATATTTTTTTATATTTGCTATTTAAATTTGAAACAAGTTTGTTTTACATATCACTTCCAGTTCCCAAACTCTCCTTTCCTCTTCTGTTCCCCCACCACCAACAACAACACCTCTCCCATCCCCTTTCTGCTCCCCAGGGAGGATAAGGCCTTCCTTGGGGAGTCTTCAAAGTCTGTCATATCATTTGGAGCATGGCCCTCCCCCATGTGTCTAGGCTAAGAGAGTATCCCTCTATGTGGAATGGGTTCCCAAAATCCATTCGTATACTAGGAAAAAATACTGATCCACTAACAGAAGCCCCATAGACTGCCCAGTTTACCCAACTAACAGATCTGGGATTAGGATGCACATCTGTTGAGAGTCTTCTAGTCTTCCCATGGAAGAGACATTAAAAAAAGAATGAGAGAACACCAAACTTACTGTTATAGCAAACCCTGTCAAATGTTAAAACTATTTCCCACAATAACAGCCACCAGACATTCCCAAGGAAAAGTACACATAACATATTCAACACTTGTGAACTCTACCTCTCAACTTTAATACTTCTTGTACTGAAAATAAGTTAACAAAATAGGAATTTTGGAAGAAACAAGTAAACCACAGAAAAATGGCATCTGTTTCTTTCGATTATTGAATTCATTCAAACTAAATTTTTGTAAGTCTTATTTATAGAAAATCTATTCCACTTTTCAAAGTCTTGAATTATTTGAATAATACATCAACATAATAGCAGTTTAAAATTATATCATATCTCACTTTCAATCCACTATATACATTTTTGTCCTTTTTTTCAGCCTGTTCATCCAAAATTCTGTCTTTCTAATCAGTTTATATTAATAACAACTTCTAGTGTTGTAACAGTTCTTTCTTATTATCATTGTTCCTTTCTAAATACATTGACTTTAGCTTAGTATTGAATTTTCATTACTCCTGTGCCAGATCCATGATTCATTGATTTTTTTCTTTGTTTCTTTTATTCGTGAATTATGTATGTTCTTTTTCTCACAGTGGCTTTATACCTTAATAAACTTATTCTTAAGTTTAAGAGTATTTTATGTTGAAAGTGTATTTAATGCACCTAAACCTTCAAAATTAAACATTTTCTGGATGTCAGCAGCCACGGGAAGTCAGTTTGGATCTTAGTAAATATTCAAAGACAACAAAAATTAAACTTCACAATTGAAATATGACTCTAATAAATGTGTGTTGTTTTAATAGAATAATAAAGACAATTTGTAAGCAGAACCAATGCATCTGTATACAATTTTAGTAATTAGTTTTTCAACTTTACATATTAGATCCTTTCTAAAGAGAAAAAGAGGGAGAGAAGGGGATAGAAATAGAGATTTCAACCACCTGTAAACCTTTTATGGTGTCATGGATGCTGTCAAAAGTCACCACCTACTTTGCTCCGAGACCTGGCTTCTTTATTCACAAATGCACAAGATGCTGGAATGTCACCATCCATAAAAGATCCCATGATCCATTTTCCATTGAGCTTCCAGAAGGATGGACAAGATCAGATTCTCCCTATACAACTAGCATTTCCTAAGTTCAGGATTCCTCCCCCATATGAATAGATGTGTCAAATAACCTTCACGATGATGTGTGTAAATTGGGAAGGTGAATTCTTGCTTTTTCTCTTTGTTTAAATGCACACCATAATTTGCTTTTTTCACTGGGGCAGTAGGAAGACGAGATCATTTAAAATGAGACATTATGTGGAAAATGTAATTTGTGGAAATGTCCTTCTGGAAGAGACCTGGATTTACATCCCCCACATACGTCAAGGCATTAATAGGAGTGATCAGCACTAGTGCATATCTGGTTTGGAAATGGCAGGCAAGAATGTACATTCAATTGGGTAGGCACATACAGACCTGTGAAAAATTACATCTGCAAAGTTTCATTTCTTGTGTCAGATATTGTATTGACCAGACCCAGACATTCTGTGCTGATCAGTTTCTTTCATCTTGTTGCACCTATGGTTATTACTCTTAGTATCAGATAAATTCCACAGTATCTGAGATGTTTAAGAATATGGGATTTTTAAGAAGTTTCAGTTCTAATTTAATATTTCAAAGGCACTACATATTTTATAGGATAGTGTAAAAACAATCCAGTCTGTACCAAACAGAATTAATATGAACTCAAGTTTCATACCTCCACATGTTTTGGTTATTGTTTCTATTGAGGCTGCATAAACTGACTTTAAATAAATTTTAAGGGTTATTAAAGGGTTGACTAACAAAATTTGCAAGGCATTTACTATTAATAATCACAACTACAGTAGAATTCTACTATTATGAATTGAGATTCCAAAACACTTTAAAATTGGCCCTAGTGCAAGATTGAGTTATTTTGCTTCACTATTTCTTCTTTAGCCATATTCCTAAACTCATGACATTGTTTACCTACATCATAGACAGAAGTCTTTTTCTATGTACCTGAACTATTACTTCCAACAATAATTAGATTAATGCACATATGTGTATATACATATACAATGTACACACACACACAAACACACACACACACATATATATATATGTATATATATATATATATATATATATTATGGACTGCATTACATTTTATACCACATAAATAAATTTTATTTGAAAAAGTACCATTATTCTTGATATATGTATATGATGGTTCTTTTGTACCATTTTTCAAAGAAAAGTGCTTGTTAAAATGACATACATCTTATAAGAATTTGTCCTTTATAAGCCTGTTTCAAAATGAGCCATGTTTAGATATCACAGTATAATACACATTTTAACTTCAATAGAAAATAACATTTTAGTATATTCTATGTCAAAACATCATTTTCTCAGAAACATTCTTATAAATTGTTAATTTAATATACGTAGTAGGTATTTACCAGAGGCGACTTTGTTGTTTTTGTATCTTCCAAGTTTGGTCTCTTATTTGTATTGCTGCATTCCAAGGATGTGCTGGTGTCTTGAGATGAATTCTCCTCCAAGAAATGTGTATCTAAATCTGCAGTTGGCAAGGAACCCTTGTTCCAAAATGGCATGCAGGAATCACCAGAATTTTGGTTGTTTCCTGGGTCTTTATTTTTTTCTGTTACATTTCGTTTCAAAGAGCTGGTTTCTCCTACTTGTTTGAACTCATGAGAATAGACATCAGACTCCACAGTATTGCCAAAATTTGTATTTGAAGATCCTGCTGTTGAAATCACATATTTAACAAGATATTAATACATTAAAAAGTAAATTGACTAAATTGTTAACAAACCAAAAGTTCAGTGTTCAAATGTTTTAATTTATAAAACACATTTTATAAAAATGTATTTACATTTTTAAATATTTTACCTATTTGATCCAAATCGTAGGAGGATATGGAAAATATAGCCAACTAGATCTAAAGCAGCAGTAGTGAGGGGAAGAGAGAAAAGAACATCTGCTTTACCAAGACATGAAATGAGCAAGACAGTATTAGTAATCACCTTGTTATGACTGCTCTGAGTGTCCTCATTTAGATCATTGGTTTTCACTGGGATGAAGACTGGAATTAACACCACCCTGCTTTAAAACTGTCAGTGGACAGCCCAACCTCTACAATGAAGTAAAACTCAGAACAGCATTTGTTATGTGCTCCCATCAAACACTGTATGTTGTAAGGGTCCAAGGAAATGCTGAATGAAGATCCCAGACTCAAATAGTATGTAAGAACAAAGAGCATTTATTAATATTCCAGCATACAGGGGTCAACACATGTACAAAATAGTAACAAGCCTGGAAGAAGTGTGTAGTGTAAAAGGGGGAATTATGATGGTATATTATTTATGATTTATTAAAGGTTGCCTGAGTGTTCAGAAAGCAAAATTAGCCACAAACCATAGAGGTTAGGCAGTGATGATACACACCTTTAACCCCAGCAGCCATACAAGCAAGTCAGAGAGCCAGACAGTGGTGGCACACACCTTTAATCCCAGGACCCAAAAGATAAGCAGACAGATCTCTATTAGTTCAATGCCACACCAAGCTATGTGAAATTTATCCATTCCTAAAGAGAAACATCTTATATAAAGGTGATCCTAGATCTTGGGATCAGATGTCTTTAGTCCCAGGACTGAGAGGTATAAAAAAGAGAAACAGAGTTAGTATTAGGCAGTCAAGCTCCTGCCATATTGAGGAAAGGAGCAGTCTAGAATTGCAACCTGAGGAGAGCAATGCAATTTAGAGATGAAGGAGACACAATTACCCCTTCTCTCTAAGCATTAGTGGAGGTGATTTGTGCTTTGCTTGTCTGATCTTCAAGCAATCTTTAATAAATATTAAATATACATTTAATTGGCTGAGATTTAGTCTTCCTATTTTGGACATATTTGCTCAAGCTTGGCAAAGTCCAGATGTGACTCAGAAGGGATGCATTCTAGATTTGTCCTTGAGACATTGTTGGGCTAACAGACCTTGTATGTGCTCCCCCCTTGTCCCTGAATGAAAGGGTATTGTGCATAAGTGGCCCTTTGTTGGGAGAGACACTTTTTATGCCCTATTCAGAGAACTGAAACATAAATTCATTTGTGAGAGTAGGAGAGTTTAACCCTTTCAGTATGATTAATGTGAATTCTGGGTGGTAAAGCACTAGAATATATTCTGAGGATTCAAAATACTTTAAGAATTCTTCTCCAAGTTGCACTATAAACCACATTAGGCATTATTTGTATTGTGTAGTGCTTATGCTGTTCAACTATCACTTTATTTTTGAAACAAGTACTTCTATTGGTTGATAGATTATATAAAATTTGGAGACATTGACTAAGATTTCTCCAGTGCAAATTCTAAGTTATAGATAGCCCCAAAGTGTTGCATGTTATATGTATTTATAAAATTTGGCAATTACACATAACATAACATAGCATAAGGAAATTTTCCAAACTACTGTAATTAATAAAATAAGTAATATTATGAGAAATTAAATTAATGTATAGATCAGATATGTGCTCTTAAAATAAAGTCAGTAAGGTTACAAAAACAGTGACAGATCAATAATAATGCTAGCTTATCTCTTATAAGGATCCAAATACAAAAATATCTGATTTGTCAGAATGAAAGATATTGTTGTGCCTTGAAAAGTACACAGAAAATTTCAATAATGTACTGCAAGACTGAAAGATACCACTGCTAAAGCTTTTCACAATGGACTGCATATTTTCTATAACTGTAATATAAAATGAACCCTGTAGTCCCAACTATCTTTCAGCCAAGGTATTTTATCACAGTAACAGACAGATAACTTGCACATGGGTTCTAGTAGAAGCTATATTCATAATTGCCAAACATTGGAAACAAAGACTGTTTCCATACCTAATTGGAAACCTAAATAAATTGAAGTTCATTCATATAGGGGAATAATATTTTTTTTTACAAATATCAATTGAAGCTTTTGGTGTGTAATGTTGATAGGGGAAGCTGTGTATATGAGAGTGCAAAGAAAATACTGGAGTGTTGTGTAATTTCAACTGAAATTTAAACTCTGCTAAGCTCTGATGTAGACAAAAAGAATCTCTAAGCAATAAACATGTTCAAATGTCTTTGAAGTAATACCAGATACTTGTGTTCACAGTTTTCTCAAACACAAATGAAAGGTGGCTTTATCTTAGTAAGACAAAGCAACCAAACATAGGTCTAAGGCACCAAGTTGCAGTGCATTTATGTAGTTCATATGGGCCAATTCAGTTAAAAAATGTTGGGACAGGTAGGACTGGAAGGAAGCAGCCAGTTATTCCCATTCTGCTAGCCACTCAGGTTATCCTCAGATGTAAATCAATTATATTTTATATAATGCCCTCAGGAACCACTCAAATTCTTCGGAGATACACCACCTGGATTCCTGACAACCTTAGCTTTAAAAAATATAGTGTTTGAAAAGAAGATTAAAAATCATTCAGTAACTAGATTGTAGATTAGTAAAGTCAGGAAAAGATGATGGCATTTCAAAGTGATACAGATTAAAGGGCAGATATGAAAATTGAATCTGACGATCAGGTCAGGGAACTTCAGTATCTGTTAGATAATGACCTTAAATTTTAGATGAGGAATTTTAAAAAATTTCTATACAGCATTCAGATCTGCAAAGTTCAAAAGAGCTAAAAGGAATGATCCCCCAGAAATAAAATCTGAGTGATGTGTTAGGAATAGAATTTATCTCATATCAATTTCACATCATATGTAATTATAGCAAGCTATTTAATTGTATGTGAATGCAATGGGACATTGATCATACTTTCAAGGCACTGAGACACTAATCAGACTTTTTATCATGAAAACTTCCTCTATATAAACTTTAAAATGCTAATTCACCCCATAATAAATTTTGTAGAGCCCCACATTGATGTTATTTGCTTGTAAATACAGCATTGTTATCTATTGATTAAAAGGATAATTTGCAAGAGAATTATATGTTCTCAATAAATTTTCTTTTAAGTATCAATTTTCTGTATTTTTAATGCTCAGAATATAGCATTAAACTATACAGATCTATTGTTCTTTATAAATTACCAACATTCATTATTAAGACATAGTAAGCAAAAAGTACAATGTTACCTTTTAATTCATCTTTGTGGTATGTAGAGTGAGTTCTCAAACAAAGACTTAAGAGGTCTGATTTTCCCTTATTGAAAACAAGATGTTGATGGATGCTATTTTCACGTGGGAAACAATTCTGATAATCGGGAAATGTAGAACTTTCATGTTTAGGAACAAACACAAAGAACTATATGAAAGAAATAGTCTCTGAACATTCTGGTTTATTATCACATAAGATTATAATATAATCTGGTTCTAAATTTGCTGTACACCAATTCTACACAATATAAGCTAAACTGTATTGTGTACAAGAAATATATGTCATAATTAACTACAATTAAATTGCAAAAACTTAATAGAAATTTTCTACTTAACAATATATTGATAATACTTGATTTACAGCTTCTTTCAAGAATATTGATGTCTGGTAGAATTACAATCACAGCATGTCATGAATACATCTGTGTCCCATTTAGTGGTTAAAGTTAAAAACAGTTCAGAGTACTACATTACACTTGCCAACAATTGATACTATCTATATACACATCTATACTGTCACATTCACTATAGTCTAAGCAACACCTGACTTTTATGGAAACTTATAGTCATATAACTTACAGATTATATTTAATGAAAATGTCATCTTAGGTCACTCATGATTCGAAAAAAGAGATAGTATACTCCTGTGGGCACCTTCAAACCAATGCAGTACGTATAATGTCAAACTACCATAATAGGTAGTTTTCTTCACTACATCTAACCCTTTACACTGAGGTCAAAGAAGACATGAAATAACATATATTAAAGAACAAAAATAGGGGGGCAGTAAGATGATTCAGTGTATGAGGAAACTTGTTACCAAGTCTTATAGCTTGCATTCAGTCCCCAGAATCTAAATGGGAGAAGGAGAGAACTTACATATTTTTCTCTGATCTTCACATGCAATTATATGCCAACATAGACATATACAGTACATAGACACTTAGATAGACAGGACAATTAATAAATAAATTACTGGATCTTTTTTAAGGTAACAAGCAGAAATATTTATCATTTCCTTCAGGAAACACAATAGGAGATATTAGCCACTCAGAAAACTGTCTCCTAGCAAAACCTCCCTACTGACAGTACCACTGCTGTTCAATATGTGAGACTCTATGTTCAGACAAAGAGCTGCCTGGAGTTTCAGGGTGTCACTTAGATTCAGACCTGCTTTCATACATTGGGAAGGGCAGAGTTGGTCTTAATGAAGCAACAGTAGAGGAGGTACATAACAGGAGCTCCATCCCACTGTTGAGTCACATTGAGTATTTGTGATTAAACGCCAGTTATTCTAGAGTTCACAGAAAGTAAATAATACTTAACTTTACTAACATTGAAATGACAAAATAGCACAAAGCAATTACAATGTGTACTACTATATTTCTTGCGCCAGTTACATATTAGGCTGTGCCTAGAGAGAAGTATTATACTTAGAGGGGTTCCTGCACCTGGTCATTTATACAACTTCTTATTTTAGAGTTTTGAAGAAAGTACAATCAAATAGGATTGTTAGAGAAAAGAAGGTTGATATAAACTACACCTGACTTGGAAAACTAAGGCAAATAATAAAAATTACTAAATTCATAAGAATATATAAAGTAATACAAATGTTAGACAAATTTGCAACTTTATTATTTTATAAATATGTAAAAAATGTATAAAATCCTGCATGACATAAGTAAATTTAACATTAATAAATGTTTAAGCACCATGAATTTCCCAATTAGAAGATAATTGATACTGTCATGGCTCTTTTTTAGTTGTTATTACTTTTTTGCTCTACTGTAAATCAGAACAACCCTATGGCCTCATGTATGCTGGGCAAACACTCTACCATGACCCTGACCTTTGTGATTTGTGTTTAAAGAGTAACAAAAATGAATGAGAAAAATCTTACCTTACTTGACTCTCTGCATTAGCTAATTGAACTCTGTAAGGCACAGCATTCCCTGGTTCTTCAAGTTCTGCTTCATGACTCTTATAAATTACAGGTTACATAATATTAGTATGCACAATAAATTCACTATCCAGTCAATTGTTGTAACAGTTCTTCCTACAAATGACTCTCTAGCTATATCATACATGTTCCAGGGAAACCAAAATCAACTGTTCTTACTTGAGGATACTAAATCTTTTATATTGATGTCTCATTTGGAGCCAATAATAGCAAAGCATGCAATAACTGTCAATCCCAGGAGATTATTGACTACCACTTTTCCAGTTTTATTACTGTCATATCTCCCACTTATGAAAAGAATCAAAATTTTAATGAATGGTGTGTGTGTGCATGCGTGCATGCATGCATGCGTGCATGTGTGTGTGGTCTGTGTTTTGCTTGACTAATATCTCCCATTTACTTAGAGAATAAATAAAGCATTAATAAAGCAAAGTGGTCACAGAAGAACCAAGAGGTGGGCTCTACATTCTTATGATTTTCTGAAACAGAAATCCACTTAGGTAACTAGGGAGTCAAAATGCAGGGACTGAACTATGTCTCAGTCATTTGGTTTGAGATCTGCTTGGCCATCACTGATTCCACTGTAACTTCTAGGGATATGGTGACAATATTATTAAAAATCTATTAAACCATTAATAGTATCTTTAACCTTAACAAGAAATTATACTAATGAATTTGTAAAAACTACATTTATACCTAAATAAGATTCCATGTGATGAAACTGACCTTTTTCTGAAAGCCTGAGAAAACAAAGAACTAAAGAGACACCACAACCTGTGCTCTATTAACTAACACAGCAGAATATTTGTTCACATCCTATGTTAAGTTACCTGGTACATCTACTCTCTGTAATAAAACTTACAGCTTTAAATTTAGCAACAAACTGGAATCTAATCATGAAATTCTTCTTAAAGTCTGATGAATTTTTAATACATTACTGATAATGCTAAGAAGACATCACTATTTTGTATTTTCTATATTGAAGATTTTATATGATTATTATATACTTACACCATCCAATTCTACTATTGTTAGTGATGGCGGAGGTCTCTCTATATTCACTTTTTCTACTGGCATAAATAGAGGTGGATGTTGTACTTTGATCTCTTCAACTAGGAAGTAAATTTGGAAAACATTATTACTGAAGAACAGGCCTGATAATTTGCTGTCTAGAAATAACACTGTCAAGAGTAAAAGAACAGTCTTCCATGAATCAACACAAAGATGGAAACACTAGCAATTTCTTCAGCTCAAATAAAACATAAATTATTTTACATTGTCTTTTACATGAAGCTATTTCAGTGAAAGTAAAGTGCTATAGTAAATACAAGGAGATGGAGTTCCATAGTCTAGAGCAGAAGGATACAGGGACAAAAGCTAAATGCATGTGTTAATTACTGCTTGTTTATATAATTTAAACAATAAATGTGAAATGATCTAGTTAAAGCTCAACTGACCATCACTATCAGCATCACTTTCATTTTGAGAACACTGTTCCTCCATAGTAGCTTCAGATGGATGTGGGGTCATACTTGGTAGTATGCTCTGAAGTTGCTCCTGTGGAGTTCTACAAAACAAAAAAGATGCAATTAAAAGAGAAAGCCATAAATAGAATTTACCCAGACAAGATGCTTACTTTTGAAGTGGGTGAGAATTCAAAGTTAATGATGAAATTTTGACTATAATAATAATTTGAAGACTATTGTGATTAACATACTTCAATATAATGAAAGTTTTGAAATCAATTTCAAATCACCCAAGGAGTTTCTCAATTGCATACTGTGTTTTGTTTAAGATGAAGACCAAAGCCATCATACAAGTCAGTATTCTCTCGGAAGCCACATGGTGTCCAAAAAACATGCCATGCTGTTGACAAAGGTAATTTACAAGTATATGTTTTATCTCACACATCTGGCACTATGTTAATGAGTTCTGAGGCATCTGTGGGGGGGCATTTATAAAACTTTCAGGACACCAGAAGAGTGATAGAAAGGGGCCCCATTATAAGAATGTGATATGTAATGTCTGTGCATCTATTACATAATTAACATCTAGGATGGATTTAGCCTGCTTCAAATGGAAAACATAAAGATTAGAAATTCTCAGAGTCCAAGAGTATGTATTTGATTCTGGATGATGTTCAGAGACTTATGAGTGTTAGGGTGAGAAGAGAGTTCATTCCTTAGTCAAATATGAATAGTATCACTGGCCTCATAAATCATGCAAGCTCACATGTTCACCATAAAAAAGACAAGGGTGTCTTACTGATAACATTTGTCCATCTTTACCCTAACTATTTTTTGGTACACTCATTTAGTCATTAGATTAAATAATCTCTACTATGATGGATATTTTTTAAACTGTGAAATTAAGGGGAGAAAGTGCAGACCCTAGTTATTCTAAGCCACTTAAGAGAGCAGAAATCTAACAACTTGCCTTCTCAATCACACATTCCTAGCCAAGTTCTCATTTTGCAGTACCTCATTTCCTACTCCTAAATACACCAGCTGTGTTTTCTAGTTTATTGTACAAATTTCACAAGTACAAAATATTTTTGAATAACTGAGCTTTGCTTTAAAAATTCTTTCTTTTAATATTGTTTTTGTTTTTTATTTTGTTTTTCTTATTTTACCCCCTCCCTCTCTCCCACCCTAACATGGCCCCTGACAACCCTCCCATCCTATCCCCCCATTCCAAAGGAAGGGCGATGCCTTCCAGGAGAGGACATCAAAATTTGTCAAGTCATTTGTAATAGGGACTAGGCCCTGACTCCTGCCTCTAGGTTAAGGGGATATCCCTCCTTTGAAAAATTCTTTGATTGACTCTTTCCAATCAGAGTTTAGCTAAGTGATTTTTATTTGCAGATGATATAATAGTAAACATAAGCAACCCAAAGAATTCTACAGCGAACTTCTACAGCTGATAAACACTTTTAAGGAAGTTGCTGAATACAAGATTAACTCAAAACATCAGTAGCACTCTCAGACATAAATGACAAATGGGCTGAAGAAGAAATCATAGAAATACCACCTTTCATATTAGGCCTAAATAATATAAATTTCATTGGGGAAATTCTAGCAAAACAATTGAAAGACCTGAATGGCAAGGACTTCAAGTCTTTGAAGAAAGAAATTGGAGAAGCATCAGGTGATGGGAAGATCTCAATGTTCCTTGATCAGTCAAAAGGAATGACAATAAAAATCGCCAGCTTACCAAAAGCATTCTACAGATTCAACACTATCCCCAGTATAATTCCAATACATTTTTTTTACAGAAATTGAAAGAACAATCCTCAACTTTATATGGAAAAACAAAAACTCTGTGTGACTAAAACAATCCTGTACAATAACAATCCAGTTACACTGAACCTAATAGAAGAGGAAGTAGAAAATAGCCTTGAACATGTTGACAGAGGAAACAACTTTCAGAGCAGAACACCAGTAGCACAGCTACTAAAATCAACAGTTAATAAATGGGACCTCATGAAACTGACAAGTTTCAGTAAGGCAAAGGTTTCTGTCAATGGGACAAGACAGCAACCTACAGATATGGGAAAAGATTTTCACAAACCTCAAAACTGACAGGGGATGATATCCAAAATATATAAAAAAACACAAGAACCTAGTCATCAAAAAAAGAATAATTCAATTTTAAAATAGGGTACAGATATACATACATAGAGAAGTATCATAAGACAAATCTCAAATGGCTAAGAAACTCTTAAGAAAGGTTCAACTTCCTTTGCCATTAAGGAAAAATAAATCAAAACAACTGTGAGATACCATCCTACACTTCAGAATTACAAAGATCAAAACATTAATGACAGTTTATGCTGGAGAGAATGTGGAGCAAGGAGAAAACTTTTCCATTGCTGGTGGGAGTGAATACTTGTATAGCCACTTTAGAAATCATTATGGCAGTTTTTATTTGTTTGCTTTTCAGAAAAAAAAATCAGAATCAATCCACCTCAAGATTCTGATAGCTTGGCCATTTACCCAAAGGATGCTCGATTATAATGGAAGGTCACTTGTTTGACTGTATTCATAGAATTTTTATTTGTGATAACCAGAATCTGAAAATGATCTAGATATTCTTCAACTGAGGAATGGGTAAAGAAAATGTGATATATTCAAAGACAGTTTATGCTAGAAAGCATGTGCAGAAAGGTAAACAATTGTCCATTGCTGGTGGGAGTGCAAACTTATATAGTCACTGTGGAAATCTATGGCAGTTCTTCTGGAAAATGGGAACCAGTCTACCTCAAGAACCAGTAATTCCAATCTTAGGCATATACCCAAAGGATGCACATTCATACAAGAACATCTGTTCAACTATGTTCATCGCAGCATTATTTGTAATAGCCATATCCTGGAAGCAACCTAGATGCCCCTCAACTGAAGAATGAATAAAGAAAATGGGGTATATTTACACAATGGAAAAAGACAAAAAACGGAATCTTTAAATTCCAAGGCAAATGGTTGAAACTAGAAGAAACCATGATAAGTGAGGTAACCCAGTCACAGAAAGACAAACATGGTATGTACTAACTCATATACATTTGCAAAGCTTTACCAGCCTCCAATCCACACCTCCAGAGAAGCTAGGAAACAAGGAGAAACATAAGAGAGGCATACATGATCCCCCAGTGAAGGGGAATGTGATAAGAGCCCCTGAACAAATTAGGAAGATGGGGGGATGGGAAGGAGGAGAAAGAGGAGGGGAAAAGAGGAGGGGTAAGGAGAACATGAGGGATCAGGAAGATTGTGTGGGCAGATGAATAGAAGAGAGCAAGAAAAAAGACACATAAATAGAGGGAGCCACTGTAGGTTTAAAGAGAAATATGGCACTAGGAAATTGCACAGAGATCCACAAAGATGACCCCAATTAGGAATCTAAACAATACTATAAATGCCCTTCCCCTATAATGAGAATGATGACTAACTTAAATGCTATCCTAGAACCTTCATGCAGTAGCTGTTGTACACAAGCAAAGTTCCACAACTAAGCACTGAGCCAAACTCCTAGAATCCAGTTTCAGAGGAGTGACGGGTCAAGAACATGCTAGGGAAACCAACAGAAACAGAGAAAGTGGGACCCCAGTCTGACAGCTGGGGAAACAACATAGAACCAAACCAGGCCCCCTAAATGTGGGTGTCAGCTATGAGACTGGGCAATCTAAGGGACTTCTGGCAGTGTAACCAGGATGTACCCTTAGTGCACAATGGACTTCAGGAGCCCATTCCCCATGAAGGTAATACTCCCTTGGTCTAGAGTCACTGGGAAAGGCCTTAGACCCTACCCCAAATAACTTGACAGATTTTGATGATTACTCATGGAAGGCCTCCCCCTCCCTGGAGAGTGGGTGGGAGATGGGATTGCTGTATGTTGTGGCATGGGAGAATGGCAAGGAGAGGGAACTAAGATTGATATGCAAAATAAGACTGTTTCTAATTAAATATGATTTATTACTAAAAAAATGTATTTATACAATGTTATTCAATTGTTAAAAATAGTGACATCAATAAATGTGAAGGCAAAGGGATGGAACTAGGAAAAAAATCCTTAATGAGTAACCCATAGCCATAAAGACAAACATGTTTTGTATTGACTTATTAGCTATAAAGTGAAGGATAAACATGCTATAATCCACAGCCAGAGAGAGGCTAGGTAAAGAGGTGGACTCAAGGGGAGATGCACAGATATCCCTGGGAAGGGGAAATAGAAGAGATCTCATGGGTGGACTGGGAACTGGTGGCAATGTTAATATGAGGTGTTAGGTCTGGGGGTGTGATGTAGGACAGAATACTGAAAGAGAGGGTCATTCACATTCAGATGGAAACATGATGCAAGGTTAACTCCAGGAATCTACAAGGATGATTGCAGCTGAGACTCCTAACAATAGCAGATGTACCCTTGAACTTGCTATCTCTTGTTACCAATCAAGCCACTTAAACTTTGACTTACAGTCTGTCTTACCTATAAAATTTGCTAGGCTAAGGGTTGCACAGTGATTGTGGGAGTAGCAACCAATGACTTTCCAGCCTCAGGCTCATGGCCAAAAGAGTGAGTCCACCCCTGACACTGCCTGGAGTGCCATACCCCAGAGGCTAGATGACTCAGAGACCTAAGATCAACCAAACATGATTGAAAAATAGTCAATGTAATGATGCCTAAAAATATTCTGCTATACTCATAGATTATTGATTATCCCAGTTGTCATCAGAGAGGCCTCACCCAATAACTGATGGAAACAGATGCAAAGACCCAGACACAATTTAGGCTGAATTTAGGAAATACCACTGAAGAGAGAAAGGAAGGACTGTATGAGCCAGTAGGGTCAAAGTCATCACAAGAAAATCCACAGAATCAACTACCCTGTGCTCATAAGACCTTAGGGTCTGAACCAATAACCACGGATCTTACATCGGACCCACCTAGGCCCTCTACATAGACATATATTTGTACTACTTGTGGGACACCTAACAGTGGGAGGAGGGGCTATCCCCAACACTTTGGCTGGCTCTTGGGAACTTATACTTAATACTGGGTTGCCTTGCCTAGCCTTAATATAAGAAGAGGTGCTCAGTCCTACTGCAACTAGATATACCAGGTTTCATTGATATCTATGAGAGGCCTGTCCCTTTTCAAACAGAGGAGGAGTGGATTAGGATGAGGTGAGGTGGGAGATGATTACTAAATAATATAATGTATGAAAGCTAAACTTGCATTTGGTCACCAGAAGCTATTTCCTAGCTTGAAGTTAGTCTATTGTACTAATAATTCCCTGCATATACACATAAGTACAAATAAGGTATTATCCAAGTACTTCCTGAAGCAAAGCAACTTTGTTTATTTTATAAGGAAAGATGTACAGAATTCTGTTAGCATGATTAAAGAGCAGGGACACTACAAATTAATTATTCTGAATTCAGTATATTAAACTTGAGAAAACATACCAATAAAATTTAAGAGCTTTGTTCGTGAATAGGCAAGTCACCTATTGTTTTCTGTAATTCCCATCCTAGGACGTCGCACAAAACTATGCCACATAAATAAAGGTGAAAAGCCTTTTTATAACAGTAGTTACCTCCTCCTCTTCCTTTCCTTAAAATTTAGAAAAGTTTTATTAAAATATTTTTGTTCCTGCAAGTGTGTGTGTGTGTGTGTGTGTGTGTGTGTGTGTGTGTGTGTGTGTGTGTTGCACGCGCGCTTTCCATAAACAGGTATATGTATCTGTATGCTCATGTGTGTGGAGATGAGAGAAGGCTGGCCATTCATTGCCGTTATTTTTCAACTGCGCTCCAATTTGTTGTACAGAGACTGCTGCTGGTCTTAACTTTGCTTGGTCTTGACCTTGCCCAGTAGAGGCTAATCTGTCTATCCAATGATCTGCTTAACTTTGCCTCCATGGCCCTAGAACTATTACTATGCACAGAATTTTTTATGCGAGTTCTGGGAATTAAATTTAGCTTCTTTGGCTTTCAGCAAAGCACTTCACAAACTTATTTATCTATTCCTCATGCTATTTTGATATAAATCATTTAAATATAAAATACATCGATCCAAGAAATAATGGATGAGAGTTCCTAGCCATAGGAAAGTACCCACTGCTATTACTTTGCCAAATAGACATATTTATCTGCTTTCTAAAGACAGATCCCTCTACCCATAGTTTAATGCAACCTCCAATCCTCATCAGAAAAGCTTCTTTGTACAGTGAACAACACTTCAAAAAGACTCAAAAATGAACAAATTATGGAGAGCATGTATCTGTGGAGTGCTCAGTCATAAGTGGGATAACTACCACATACTCCCTCTTCCCAAGGCTAAGTGACCAACATGGCAGTGGAGACAGAATCCAAGGCAGAGTAGGAAGAAACAATGTCTTCTGAGGATGACAGGACCATTATATAGATAAACACAGAGAAGCTGTGGTTGCTTACATTTGGAGTGAATATGATCTAACCAGTCAACATGCCAGTTGGGAGACAAGATAGCATGGGAAAGAGGTACAGGAGTCCCACGCTAGCTAAGGCACTATTGGATGTTGACAGCTGCTAGGGGAGTTGATTTTCTTTAGGGGTGTGGTCCCTGATAACCTGACCATGCTTTAACAGATGCCCCAACCTCAACACACGCACTCATTGGGTCAGTACTAATTAAACAAACAACAAAAAGAAAGAAAAGAAAAGAGAAGGAAAGAAGAAAGAACCCTTTTCCTTGAAAAACTCAAATGTTTAAGTGCAAAAGAACTATAAAATCATCAATAGCAGCAAAGTAGAATCATGATAAGATTTAGAAAGTAGTTGGAGGCAGAATACCACTCACAAGAGATATGTTTGAGAATATGCCAATGAGGAAACAGGCTACCCAAAAAAACATTTTTTTTTTGTATGATGCAGCACAGGCCTTGTGATAACTTTTCACCTTCATTCTAGAAAGTTTTCCCAGCATTATATCCTTCAAAATGTGAATCAAAGGCCACCATCAGAGTACCCCTGTCACTCAAGTTGCATCAGAACCATGAAATCTGCTACTTAGTACCAGACCTACTAAAGAATGTCATTTTCCCCCATTCTCTGGAATATTAGAAGGAGCGAGGAACTGGAAGCTCCCCTGCTATCTCATAAACTGAGCTTATAACATGCCAAGTCAGAAATTCATAAATTATCAATTATGAAAACATCTACTTGTCTATAATATCAGTTTCATTATGCAAGTTTGATTTTTAAACAAATTACAAAGCTTTGTGTCTGACCAATGTTCTTTAAATAAAATAAACTGATTCAAATTAATAAAAATTTAGTGTAAAATGAAAGAATAATTATTTTCAAATTAATATAAAAGATATGTTTTAGATTAATAGATTTTTAAAATATAGACCCAAATATCTGTGCTAAAACATGACAAAGTCTTTTTGTCTTTTCTTTTCTTTTTTGGTGGGGGCTTGGTTTTTCAGACAGGAATTTTTATTTAAACTATTATTATTATCATTATTATTATTATATTATTATTATTATATTTTACATTTCGATCCCAGTTTCCTCTCAATCCCTCCCTAAATCTCTCTTACCCCCTGCCCCCCCCACGTGCACTCTGACCACCCTCCTCTCCCATGCCACTACCCCCATTCCACATGTAGGGCTATGCTATCCAGGTCAGATCATGAAAATCTGTCAAGCCATTTGAAGAAGGGACTAGGACTTCTCTACTATCTCTAGGTTAACGGAGTATCCCTCCATGGGGTATGTCGGACAGGATTTTTTGTGAAGCCCTGGCTGTCTTGGAACTCACTCAGTAGACCAACCTGACTTTGAATTCACACAACTGTGCCTGCCAAGGCTTCACAAGTGCTGGGATTATATATATAAAATTATATATATATATATATATATATATATACACATATATATATATGTATATATATATATATATAATTTTTATTTTACATATTGATCCCACTTCCCTCCCTTGCCTTCCAACCCCCCTCCCACCCCATCCTACCACACACACACACACACACACACACACACACATTCACTCCAAGGTAGGGTGAGGCCTTCCAGGAGGGATCATCAAATCTGTCAAATCATTTGGAATAGGGACTAGGCCCTCCCTCCTGCCTCTAGGATAAGAGAGTATCCCTCCATGAGGAATGTGCTCCCAAAGTCCTTTTGTGCACCAGGGATACATCCCGGTTCCACTGTCAGTGGTCCCACAGATTGGCCAGACCTTCTAACTGAGACCCCTGTTCAGGGAGTCTGAGTCAGTCCAATTCTGGTTCCCAGCTATCAGTCTGGATGTCTATGAGATCCCCCTTGTTCAGGTCAGCTGTCTCTGTGGGTTTCTGTAGCCTGGTCTTGTCCTCATTATCTTATCACTCCTCCCTCTCTGCATCTGGATTCCAGTTTGGCTCCATGTTTAGCAGTGGGTGTCTGCTTCTGTTTCCATCAGTTACTAGATGAGGGCTCTATGATGGCATGTTAGTTCTCAATCTTATTATTAGGGAAGTCAAACTTGTAGGTCTCTGGACATTTCTCTAGAGTCAGTTTTTTCTTCAAACCTACAATGGCTACATCTATTGTGTGTGTGTTTTTTTTTCTCTAGTACTGAGATTAAAGGCCTGCCCTGCACCAGCACTGCACTGCCTGACCAGCAAAATCTTCTTAAAGTAAATTTGTATTTATTGCATGATTATAATTCTGCTATTATTCTTAAATTTCATGCTTTTATTCGTGCCTTTCTCCAGATACACATCTTTTTATATTTCTCAATGTTAAAATATACCATAAATATTTTTGTATATGAATGTTAGTAGTTAAAATTGTTGCCAATAAGTCAAAGCTTCATAGGATTTAACATATTTATATTTAATAAGAACAAAATGTAAATAAACTGATTCCTAAAGCCACTTCCACAAGATAGACAAGTAACTTCTATTATTTCCAAACAAATACCAATATTAAAAATCTGCAACATACCTTCTGTGTTTTTTAAGCCATAATTTTTCCACGTAGGACAGACTGTCTTCTGTAAATTCAATGTTAATTGGTTCAGACCAAATTTTCAAATTAGTTTGTACTTCACATTCTTCCACTGAGTCTATGAAAATAAACACTGCACATAATTAATGTAGCCATGCCTATGAATTATCATATCTTTTCTTTACATTGTCAATTATTTATGGAGATCAGTTCTTTGATACCAATCTCAGTAACTATATTTGCCACCATTATATTGTGACATATGATATTAATGTAATATCAAGCCCAAGATGCAAATAATGCTAAAGGGTTTCTAAAGCATCAGTTTAAATAAATGAAACTGTGGTCAATATCTTCAAATAATCTTAAAAACAAAGATCTTATTAATTAAAAGCTTTTGAAAAACAACATTCTCTTAAATGAAACAGGTAAATAAAGTCCCTGTACATTCCACACACATAGCACATACATGTACTAACAAAGGTGTATATTACTCAATAAATCAGTAGCCCTACTATATACATAAGATAAAGGAGCTGAGAAAAAATTCAGAGAAATATCACCTTTTATAATTGCCACAAAAAACATGAAATATCTTGGGATAATGTAAAAAAAAGTAAAAGACCTATATATAATAAGAACTTTGAGCCTTTAAAGAAATAAAGAAAAAACCAGAAAATAGAAAGATCTCCCATGCTCTTGGATAGATAGTATCAACATAGTAAAAATGGCAACCTTGTCAAAAGCAATTTACAGATTCAATGCAATCCCCATCAAAATCCCAGCACAATTTTTCACAGACCTTGATAGAACAATACTCAACTTTATATGGAAAAACAAAAGTCCCAGGATAACTAAATCAACCCTGTACAATAAAGTAAATTCTGGAGGCAACACCATCCCTGACTACAAGCTCTATTATAGAGTTATATTCCTGAAAATATAGGATTGACACAAAAATAAACAGGAAGACCAATGGAATTGAATTGAAAATCCTGATATTAACCCACACACCTACAAACACCTAATTTTTGACAAAGCAGCTAAAATTACACAATGAAAAAAAGAAAGCACCTTGAATAAATGGTCCTGGCATAATTGGATGCTGACTTGTAGAAGATTGCAGATAGATCCATATCTATTGCCATGCACAAAACTTAAGTCCAAAAGAATCAAAAACCTCAACATTAATCCAGCCACAATGAACCTCTTAGAAGAGAAAATGGGAAGTACCATTGAAGAATTGGTACGGGAGATCTCTTCCTGAACATAACACCAGTAGCACATACTGAGATCAACAATTAATAAATGGGACCTCCTGAAAATGAAAAGCTTCTGTAAAGCAAAGGACACAGCCAAGAATACAAAACAGCAGACTACAGAATGGGATTGGATATTCTCCAACCCCATATATGACAGAGGGCTAATCTCCAGAATATACAAAGAACTTAAGTAACTAGTCACAAAAACACAAAATAATCAAATTAAAAAGTGTGGCATAGAACTGAGTAGAGAGTTATCAATGGAGGAATCTAAAATGGCTGAAAGACACCTAAGAAAGTGCTCAATACCCTTATCCACCAGGGAAATGCAAATCAAAACAACTCTGAGATATCATCTTACTCCTTTCAAGTTAATTAAAATCGAAAAACACTAATAATAGATTATGCTGGAGAAGATGTGGAGAACAGAGAACTCTCCTCCACTGCTGGTGGGAATGTAAATTTGTACTGTCATTTTGGAAATCAATATGGCAGTTCCTCAGGAAAATGGGAATCAGTCTACCACAAGTTCTAGCTATTCCACTCTTGGGCATATACCCAAAAGATGCACATTCATACAGCTAGGACATTTGTTCAATTATGTTCATAGCAGCATTATTTGTAATAGCAAGAAACTGGAAGCAACCTAAATGCTCCTCAACTGAAGAATGAATGGAGAAAATGTGGTACATTTACACAATGAAGTACTACTCAATGGGGGAAAAAAGTGGTATCTTGAAATTCCCAGGGAAATGGATGGAACAAGAAGAAAAAATCCTGAGTGAGGTAACCTTGTCACAAAAAAGACAAACATGGTATGAACTAGATCATATATGTATTTTAGATATAGTTTAAAAAAAAGGGATTTCCAGCCTACAATCCACACCACCAGAAAATCTAGGAAACAAGGAGGACCTTAAGAGAGACATGCATGGTCCCCTGGAGAAGGGAAAAGGGAAAAGATCTCCCAAGCAAATTGTGAGCATGGGGAAGGGGAGAGGGAGTTAGGAGGAAGAGCAGGGGAGAGGTGGGCATAAGGGAATAGGAAGTTTGACTCTGGAAAAGAATAGAGGAGAGCAAGAAAAGAGAGTCCATAATAGAGGAAGCCACTATAATATTTAAGAAAAATCTGGCACCAGAGAAATGTCCAGAAACCTATGAGGTTGACCTCAAATAACAATCTAAACAATAGTGGAGAAGCAACCTTAAATGTCATTCCTAGATAATGAGATTGATGACTACCTTATATGCTATTCTAGAGCCCTCATTTAGTAGCTGATGGAAGCTACCCACAATTCAATACTGAGCCAAACTCCTGGAATCCAGTTACAGAGAAGGAGGAGTGATGAGCAAAGGTGTCAAGACCAGACTGGAGAAACCCACAGAAAATGCTGTAGTGAACAAGGGGGAGTTCATGATATCCAGTCTGATAGCTGGGAAACCAGCATAGGACCGACCTAGACTCCCTGAATGTTGGTGTTAGTTAGGAGAACTAGGCAATCTATAGGGCCTCTGGTAATGGATCAGTATTTATCCCTAGTATATGAATGGACTTTGGGATCCCATCCCACATAGAGGGATAATCCCTCTGCAAAGACACATGGAGGAGGGCCTATGGCCTACTCCAAATGACATGACAGACTCTGAAGATTCCATATGGAAGGCCTCACTCACCTTGGGGAGCAGAAAGAGTACGGGATAGGGGTTGGTGGGGGGAACAGAGGAGAATATATGGTTGTGGGAAATGGGATTGACATGTAAAATAAGCTTGTTTCAAATTTAAATATTGAATGAATAAATAAATAAAAAGATTATGTTTTTAATGCAAAAAAGGTGTATATTACAACCACTTCTAACAATGTTTACATATTATTGGTAATAGAAAATTAGTAATTCATAATGAATTGTATCTTATTCAGAATGAAGGGATAATCAATCCACACAAACATTTGCCTTTGAAGTCCCATACATCTGAATGCTCTTATTTCTGAAACATCACAAACTACAAAATCACTCAGAGGTATTTGAAAGTGACGATGCTCTGAGGAAAGGGTGGTAACAATTATGGGACTGGTAGCTTTTCCAGCTTCCAGATACTGCCCCATTCTGTAGTTTGCAACATCCCCCAGAAGAAAATCCTGGGAAAAAATATGAAAACCAAGGGGTAAATATTTAGAACAAAATTTTTAGGTATTCTAATGCTAAGCCAATTCTAACCTCAGAGTGCAGACTTCAGTGGTTAGCATCCAGGAACAGCTAAATGACAGCAGCTGAATAAGCCAAAAGAATGGAGTTACTCAATTGCTATCCTCTAGAGAGTATTGTAGCATTGAGGATAAGACAGAGAAGAAATTTTGAGAGCAAAACCTAGAATCTATCAAATAAGAGAAGAAAAAGAATTAAGAATGTAAATTGTGTATATGAACATAGTATGGGAGGGACAGGAGGTGGTGTGTGTGTGTGTGTGTGTGTGTGTGTGTGTGTGTGTGTGGCTTTGTGGGCACATTTGTGCATAAAAAGTTAAAGGAATTGAGACAGAAAAGCTGGAGGTAGGAACACTAAAGTTGGCTCTTTCTGGACCAAGAACCACTGTGCTTGTGAAATGGCTCCCAAGTCAGAAAAAGTGGTAAGGAGTAGGGGATAAAGACTTTTCTCCATTCTGCAGTAGTACAATCTCAGGAAATAAAGATGAGACCCAGCCTGGCTTCCTGTGCTTGTCAGTATCTTTGATAACTGTGGCTTATGACAAACACATATTTTCTAGGAGAGGGATCTTCAGCTAAGCAATTGTTAAGCAAGACACTTATCTAAAATCACATGTGATAGTCAATTCAGGGGCTTACAGGTACATGAGGTGTGGCTTCCTCAAAGAAAGGTCTCATGCATTGTCGCTTGGGCTTTGCTTACTTTGTTTCTGGCTCAGCAGTGTTCTTTTCTAGAAATTTGTCAAACATTCATCTCATTCAGATCATGGACATTTTCCTTAACACACAGCACAAAAATCCAAGAGTAAATGGATGCCTGAGCATTTGAGGAACACTCAAGAGACCAGAGTAGAGGAGACAAAATAAGCCAGTGGGAACATTGCAAGGGAGGTCAGAGAGAGCTCACATCAAAGCCCAGGGCCAGGAAAGCACCGAAAGGAGTCTGTGCGGGACTGAAATGAATCAAGGTAGAAATCAGTGACTGAAACAGCTGGAGAACCTGGAAGTTTAAAGCACACTGATTAAACACAAGGATTCCTAAGGTAATAATAATTCCTAAGGTAATAAATGGTATACATAAGCGTAGTACTCATTTCTGTTATTGGAGCAAAATTATAAGTAACTGAAAATATTAAGTGATGTTCATAAGGGGAACAACAAAAAACTCTCCTATACTTCAGATGAAGAGCAAATTGTTGTAGTTATTTGTTCTGGCTAGTCCAGGTTTGTCTAGTTTAGTGGGGGACATACATTCCTGATAAGGAAGCTGTTTATATCCCTGGAAATATATTCAGATTATACTTCAAGACCTGTACAATAAAATGTATAGTAGTATGGTTTGTCACGGCCAAAAGAAGAAATGCCCAAACAATAATCAACATTTAAACTGAGAAATATTGGCAGATTCACATAATTAGAGATGAGTAAACGTTTAAAATAGGTAAATTATGACCATATGCATTTTTAGGCATGAAATGTGGCACATGGTAAGAGCACTGAATTCCATGGATATAGCTGCACTTTCCTCATAGTGAGATTAATGCCTTGATATGAGAGTTTCCTGGATGTATTATGATGATAAATATGGCTTTCATAACACATACACTATAGATAGAGTAAGCAAACTGTATCTGAAATGTGTATTTTCTCATGAAGATAAATCACTACAGTCTTCATGATAGAAAAACGTTCAGTAGAACCATTCTTACTGTGAGACTCTTGTTTCCTGCTCACCAAATCAACCTCATGATTTATATTTACTGAAAATTTATATTTACTGAATCAAGAATCATAATACTAGAGCTTGTAGTCCAAATCTGAACAATAATTTTCCCATAACTGTTTTTATAAGTACAAGGTTTTATTGCAACACAGTACACTCATTCATTCATGTGTTGTCTATGACCTTTTCCATACTCTATTCAAAAGGTTGACCAGCTGACCTTGCTTACAGCAAATGTTTATCATGTTCTGTAGTAGGTCAAGAGCTTCTCTTCAGTTACAAATATTGTGGTGCCTTTTTTCAGTAAAGATATAGAATCTAAAAAGCAACTGTGGTTAGTATGTTAAACTTTATGCTAGTGTAGTCAACCTCTGAACATTGTCTTTTATACTGAATAAGCATTGATGAAAGATTGTTCATAATCTTCCAAAACATAGTTGCTTCAGGTATTTCATTTTAACCTATGAAAGCTTTGGAAAGGGAGAGGATATTCTGGGAACTTCTCCTCACGTACTAATGTATCAAGTTTTCTATCACCTCTAAGACTTATAATGCAAGACTCTTTCAAGATTTATGTCTACGGAAATAAGCAAATATTTCCAATGCACCCAAATTGAAAAAGAATCAAAACAAGGTTACATCTTTCACTTCATGTGCAATAAACCATTATAAACTCAAAGTTAGAACTTAAGTATCTGTCTGAAGTTCTGAGCATTGCCTTTTCTTCATTGCATATCCTAGTTACATTCCACTCATTTAGAGCTTGTCTTAGGGTTACTATTGCTGTGATGAACCAAATGAAGAGGAAAAAGTTTATTGCACTTACACTTTATTATTCAACACTGAAGGAAGTCAGGACATGAACTCAAGCAGGGCAGGAACATGGAAGCAGGAGCTGATGTACAGGCTATGAATAATGCTGCTTAGTGTTTTTCTCCTTTGGCTTGCTTAGCCTCCGTCTTATAGAACCAGCTTAGAGATGCTCCCAACTCCCTCCCTGACAATGGTCTGGACCTTCCTACATAAATAACTAATTTGAAAAAATCATCTGAGATTCGTTTCTCTCTTATAATTCTAGTTTTTGTCAAGTTGACACAAAAATTAGCCAGGACAGTTTGTATGAACATGTCATAAAGAAATCCATTATTATATGTGAACAAAAAATTGAAACTAAAATTTGTGTAGATTTTTGTAAGGAAAAAAATATACTGCAAACAAAAATCTATTCTTTCTGTGAAGTTCACTGTGGTCATATATTCAACCTGCAAGCTATGGTTTATGGATTAGATACAAGCATTTGCTCTCCCACCATCTCAATTCACAGTGTTGTTTTGGAGGTTGTGCAATTTGGGGAGGTTGAGGCCTCATTGGAAGAAGTTAATCTCCTGGAGACATGCTGTGAGATGTGTAGCAGTATTCTCCTTTCTGTCTTGTCTCTGCTGCCTGTTCTATGGTGATGTAAGAAATAAGGAGTCCAACCATCTTCTTCTGTGGCCTATAAGCCACCTGCTGTTGTCTTCCCCTATCTTGATGGGCTGAATCATCTCCAACTGTGAGCCAAAATAAATTGTTCCTCCTTTAGGTTGCTTTGTCAGAGACTTGGTCACACTGAAAAGAAATGTCACTGATCTAATGCATATAAAGAATCATTTGATTTCATGCCCCATAGACTCCCCCACCTGATGTACTGCAACAGTAGATATAAAATAGAATTGTTTTCTAATTACTGTTCACTTGCAGGAAAAGAAAAGCTGAGACTTCAATGCTCCATTCATTTCATGATCTGAATTTACATAGAAAACCAAAGTAAACATCCTCCATGATCAATTCCTGCTTTATAAATATTAAACAACTCACCATTGACCGTCTAGAGTGTACACAAAGCTCCCTTGAGAAGCTGTAGCAAATTGTTCTTTATTGTTTTTAATCATTGCATTTGCATTGCCAGGAGTAGAAAGAAATGTGATTCCTTTTTTTTGTTCTATAATTATATGAACAATGCCCATACCTGGTTTTGTTGCATTTAAGTCCTGTTGCTTGTTTTCCTCCTGTTGTCCAGCTCGCCACTGAGTTAAGGCTTCCCGAAAGGACCGGGCAGATGCTTCTTCATCAAAAGGCATTTCACACAAGGGCTTGTACTTTGTATTTGTACTTTCTCCCCCTTCTGCTGCTGTAGTTTCTACCTAGCCAGTTAAGAATGTAACAAAGAGTGATTATTAAGCTTCCTGCATCTTAAAAGAAAGACATGAAAAGTAGAAATATTTAATTCAGAAGTGTTTTTATATAATACTCATCTAAATGCTTTATTATTTTTATAACTTTATTGGTACTTATGAATGGTCTCAGAAGTTAATAATGTAAGGCCATATAAAACTGATGACTTTCTTCATTTTATCTATGCTCTTCACCCTCTATAGCTGTTCCAGTTATGTATGCATTATCCATCTTTCTCCTTACCCAGTCCTCTTTTCTTTACAACCCTTCCACATTAGAGCAGTTTTTGTGTTTAAGAGCTACGGTTGAATTCTCTATGTAGCCAAGACTGGTCTCAAATTTGAGATATCCCTACTTTGGCTTCCTGAGTTACGGAATTATAGGCATGCAATTTTAGCAGTAATATGAGTATAGATGTATGCTTGTGAGAATTTATGTGTTCTAATATGAAGCTCATGATGCCAATGTGCTTAAAACCTTATGATTCTCTGAAATTCAGCATTTCTCTCTGACATGCAAAATGCCTAAAGTACTTTCTTCTTCTTTATCCTATAAAATCTTCTCCTCTTTTGTCTATCACTTACCTATTCCAGCTAAACTCACAATCTTGGAGAAGTAAAAAATATCAGCTAGGTTTCCTCTTTGGGGTCCTGTTCTAGTTGTGATTACTTCCCATAGCTTTACCTAGGTATTTTCCTCATGCCACTCAATTCCTCAAATGTCTCTTTCCTAGAGAGTTCTCCCCTGAGGATAGTGAAGATTCCTATCTCCTAATACAGAGACACTTGTTCAACCATATTCATTGTTGCTCTGTTCAAACAGTAAGAAATTGGAAACAGCATAGATGCCCATCAATTAATGAATGAATAATGAAAATGTGATACATTAATATTAACACAATGGAATGTTACTCTGTTGTTAAAAACAAAAGAATCATGAAATTTGTAGGTAAATGAATGATGCTAGAAAAAATAAATCTGAGTTAAATAACCTATATCCCAAAACACAAATACAATATGAAACTTTTATATGTGGATGCTGTCTTTGAAGCTATCAATAAGCACGATATTCTCTATGCAATCACAGAGGCTGTTGCCCAAGTTGAACGGTAGCTCTACACAAACTTCTTTCAGACATAACCATTTCCATCAGATTTTCATTTGTAAAAGCATATTAATATGTCTCAGAATTTTTAATGTTTTCCTTTTCTTGTCTGTTTATCTGTTTGCTGTTTTATTATGATTTACTTCTTTGTTTTATTATCATATATATATATATGTGTATATATATATATATATATTCTAAGGAGAATAAAGACAAGGAATCGCATATGGTATGGGGTATAGAGGATCTGTAGAGGATCTTGGAGGAGATGAAAAAAGACAAAAAGTCTATGATCTAGATAAAATAGTATGATGATTTTTTCCCTATATATCATATTACAATTTTAAGGCTGTAACTCATCCACTGATGATTTACAGTACATCTTTGGATGGTCTATAAGAAAAATAAATACATGAAAATGTGTCATTTTCTGGAAAAGTTCACACCCAGCTCCTGTGAAAAAAAAGAGGTCATGCTAAAATACAACACTTATGCACATGAATTTGAAGCTCAAGAGATTTCATTTCAACCCAAATGTAGGCATCAAGTAGCAAGCCAATATGACTAGCCAAGTAAACCACAATCTGTGAACTGCTGGAAAAAAAAAAATAACTGAGTACCACATAGGGGAACAAGAATTACAGTGTCAGTTAGATTAGAGTTTGTTTCTTGCTAAAGATGCAGTTGAAAGGGATTCCTTCTCTGGAATTATCCCACTTTGGGGGGCTTATTTTTTTCACTTTTCCTCAATCTATTGTTAAAAATGATATGAATCATGTATCTCTTTCTTGCTGTCTTTATATTTCCCTTGCCTCAATCTTCCTGATTCCTCATATACTCCTCTGCCCCTCTCCTTCCTCCTACCTACCTTCCTCCACCCCCTGTACTCCCAATTCCTAGGAGATCTAGTTTCTTTCCCCTTTTCCAGGTGTGATGCTTGTCTCTCTTAGGGTCCTCCTTGCATCCTAGCTTCTCTGGGGTTGTGAATCGTAGGCTAGAGATCCAAAGCTAAACAGGACTCCTGGATTCCAATTTTAAGAGGGAGGAAGGATGAGCAAATGTATCAAGACCATGCTGAAGAAACCCACAAAAACATCTGACCTAAGTATGTATGGGTACAAGGACACCAGTCTGACAGTTGGGAAACCACCATAGGTCCCAAATAGGCCTGATGAATGTAGGTGTCAGCTGGGAGACCAGAGCAGTCTATGGGACCTCTGGTAGTGGCTCTAGTATTTATCCCTAGTGCACTAATTGACTTTGGGGGCCCATTCCCTATGGAGGATACTCTCTCAGCCTAGTTACATGGGGGAACACCTAGGCCCTGTCCTAAATGATGTAACAGATTTTGAAGATCCTCCAGGGGAGGCCTCTCCCTCCATGGGGAATGGATACAGGGTGGCATGGGGGCTGGTGGTGGGGAGTATGGGAGGGAGAGGGTACTTGGATCAGTGTATAAAATAAAATTGGTTTTAATTTAAATTTAAAAAGATATGAATCAATTACACATATCTTTACATTTACAGGCGGATGTAAAAATAAAAGTATATGTAGCACACTGTATGATCAGTACTTAATCTGAATACCCGCCAGATTTTTGTATTCATCTTCCTTTATTCACTGATGAGAATGCCTGTCACTTTTGTATTTGGAACATGTGAAAGTTCTAACTAATTCAAAATTGTTATATTATATCCTAGCTTTTATTTTAGTGTTTCTCTCAAACATTCATACAATCCCTGACATGGTCAAAGTGCTCAGAAAATCAAATTTTCATTTTTTTTTATTTAAAAGAACAATTTTCAAAGGGATTAAGGTAACCTTAAGATAATATTTACAGTCTAAGTATATTCAATTACTAAAATAAATAATAACTAGCAATATTATAAAGTAACATCCCAAAATATGCATCTCTGGTAAAGGACATGAATGGTAGTCACCATATGTAGAGCAAGAAATACTACTTTGTCGTCCTCAGTTTACCTCAGAGATCTTCTCCTGAAGAAGTGGGGCTTTGGGTTTCTGCTGACTTTTAGTGGATGCCTCTGTGGAAGTAACCCCTTCAATGGGTGGATTTGCTTCTTTTATAAACTGATGAGCAACATCTAACACATTGGATATGATTTGAGACTTTGCCTATTAAAAAAGGAAAAGTATTGTCAAGAAATTTAATATGGGAGCCTAAGTAGTTCAAAAACAAATCAAGTTTTCAGTGTTGTATGACTCATTAAATTCAATAAAGTTTAATTGATATTTAAAATGAAAAACTGGCATTTTTTCTTATTATTTGAGATCACAATATAATTGTATTATTTCCCCCTTCCCATTCTCCTTTCTAACTTTCCAGTACATTCCTCCTTACTCTCAAATACATGCACATACATTTATTTTCACAAATACACCCTGGTCAGTCAATATAGTGATACTGGGATATACATTTTCAAGGCTCACAATTTAGTATTAGATGAACAATTGGTGTGCCAATCCCTGGGGAAGTTGATTTCTTCTTTGCTTACCTGTGTTTCTTTGTATATGATTGAAGCCTAGTGCACTTGTCCCCCAAGCACATTGACATGTCTACTTTTATTTTCTTTGTCCAGCTCATTTTAGGCATTCATGGTTGTGAGACTTTATGGCCATAGCTTTTAGCATTATTACAAGAAACAATCCCACAGCAAACTTCTGGAAACTCTGGTTCATTTTTTTTGTCCCCTATTCCTTGGAGCTAGAAGTTGCCTTTATATGTGTATTAATGAGAACTGAATGACATACTATCACATTTTGATTGGGTGTTAATTTTTGTAATGGTCGCTGTCCCAAAGAAAAGTTTCCTTATTGCAGTATAAACTCTACACTTGCCTGTGGGGAGAGCGTAGTGAATAAATACTTAAAATGTATTTAGGAAAAATTCTGGCTTAGTAACCTGGTAATTTTAGGCTCTCCTCCATAACTTCACTAGTCTTCAGTAGTTAGATAGGATGCAGGTACCAGAGGAATGACTTCCTTTTTGTTTGGCAGGTCTTATGTTCAATCAAAGAGCTGTTGTTACTGACAATATGTGGGTGAAACTACTACAAATTGTGCCTTTTTTGGAAGTTATAATTCATGAACACCATAGCTTAGAAAAACTGTTGTCTGCTTCCCTCCTTTGGAAGCTTGCACGATTCCTTATTATATCAATCACCCCAACAGTGGCAGTCATCTGATGGAACTATTTGGGACTCATACTATTCTAAGCATGTTTAAAAGATTATGTTACATAATCATTTTTGTTGTTATTTTAGGGATAAAGTAACTCAAGTTCAAAAAGTTGAAATAACTAGTCTTTAGTCAAATTGTCAGTGGGAAGCAGAAAAAGGAGGTGTGTAAACCTAAAGAGTCACAGCCTTTCCAGTATGCTGCCCTCAAATAGAACACCATATTACTCTGTTACATGCGCCTTCCCACCAGCCTGGTCGCACAACAGCATCAGCCCAAACTCCTCTTGCCTCCTGCATTTGGCTCCTCTCTTCCTCATCTCTAAAATCATCCTTGTCTCTTAGCTCCACCTATCTTGCTTCCCTATAGGCCAACAGTGCTTTATTCATTAACCAATAAGAGAAACATTTATAGAAGGACTTCTCCCATCATTACTTTATGCAGTCAGTGGCAAAAATTAAAACAAACAAATAAATCAATCCAATCACCATGAAAATCCCAACACAATTTTTTATATGTCTTGAAAGGACAATACTCATTTTCATATGTAAAAACAAAAATCCCATGGTAGCTAAAGTACTCCTGTAAAATAAAATAATTTTTAGGGGTATCACTTCTCCTGATTTCAGGCTCTACTGCAGAACTATAGTAATAAAACCAGCATGGAATTGGCATAAAGATAGACAGGAGAATCAATGGGATTGAATCAACACATATATGGACCCTTAATTTTTGACAAAAAAGTCAAAATTATACAATGGAAAAAAGATGGTGCTGGCCTAACTGGACATTGGCATGTAGAAAAATGCAAATGGATCTACGTCTATTACCTTATACAAATCCCAAGTTTCAGTGGGTCAAAGATATCAACATGAATCCAGTTACACAGAAACTGATAGAAAAGAAGGAAATATCTTTGAATACATTGGCATAGGAGACATCTTCATGAATAGAACACCAGTAGCACTGACACTAAGAGTGACAATAAGTGGGACCTCCTGAAACTGAAGAGCTTCATTAAGGTAAATAGCAGCCTACAGAATGGGAAAATATATGAAGAAATTAGACTTGTAAAGACAATTTAAAAATGGGGTACAAAACTAAATAGAGAAATCTCAACAGAAGATCTCAAAAGGCAGACAAACATGAGAAATACACAACATCCTTTGACATCAGGGAAAGGAAAATCAAAATGACACTGTGATTCCATCTTATACCTGTCAGAATGGCTAAGATCAAAAGCATTATTAACAGCCTATGATGTAGATGATGTTTAGCAAGGGAACATGCATCCATTTCTGATAGCAGTGCAGACATGTACAGCCACTTTGAAAATCAGTAAGGTGGATTTTCAGGACATTCAGAATCAATCTACCTCAAGACCCTACTATACCACTCTTGGGCATATACCCAAAGGATACTCAATTGTTCCAGAAGGACATTTGCTCAACTATGTTCAGCAAATTTCATGTGTAGTAGCCAGAATCTGAAAACAATCTACAAGCCCTGAAACTGAAGAATGGATAAAGAAAATGTGGTTCTTTTACATATTGGAATATTACTCAGCTGTTAAAAACAATGACATCAGGAAATTGAAATACAAATTGATGGAATGACAGGAGATGTTTTCTGTATATATGTTTCTCTGATTGGTTGATGAATAAAGCACTGATAGGGCAGTAGCCAAACAGGCAGTAGGTAAGTTATCAAATCAGAGTAAGGCTGGAGAGAGGAAGGCAGAGAAGTCTGCCAAGAGATGTCATGCTTCCCAAGGAGTAACATGCAGGATTACAGGTAAGCCAAAGCCTTGTGGCAATACATAGATTAATAGAAATGAATTAATAATTAAGACAAAGCAGCAAATAAGAAGCCTGAGCCATTAGCCAAACATTTTATACTTTGTAAGTCTTTGTGTGTTTATTTGCGGCAAAATGGCTGTGGAACCAGGTGGGACAGAAACCTCCATCTTCAGTAGAACTAGAAAAAACAAAAAACAAACAAAATAACCATCCTGAGTGTGGTAACACAGTCACAGAGAGAAAAATGTGCTACATCCTCACTCTTAAGGGGCTATTAGCTAGCTGTAAAGTAAAGGATAACCATACTGCCCACAAAACCAAAGAGGCTAGGTTAACAAGGAAGTCTGAAGGGGTATGCATGAATCTCCCTAGGAAGTGGAAATAGAAGTGAGATCCTGAGTGAATTGAGCATGGGTTGGGATGGAAAATTGAGGGATTGGATTGGGGCGGGCACGGGGAGAAGGTGAATATTGAAAGAGATGACTGGAAGTTGTCAGGTAGAAACCAGATTCATGAGAAACTCCCACAAATCTACAAAAACAACCCAAGCTAAGCTTCCTTACAAAATGGATATTTAGCCTGAACTGTCTACCTTCTGTGATCAAACTGGTAACTATTCCAATTGTCATCAGAGAGTTTTCATCCAACAACTGATGGAAACAGTTGCGGAAACCCATAGCCACGCATTAGGCTGACCTCTGAGTATCCTACTGAAGAGGGGTAGGAAGGATTGTATGAGCCATAGAAAAAGTCAAGGACATCACATGAAAATCCACAGAAACAACTATCTAGACTCACAGGAACTTACAGAGTCTGAACCAACATCCATGGAGCTTGCATGGGACAAATCTTAGGTCCCCTACATATATGTGAAAGCTTGGTCTACTCGTGGGATTCCTAACAATGGTAGCAGAGGTTGTCCCTAAGGCTTTGGCTGGCTATTGAAACTCTACTCCTCATAAAGGGTTGCCTTACCCAGTCTTAACACAAGGGGAAGTACTCAGTCTTAACACCGTTTGAAATGCTATGTTTTGTTAATATCCATGAAATGCCTTCTTTCTTATGAACAGAAGCAGAGAACAAAGGGATTTGGGGTAAGGATGGAGTATAGGGAAGATGGGGAATGGCTGGACAGGAGGGAGAGTTCAGAACGTGGAATGAATATATTTAATTGATTTTTGAAAGTCCAGTTTAAGAAGGTGATAAGGATTACTGAGAGACAAAGGTGACTTGTTCCCCACAGATCTCTGCTTGGCTCCATCTCAGCTATTGTCTCCTAATCTGAGAAAAAAATAGCTAATTTTTGTTTTTAATTTATATTAAACTGTTTTTTTTTGTATTTGACTAAGCATGCAAATATATATATATATATATATATATATATATAATATGGAAATACATCCCTGAAAAATTCTGTGTCTATTTAGAAGTACATATTTAAACTTGTGATGCAAATCACATTATCTTTCATTTAAAGATACAACAGCTATCGTCTTAGACACTAAATTGCCAAAGAATAATAATACAAAGATGATTGTTTTTATAATGAATTAATATATCTATTAGTTATAGTATTTTACCATAAATTACTGAATTGTTTTCAACTTGAGAAATTGCTCAAAGATAATTTTCTTTATATCCTCTAAACAGGAAAATTAAGTATAGCACTACTAACAGGTAGGAACAAAGTAAGGAGACCAAGATTGTGTAAATTTACCTGTGCAAAAGTACTCTATGTTAAGGTTTAAATTCCAATAAGAACAGCCTTTAAAGAACATGGTGAATCATATGTTTCACTAGAACCAAAGAATATGATTTACTGCCAGCATATCTATGTTCCCCCACACCCTTCACCCCATGGTGTGATGGCCAGATTTCATCTCGTAACTGTTCTAAATTCTCACCTCAACTTTTCTTCCCCTTAGAATGATATTATCTTTCAAATTACAATTAAGAAGAATTCATCACTCTGACAATGCAACATTAATCAAAGAAAAGGAAGCTGATATTTTATAGTATTTTTGAGTGTATGGCAGGAATGTTGTAAAAGCTAAGACCCAAGACTTAAAGGTTTTAGTTTAAAAAGCAAGGCATGCTTGATGGCAGACACGGTGCTTCAGAACCGTACCTTCCATTCTCAACTAAATCTTTCAATGTTCAGTAATAAATACAAATAGTCAAACTGACAAAGCCATGGTTCCTTAAGTTCAAGCTCAAAAAAAGTTAACACAAGTTTCCTGAAAACAGAAATGGGTATGCCTCCATTCCTGATATTTTTGGTATGGTTTGATTTACTGACAAGAGTATCACTAAAAAGTCAAAGTGGTGCTGGTATTGAAATTGTGATCCTTTTGCCCCAGACTCCTCAATGTCACACACTACATCATCCACCTCTCCCTCTATAATTAACTCTTTCTGGTTTTCCACTTGCAAATTTTTAGAAACTATTCAATGTAGACCCAGCCATCATTACAAATAGATCATTATAAACATGGCAGAAAGGTTCTGCTATACACAGAGATAGAGAGATAAGGCAATACACAGAGAGAAAAATTATTATAAAACAGGCCCAAAGGATACTATAAATCCATTCATTTCAGTAGTTAACATATGTTTATCATTAGCAATTAGCATTAACCATACAATTTTTCTGGAAGAACAATACTAAATTCACCTGTGTGTGTGGTGGGGGGGTGTGGGTGTGGGGGTGTGTATAATAGTCTATATAACTTAATTTTTTAATCTTAAGGCTATCAGAGCACCTGGAAATTCCACTCTTAGGCATATACCCAAATGATCCACATCCATGCAACAAAGACATCTGTTCAACTATGTTCATAGCAGCATTATTTCTAGTATCAAGAACCTGGAAGCAACCTAGATGCCACTCAACTGAAGAATGGATAAAGAAGACGTAGTGCATTTATTTACACAATGGAATACTACTCAGCAGTGGAGGGGGGAGGGGCAATAGAATTTGAGTTTCATAGGCAAATGGATAGAACTTGAAGAAACCATCCTGAGTGAGGTAACCCAGTCACAAAAAGAGGAATATGGTATGTACTCACTCATATAAGGATTTTAGACATAAAACAAAGGATCTCCAGCCTAAAATTCATGTTGTGTCCGACCTTGGCCAGCAAGGAAACATGACCACGACTCTTTTTTAAGCAGTTTATTTAGGAACCTTGTACATCAGCTTCTGACTCTCCCAGCCCCGCAAGCCCTTAAATGTACTCTCACAGCCCAATCAGCTCATGCCACCTGGCGATTCCAGATAGGCAACAGAAGGAGGAAGTGCACCAGATCCATCAAGTACTTCAAAATAAGGCTTGTTTACAGCTAAGCTTGAACTACCTGGCATCCAGCCAGGCGCCATCTTGGGGCTGTGGTTTCCCACAAAACATGGTATGTTCTCACTTATATGTGGATTTTAGACATAAAACAAAGGATCGCCAGCCTAAAATTCACACCACCAGAGAAACTAGGATAAAAAAAGGAACCTAAGAGATTCATACAAGGTGCCTCACGGAAGGGGAAAGGAACAAGATCTCCTGAGCATATTGGGAGGGGGCAGTGAGTAGAGAGAGAGTTAGGAGAAATAGAAGAGGACAATAGGAGAACATGTGGGACCAGGAAAAGATTGAGTCAGGGAATGAATAGACAAGAGCAAAAAAAAAAAAAAAAAAAGAGATGCTATAACAGAGGAAGCCATTATAGGTTTGAAGAGAAAACTGACTCTAGAGAAATGTCCAGAGACCTACAAGGATGACCCTAACTAACAAACTGAGCAAAAGTGGAGGAGCTACCTTAAATGTCCTTTCCTGATAATGAGGTTGATAACTAACTTATATGCCATCCTAGTAGTAGCTGTTGGAAACAGAAGCAGACACGCACAACTAAACACTAAGCTGAACTAGAATCCAGATGCAGAAAGGGAGGGCAAGACCAGGCTACAGAAACCCACGCATATAGCTGACCTGAACCAGGAGCAGCTAATAGGTCCCCAGACTGATATCCAAGAAACCAGCATTGAACCGACTCAGACCCCCTGAATATGGGTATCATTTAGAAGGCCTGGGCAGTCTAAGGGACCTCTGACAGTGAAACCAGGATGTATACCCGGTGCACAAAAGGACTTTGGGAGAACATTCTCCATGTAAGGATACTCCCTTTACCTAGAGGTAGGATGGAAGGCCTAGTCCCTACTCCAAATGATTTGACAGATTTTATTGATCCCTCTTGGAAGACATCACCATCCCTGTAGAGTGGAGGAGGGGGTGGGATGGGAGGATGGTCAGTGGAAATGGGAGGGAGAAAGAGATGAAGAGAGGGAGGAAGAGAGGGAACTGAGATTGATATGTTAAATAAGAAAAAAATAATAAAATAAAAAAATATGTTCAGTGCCAGCCATGCCAAAATTTTCAATTATAAACAAACAAAAACCAGAATTCATACCAGAGTCCTTACATGTTCATGTATAAATACAGAGAAAGCCATATATGGAAATTGAAACACGTTGCAATGTAGGGCCCACTGCAGAATCTGTATTTCGGGGAGTAAAAAGAGATCTCCGCAAGGGAAGAGTCCATGTTATACAAGCATGTATTCATCAAGCATGAAGACCCTAAGTCTAAGTCCTCCAAACACATAGAAAAAGAATGACTCAAGACAGTGATAGAGCCAGAACCCCAGCACCCTCCTCTATCCTCTGCAAATGAGGGCAGGCATAAGCATTCCCCATGCAATTGTGTGCATAACACACACACACACACACACACACACACACACACACACACACACACACACTTGGAAGATGTCTGCTCATCATATTCCTAGAAATATGTGGTAATCACATAAGGCATGCTACAGTCCAATATGGAAAAACTTTTTGCACTAACCACAAACCAGATCCTGGAAATATAACAATCATGTGCCTGAAGTTTCCAGCATCTTTACATGTCCCTTTCCTGTAAAGGGCTATCTGGTTTCTATCAGGTTTTATTAGTTGATGATTTATTTATTATTATTGTTCCAATATACTAAGGAGATAGTCAAAATGATCAAGAGTCTAGTAATCCACTATACAATATATAAATGATGCCAAATAAACCTAATGTGGAATTGGTGTATAATACTATCTTAAAATTATAGTACATATGAAATAAAACATGTTTCACCCATTGAAAATGTTTTTTAGAATAAGACAAGATGGCATGTAAATGTTATTGTTCAAAACATCATGCATTACCATAAATGTAAACATCTAGTCTTAGGAAACCAAAAAGCATGATTTCTGTCCAAATAATTGTATCTTTCAATTTTTATTGTGTCAAGAATTCCTTCTTAAGGAGCAATCATTAAAATGAGCCAGGATAACCAAAGCAAGCAATGAAAGGTATTCACACCTGCAATCTTGCTACCTACGGTTGTGATGCCATGTAATTATGTACTATATTAATTATCTTAGCAAGTTCTTACTGTTGTTTTCAGATAATATTACACGTATAATGAATGCATTCAACTCAGTTAGCTGCTTTCAGTAATTACTCATATTTGAGCTACATGAAGAACAAATGATTTCATATTCAATTATTTGAATAACAGATTTTCAGACGCAGCAGAATAAATTCAGCAAAGAATGATCAAGAAATCTGTCATATTTGGGTTTTAAATATAGTACTTCTCTTGCATCACCACTGAACAATTTTATTCTGTAAAAAGAAGTGAGCATAAACTAATTCATCCAAAGCAACTGTAAAGCTTGTCAAACCTCATGAAAAATCAGGAGACAATGTAGTTAGCATTTGCATATTATAAAGGGTCCTGAAATATCCAGCACTGTGTGATCAAATAAAAGTTAGGTATTAGGTTGGGTATTGAAGAATCCCAAAATAATATTCTATTATCCAAACTTTCAAACATATTTATATTAATAAATATGTAATAAATCAAAATCTGAAACTTTCATTCACTATTTTATAAATGTTTTCAAAAATGTGTTGCTATATACTTGTGAAAACAGCCACCAGTACACAATGCCCTATTGTTACTGAATACACTTTTATGAACATTGGAGCAATAGGACTTACTAATCTTTTTAATTTAATTACACTTTTGTATGTTTAGTGATTTTATCTGTGTATATGTCTATGAAACAACATGTGTGCCTATGCCATCAGAGGTCAGAAGATGGTGTCAGATTGCATGAAACTGAAATTACATTCAGTTATGAGCTGTCTTATGGGTATTGAGATTCAAAACTGGGTCCTCTGGAAATATAGCCAATATCCATAATGTCTGAGCCATCTATCCAGTGTCAAGACTTACTTATCTAGAAACTCCATTGAACTTCACCTCTGATTTCCTTCTCCTTCTACACATTAGCAATCATTATTGTATTATGACTATATGTTTGGCTATTTTGGCTATTGTCTATTATTGTTTACATAATATTTGCCTTCTGTGATGACTATTCTTGGTTGTCAGGTTAGTTATATCTGGAATGAACAACAATCCAAAAATGGAGGGCACACCTGTGAGAGATTTTCTGCTTGAATTGAAGTGGGTGAACCCTCTTCTAATCTGGACCTTTGAGGTAGGAAGACACACACCTTTGATCCAGATCTTGAGTCAGGAGGACATATGCCTTTGACTTGCATCTTAAGGCTGGATGACACAGGATTTTAATTCAATTTCTTTTGGGAAGGTGCATATTCTTTTATACATACATCACCCTCCCCTCCTCCCAGGCCCTTCTCCTCTTCTATCTCAATATCCACTCCTCCTCTGTTTCCTTTCAGAGATAAAGCAAGCCTCCCAGGGATATTAATTTAATATGGCTTAAGGAGTTACAATAGTACTAGATACATGCCTTCATATCAAGGCTGAACATGGCAACCCAGTAGGAGGAGATGAGTCCCAAAAGCAAATGAAAAACAACTCTCCACTCCCACTGATAGGAGTCCCATAAGAAAACCAAGCTACAAAACAATAACAATCACAGAGGTCCTAGCTCAGACCCATACAGTTGCCTGTTTGTCTCTTCTGTCTCTGTGAGTTCTTGATCCATATTTTAGTTGATCCTATTGGCAATATTCTTGTTGTTTTCCCACCCCTATGACACCTACAATTCTTCCCTCTTTTCCAGGGAATTCCCTGTGCTCCACCTAATGTTTGGCTGTGGGTCTCTGCATCTGTTCCAGTCAGTGGCATGATAAAGCCTCTCTAACGAAAACTGGGCTAGACTCTGGTCTGTAAGTACATCCGAGTTTCAGTAAAAATCATTTCATTTACTTTATTTGGTGTGTTTATGTGAGATCTGTCATATTTGCTTTTAACCTTATTCTTTGGGCTGTCTAGCGTATGGGTCCTGACTATCCAGGCAGTGTCAGATATGGACTTACTCTAATGGCATGGGCTAGGGTTGAACAAGTCATTGGTAGGACCCTTCCACAAGCTATGAGCCACCATTACTCCAGCACATCTTCCAGACAGGACAAATCATAGATAGAAAGTTCCAGTGATGTCCCACCTCTGGAAGCCTTGCCTGGTTATATGGCCAGGTTCAGATTCCATATACCCCATTATTAATAGTCTTCACTAGGATCATCCTAGCTCTTGAAGTAGGAATACAGATGTTTTAATACAAATATTGATGTGGCAAAACACACCTTATACTGACCCATACCTTCTGCTGGAAGTCTATATAAGA
This sequence comes from Cricetiscus sungorus, assembly GCA_030556225.1. Classification (NCBI taxonomy): domain Eukaryota; kingdom Metazoa; phylum Chordata; class Mammalia; order Rodentia; family Cricetidae; genus Cricetiscus; species Cricetiscus sungorus. The sequence goes on from JANBXA010000730.1 coordinate 92,924,663, forward strand.
AAATAGAAGAAGGAAGCTATTGTTTTTTGCCTACTTGCCCTCAGCTTGTTACTGCATTTACATCTGCACTGGCATTAGAACCTACTTCTTCTGGATAACAGCATATACAAAAGACCAGATGAGACACTTGGCCTTGTGGGACTGAGAAACTACTAGATTCTTTGATTATTTTTTTCCATTCAGTGAGTCATTGTTGTACTAGTTAGGCCGCAAGAGGCTGTAAGTCATTCCAATACTATATATATATATAGTATTGGAAGTCCATTTGATAACTTCTGTGAAGCTGGAGAGCCCTGACTAATACATCTTCTATGCATTGATTCACAGACACTTTTGTCGTTAGTTTCATGTTAGATGCCTTCCTCTCCAATGCACATAAATCAAAGGAATTAGGACACTTTTACATGTAGCAGATATGTTTATTGTCATAATTAAGGCGATCATAATTGTTGCATATTTAAGTCAAAATCCATCAAATGTTATACATTAAATATATGAAGCTATTATATTACAATTATACTTGAAGAAAACTATGAAAAATATTACTAAACAAGGATAGTTTTAAAGAACTCCTTGAACTCATAATTAACATTACTGTTTTATAAGTTTTAAACATAAATGACAAAAGGATAGGTTTGAAATTCAAGAAGTAATTAATATGCTGTAATAAAATTTAATGTGCATAGCCCAGTCTACAAGCAGAAAAATGTTTGTACTGTCGTTTTGATTCTCTCCATAGCACTGCAAGTTTCTGAGCTTGCTTATATAATTTTATCTTAAGGACTCTCTTGTTAAGCCAAGCAATAGTGATGCATGTCTTTAGTCCCAGCACTTAGGAGGCAGATGCAGACAGAACTCTATGAGTTTGAGGCTAGACTATTCTACAGAGTCAGTTCCAGGACAGCCAAGGCTACACAGAGAAATCCTATCCTGAAAAATACAAAACAAAACAAAAATCGCCTCAGCACAAGCATGAAAGAACAATCTCTTCTTGTAAAATTAGTTCCTGGTTTCTCTATGTTTAACTATTTTACTACAGGGATCCTCTGTACCATGTTGTTCGCCCCATCATTCTTTTCATAGTACACCCCCTATGCTACTCCTGCTCTGGCTCTTGAATGATAATTGAAACCTTCTCTATTTTCTCATCTTTCTATATTTCCAGTTGTCTCCATTTCTCTTTCCAGAGATTTTCTTAGAATGAAGCCTTAGAATCATTTCAGATCTAATCTGAGTAGATGTATACGGGTTTAAGTACAGAGTCCCAAAACCCCTGTGAATAACTAGTGCAGCAATGTGCAATTGTAGTTCCAACTCTAGGGAAGCAAATGGAAGGATCCCTGAAAGCTCCTTAGTTACGTAGTGTAATGACTAGGTAAGTAATAACTTTCATGGCCAGTGAGAAACCCTGTCTCAAAAAAGTTGAAAGCCCCTTGAGGACTGACAACTAAGGCTGCCCAATAACCTCCATATGCATGTTGTGCATGCACACACCCACACCCAAACACCAACACACACACACATACACACACACAAACACACACACACACACACACACACACACACAGAGAGAGAGAGAGAGAGAGAGAGAGAGAGAGAGAAGATCACCACAGATGTAACTTCAGTGAACTATATTTTTTTTAGTTTTCCCATATTTCCATTCCCTTAAATGTCTTGTTAATTTCATTAAGAAATATATACAAGAGAACTATAGCATATAAAAAAAAGAGTCGTGATCCCTGTGCAATAGGAAAGTGTAAAGCAAAACGACAGCAGGATAGTGCTCATTAGGATCATACTCATGAGTGGGAGGATTATGCTTACTAGGATGCTGCATTGTAAAGATCAATTACAAGTTTGTCTACTCTGTAGAGAAATTAGAATCTTAGTCTATGGCTGATAGAAATGCAGTATGTTGTAGCCACAGCAGCAAACACTCTGGACCTATTGAAACAATAAGAAATGCAGACACACATGACCCCGTAATTCAGTAGAAAGGATCTAATCAAGAGAGAAAAATAAAGACCTATATACACAGCATCTGGGGTACAGCTGGGTAATAAAGTGTACATATGTGATTCTGATGAGGAAAATTGCAAGTTCAAGGCCAGACTCAGCTGCATTGAGGTACCCTCTCAACCCACCCCCACACACACATACACGAAAGTAAAGCAGAACCAACAAAGAAAACAAGTTTAAAAAACACTCAAATAGACATTTCATGACATTATTCAGAATAGTTCCAAATAGTGAAAGCAACAGAGGTACCCATCAATGATGAATGAATGAATAAAATCTGCTAAAGCCTTATTACAGAATGCTGTTGCTTTTCCATAGAAACAAATGGAATACTGATGCACAAAAATTAAGTGCTTAAAACATCACACAAGTAAGGTAAACTGATCTCTAACTATATACTGTTGCAAAACAGGCCAATCTATAAGAGGTAGAAAGTAGAAGAATATTTGGAATGAGAAGAAATATCATAAGTATGACTGTAACAATGAAGAAACATTTTGAGCTGATATACATGTTCAACATTAATTGGACCAATAATCACACATATCAGCAAGAACATTAAAAGTCATTGCACTATACATCTTTCCTGAACAATATCTATAGCATATGAACTATAATTTCTCTATAAAAAAATAATCCTATCAATTGTTCCCAGAAATTTTTTTTTGGTCTTCAGTCTATTTTTGAAATTCTGAATATATACTCAAACACTTAAATTGTATATTGACCAAGCATTCTTCCTTAATTAAATTGCTATACTTCCAATGCTCTCAATAAGCTGCTCTAGGCAACAATCAAGTCAGAAACAAGCATATTGGCTTGCCAGAAGGACAGTATTAGCATTTGTTCTGAGAGATGCCATGTGTAGGGGTCCATACAGAAGCTTAACATAGTATGTGAATAAGATGTCTGGCTTTTAGTTCTTATTTTCCATGGAGCTGGTCTGAACTCCTGGAGTTTTAAAACCCCACAGGGATGTACCAGTTACAAAGCTCTCTGCAGGAAGGGAGCTCTCATTTACCTGCTATCTGCAATTTCTCCTAATAAAATATAGCTTGCCTATTAGAGATCATATTTACTGCACATACACTTCATAGAGACTGTTTTTTACTTCTCTAAGAAAGAACTACAAAGTTAACTGAAGGTCAAATTTTACACATAAGGGGATAAACCTTCATTAATTTTTCACCTATACTTATTAACATAAGTCATATTCTTCATCCAATTTTAGCTAATAAATTCTTTAGCTTTCATGATATGGAGAAAATAAGTGTTTGCTACATAAAATATGGGTTTATGTTATTTTCATTTTCTTAAAAAATTAATTTAGAAGGGCCAGGTTCAGGTACTGGGATTGCAGACATGAAGAAATCTGACACATTTCTTACCAGAGTTGGAGTTTTATCAGAAGACATGGAAGAGTAAGCAGCAAATAGCAATGTAAATTTTAAAAGTCCATTTACTGAGTTGGCAAAAGTGATAATTGGATTAAAGGGCAATGAACTTAGGTAGATAGTATAGGAATAAATATTATTCATATCCAAGGAATGAAATAATATGCCAGTATGCATTTGCTACATATATTTTAAGTATTTGACTTTTCCCTGAATTACAACATTAATACTTACAAGTAGTCAACTAATATTGTTTCCAGGATAATTTTGTAATTTGACTGCAAGATCAAGTGAACATGTGATAATTTCCTCTGAAAGGTAATTTCTTGTTATTTACATCATTCTATCTTACTAATGACAAGGACAGTGGTTCTCAACCTGTGGGTCATGACCCCTTTGTAGGACATTTATCATAGATATCCTATGGATCAGATATTTACATAATGATTCATATCTGTAGCAAAGTTACAGTTAGGAAGTAGCAACAAAATGATTTTATGGTAGGGGTTACAACCACACGAGGAGCTGTATTAAAGGGTCACAGCATTAGCAAGGTTAAGGACCACTGCTTTATGAGAAGACTCTGATCAAGCTCAACTCTGTTCCACTTTAGGTCCAATTGAGATGGATTTAGAAATCAATCAATAACCCTCAGGAAGAATTATACCCTCTAAAGAATTCCAGGAAGCAGCAATAAGTTAATTTGTCTTAAAATCCTTGGCACAATGGCAATTTTTGCTGTGTCAGAGCTCCAGCTGCAGTTTCTATTTACACCTTCGCACTTGAATACCGACTTCTCAGTTTTTATGAACAGACCTTTAACAACTCTGTCATTCCCTAAAACTAAGCCAGTAACAAGCGATGACTTTACTCTGCATTTCATATTGCCATGAACCAAGTTTTCCTCAAAAATAATTGTACAATTTGTCTTCCAGAGTTTTAGTAGGGTGTTCAGAAAACAGTAACTCTAGGCAAGAGAAGAAAGAAAAGCAGGGCATGAAAAATGCTGAAGTCAATGCCAGCTACAAGAGTTGCTTGGATTAACATGATACAAGGCAGCCTGGGAAACTGATAAATGGTGCAATCTCTCCTTGCTCCAGGCCTCTGTGTTTTGCCTCCTACTTTCTTTTGAGGAAGAACATTTGGGACAAGAAAAAGGAAGTGGGATTTGTAAAGGCCACCAGAATTAGACCAAATTGAAACAAGGAGGCTGTTTGAAATTTGGGAGTTGAAGATGTTAGGCTAAGATCAGCAGGTCTCCTTTCAGAATTCATTGAAATGCAAATCCCATTTGTGAGATGTTGAATTGTAGCAACAACTGAGATATTTACATGATGATTATGATTACCAACTGATGCATCAATAGTTTATCTTGGAAGTTGGTTCCTCAAACCTCTGCAGTACCTCACCTACCACAAGGCCCCCTTTCCAAATGCAGGCCCCTCAAGTGTAGGTGTTCCAGCCTCCAAAGCTTTGATCTGAATTAATATTTATTCCCTATAAATTATCCAGTTTGTGGTGTCTTGTGATATCAACAGAATACAAATAAACCAGGCCACCTCTTACAAATAACATTAGAAGTGGTACACACTATGGGAAAGAAAAATTTCTGGAGACAGTTTCAATAATGCTCCATCTGCAGAAGGGTTCCAGCAGTCAGCAAACAGACCACCTATGCTGTAAATAAGAAAATCTGGGGGACACACACACAGCATACCCATAATATGCATGTGGATAGCAAATGGCCCTTATAGGACCATTCAAGTAATTATGATATTCTCCATAATGTTTAAGCATGATATCAAATATATCATTTAAACATTAATGAGACAGTAATAATTGAGCCTAAAATCTGGTAATGGACATTGTCAATTTAAATATATATATTAAAAATATAATGAAGTTAATAAATATAAGTGGTATTCTAGTAATGAGATTAATTTATTCAGCAATTATTTTCTGTAAGTGTATTCACACAAACATATATTCCTAACTACACCCACACTTATATAACACACCTTCCCTTGGAGAGAGTGGGCCTCATAAAAGACAATTAGAAATTCTGCCTGGATAGAGTCTTCTTTCATTTGTAACCTCCCAGCTTTTGAGGTTTCAGCTTTGCAGTTAAGAGAATCTCCATTCCAATTAAGAAAAGATACTTAATATAATCTATGTATTAATGATTTACTTAATCCACCCTCCCCTGTGTATGTCTTACTTCACAGTAGAATGCCTTCTGTGTGTTTTCTGCAGCCTTCTATTCTCTCTGACTCGTGTTCTCCTGTGTCTGAGGACATTTTGTTAAGAAGAAATATGAATGTTTGATATAGTAAGACCTTATTTTTTCATCCAGGAAAAAAAACACCCTTCAAATCTCAGTATTGACAATTTTTCTAATTAAAGAAATAGAACTTTTATGGTTTGCAACTGTGCCTTTAGACTTTATTCTGCACGTGACTAACAGGGCTTGAAAGAGGCAGGGAAACCTGAAATGTTTCAACCATTGCCAAGTATAAATCAATAATAAATCAAATAGAATACCTTTTAAAATTATGTTAGTCAGCATGAAAATTGTAATACATATCTTGATTTCCATATTGTAGGGATTTTCTTAAGTAAAACTAGATAATGTCTTTAAGAATGTATGTAATTACTGAAATGTAAGACTTATTATTCTACAAACCAAGGATTTATGTGGTTTAATGGTATCAAATTTAGCTACATTTTATAGAAACTACAAAAAGGGTCACATACTAAAGAATATAACAAATAAGTTAAATAACCATTAGCCTGGAATATGTTTTCCATTGTTATTTCTATAATGCTACTTTCTCATCACCTATCTACTCCAGTTCTCAGATTAGGTATAAATTCAGTGGTCAATGAAATCTCATGAATGTAATCATTACCAAAAGAAGATGAATACCAAACATAAAACAGTATTTCTGATAAATAAGGTCTACAAAGGAAAAGAGATTCAAATTATTTACCAATTGGTAGACAAGGACCAGAAAAGGAAAAAGAGGGGGTATGCAGAAGAAACAACAAGGGAGAAGAGAAAGGGAGAAAGAATAAGGAAGGAACAGAAGGAGGGAGGGAGGGAGAGAGAGAGAGAGAGAGAGAGAGAGAGAGAGAGAGAGAGAGAGAGAGAGAGAGAGAGAGAGAGAGAGAGAAGAGAGAATGACAGGTGGGCAAAAGGTAAGTTAGCAGGCAGGCTTTTCAAGATTGGTCCCATGTCAGCATCAGTATCAACAGAGTAAAGGGCAATAGGGATGATAAACCATGAACTCAGAAGAGGATGTGTTCTCAGTAGTCATTTGTTATCAATTTTATATACATCAAAAACCTCCAAGCAGTTGGGGTTGAGTCTCATACTCTTTGATCTGTATACGACATGAAATTCATCCATGCTAACTTTTAGAGACAAATGTGTCTCATTAAAATATCATTTTAAGGAACTTAAATATCATTTTATTATTTGTGGTTTGACATCCTTTCCTTCTCTACAATCAAAACTAGGGAGTACAATGGCAGCAGTATTTCATACACAAAAAAAAGGAAAAAAGAAAGAAAGAAAGAAAGAAAGAAAGAAAGAAAGAAAGAAAAACATGGTGAATGAAGTGATTGATGTTTATTGGCTTGATTTGAGCAGTAGTTCTCAAGTATATGAAAACAGCAAATAAATTTGAACTTATGCTGTAAATACTATCTGTAAACGCGTTATGAAGATCACAGGAAATTTATATTTCAAAATAAGTATATTCTAGCTAAAATAGATAATATCTCTCATATGCATAGTAAATGCTTTCTTACTTTCTTGATCAATTCTACATTTAGGATTTCATAGGATTCTAATCTAGAAAGATTAGATTTATCTATATCAAGTTATGGTATCCATTTCAATTATTTTGATAGGGAAATATGAAATAGAAAGACTCAATGTTCAGAAATTACTCTATAGTTTGAATTGGGTTTGGTAAGTATGATCTGACCTACAGTATATCTATATATCTACAGAAAGTCATATCATATGGGAGGGGTGGAGGGAAGAACACAGGGGAAGTGGGAAGAGAAGACAAAGGAAAGGAAAAGTCAGTTTGGATACATCATGAAGCTTAGACCCTAAGGTTAAAGGCAGAAGCTGCGGTTCACTCTCCCATTTTCCAACATTCTAAAGCAACATAATGTTGTCACTCACTGAGTGGTGATTAAAAATATGTAATGAATGAACAAACCATGTAGTAGGAACTTACAGTGAGGTCATTGAATATTTACCTTCTATACTAGTTACAATCTTGACAATTAGACTCCCTTTTATAAAGTTTTATTTATAATGGCATTCAGTTTTATTAGCCTAAGATAAAAGAAGTAGTGTTTTTTGTTTTGTTTTTTCCATGGTATCTGTTTTTTCTGTTTGGGAGCTCTAAAAACTGGGTGGCAATTCAAAAGTAATGGGCCAGGGATGTGGAGGTAGCTCACTGAATAGTGTGCTTGCCTTGGAAGCCGTAGACCTGAGTTCAATCTTCAGCATGCACATAAAAAGCCATGCATGATGGAATACATTTGTAAATTGGGTACTGGAGCAGTGAAGAAAAAAAGATTGCTAGGACTCCTGGGCCAGGCAGTATTGCCTAAGCAGTGCACTTGGGTCCAAGGGAGAAACAAAGACACAGAAATAATGTTGAAGATATGAGGCAGGTCTATTAGGTGTTTTGTATCCCTCATCAATATGGAATCAGCATCTTTAGGAGTTACATCTATTTATATTGAGAGGACGTGTAAAAATGTGTATCTCACAAAAAAAAGTGTCTTCAAATACAATTTTGATGTTGTCTTTTACATTCTCTATAGCATTTGAAATCTTTAACTATTACATTGGGCCTTTGATTCTAATTTTATTTCTGTATTCTTACCAGCAAGATGTTAGCAGCATTAATCTGTGTAATGTCACTGCCTAGCATAGACCTAGCTTCCTAGAATGTACTCCAGAAATTATTCTTGAATAAATGGCTATAAAAGGATTTAAAGTTATGACATATGAATGTAACATTAAGTATAACTAGTGTACTGCCAACTCTATATCTAAACATATATATTTTTTTAAGTATGGAAGTTTAAAGGAGTTTATCAGGGCTAAAGCTGAGGCATTTTATAAACCAATTAACAGATTTAACAGAATAAAAGGTTCTCGCATATGGAAAGAAAAGAATGCCGCATGAGATGAGCTTATCTAAGGGATAATGTGTGAAGATAAATAAATGTTTACATAGCATGCAAGAAACTAGCTAGAAATGATATTTAAGGAACCAACTGTTAATTTAAATTTTTGACAGATGAAATTATGTTTATTCTTAATATTGTGAGGCCACAGAGAGCTGCATAATCTGAGGATTGTAATCAAGCTAAGTATTTGAGGGGACTATATTTAAAAAGTTTAAATTGCTAAATAAAGTCTGGATTAAAGTTCCATGAAATGATTTTAAGACACGTGTCAAGGCTGACTGAATATAGCAGGATTTTAGAAATTAATGAGATTTTTCCTGAAACTCAGATAATAAGATATGTTTAAATGCATTTATGTTGCAACATTTTAGGAATAAACTCTGATTTCAAGAGTCCTACCTGTAAAAGGGTTGTTCTGTGGAACTTCAGTGCCCCCTTCTGGTGCATTTTAGCAAAGCATCCTGAGCAATAATCTTCACCACATTCCAGGCATACCTTTAAAGATACACATATGTATATATGAATAGGACACAAAGACAACTCAATTTCCAGAAAAGATTTGTACAAAGATGCTGACGTCCTTGTGTTTATTCCTCCAACTGCACAGATGTCATTGAAATGAAAAGGTGCTGAAATGTTAAATTTCACACTGAAGAACTATTTATTCTCAGCAAGTGTGATAGCAGTGGTAGTGTTGGCTATACATATTATATGCATGTATACATGCTCCATTTCTTAATAGCCATAAAACATCTAATGGCATCTGCTCAAACTCCTTGACCTGGTGGAAATAAAACATTATAAATTAAAACTCATATTTTTATAACATGTTTTATCTTTATGCACATTAGAACAAATTGAGAACAATCTATAATGCCCCTTCAAAAATGTTCCACATACTTGCATGAATGTATTCTTTTCTCGGTGATTCTTAAAATATGGATTAGATAATGGTGTCAGAAATGTGTGCAAAGGAAAGAAAAAAAAAAACCAATAGTGATGTTTCTGGCTACTAAGATGGTCACAGCCAAGTTTATCTTTCAGCTTCCCAATAGTACAGAAACGTAATGACTGAATTGTGTAAAGTTAGGATATGTAATGTATTTGTACCCATGATGGTGTTAGGAAATGCTGCATCTAAGAGAAGAAAGAAAATTATGCTATCATTGAAGTTGCTTTTATGCAGCTGTAACTTTGAATACCTTCACAGTGCAGTGTGCTGTAGTGTAAATAACTAAGAGCCTTCATTCGCTTCACTTTGACCCAAAATGAGAACAATGACTGGAAACATGAAGAAGAAAGTATATGGAAGAACAGAAGGCATGTCAGAGGTCTATGTCAAGAAATAATTAATGCTGCTTTCAATAGTCAATGGTGACTGAGTGAACGTCGGTATTTATCATGGTTGGAGTCTTGAGCTTTGTGTCATATAATGTGGATACCACTGTGGCTTCACTATTAGCTTTCACATCCAGGCAGAGCTCAAATATGATTTATCAAAGGAATCCTTTCTTAAAAATTAATAAAATATTCATCAAGTCAGATATTTCAGATGACTGCATGATCTGTTATTATTTCAACACCTCTTAAAAGGTGATTTAAGAACATAAATCTGGGATTTTCATTTCAGCAGAAAAAAAGGACATCTCTGTAAATTCTTTCATAGCAAAAAGAATTCCTTACGATTTTGAGTGCAAAATAAATGTTAAAGATATAGTTTCACATATTTATATGATAGTATTATTAAACTATTTCAAAATGTATTCTGCCCAATTTTCTTGAACATACCTGCTAATATTTCTCTAAAATTTTCAGAAACAATTGGCAGTTTCTACCACATAATATGAATCAGGGAACTGAAAATCAGGTTCAGTATATAATTCTAAGCCAAGTATTTATTAACAGATGTTTAATGAAACCAGCCCAACAGATATTTGTAGACTAGAAGATCAAAGCTACAGTTGCCAAGAAAGCTCACATATTTTGTTATACAAGCATATTTGGATTTAAATTGGGTTAAAATGACTGCCAACTGGAAAATCTTTTTAGGCAGTTTGTGCAACTGGCAGCAACATACTAAACCATAGATAAGGATTCCATTTTGCTGCATAGTTTTCTCTATGAGAAAACACCAGGGTGCAATTTTTAAAACTATCTGGTTGATTTGGCAAATTCCAGATCAGCTGTATTAGTTTTCAGAATTCATTTCAATTAATTAAGTCAACCACATATGCCAAATTAATATGTAACTTTCCTCTCTACTTATAGCATAGAGAAATAGCCTAAAGCCACTGAAATGTCATTTTTGATTTTGGAAGTATTGGGTTTTATCAATATTTTTAAATGCATAAAGTCATAAGTAGACAAGCTAATGACAAAACCATTTTATACATTGTCTCCTTTATATGTGTTAGATGCAATGGCCAGCACTGCATCAAATCATAACCACACGTAGCTTTGTGGCATAGGCCACAGATGGGAAATCATTTATAGGACTCAGTAATTTCATAGGGAAAGCTGACATGCCAAAATCCAAATTGGAAGCCACTTCTTCCTGTCATGGTACAACTTGCAGGATATGAAAGCACTAAAAAGAAACATACGGGGAACATATGGTATCAGGTGTCCATATTTCAAAATTATTACAGGATATTCTATTTACACAGAGATATTGTTGCATATGAGCATGATGCTAGGCACGATGGAAAACAGAGAGGATATGATTGTAAATGATGCCATTATGCAAGAGTGAGGAGCTGATAATCAGTGAATATGCAGAGATGTTAAACTTATCATTTTCCAGCACATAGAGTAACAGTAACAAAAGGGACTACTGTGTGTTGCGGAATAGCTATGTTAAGATGTGTTGCCATTGTTTATGCTGCCTTTGTTTACTGATGTAAGGATGTGTTACATTTGTCTAAACTACCTTTGTTTAATTATGATGAGTACCATTTGTTTCACCTTGCCTGCCTAAGGCCCCAGCTGGTTTTAAAAGAAAAGGCTGAATAGTCAATAGCTACACAGGTGGGGCTGTTGGGCAGAGAGTATGTAGGAGGAGAAATCCGAGGTGTGAGAAGAAAGAGACAAAACAAGGAAGAAAGAGAGTAACATGCCCAGGCCAGAAGTCAGGCAGGAGTAGCCAGGAGAAGCAGTGAAAGACATACAACAGGAAAGAAAGATTAAAAGCCCAGAGCAAAACATAGATAACAGGTTAAGTTACAAGAACAAACAAGAAAGGAGCATAGGTTAAGGCCTAGCATTAATAACTAATATGAAGTCTCCTTGTCATGATTTGGGAGATGGTTGGTGGACCAAAAGAAAAAGTCTGCTATGATAGGGCTGTGGAAGTGGATTCAGGGGGAGAGGTATGTCCAAGGGGCCCTGATCAGTCTATTCTGCTTGCACTGTAGCATACTTACAAGGAGAGCAGCTTTGTTCTCACACTGTCCACAGACTTTCTTTTTAATCTTGGGTTTTTCATTTCCAAAAGAATGAGCCATTTTGTAATTAACGAGTTGTTTTGCTGGTGCTAGAAGAAAAACAAATCAGGATAATCAATTTAAAGTACAGTGTTTGCTTTCTTGGTTAAAAATATAATGAAACTACAAGCATTACCAAATGCTTGCACAGCACTGAAGCATTAGCTGCATAATGAGTGGATGTGGGTAAGTCTGATTTGTCAGTTCATTTTGGAAAGGGTAGCAACTGCTGCAAGCTGCCGTGCGTAAGGGAAACATGCACCTGCTTCTCTCTGCTTTGCTTAGACCTCCTTGACCTGAACATTCATCACTACATAACACTGAAATTCATACCTAAAATATGTGGATACCCTATCTGAATACATGTGATATATGGAGAGACTTGTTTTAGTATACAATACAGGACGCTGCTTACCTTGAATCTGTTCCTTTAGTAATTTTAATTTCACATTTCCAGCAGGGAGCTGCATCAACAAAATAAACATTATTTTTCTTATCCATAGAAAGTGTAATTATAAACAAAATGTTAGATAGCTGCACCATTTAGGTACAGTTTGCATAAAATGTATTACTTGAGAATAACATAAAATTAAAATATAGTTAAATTTCATTAAAAAGAAAAAAATTAACAAATATTGTATATATAACTCATTTTTTGTTGTGTTCTGTTGTCTTTAACGTGTGATCCTCCTGCTATTTCTTCTAAGTGCTGACATTCAAAGAATACGCTACCATGCCCAGTTTATAAACCAAATTTTACACACTATTCCAGGAATATTTTTCTTATCATACAAAATTTCAGAAGCCCATTTTCATGTAACTATGTAACTTGAGCATAACAACAATAACTATATGTGATTAATTGATTTTTGAAAAACACTAGCATTCAAATAATGTTTAGATATAGAAATCTCTTCCTCTTTCTGAAACACTGTCTGGTATTTGCACAAAATGAATCAGCACTGAATTCTGACTGTACCACTCTGTTCACATAACTATAGAAGCCAATGACATTGTCTTATTTGTACAATTTACAGAACCACATTTCAGCATTGTGGTCTTACCCATCCTATGTGTTATTTATGATCCCCGACTTTGCTATGTGACTTATAAAACATACTTGAAAATGCAAGAGCCAACACTGAGATTTTCAATATAAACAATCCCTTGAAACCTTTGGATCTTAACGTTGTAGGCAGCAAAAGAGACCTGCCAATTGAACACATTCGCCTGGGTCTTATTAAAACCACCATTTAAAGTACACAGTAAGCCCAGGGGATGGTGTGCATTTACATAGACACTGTCAATTCATGCCCAGCTTTCGATTTGCAATTTGCATGCCCAATTGCCCAATTTGTACATGAAGATATGAGAACAACAGTAATCTCTGTATCTATGGCTGTACCAACTACAGTCATCTTTGAATATTTAGGCCTAATTATTCTCTATGGTTTTGCTTCAAAGATGCACTTATTGTTTGTATTCTTTGAAGTAGCTGTTCAGATGTTTTTTGTACCAAACACAGCAGAAAAAAAATAGAATTGAAATAATCAACTTTTATATGATTCACACTTTTATTTTTTAAGTTGGCAGTGTTGCACAAGTTATAGATAATTTAACCTCGCCTTTTATAACTGAATTATCTAGTATGATTATCTTAATGACACATCTGAATTCTGAATTGCAATGTGATCAGCCTGACTATGAGCTCCATATGAGTAGGTATGTCAGGAAAATAATGTAGCCATTAAGGAAAATTCATAATTTCTTTTTATTACTGATTAACATTTTTCTGTCCTATAAATGTATACATATTTACATCAAGTTATCAAAATTGCATAAAAATGTTTGAGTAAACAAGCTGTTAGTTTCTAGATTGAAATTCTAATTGAATTTTGTCATTAAATCTGATTTTTATATTTGAAAACTGATTGAGTGATAAAGTAGGGTTAGCCAATGGATAGAAATGCACACACTCATGTTTCCATGATTTCACATGGTAAAGCCATTGTCTTCTTGCTGTGCCAGAAGCCATTGAACAAGAGCTTCTCAATGCCAGCATGGTTTAATTGGCTCTGCCATCCACGAAGTATTAGCAATTGGTATGGACCAAGCTATGGCCAGTAGGTTGTCTCTCAGACATAACAAAGACTCACAACCGCCAACCAGTGCCCTCATGTGTTCAAAATTCCCCAGGGGCACTTTTTCAAAGATTTCCACCTCCTGATATATTCCATCTCTGCTTATTATCAGTATCACCCAATTACTTTATGGCCCATAAAATCCTGTGTAAAAAAAAATCACTTAACTAATGATACTTTGTATATATCCTAAAAGTAGTCACTCCAAAGTTCATATTAATTGAAACACACTTTAGGGGGTAAACGTTTCTCTAAAATAATATCTACAGAAACTAGCTCCTTTTTTTAGGGTTTGGATTCGTTACTGTTTTGTTTTTCTTTTATTTGGGGCAGTCTGATCTCCAGCTACTATTTAGCTAAAGATGGCCTTGAACTTCTGATCTGCTTGCTCCAAGTGATGGAAGCCATACCAGGTGCCGAGATCAAACCCAGGGCTTCCTGCATGCTAAGTAAGCATTTTCAAACTGAGTCATTTTCCCAGACCAACCAGTTGCTGTTTCCCTCTTACTCACTGGCGAAGAGAGGGGCAAATCTGCATCTTACACCCAGGATGCTGTTCCACCATCATCACTCAGAGCAAATTCGCATCCACTGAAGATCTCCACTGCCTACTTATTGTCTATTATGTCCAGGTGCCTCTTCCACCTATACATCAGAATCTACTCCATACTTCTCTTCATCCCATTTCAGGTCAGTAACTCTAAATACTTCAGTGCCCATGTATCTGACACCCGGCACTGAAGATCCTCCACCACTCTGACAGCTGTGACCATCTACATGCCTCAAACTTCCCCAGCATTGTGACCAAACCTTGCAGCTACACATCATTCTAAATGGCCACACCTTTCAAATTCCAAACACAAAGGCTGATCACTATTCCTTCTACTCTCAGCTCTCCCATTCTACCTACTATTGTGATGAAATAATGCTATGGGTTTTCCTGCAAACCCATGCTGAATAGTCCCTATGGTTACTTAGGGCTTCTTAGCAGTAAGTTCAATCATTTACTGCTGAACCCTAGTGCTGATTCCCACAGATACTACTCCAAACCTCCACTCTCAAGAATCCATGGTAGTGCTGTTTCCTGTTTTTCACCTGAGCAGATGCATCACATTCAACATGAAAATGTTAATGTCTCATTACAGTTTTCTGCACTATTGTACTGTATTCTCTGTTAAATCCAGTCTCCGGTATTTGCATTTATTTACGTGTTTGTGTGCGCGTGTGAGTGCATGTGTGTATGTGTTGCTTGCCAGAGGAAATGCGTGCTCTCTTCTCCAGTGAAGCTTTCTTTAATGAACCACATTCTGAGACCACAGCCCAAACCACTGGCACTATGTCATTTGCTTCTTCAATTTCTATCCTACTTGCCTTCCCATTCCTCAGTCTTTTAAGTAGCTGACTTGAGTCCACCAAACCCCAAACTAATTAACTCTTCCTTGACCCTATTGAACCTCTATGGGTTCTTGCTCTTGTGTTCACTACAGTAATTTGTGTTCATTGTATCCCATTCATTCATGTTTAAATACTTGAAATATTCTTTTGCAATTATCTAATGGTAGGTAGCTTAGTAATTAAACTCCAGCCTTTTAATATTCTTATTTTCTGTATATAGACATAACAATTCAAGCTGAGTTTATATAACATCTCTTACCCTGCTTAGAACTCTAAAAGTTATAAATGTCTTATGAATGTATACCAGAGGTTCAAAGTGGTTGACTTTCCTGAGACTGCAGAGACAGCTAAATAATAAAAGTGAAAAATTTTAATTTATAAGGCCAATACAGAGTTCCTCAGCCTCAGCCCAGCTAACACTGAGAGGCTCTACAGTGCACTGTAGCAAGTTCAGCAGCAACCTTGGTCCTGACACATTATAAATATCCACAAAAAAAAATCAAATAGGAAACTTCTACTGACAGTTACAAGTGCAAAAATCTTCAGATATTGCAAACGTTCTATAGAGAAACAAAATTGCCACATTGAGAATCAGTGCTCTAAATTGAAATGTCTTTATGGTACAACACATTGGATGGTATTTGTGTGTGTTCTGAAAAGGCTTTACTCCCATATAATCTTCTAAGAAATCCTAAATCTTTGGCACCACACCTGCCCTTCTTTTATTTCAGGCTCCCTTCACTGGAAAACTGGAAGATTATTTTAGAACAAGGCCAATATGCTGCATGCAGAATTGTGGCCCTCGTGCTTGACATTGAGCAAATCAGTTTACTTTCCTGATGTGAAATTACTTCTTCTGTGAAACCACAATTAGAAACTGACTCTTGGGAGAGATGTAAGTGCTTGATGAGATAAAAAGCCAACTAAGATAAGCTCTTAGCTGGCATAAAATCTGCCGAGTAAACATTAAATTTTGAGAGCTACCATACACAACACACAAACATTCCTACTGTTTTAGTCTTCACATCACTCTTGTTTATGTAGATTCTTAAGGATACCTTTACTTAGCTTTACCTATCACATGAAAATTCAAACAAAAATCCTAAACTTATACTATAGACTTTTCTTCCTTCTATCTCTCTTTTTCTATAAAGAAAGCCTTCTATAAAGAATGCTATCTATTGTGCATTTGACTTCCTCTTTCTTTCCTCACTTTCTTTTATTTGATGCAATGTTTTTCTTTACATTTCTCCTGCTACCATTTTAATTCAGACTTCTTCCATATGACTTCTGTGATATTTTGATAGCCTCCTCCTGTCGCTATACCTCTGCAACCTCTTATGCATCTGTGCCTACAGATCTCCAGAGCAGTAAGCACACGTAATGTAAATATCTCACAGAGTAACTGGGAAGTAGAAAAGAATCACCTATTTTCTTTTTTGCTTATCTTTCCTTTAATTTCCACCATTAATATTATAATGTTCGTGCTATAAATTGGTATGCACATAAATATAAAATATATACATAGCAAATCCATATTCAATGTTTATTCATTTGTGCTGTATTTCATAGTCAAGTAGTCACCCTGCTTGCTTTATTGGCTATTATTGACTTTTACCAAAAATATTTCATATAATTTGTTTTGTCTACATTAGACAAGAATTTACTTGAAAATATGGAGTAAATCACTAAAGTCCAAGAGAGCACTTTACAAATGCCATTGCATACAGGTTTATGATCATAAATTTGATGATCACAACCAGCAGTTTTTGTTTCATTGTGTTCTTTTCTTTTTGACTCGGGATTTCACACCATTACTCAGACTGGCCTAAAACTCATAGCAATCTCCCTGCTTCAACTTATTGAGGCCTAGGATTATGAGAGTGAACTTCCACGACTGTTTACAGCCAAAATATTTAACATATTTACAGTAACTTCTGAAATGCATCACGGGACAGCACTGTGGAAAGATAATGACCACTTAAAAATGGCTTATAAATTTTTAACCCCAGAATGAAAGAACCCTGACTCACAAAGGGGATGGCAATGTACAATGAAATGCTTTTTCTGAAGCCAAAAGTGCCGAGTAAGATATTTGTTCGTGCCAAATGACCCAATGAAAGTTTAATGATAGGTATATAAAAATAAAGTGCTGTGCAAGTTAAAATTCACTAAGTCACTAATGTTATACTAAAGAAATCCAGATTAAAAGCTTTCCTTATATAAAAACACCTACTGCTTGCAACCAAAAACATGATGCAATGTTACATTTTACAGTACACAGTAAATCTGTAGTTTGGGAATTGCAATGCAGATTTTTTCTCTTGAACACCTTTATTCATTATACTAAGAGTGTATGAACAATTATTATTCAAGCAAAATACTATTAAGGAAATAAGGAATAATATGAAATAAAGACTGAAGCCCATCATCTGTTCTATCATATAGTATCAAGGTTCACCACATAGGACTAGCTCACTGTATTTTATGTCCTTTAAACTCCGAATGAATGAAGAAATTGCATTTAGAATTTGGAGGAAGACAAAATGCAAAATTTACCTGAAACTAATGTTTAAGAACCTTCTGGCCTGGCAGTGGTGGTGCACACCTTTAATCCCAGCACCCCAGAGGCAGAGGCAGGTGGATCTCTGTGATTTCAAGGCCAGCCTGATCCTACAAAGCAAGTTCCAGGACATACTCCAAAAGCTACAGAGAGAAACCCCATTTCAAAACAAAAACAAAAGCAAACAAAGAAACAAAAACTTCTGAAATATTTTACTTAAATAAAATATTCTGAATGAAAACCAAAGTATATCTAAGTAATTGAAACCACATAGTCACATTTTTGGTGAACCCAAAGTAAAGTTTCTGAAGCAAGAATAATGGATCCTTAACTATGAGAGAGAATGCAAAACCTAAAAACATAATGCATGTTCTCTTGTTCAGAAAATGACTTCTTTCTTACCTTAGTAGCATTCCCTTTACTTTGTAACTTTATATGTGACTTGTTACCCAATTTGCCCACACTTCCAGATTTCCAGTGATGTCCACCTGACCTTCAATAGACATAAAACAAAATGTAATGACTGAAAACATTCTTCCTTTTAATGTAAACAAATACATTTCCCTGTCTTCAGGAAATGAAAATTAGGGTGTCAGTATGATAAATCACTACAAACTGTGGTTAAGATGTCAACAATGCCCAAATGTATCACCAGTATATCAGTTTAAATATGATTTCTCCATATTTGTGAGTTTTGTGTAGAGATGACCGAACGTGAAATGTTCTAACACAGAGGAATAATTTAATTGTTTGGCATTTACAGTGACTGACTTTTACCAATTTGTAGAAGATTTTGCGGATAGTCATAAGTTTTTAAATTAGGTATTAACAAATGAAAATGGAAAAAGAGAACAAATCAATACTATATAATATACTGCAGGTCTGCCAGGTGATGGGTTTCTAAAGATTTCAAATGAGCTCCCACATCGGAAATAACACAGAACAAAGAAGGTAGTATTAATTTCACAGTTTTCAAAGTGGGGTTCATTGAGCCCCACAAAAATAAACATTATAGGGGTGCAAAACTAAAGAATCATGTTACATCTGAAAATTTTCCCAGTGTCACACAAATAAATAATAAACCACAAACTAGAACCACAGTCCTCCCTTTTCCTGGTCAATTGGTAGCAAGTCTTCATTTTTGTTGGTGATGCTATCTGTGAAACCTTAGAAGAAAATATTGCCTCTCTTCAATCTCATTCAAGTTGGAGAATATTCTAAAAGACCATCTAGAAAAGGCTCCACAGATAAAGAAAACTCACTTCCAGGAATTCTGATTTTTTTAAATGAAAATTAACATCCATTGAAAAGGCTAGTCTGGTTAGCGGGGCTGTTGATTTACAAACATGAGAACTTGCATTTAATACACAGAAATAAAAAAAAGTGAGGCATGATTTTGTACACCTGTAATGCAATAGTAGGGAGGTGGAGACAGGTGAATCTCTGGGGGCTCTCTGGAGGCTTGGTGTGTTCCAATCCATGTCACAAAAGGAACAAGTGTGACCCTCTTGAAAAATGACACCAGGGTTGTTTTTTGACTTCTACGTTTGAACACAAGCACATATGCACATTCATACTCACACAAATATGAATCCACTCACACATACATATACTTGCATCCATAGAAAAAGGCAAAGTAAAAGGAAAATGTCAGTAAAAGGGGAAGCAAAATCTACTGGTCATTAATATTAAAACATCAAGATACACCTAGTCATCTTCATGATAAACATTTGAAAAGCCCTGATGAAACCAATGTTCAACTTATTAAGAGAAATATGTATAGATGCCATATAAATTTCTTAAAGAATTGAAGCCTAAAAATGGATATAACTGCAACTATAATAAATATATTGGCAAATGTATCGAAGATTAATCTAGTACTTCAAGGAGATTACATGATTTCCACTTTGAAGATCAGACAGTGCTAAATTTAATATACGAAGATTATGGTGGTATTTAAAATAACCAATTACATGAAATGTATAGTCTAATGCTTTGTAGGAGATTGTAAACATCTAAAACCCATTTATAAATTACCCATACTAAGGACATTCTAAAGTAAATGTGCTTCTGAACCTAAAATGACACAGAGAATTTATCCAAACATGATATGTTATAAAAGCAAAAGTACATGTTGAAGTGCACAGGTCCATGGTGACATTTATAATCACAAAATACTGAAAAATTAAGTCACTAAAAAATATGGGGTGATTCGGTGTGTATCCATGAGGCTGTAGCACTGACCAAAATATTATGATGTGAACTATGTTCCATAACTTATAGATTAAGTCAATTGTAAAGACACCAAATACACACACTTATTCCCACAAAGACTGGTACAAAGACATTTACAGGAAAGAGAATTTTAATCATTAAATGGTACAAGGAAATGGACTGCTTTTTTATCTCATAACTATCAGTTCCTCTTGATGCATCAAATTTGCCAGTGTTATAATATGAAAATTAAATTAGCATAGGACAATTTATAAACATAATATTAAGGAGATTTTATCAACAAAATTATCATTTTGTCTAATAATAGTTTAAATAATTCTGATGTAATTCAAGGACTTACTTGCTCCCTGAAAAATTACACTACACAGCAACACCCTAAACATTAGCTTGTTTTTTTGGTGTCTTGATTGCAATTATTTCATAGCATAAAATCAAGTTTTCATTGATTTCCTATGCATTACATGCCATAAATCACTGGGGACCTTCATATAGTAGGGAACTATGAAAAGAAAAAAGCTAGTAAATTAGAAGAAACAGAAGCCCTGGTAATTTTAAAAAGTAGTGTGCTTTATGTAAGTAAAACAAAACCAAAGGGAATTCAATATTCCTTACTCTTCAATAACAATTAAGAGTCATCAGTCCAACAAATGCTTTTACTAAAATAACAAAAGTCATACAAAAAGCTTTTATATAATTAGGTTAAATTAATAGAACTTTTAAAGCAATATAATATTATGGAATGTTATGCTAATTCTAAATTCTCTGATGCTTTCACTCACTTGATTTTTTCCTTTCCCTTGTTCCATGTGGATTGGAATTCTCGTAACGTCTCTTCCATCCTTTGGTTTTCTAATTCTAGCTGAATTTTCTCCATTTGAAGTTCCTGAGCATGTCTAAAGATACATGATTTGAATAGTCATTTAGATGAAAAAATATTAAGCCTCAAGCCAAGCAAATGTTATAGTAACCTCTTCTCTTAGACTGAAATTATCGATAAGGCTTAATCAATGACTTAGTTCATCTGCTTCCTATGTACTTGTAGTATAATTTTTAAGTATTTGTTTGCTTTTAATATTTTCTTTAAACAATGTCTCTTCAAATTTAAAAGCTTAAAAGCATTATTTGCTTTATTTAGGAGCCATGCTTTATATACACAGATACACAAATATCTGTGACAAATAGAAGAAAATTGTAATTTTTACACTAGCCTTTACTGTGTCACATAGTTCATAGCATAGTACTTAAAACTACCATCATTCACCAAGTCATCCATTTACAGGGCAAGGATAGAGATTAAGCCTGGGATGGGTACCTGTAGAGAGCCGCGTAGCGCCACGCCTTAAAGTGGTGCTGGCTTCTACCTTACACCTTCCTGCTGGTGAAGGCTCTCTGGGTAAACAAGCCCTTAATTGGTGGAGTCTGTTCAGCCTGTCTGCTTCCGCATTAGAGTAGCCTATCTGCAGAGTCCACGTGGCTCACTGGGGTTGGTTAGCTCAAGGGTATTTAAGCCTGTGCAGGGGTCCTCTCGCTCTCTCTCCCTGCAGGCCAGAAGCAACATGTTTAAAGGATCCTGATTAAAACTGCATGAAGAAGATCTACCACTCTCTCTCCCTGCAGGCCAGAAGCAACATGTTTAAAGGATCCTGATTAAAACTGCATGAAGAAGATCTACCCGGAGTCGCGTCTTCCTTGCTGGTGAGGGCAGGCACGTACAGGTACCTGCTAGGTAAACACTTTACCACTTTAACACTGAGTCATATCCTCAGTTCAAAGTAAGTATTTTCTTTCTACATAAGCTTATTCTGTTGAACCAGCATCTTGAAACCTTCAGTAAGTGTCTCTTTATGCAACACATAAAGAGCTCGGAGAGTGAACATCAGGACCAATTTGTGTCTCTTTGGAAGAAAGCTCCTACTAATATTTTGTTGTAAAAGACTATCTACAAAAATGTGTGTGTGTGTGTGTGTGTGTGTGTGTGTGTGTGTGTGTTTTGTCTGTGTTTGTGAGGGTATGTATTTGTTTGTGGGAGGAGGTAAAAAAGTGCACATTTTCTGCCTGTATGTGGAGGCCAGAAGAATAATCTATCATTCCTCAGGCACCACCCACATTTCTCTTTTTTTCTTATTTATTGATTATTTATTTATTTATTATTATTTATTTATTTATTTATTGTCTTTCTTTCTTTTTCTTGGAATCGGATCTCTCACTGAGCTGGAACTCACTAAATAGGCTCAACTCCAGGGATCTGCCTACCACTACTTTGTCCAGCACTGGGATTCTAAGCGTGTAAACTACATCCAGTTTTTATTATCTGACTTCTCAGTGTTGAACTCAGATCTTTATGCTTGCAACAGCTGAATTATCTCCATAGCCCTATGAGATTTTCTTCATAGCATCTGAGGCTACACCCTCCAATAAGTTTAGTTCCTGGCCATTCTACAGCTAGAAACCAATGCAAATGTCTAGATTTCGTTATCTATTATAAATGTAAAACTTTCCCTACTTAGTTGTGAATATATGCTCTTTCAAAACTAAGGAATAATGGAGATCAGAAAAGAGATTTAATGTAAAGTGGTGAAAATCCTTCAGTAAAAAGTAAATGCACCAAGCTTTTATCTACAGCTGGAAACAACCCATGGTAGTATCTCAAAGTGACTGGCAAAGGGTCCAGAGGAACTGATTTAAGTATGGAGGGAGTGACTTTGTTACTTTAGTTACATCCAAAAGGTGAGGTTCACCTTACTACAAACAAGAACTGTGAGGGATGACAGGCAGCAAGACACATGCAGCCTGCAATTCAGAAGGGATACAGACAAGCAGGAAATTCATAGAGGCATGCTGTGACTGTGCTGTTACTGAGGGAAGGAAGAGCTGGACTGTACAAGCTCAAGGACAGAGAGTACACCCTTGACTTCACAGAAGGACATTTGGGGGTTGGGGGTAAAGGAGCTAAGAGATGAAAAATTAGAGAATTTGTCTAATCAAAGGGAGGTGGTAGGAACAGCAGTCCGAGAATTAAAAAAAAAAAAGTGTGGGCAGAGGAAAGAGAAGATACGTCATGTGAGTCAAGGAGCTGGAAGTTCCACTGCAACTCATCAAATGTAAGATGAAAAGACATCAAGAAGTGGGCCTGTTGTGAGTGGTTGGTGGTCAGATCATAGAGAAGCCTGGAGTGTGATCAGTACTTGGGAATTGCCTTCTATGAACAATGAGCATCATTTCAGGATTTCAAGACACTAGACCAGACTTGAATTTACAAAGATCACTCTGCTGTACCATGAAAATCCAAATTACAAGACAGACCAGCTAAGCCTGTCCTACTTTTAATAAGTCACACTGTAGTGACTATGATTATCTAAGAATAGACTATGTCAAGCAAAATTGGACCATTTGATAAAAATAAGAAAATAGAATTAACTAAATTCATAGGCTGACAAGAAATAGAGTACTAACCAACGAAGGCACAAAATAGAAATCTAAAATAACCCTAGACAAGTGACTTGAGCAGCCAGGGTTATGCTACTGTGGTTTCATCCAACAACTATCAAAGAACCTATGTTCTTCCTAAAGAACTTAAGAATCTGCGCACTTGCGTGCCCCTGGGCTTACATGCCATACCACATACCCCACATACCACAAAATACTGTCACTGTAATTGTAAATAATCTCCACAACAAGCTACTTGAGAGAAAGAGTCTGGTTTCTTCCCTTTAGCCACAAATTGCTCTCAGAGTATGTATACCACTGACAGACATTTGTTCACTGAATAAGTTTGCAGGTCTAGACACAGAGATGAACACGCAACAAAATATGCACAGCCCTTTTTGTTAAAACACACACACACACACACACACACACACACACACACACACACACACAATTTGAGAGCTTTCATGACCACCAAAACAATAAATCTAAATATGTTAATATCCTGTATTTGAATAACATTTTCAGTTTCTATAATGTTTTTTATACCCAAATGACTTAAAAGTGAAGAAAGTTTAATTTATGAAAAGCTCCGAAGATACCAAATAATTGTAGGGCCATTGATCTAAACTAGGAAATGCAGAAACCAGAATCTTACACGGCTGACTATTAGTGGTATTGAAGAAGATTTCCAGTAACTATGTGATCTTCAAGTGGAACTGTGAGCACACCACTTCAACACTCATGGAAAGTCAAAATACTGAGGATGCTCAAAATTGATGCCCATGGCATCAGAAGTACTTGGCTTTACCTGGTAGATTTCCAAGGTTTTTTTTTTTTTAGAATGTTTCTTTCCATTTCTGGAATGTTCAGCATAGTGTCGATGATCAAAGATCTCTGACCCTATTTGACCCTATAATTTTAATTTAATTGTAATTTCTTTTTAAGTCCTTAACCCTGAATAAAGGTCACAAAATTTAACCTTCTCTTATACTCCTTCAATAGTTAATGGAGCCAACTTTCATTTATAACTTCATATTCAATTTTTGTTAAAAATAATCATTTTAGTTCCAATTTTGAAAATTATTGTACACTTCAAACTTACAAACTATATCATTAAAATGACTTTATCATTAAAGTGATAAAATAACTTTATCATTTTATTAATATAATGGTTCATATATTTAAGTTCTATAATAT
This sequence comes from Cricetiscus sungorus, assembly GCA_030556225.1. Lineage (NCBI taxonomy): Eukaryota > Metazoa > Chordata > Mammalia > Rodentia > Cricetidae > Cricetiscus > Cricetiscus sungorus. The sequence goes on from JANBXA010000730.1 coordinate 92,949,741, forward strand.
GAAAATAGTATATAAATTTAATTTCTATAACATGAAAACATGTCAATGTGAGAAAATGGAAGTGAGAATTTATAAAATTTGACATTTACATTTCTCTTGTTTAAAAAAGAACAATTCAATTTACAATGCATAGAAACTTTAGCAAATATTTTACTTTTAAAAAATGCTTATACTTACTTATATTTTAATTTTACAGAATTTCCAGGTTTCCCCCAGGGAATAACTACAAAATCTTTGGTGTTCATGATTACTTGTCTCTGGATGTTGTCTTAAGATTATCACTGCTTCAGAAAACTTCTGGAAAATGACAAAAACAGTAACCCCAGAGTTAAAGCAGTTACAAGTTCTAAGCACACATAATTCAAGAAAATGTCTTTATTATTTTGCTTTGTTTGTGCAATGCTGGAGACTGATGCTCTGGCTTCAGAAATGCAAAGTACATGCAAAGCCCAACTCTAAGGAAAACTTCCCAAATCAACATCTTCAGGATGAGAAAGCACCAAAGCCGGAACAGTTAACACAAACATTTATGTGTCTTAAATATACAGAATGTATACTTATATATACTACAAGTACACATGTAAAACATGTGCCAACACTGAAATTTCACTAATATCTATGTAAATAACAGACTAGGACAAACATGATGGAAACATCTGAAATCTATTTCAAAGTCAGTTCATAGAAATTAAAAGTCACTCTAAGCAACATTGAAAGTCCCTGCATTTGAAAAGGAGAATATTGGAAAATATTTAACTGAAAGTAAAGAGCTGGAATTGATATGTAAAATAAGAAAAAATGATAAATATATGTATATATATACATTTATTTATATATATATGCATATATGTGTATGTATAAAATCTAGTCCTTGCAATAAATAAACATGTATTGTAGTTCTTTATATGGCTAAGAGGGTACATAATTTGAAAAAGTAATGTATCTCATAACAACATTTGGTCAAGAACAGAAGCTTTATTTGACCACAGTCCCTTAAAACAATATTACTTATTGATGCCATAGCTATAAGAGTTTGTATACCATGTTTTCCCAGTGACCAATAAATATGCATTTCTTGAAATATATTCACATTTTTCACAATGCATATTACTTTTCTTCTTTTCTTTTTTATTTAAAAACTTTATTTTTAAATTTACATACCAACTGCAGTTCCCCTGGTTCCCCCCAACCTCCCACCATTCCACCCCACCCATCCATTCCTCAGAGCAGGTAAGGCCTTCATTAGGGAGTGGACAAAGTCTGGCATACTACATTGAAGCAGGACCAGGCCGCTCCCTCCTGTATCAAGACTGAGCAAGGTATCTCACCATAGGGAGTGGGCTCCCAAAGACCAGTTCATGTCCCTGGGACAGGTCCTGGTGCCATTGCTAGGTACCCCTCACAACAGATCAAGTCACATAACTGTCACCATATTCAAAGTGTCTAATGTGGCCCCCATTTTTCAGAATTTTTTAAAAGATTTATTTGTTTGTATGTTTGTTTATTTATTTGTTTGTTTAAAATGTTTTGCCTGCCTGTATGCCTGCAGGCCAGAAGAGGGCACCAGATACCATTACAAATGGTTGTGAGCCACCTAATAGTTGTTGGGATTTGAACTCAGGACCTTTAGAAGAGAAGTCAGAGCTCTTAAAGGATTAGCCATCTCTCCAGCTCAATGCATAATGTCTTTATGCCAGATATTTAGGCCTAACTTAAAATAATAAACATGCTTAATATACTAAAGAATGAAAAGAACCCTGAGCCCCAGCTCAAATATCATGTTTAAATATATAATTAGTTAACACAAAAATTAAGGTGTATGATAATTGCCTAAACATATTCTGATAATCTAACACATGTAAGAAACTTTAATGACACTTTGGTTAAAACTGGAAATTAGAATATTTCAAAAACAATTTCCCAATGAGAAATAAAAACAGATATTTTCATTAACTCTAAGTTAACATGAAAAGAAAATTATTCAGAGCACACAATTCTCTGAGTATCTCAAATACTCAGAATTTTAAAATAACTTACTCTGTAATGCCGAACTACAAATTCGTATGTAACACTTACTATATTCCATATCAAAAAAAATTGCTAGTATCTAGGACTAGAGATTACCTCCATGAAAAAGTGTGGCCTGTCATGCACAAAGCTCTGAATGTGCCCACAAATGACATTTAACAGATGTGGTTGTTCACACACTCAGGTGGAAGCAAGAAAATCAGAAGTTCAAGGATATCAACAGCTACACAGTGAGTTCAAAGCCAGAGACCGCTATAAGATCCTATCTCAAAATCTCTTTATAAAATCTCAAAGGGAACAGATGTCTTTATTGCAAGGATGTGCATCTTTGGGGTATATGCCTAAGAGTGGAATTGCTGGATCCTGTGGTAGACTGATTCCTATTTTCCTGAGGAACCACTATACTCACCTCCAAAATGGCTGTACAATTTTGCACTCATAACAGCAGTGCAGGAGTGTTCCCCTTTCTCCACATCCTCTCCAGCATGAGTTGTCATTGGTGTTTCTAATTTTAGCCATTCTGGCAAGAGTAAGATGGTATTTCAAAGTTGTTTTGATTTGCAAATCCATGATGGCTAAGGATGTTTAACACTTTCTTAAGTGTCTTTCAGCCATTTTGGATTCCTTTATTGAGAATTCTCAATTCAGTTCTGTACCCCACTTTTTAATTCTATTATTTGATGTTTTGGTGACTAGCTTCTTGAGTTCTTTGTTTATTTTGGAGAGCAGCCCTCTGTCAGATGTGGGTTTGGTAAAGATGTTTTCCCTATCTGTTGGCTGCTGTTTTGGCTTGTTGACTGTGTCTTTGCAACAGCTAGAATACGGAAACAACCTAGATGCCCCATAACTGAAGATGGATAAAAAAATGTGGTACATTTACACAATGGAGTACTACTCAGAGGGGAGGAACAAAACAAAACAATGGAATCTTAAAATTCTCAGGCAAATGGATGGAACTAGAAGAAATCATCCTGAGTGAGGTAACCCAGTCACAAAAAGATGATTATGAGCACTCATCTAGTAGCTGATAAAAAAAGAAGTAGACACCCACAACTAAACAAACACTAAGCAGAACTCCTGGAATCCAGTTTAAGAGAGGGAGGAGTGACGAGCAAAGGGGTCAAGATCAGACTGCAGAAAACCCACAGGACAGCTGACATGAACAAGGGGGAGCTCATGGACCCTAGACTGACAGCTGGGAAACCAGTAAAGGACCGGCCCAGACACCCTGAACATGGGTCTCAGTTAGAAGGCCTGGGCAGTCTAAGGGACCTCTGACAGTGGAATCAGGATGTATCCTGGGTGCACAAAAGGATGTTGGGAGCACATTCCCCATGGAGGAATACTCTCTTAGCCTAGAGACAGGAGAGAGGGCCTAGGCCCTACCCCAAATGATTTGACAAATTTTGATAATCCCTCCTGGAAGGCCTCACCCTCCCTAGGGAATAGGTGGGGGAATGGTATGTAAGGGTGGGTTGGGGGGATGGGACCATGGGAGGGAGAGGGAAACTGGGGTTGATATGTAAAATAAGAAAAGCAATAATAATAAAAATAAATATATAAATCTCAAAGTGGTCATAGTCTTAAAATGTCCAGGCTATTTAAAACATGTCCAGGATTCCAGTAAATATGTACTGAGACTCTGATATATTCATGGCACTGTATAGAGAGGTAAGAAGTGTCAAGGCCTAAGGAGATATATTTCTGTGCTAGAATGGCTTAAAGTCAAAAAAGAGCATATAAACTTGTACATAAAAGCCATATAACAAAGAAGAAATAATAAGTGCCATAAAACTTATAGATGTGATATAAGAAAGAATTCAGACCGACTAGCATTTAAGAGAAGTTTGGAAGCAGAAGGGCTTGTAAATCAGAATATCAGTTGAATAACTATTCCATACTACAGAAAAAGAAACCAAGTTCTTGAATGGGACTATTGACAGGTCCAGTTTGAATGATGACAGATGATGATGAGCAGAGTGTCTGAAGAGAGTATGAGCCTGGCTGTAGAGAGAGGCTGAAGCTTAGGAGCCTGTTTTGTGTGTGTGTGTGTGTGTGTGTGTGTGTGTGTGTGTGTGTGTGTTTGTATGTGTGTGTGAGAGAGAGACAGAGACAGAGAGAGAGAGAGAGAGAGAGAGAGAGAGAGAGAGAGAGAGACCTAAACCAACGTCTTGGTTGAGAAAACTAGCCAGTCTTAACACTGAACTTCAAATCCAGCCCACTCAGGAGCATCCAATGCCTGCTCCAAGTGTGGAGAATTGAATCTTCAGCAAGAAGAACTGATGAAAAGTTTTAAGAGGAACAGAGAGGATAAATCTAGAAAGTTTGTTCAAAAAAATAATAATAAGGACAGCACCAATACAGAAGTTTCCATCCATGCATGGAAATGCATGCAATCAAGTAATTCGTTAGCTCCTTCCTCTGCAGAACAGTTTTGGAATCTCAGCAGTAAGACCACTCATGACAAAGATGATTCTCTTGAAGCTCTACAGAGTTAGTCACATATCCAACAAACCAGTTGGATTATTTGATTCTATCTCAGTTTTTTTTAAAAAAAAAAAAATGTTCCAATGTCTGGGAGCCCAGGTTAATTGTTTCTGTGGGATCCTTTGTGGTGACCTTGATAAGCACCACCACCACCCCGGGCTCAGACAATCATTCCTTCCTCTTTCAATAGGATTCTCTGAACTCAGTCCAGTGCTTAGCTGTGGATCTCTGCATCTGCCTCCATTAGTCACTAGATATAGGCTTTCTGGTGACAATTGGAGTAGTTACCAATCTGATTATAGAAAATGGCCAATTTAGGCTACCTTTCCACTGTTGTTAGAGATCTTAGCTGGTTTGCATTCTCTAGCCTTAATACAAGTGAAGGAGTTTGTCCTACCTCAAGTTGGCATGCCATGCTGTGTTGACACCCACAGGAGGCCTGTCCCTTTCTGAACAGAAACAGAGGAGTGAATTGGGTAGAAGGAGACTGAGGGGAAGTGGAGGGAGGGAAGGAGAAATGGGTGGGGAAACTATGGTCAGGATGTAAAACAAATGGGTAAATTAAAAAAATAAATAAATAATGGAAGAGAGTACTTGTGAACTATATGATTAGGGATCAATGTTCAAGATATGCAAGAAAATCCATCCATTCAAAATCTAATAATTACATCCAATTTAAAAATGAGCAAAATCTGAACAGACATTCTGAAAACAAGACACACAAATAGCCAAAAAATACATAAGAAAAAGTCACTAAATGTGAAGAAAATAATTTAAATGTTTCAATACAAAGATAAAATCACAAAATTCTGCTTGTTATACTACATAGTGAGTTTATTTATTATCTCAACAAACAAAAATAATTCTAGCTGTTCCTCATGGCTCTATCACACGAATTCTAGCTATTCTACACAGCCCCTATGTAGTAAACTGCACTGGACCAAACAAAGCAAACAAGTTGTATACCTCTCAGAGACTCTGACTAGGGAAATCCCACAGGGAAAAAAACACAATATTGTGGGATTGTGGGACTTCGTGACCAAAGAAAGCTTCTAGGAAAGGCATCTGACTCCCACTGAGGCACCAAGTCTCTCTTTAAAAGTGTCAATGTATCTAAAGATATCTCAGGGATTAAAAACAAATACCTGGATTGCTTTTGAGAAAAAGATACGGCATTTGCAAATGGAATGCTTACTTACCCTCCAATCTTTTAAGAAACACCTCTGTGGGAAGTTACTTTGTCTGGTTTTATCAACTACAAGCTATAAAAGCTACCTTTTAAATATCTCCAGAGACCAATGGAGAGATGGCTCAGTCCATAAAGTATTTGCTGAGTAAGCATGAGACCTTCCTATTAGCCCTCCTGTACCTATGTAAAAGACAGTTACAGATATCTATAACATCAATGCTGGGGCTCAGGATGGAGCTGAGACAGTTGCCACTGGCCAGCTGGCTGAGCTGAAAGTTCAGTGAGAGACTTACTTCAAAAATATGGTGGGAGAGGGAACTGGGATCGATATGTGAAATAAGAAAAAATAATAAATATAAAAAAATATGGTGGAAAGTTATAGTAGATGATAATTGACATGAGTGAGTATATATATACACATTCATCACACACACACACACACACACACACACACACACACACACACACGGGGAAAGGGGCATAAAATACTTCTTTACAGAAATATTCCCAAACAGTAAGATAAAGGTCATCTCCATTTCTAATATTAATCAGAAAATCAAACTGCTGGCCTCCTCTCCTCACTTGATAATGTCATAAAAAAAAAACCTAATCTTTTGTAATTACTATCCATAAGAGAGCACAGATGATACCCAGAGTTAATATTCCCAGTTAATCAAAAATAATCTGTTGTCCTAGCTTCCTTTGCACATTCAGATCTTTGTGTGATCCAGCTTTCCACACATGTGCATATATACAGGAAGTTTAACTTCTACACAAGGATTGCTTCTATCCATACAAAGGATGAAAGAAAGGCCTGCAAATCTCATTAGAATGAGATGATTAAGATTTACAGCTCTAGGATAATGTGATTTAGTCAATAAACAGTTTTATTCAGAGGGTACTTCACTTCACTGAATGCAGTTAGTGAGGATTCTTTTCAATTAAATGTTTATCAAGTCATGCACATAAGCCAATTTATTGCATGCGTAAAAATGAAAGATTATGATGGTGAGCCATGCTATTCTCCCTGTTGCTTTGGGTAAAGCCAACAGAGAATTAGTCATCTCTCTCAGAACAGCAGAGCTACACCAATGTCTGAATCACGAATAGCAAAACATATAGACTGAGGCATAAATTAAATTACAAGATACAAATAACTTTTTTTTCAAAAGATTTGATTACTTGTGTATCTATATGTGTATGTCTCAGTGTGTATATGTATGAATGTATGTACACACATATGTGTTCAGTGCTCACAAAAGCCAGAAGAGGTCATCAGATATCCCAGACCTGAAGTTACAAGTGACTATCAACAACCTCACATTATGTTATTTACCTAGTTGGTTTGTTTGCATAATTTTCTGTCTTCTTGAAAAATTTCTTCAAATATATATGTATCCAAGATGATACTGGATTTACTACTACAATCTGATAATGTTTCTAAAAATGTTGTCATTTTAGTAAAGAAATCCAATCACTCTGCTGCCACAGAACGGAAGAAAGTAATGTGTTTATGACATATGAAGCTCAAAAAAAAAAAAAAAAAAAAAAAAAAGGTGCTAAGAGAAGGCCCACGTTTCCAAAGCAGTATTCCAGTGGAAGAAGGAGTACTTTAAAAAAATTGTCTCCATCAGAACTTTTGAACTTGAGAGATGAAATTATAATCCAAAAAAAAAATGACACTCAAGAATGGTGTTATTAAGATACGACAGAAACGCAAAGCCTCACATGGTTTAAGTAAGCTTACAATCTTACAATTTAGGACTATGCTCATACCTGTCCTTGACTGCATAGGGCCAGAGAGCATGAGTGAACACACCCTGCCATAATTGAGAATATTCAGTGGGTTGGTTCATTCTTCTAATGACTCAGATAACTATATATGCGAAAATTTAAGAGCCAACCGCTAAGGTTCATTTTTTTTTTTACTTTAGAACGTGTTTTTAAAGTTTCAAATCATTAGATTCTTTGGGGGAGAGTTAAAGGCTTTGAGGTCTTTTGGTGATATAGTACATGGAAATCTGAGATTCACAAAAGTAATGTTAAATAAAATTAAGTTAATTGGAAAACACTTGCTTCAAAGTACTAGAATACTATTAACTTTAAATTTCAATATACCTCACATTAACACTTAAGATCAGTTTGCCAAATCTTTAAAAACTTTAAGTTATGAAGTGATCATTCGTGATCTTCAGCCTAAAATCCTGCATGTGAGCAGCACATTAAGTAAATGCTCGACATGTTTTCCCGTTGCAGGCCCTGACATCAGCCTTTATCCCCTCAGGATCTCTGATGAGGCAAGGCTTAGCAGCACTAAACAGTACATACACAGCCCAATATTTAGTGCTCTGTGCCATTTCTTTTTTAAACAACTGTGGAAGTTTTATTTAAATATCAAAGTAAGATAGCCTTTTAGGACACTTTCAAATTTAAAATGATAAGAAAAAATACCGAATTAAAGATACTTACATCTTACATTAGCCCTGACTCAAAGTCAAAAGACCTTTTAAATAATGATGACTTTGTAGATGTACACTCTTCTCTAGTTGCCTTTAAAATCTATGAAAAACTCAATGGGAAAGAAACAATAATTATTAAGTCATTATCAAATAAAAACTTTAGATAATTATAAGCAACAATGAAATTGTTACGTCTTTAAATTACAACTTTCAGAAACCAAGCCCTTTAATATTTTTTCAGCAACATTTGGTCTCATATGATCCACTGTTACTCTCTTTTTCCAAGAATGTTTTAGGTTTTAGATCATTTAGATCATTAGATCATTAAGCATGTGAAGTTGGTGAAAGAACCAGAACTACACTTTGGTTACTTGTTCTATTACTAAACCTGTCAGCTTCTCTTAAGACTTTAAAATTAACTACAGTTCAAATTAATTAAGTCAATTAAGTCAAATTAATATTAATCTAAATGAGCCCAAGGCTTATTTACTAAATAAGTAAATATCATTTCCTTTTTCCTGGTCATTATCCTTCATACATTAGAATATTACATATTTTAAGCTATTTTACAATGACATAACAGAAATACCACTGAAAACCTTTCTGGTGTCCAGTTGCTTTTCAATTCTCTCTGGCTAGCAAGAAGGCTTGGCACTTTAAAGTTCTTGCCCAAAATCCTAAGAGTCTAAATCAAGCCTAGAAATGCATGTAGTGAAATGAGGGAACCTTCTCTTCACTCATCGTCTGGCCTCTCATGAACACACACACACACACACACACACACACACACACACACACACACACACACACACACAAAGATTTTAAAGAGTTCTCTATACAAAATAAATAAGAACCAAGAACACTGCCTGGAACTTAATATTAAGATTTTCTACTAGGAATCACCTTCTTCCTAGTCTTGTTTCTATTTTTCCATTATTCTCCTAGAGCAATATGAAGGCTAACTCTCTTACTGTTTCCTCCATCAAAAGAAAATTTTACCCTTTTTTCTAAGCTGTGCACATACTTGGGAGACATATTTTCATAAATCTTTGCATCTTCATCAATTGTCACAGTTAATGCACATCTGACAGTGTGGGTAGCAACATACTAAGTTACAAAACTTTCATTTCTCTATTACTTTTAACTTATTACACAATCTTATCTAGGGAGAAAAGTGTTAACTCATTCACCCACAACAAATGGTTGTGTTTTTACATAACTGCTACAAAATATGGATTAGCAATCAACACATTTATATCTCTAGATATAAATTTAGATATCTCTAAGTATAGCATGGAGTACAAAGTAACAAAGTGAATAGGTATATATTACATGAATCCTCTCTGGATGTTTGTTCTGATGAAGAAAATAAAAACACATAAAAAGCAAACAAAGTAACTGGAGGAAAGATTAAGTGTCCTGAAAGAAGGAAAGAGAGGAACTAATTCCAGGGAGCTCCTGTGTAAGACACCTGAAAGTGTTATGGAGGCCAGAGCTAGCTAGCTTCTGAATAGCCTGTTAGATTAAGCAACAATATCAGAAAAGGAGGTGAGATTACCATAGGCATAGAATTTACAGCCTTAATCCTACAAAGCTTTACTTTCAAAAAGTATTTTAACATTACTTGTCCAAGTCTCTCTTTATGTCTATTTTGGTTTCAAAATAAAACAAAAGGAAAAGACTAAATCATCCACTACCTCAGATGTTTCTGGAAGCAGGCACTCCTACTCTACCAGCTTTTACTGGAGAGGAGTGCACTTCAAGAGAGAAGTGGCTAAATGAGAACAGGCAGGAAGAGTGCTGCAAAGAAAAAGCCATGTGGGATGCTTTCCCCTGTAAGTACATGTTTCACAGATCACCAATGACTTCAAAGGACAAAGGAGACTAGCATTTGAAAAGAGGGAGCTTGGGAAGGCTGGGCTTTCTCTATCTGGTTCTTGTCTGCACTGACATTGACCAAAATCCTTTATTTAGAAACATGTAACTCCTGAGCCAGAGCTGTGTCTGGAAGTTCATAAGTCAGACATGGCAAGAGTCCAAATACCTCCTCAAGGGACCGTTTGGCCCTTCTTCCAACCCAGCAGGGCCTCCTTTCTAACCTGCTGCTCCACAGTCAGCACCACCTAGACGCAGCTCATCGCCCGATTCTACCCCCAAGACCCTTCACACTTCAATCGCTGTGTGCCCACTTAGTCCTCTAACTCACCTGTGACCCTTGTTGCAGCAGCTGCTGCCACCGCCACCTGGAGCTTCCGCCTTGGTCGCCTTGGTTACCGCGTTACATCGGTACCCATAGCAACCAGAATACTTGGGCTTGGTACTGCTGCTGTCCACCTGCAGAGGGAGGAAGAGAGTCTATGATGTGCAAGAAAATGGAAAGATCCTGGGAAGGAAAGTGCAATGAAATTCAACAGGTGTGTGTTAGGGAGATTGTTCAATCAGCCACAGCCTGGATTGAGATACAATTACTGATCAACTGATCTGCTACAACACTACAAGTACAGATCAAAGATTCCTCCATGTACCACGCAGCTCATCCTCACAACAACCCAGTTTATGTGTGAAAATTGGGCACAGAGAATTTAAGTAATTTACACCAAATTACAAAGCTAGCAATAACAGGCCCACAAATTAACTCTAGCTAACTTCAGTAATCCCCTCAACCATGAATAATGTTTTACTGCTTTCATAAGGCTGCCAAGAAATCAGGACAAGAATCTGACTCTCTTGGCGGGTCCAGAACTCCCCTGACACCAAATATTTGATCCATGAGAATGATATTTTAGACCTATAGAATATGTATACACACAAAAATTACACACAGGTAACTCATACATTCCCATGTTTTATTTTAAAGTTGATCTCTGACCATTTCATACATTATGCATAACACATTCTAATTAGCTCTCTCCTTTCCCTGCCAATGCGCCCTACAAACACTTTTGCTACCCACATTCAAGTCTTCATTTTATTTATTTATTTATTTATTTTGACAAGTGAGTTTAACCAAGTGTATTTGTTTTTGACATCCCCCTCTAGTGCTTGGTGAGTTCACCAGTGAGCACAAAACTAAAGACAATGAGCACACTCCTCCCAGAATCTCAGCAACTAATACACGAGATAGGAGGGGTAGGGCTCTTCAACTCTTCTCTTTCCATGACAGACTGTTGACAGGTCCAGTTTTGTTCACCCTATATCCAGATAATCACAGTTGTTGTGTGTTGGTGATCACTATGAAGTGTTGTGTCAGGCTGTGTCACCCTTCTTGTGATCTTCCAGCTCTCACACTCTTTCTTCCACCACATTCTCTGAGCCTTCTAGAGAGTGGTACAAATATTTTCTTTAGGTCTGAGTACTGCTGTGTCACTTACTCTCAGCACGTTGAGCAGCTGTGAGTCTTGGATTCCACTGCTGTTCACTGGAAAGAGATTAATGCAGGCTGAGAGTAGCAGCTACTAATATAAACAGGTATTTACCAGGTAGTTTGGCACTACATCAATTTAGCTAAACAGTATTCAGCCCCCTAAAGTCTATGAGGTTCCAAGCTGTGTGTTTTATTGGGTTTACAGTACCAGGCATGGTTTGATTCCTGAAAAGCTAGTCTCAAACTTAATCAGAAAGTTGTTATTCCTGTAACAGTCACACCACTAATAAGCAGACAAGGGACAAGGCATACCTTGATAAGCAGGTTGGTAATGACAATTACAGAGTTTGGAGCTGAGTTAAAACTGTTCTTGCTTTTTCTTACCGCTAGCATTAATAGTAATTTGCAGGGCCCTGAAAGCTAGCCAACAGGTAGGAAGCTTCCAGCTTAGTTTTGTTTCTCTATATATCTATATCACTCAATCAAGATGTGTCATATCTGCAGCAATTAGATTGTGTTGATTTGAGTAAAAGTGTCCTCCATAGGTTTTTAGGGAGTGGCACTATTAGGAGTTATAGCCTTTTTGGGAGTAGGTGTGGCTTTGATGGAAAAAGTGTGTAACTGGGGATGGGCTTTGAGGATTCAGATGCTCAAACAAGATCCAGTGTGTCTCCTTTATTACTGCTGCCTGGTGATCCACATGTAGAACTGTGGACTCCTTCTCCAGCACCCTATCAGCCTTCATGCCACCATCATCCTACCATGGCAATAATGGATTGAACCTATGACCTGTAAGACAGCCCCAATTAAATGTTTTCCTTTATAAGAGTTTCCATGGTGTCTCTTTATAGTAATAGAAACCTAAACTAAGACAAGGATCTTATCAACCAAGGGCATCTGGGAACTCCTGACTGACAATGCTCAAAAGAACACATCCCACACCTGCCATTGTGGTTGGTGTTTAGTAACTCACAGCTAGAAGCAGCATTATCCAGACTTGTGTGTTCTCATAATCATTTACGATTTCATTTTATTGTATTATAAGATAATAGACTTCCATATTGCTTCTCATATACCTTTTGTTTTAGATTAGCACTCTCCTGAGCCTACTTGTCCCCATCAGGCCTTCTCTACTCACTTTTCTACTTAAACTTTTTTGTTACCATTTCTCTTGGCTCCCAGATATACTCCAAGTTAAAAGTACGAAACTGAAGATTGAAGCTAGAAACAATCTGTGAGAGAGCATATAGCCTTTGTCTTAATCTGGGTTACCTGAATGATTATAATGTTTTCCCAGTCTCAATGCATCATTTTTATTTTTTGCAAATGAGTAAAACCCCACTGATGGGAGATGTTATTCTGTATATATGTTTCTCATACTGGTTAATAAAGCTCTGTGGCCAATGAGATAGCAAGATAGGCGGGGCTAGGAGACAAGGAGGAAAGAGGAAGCAGTAGGGAGGGGTCGACATGTAGCCCAGGGAAGAAGCAGGATGCCTGCCGCGGCTCCCCGATAAGACGACCACGTGAAAATACTTAGATAAGTAGAAATGGGTTAATAATTAAGACAGAGCTATCCCATAAACAATAATGGTAACTGGCCAACAGGATTGTATCAAATACAGAGTCTGTATTTGTGTTATTTGGGGCTAGCACAGATATGGGCCCAGACTGGCAGGCTGGCAGGCTGGCGGAAACATACATGCTACACCCCACCATGAATATGAACTGCATTGATTGAAGTCTAGGCTTTTTCTCTTGTCTGGCTATTGTGAATAGAGCAGCAATAAACACTGGTATACAAGCATCTCTGCAGTAAGTCTTTGAGTGCTTTGATATATCCCATAATGAATGGCTCCGTAGCTCTAGTTCTAGTTTTTGAGAAACTTCTAGACTACTTCCAACGTTTCTGTACTACTTACTCAAACATTTTTGTTCTGAGCAGAGATATGGCTGGAGTGATCTTATTTTATTTTTGGCTTCTAAATAGTTTTTTTAAGTTTCATTAGACCTCTGTATTAATAGACTACAGGTAGAAAATGTGATTGATTCTGCAGTCAGTTTTCCTATAACCTTGTACAATTAGTCACACTACATTTATCATAGTATTAGACAAGTATTATTACCCTTTAATGTCACTGTGGTGACATTAAATTCTGCACCAATTTTCTCCTGTACCTGCTGGCTTCCATTTGAGAAAGAATTCACTGTTTTTTCTCTCTGAAAACTAGGTAAAAATACAAATATTCTGGCTGAGAGTAGATGTGCAACTAATTGGGTTTTGGAGTTGGATATACTTGAATTTTAGGTATAATCTTTAAAATTTATTTGCTATGTCACCTTAATACATGGTAGAGGATAGGTGGTCTAACCTGTCAAATAACATGCGAGTACACCTAACCTTATAGTGTATTTAATAAACCAAACAACACAAAGCATATTAACTCTGTAGCTCCAAGCTAGACCAATAGGTAACAGTAAAAATGGTGGAGTGTCATTGGTTATTGTTATTGCAGATTGAATGACATGATTTCACCTAATCCTTCTTCTAAACCTGGTAAAATGATGGATTTTAAGTGGCCAGATAAAGCTTCTAGGTTTCTCATGCACAGTGTCCTTTCTATAACATTATGCTCTTCAAGTCACCAGCACAGGTATTTTCAAAATTCATTTATTCATTCACTACTAGCTTACTTATTCAACTTTTCAACAAATGTTTGCTGATAGTCTACTATCCGCATACCAAAATATAAAAACACTAAGCCGGAAGACATAATATATATATATGCAAAGGGCCCTGTGCTTGTTGCCTCAGTCTTCTGAGTACATATGAACTTTGATCATATTAATCTAGAGGCTCTTAGTGTCCCCTGTCCTTTCTCACTTTTACACTCTTTCTACCTCTTTTTCCCTGGGTTCCCTAGCCCTAGGGGGGGAAATTTGAAGGAGACAGACATTTAGGACTTACTGTTAAGTGTGTTTGTTTTTTAACAAAATAAAGGAAGAAAAAGAGAAAGAAATAGAAAGAAAGAAAAAAGACAGAAAGGAAGAAGGATGATGGGAGGAAGAGAGGGAAGAAAGGAAGGAAAGAAAAAAAGTAAGGAAGAAAGGAAGAGAGAGACAGAGGGTCTGGATTTGGGGGACATCTGGCAAAGGTTTTGACACAGAAAACTATAATTAGAATATATTTTAATTTATAAAACCTATTTTTAATAAAAGAAGAGAAAATAACAACAAAAATATAAATGAGCTAGGAATTTGAAAAAGCAAGAAGCAGTGTATGGGAGTGTTTGGAGGGAAAAAAGTGGAGGGAGGGTTTATATAATTATAATTTCAAGAAAGATAAAAACATAAAGAAAGAAAACCTTATGGTTCATTTTTTTAAATTGTTCTCAAAATGATAAATTTTAGCTGTCACCCATGACATAGAATAAATAAATAAATAAGCAAATAAATTTCTATAAGAAATTATTACTGATGTTCTATAACTGGAGAAGAAACATTAGAACATATGTTCAGATTATGAAGTGGATATAATGCTTGCCAAAATGAATAATAAATATAGAAGCTTTTGAACATATGTACTTCTATTTAACAAGCAATAGTCAATACTTGTTCTATGGCAGGTATCTCCCTAAGATGGATGTAAAGAAGTAAAAGGACATTATTTACAGTCTGGAATAACTCAAATAAGAGTTTACATTTACTGTGCCATGCATCAAATCTTGCAATTATGAGACACAGAAGCATTACATGATTATATGAAAGCATTAGTAGCATACAGTCAGTTTTCTAAATAGTCAAAATACTTTGTATGTAAGGTAGATAAAAGTAACAATCTGCACTAAGATCAAATTCAAAAGCATGTTACTCACAATGGAAATGTCCAATCATTCAAAATCTGAAAGATATTAATCTCATTTTCCTTACAGAAGCATATAAAGTTTTTGTTTGTTTGGTTTTGTTTTTTATTTAGTTTTGTCATGTCATGATACATACAAGGAAAGTAGAGGTTGACATGCAGGCTTAAAAATAACTTATATTAGTCCAAAATAGAAATGGCCTAAGTCCACAATAAAGCAATGTGGAAGGCAGAAGCCATATAAACAACACTAAAAACTATAAGCAAATCTTGAAGATTAAAGAAATGTGGTTGGCCAGGAATGGCAACCAAAACTACTGGTCTCAGTATTTGATAGCTGCTTAACTGAGCATACAGTGCTGACAACTAATCCAAGGACAACAGGAAAATGAACAAGTTTACATACAGTGGGCACACTGAGGAAGGGGAATGAATTTTGCTCGACATAACTTAGTTTTGTGGTATTAATAGGAAGTAATAAAAATAAAATATAGGTTTAGTTAGATTGAAAATGATGAGGGCTTGCAATATGAACTAAAGTGTCTTCAACATACAGTTACTGAAGCTAAAAGATTTGAAATTCTCATAAAAATCTTAAATGAACAGGGACAGTGGTGGCACATGCCTTTAATCCCAGTACTCAGGAGGCAAAGGCAAGTATATGTCTGTGAGTTCAAGACCAGCCTGGTCTACAAAGCTAGTTCCAGGACAGGCTCCAAAAATTACAGAGAAACCCTGTTTCAAAAAATAAACAAACACATAAATAAAAACAAAACCCTTAAATGACTATGATAGTTTTGTCATTAAGAAAGACATGTACCTCAACACACTAGTTTCAAACTTGTCTTTATTCTAAAGACCTTACTAGAAGTCACTCAGAAATATGGCTAACAATATTGCTAATAAAGTTACCAGCTAGGAGAAGCAGGTGCCATTAATGGCAAACTCCAATACTGATACACATGGCCATGACTTTCTCTTTAGTTGAGACTAAGATACTTTAATATAAAAGAACCATGAACCATATGCATAACTTTCCTTTCTATCGTCTTTGTAAATTCATAGTCTTTCCAACACTAGGCACACTTAGAAAGATCCTTTGGCACTTTGAACCAAGCTTGCTCGAATGTGCTTTCTCACTTAGTATTTCGTATTTGGATATGTTTGGGCTCCCTGAAGAAGCATTTACTCCTTCCTTGCAGGATTCGGATAATAAACCTGTCTCCATTATTTTATCTGTGGCTGTGCTTTTCAGCTTTGCCCTGCACAGCAATAGGAGAACCTTTCGTATTTAGCTACAAATTCATTACTCTAATCCCCAACCGTCCTCAATTGTCACTCATGCTTTCAGTGCAGACAACAAATACATCATTGAGTGGTCACAGGAAGAATCCCGGAGGAAAAAAGAAAGTAAAAAGCACCAATCCCTAAACCTGTCTTGGGAATGCATCAAGTGCCCTAAAGTAAACTTTTCAATTGTTTGTGGAAATGAATGTAGGCAACCTAAGGCTATAATCTGTATGATAGCATCTTCAAAAAAATCAGCTGCAAAGGGAAACACTTTTTTGAACATTATATCCTCAAATTTAATATAAACTTTTCATTTCTTACTTAAACTGAGGAACCTATAAACAGCTGCCACGAAAACCAAAACTCTCACAACCTTCTACAGATGGCAGCAAATCTGCCTGGGCTCTCGGTGGTCATACTGTGCCTCATCAGGGCTTTCTGGATGGGTATCCACATGCTACTGCTACTATTCAGATTCTTAGGTTCTTTCTTCTAAGCATGTGAAATTGAGTCTGGGAGAGAGTGTTGAGCTAGCAATGTTCTAACAAGTTAGAATACAGAGATGAAAAAAATGGATAAAAGGAAGAAAAGTAAGCAGAGGTGAAGGGAAGAAGGAAGGCACAAGTGAAAGAATGATGTATGTGGGAGCTTTCCCTAAAGATTCACTCATTCATTCCTGAGTCCTTAAATTCTCTTCTGTTTTTGTTTAATCTTTTGTTTAATCTCCCTTACTTCAATCCTCTCTCTCTCTCTCTCTCTCTCTCTCTCTCTCTCTCTCTCTCTCTCTCTCTCTCTCCCAGTCTCTCTCTCTCTCTCTCTTTGTGTGTGTGTGTGTGTGTGTGTGTGTGTGTGTGTGTGTGTGATTGAGTGTGTGTGTACATGTGTGACCATGGGTACCCCAGATTCCAGAAGAGGGAGTCCAATGCCTTAGAGCTAGTTATTACAGATAGTTGTGAGCTATATGACATGGTTGCTGATAATATAACTCTGAACCTCTACAAAAGCAGGAAGCCTAAGAATCACTGTAGCATTTCTTGACCCCATCCCATCATCACTTTGTTACTTAAACTATAATATATTGGTTTGGGTTATGAAGAACAAAGAATCATATGTAAAATGACTACAAGGAGAATTATAAAATAATAGTAATGATTTATATAGGACAAGTTTAAGCATAAATTCCTAGAAAATTTTTGTCAGAACATTAATCTATGACTATAATAATTTTAAATTTAGGATGACCTTGCAATTTCATTTTGGCATGCTTCAGAAATCATATCCTTAAAAATCCAAAATCTCCTTTTAAGCTAGTTTAATTTCTTAGTTTATTTGTTTTAAGTTTAGCTAAGCCATTATTGCTGTATGCAATTATTTATAATTGATGTAGCTTTAGGGAAAAGCTAATTTTAAAAAAGAAAAGGCTGGTGTTTCAGAGGAAAAGTCATTCATTTCTGGTCCTTGCCAAGTTTTAATAAACGTATCTTCCTGTCTGTTGGAGATTTATGCACTGCTAGCTATACTTCATTTGGAAAATTTGCATTTTTCTCTTATGCACTCAAGCTGGGAGGCACAAAACAAGAGTTACAAGGCATCTGTGTCATAATATGTCTGACAGTAATTTTCTTTCATCGGTTTTATTGTTCTACAGTTCTAGTACCCAAAGGTATATTTTTCATTAAATTTTTGGGAAACATTTTACAATAGCCTTAGCTTCATGGTTTCTCCTAAAAACATTTCAGAGGAGTTGTCCTAACTCACCCTAATGAAGAACATATTGAAGTACCAGCTCTTATATTGGGGGGAGCACTACCCACACATGGTCCCACTCATACTAATTCAGAAAAACTATAAAGCATCTACCTTAGTTTTTTTTTTCTATTGCTGTGATAGAAAGAATATCCTGACAAAATAACTTCAGTGGATAAATGGTTTCTTTTTAATATAATTTCAATCTACCATAGCAAGGAAATCAAGGCAGGAATTTGAAGTGGTTAGATGTATTCAGAGTTAGCAAAGAATTATGCAAGTCCACTATTCCACCCACTTTCTCCATTCCTATGCAATCTATGACACTAACTCAGTGAATGATGCTAACCCACAATGGGCTCATTTTCCCCAATCAATTAATGAAATCAAGATAATTCACTACAGACATTCATGCACACAGGCCTTCTTGATCTAAACAACCCTTATTCTGAGACTCTCTTGCCAGGTGATTCTAAATTATGCCAAGATGATTATTATAATTAATCATCATTTAACATAGATGATTTAGGAAGAGGAAAGGTTGATTCAGATATTTATTGAATACTCATTGGAATTCAAATATGTTCCAAGTACTCTGTTAGATAATGTTTATGATATCAGTGAACAGGATAATTATAGTATGTACATGAAGAACACATGGTCTTGCTAAGAGATAAAAAACAAGTGTTCAACATAATTATTATTAAACTGTGAGAACATGGAGAGAGAAAGAATACTAACTCAAGTGTTGGGGATTAAGAAATATTAAGCTTAAAAGAAACTCTATTTTACTTTATCCAGATGGTTCAGAAGAACCAGACTGGTTCAGTGTTGTGAAAGCAGTGAATGTTCTGTGTATAGAAAACAAGCTAACACTCCTATAGTGAATTAGAAAATGATAAATTTACATTCCAGTATAATTAAATGGGACAGTGCATGTTTACCATGTGAGAGGCACTTGGTTCAATATCATGTCCAACACATCTGAAACATGAGTCTTAGGAGGGGCAGATAAGAAGAGACTAGAAAAAATAAAGCCTTGTCTGGACCAGCAGGTCAATATTCAGTGACAAGTTCTGGAGAGATGGCATAGGAATATAGAAAAACTTGTAATCAGTAGGTCTTTTACAAGTTATGTCTTATGTCAATCAATTGCATTTTTAAAAAAAGAGTAGCATGTTATATGCAGTTTTATGGGAGAAATCAGAGACAGCATCAGCAAAAATCTGTCATACAATGAGGTAAAGCAAATAGGAAGCATGAAAAACACAAAGGGAATACAGGGTATTTTAAGTGGGCTACATACTGAATACAAAGCTGTCTTAGTACTGGTAATGGTAGTCCCAAGAGTTTGGTTCTCAAAATTTGAAGCTGCAGCTCCCCCAAGGCCATGGTCCCAGGTCATTACTGTCTCTGTCAAGTATATTTCTAGAATCAGAGGAGAAATTGTGTTCCTTTCCCACATATAAGAACTTCAGGGAAAAAGCTACCATGGTCTGGATGTTACTGGTTTAGAGAAGGAGCTATGCTTCTCTATACATTAGGTTATCAGGGAAGCCCTTAGATCAGCCTATCCCTCAGGAAATACACACTTTGCAAAGAAAAAGAAAGTTGCTGTTAGAAAATGACAACTGCCTGGCCTAGGATGAAGGAAACAAGGCTGAAGGAAATTGAGTCAAAATATAGATAGACAGATGATAGATAGATAGATATAGATATACTAGAATTATTCAATAGATTTTGAATGAATTAGGCGAGACAGAAATGAAAAAATGATCCTCTAGAATTGTAAGACTAACGCTAGGACAAAATATGTAAATTACATGAATGTCTAGGGAATACATCTTGATTTAACATTGAATGTCTACTGCACTGCAAGTATTGTTGTAGGAGACAGAATAACCACAAAATGTCTTGTTTTCATTGACTTGTTTCCTTAATATGAAAGAAAGTTATGAAATACCAATGTCAAGATGAGGGCCTTTCTAAGGAAGTTGTGTGTACAATGAGCCCATGACTAACTCTGAACCAGTGCTGGAAAAGATTTGATATGTTTTTTGTAAAGGAGTATCACTGCCCTTAGAAGGAAAGAATGAGTGTGACAAATAAAGAAAAGGAAGTGACACAAAACAATACAGATGGAATGTAGCAGGAATGTAGATGTTTGATACTTTGAAACATGGTAGCAACCTGGGAAATTAAAATTAAACTGCTTCTGCAAAACAAAGGAAACAACCATCTTTTTAAATAAATATTTTAGAGAATAAAGGCAAAGAATTTGTATGAGACATACCTTCTATGGACAAACATAGCTATCAAGTTGGATTTAAGAACACCTTGAAAATCCATCTCTAGGAATACCTGTGGATATTTCCACAAATGTTGAAATTTTTCTACCAACAAGTGAAGGGATAAAGAAAATTGGTATATATATATATATATATATATATATATATCATGGAATTTTATTCAGCTAAAAAGAAAGAAACTATGACATTTTCAAAAAATGGAGAAATCAAATGATATTACATTAAGTGGAAAAAAACAGACTGAGTCAAATATTATATTTTTTTTACAATTTTGAGTCTATGTTTATTTTATTTTATATTACTCTTTATTTTTCAGTGATAGGAGCCTCACACATGCTAAGCCTCACATATGTTGAGGAGGCATTCTACCACTGAGTTATATCCCCAGATTTATTTAAACTCAAACACTCAGAGATTTAGACAATGAGAAAGAGGCATGAGGGACTAAAGTGATAACTATTACTTACCATAAATAAATCAAGAACAGATAAGAAATTTAAATAGACCTATTATCCCTATTGAAATAGAAGTAGTCATCATCAAAAGCCTCCCAACCAATAGAAGCACAGGGCCAGATGGATTCAGTGCAGAATTCTACCAGATTTAAAGAAGAGCTAATGCCAATACTGCTCTAATTTTTCCACACAATAGAAGCAGAAAGTTCATTACTAAATTCTTTTTACAAGGCCACAAAGACACAACTAAGAAAGAAAGCTACAGACCAATATCCCTCATGAACTCTGATGCAAAAATACTCAATAAAATACTGGCAAATTGAATCCAAGAACATATCAGAGAAATCATCCACCATGACCAAGTAGGCGACATCCCTGGGTTACAGGGATGGTTCAACATACGAAAATCTATCAATGTGACCCACCATATAAACAAACTGAAAAAAAAGAAAACCACATGATCATCTCCCTGGATGCTGAAAAAGCCTTTGACAAAATTCAACACCCTTTCAAGACAAAGGTCTTAGTGAGATCAGGGATAACAGGAATATACCTAAACATAATAAAATCAATATACAGTAAGTAAAACAACAAGAGAGAGAGAGAGAGAGAGAGAGAGAGAGAGAGAGAGAGACCATAAGAGAGACCATAGAAGAGGGAGGCATTATAAGTTTGAAGAGAAAACTGAATGTAAAGAAATGTTCAGAGACCTACAAGACTGACCCCAACTAACAATTTGAACAACAGTGGAAAGTCTACCATAAATGCCATTCCCTGATAATGAGATTGATGACTAACTTATCCACCATCATAGAGCCCTCATCTAGTACCTGATGGAAGCAGAGGCAGACACCCACAGCTAAACACTGAGCCAAACTGGAATCCAGATGCAGAGAGGGAGTACAAGACCAGGCTACTGAAACCCACAAAGACAGCTGATCTGAACAAGGAGGAGCTAATGGGCGCCTAGAATGGGAATCCAGCTAATGGGAATCCAGCATTGGACTGACCCAGACCCCCTAAATATGAGTCTCAACTAAAAGGCCTGGGCAGTCTAAGGAACCTCTGACAGTGGAGCCAGGATGTATCCCTGATGCATAAAAGGAGTTTGGGAGCATGTTCTCCATGGAGGAATACTCCCATAACCTAGAGGCTGGAGGAGGACCTAGTCCCTACTTCAAATGACTTGACAGATTTTGATCACCCCTCCTGAAAGGCATCACTCTACCTGTGGAGTGGGGGAGGTGGGATGGGAGGGTGGTCAGGGCCATGGGAGGGTGGGAGAGAGAACTGAGATAGATATGTAAAGTAAGAAAAATTTAAAAAAATGGAAAATAAATAAAAAATAAAGTGATAACAGAAGGATTTGATACAGAGACACAAGCGAAAATTATGGGTTGTATATGGCATGACAAAAAAAGAGACAAGTTGTGGGTTTAGAGACATTGAGATAGTAGAATAAGAACAAGATAGGAATGAATAAGAAAATACAATAATTTATGTATATAAAACTCATTACTTGGAATGCTAACTTATAATTGATTTTAAAAATATTAAAAAGAAATATATTTGTGCAGCATTTTGGATAATACTGGAAGTCACAAACAAGTTTTAAAAAAGAAAGTAATAAATAATTTATATATTCACGAGAGTACAGTGATGACCAGAGGATATTGGAAATAAAAGGTCAACAGCAGTGCAGAAAAACTGGAGAGAGGGCTAATGCAATAACGCAGGCAAGATAATCACAAGCTGATTATATTAAGGACTTAATCATTGTGTTAGCATACAGGATGGCTATTTAACAAGATCCAAAGTAACAGTAGAGGAAACAAGATTATCATTGACTTCTCTTTTAAGTGTAAGCAATCCAAACTAAATTGGGTGTTCAGAATAAAAGGAGTCTAAAATCTTTGTATTGTATTTCCTGCTGGATCATTCTTTACTTTTATTTAATGGTCTAAGGAAATTTACCTATCTTTTGTCATTAAGCTACCATTCAAGTCCAACTAACTAAAAAAAGGAAGAAGAGAACAAAAAATAAAAGTATGTCTATTTGGAGTTTGTTTTTGTTTGTGTGAGAAAGAAAAAGGGGGGTGGCAAACAGACAGACAGAGAGGTATAGGCATGTGTAAGTGTTCATCTGGATGCCTGCAACATGTGTATATAGGGAACAAAGGTCCCCTTCCCATTTCTTCTTCAATCATATTCCACTTTTTTTTTTAGAGAGTCTCTTGCTGAACCTGGAGCTAGCTCACCAATTGGTTAGGGTGGCTGGCTAGTGAGCTCTTGGAAATTACCTTTCTCTTATAGAATCTGCAAGAGCTTTTTACAAGAATTCTTGGGACTTGAACTAAGAGCCTTTTGTTTCCTTGACAAGTCATGTCCCAAGACCACTTGTTTTTGTTGTTGTTGTTGTTGTTGTTGTTGTTGTTGTTTTTGTTTGTTTGTTTCCTTGGTTTATTTTTAAAGTGATTTTGTATGAAAATTATGTCTTAAAATTGGAATTTCTGACAATGATCTAAGAAGGATGAGAAGAGCAAGTAGAAAGATGAGGAGAAGGTTATAGCTCAGTTTCAGTGCATCATGACAGCAAAAAAGTGATACAATAGGACAGCCAATGTCATGGAAACCAGGAAAAAGAGCAGAGCAATATTAACACATGGCCGGAGTAACCTAACTTTCTCAGGAACACACTCCTGGGAACCAATGTCATTGAATAGACACCACTTTATACAGGTTTTCTGCTTAACAAAATTCTATCCATATTTTAAACAATTTATAGATTAAACTAATCGTTGTATCTGATCTTTTTATGTTCCAATAAATTTTGGAATGACTCTCAGAAATATATCAGAGGTGGGGAGTGTGATTTTTTTCTAATTCCTAGGCTGTTTTCTAATTCAATGAATCAACAAAATTAATCACCAAGAAACTACTCCTTGTCAACTTAAGACTGTAATGCATTTCCTTAAAACATAGCATTCTGAGACTGGCTTTTAAAAGGCACATGTCTATTTTACGATCTAAAATGAATGCAGTCTGTCTCAAAAATTCTCCATAACCTTAATATTTCCAGCATTAATCAAGTCTCAAATTCAAAGTGGTAAGTGTAAGGAAAACTCCTACTGTGTAAACCCCTGTATATACAAAAGTGATTGTCATACTTCTGAGTTATAATGGCACAGTTTAAGATTTCCCTTTCAGTAGGAAATAAGAAAATATCAAGGAACAATAAGACAAAATGCATAACTGTTTCCTCCAAACTGCAACATTATCCCAGGTAGGTTCATGAAACTAAGGATTAAGAACCTCAACAAAAATCTTAAGCTTAGAGAAGTAGACATTATGCAACATTTGTGCTTAGATAAGGAATTTTTAAATAGGACACTAGTAGATTAGGAAATAAGGCAAACAATTAAAAAATGTTTTCGTGAAATTAAATTTTTGTACATAAAACAGGAAATTGTCAATTAAACAAAGAGGTAGCAAAAAGTATAGGATAAAATATTGACCACCTATACTATACATATAGCAGCAAATCAATATCTAGCATTTACAAAATATTTGAAAAACTAAACATAAAGAAAGTTCTCAAAACAAAAAAAAAATGTTAACTTTGTGGAGATTTCTTATTAAAGAAAATTCTCTCAAATGAGTTAAACTATGTGCCTGTGATAGATGAGGTAAGACAAATTTCTAGACCACTGCCAGATAAGCCCAGGATTGCACCTGAGATTCACCTCTGCTTGGCCATGATGTACTGAAAGTTAAGAAAGATGAAATGTATGTTCATATACATAAAACTCTCTACATATCTCGCTGAAGTCAGCAAACATTTAATTGTACTTCATCCTGATTCCCAGCACTGACAAAAATGAGAGGACACAGAAGCAATGTGTGAAAAGAGAAATCAAATGGAGCTGAGAAAAAGAAGAGTTTGCGTCAGCTCAAGCACAATTGAGGCCAACCTGGGCAACATAACAGTCTAGCTAAAACAAACAAACAAACAAAAATAGGCAAATAAATAGTTGTTGCAGGGGCTAAAGACATGGTTTAATTGGTAAAGCACTAGCACAGAAACCTGAATTCTAATCATTAATACTCACGTAAAAGTCCAGGAATGGCACCATGTGCCTGTAATCCCATCACTGAGTAGGCAGAAACAGGGGGACCACTGGAGTGCCCTGGCTAGCCAGCCTAGCCAATCAGTGATGTCTAGGTTCACTGAAACACTCAAAAAAGTAAGGTACAGAAAAAAAAAATGAGGAAGACACATAATACACAATATTGATCCCCTGACCTTCAGCATGACCTAGATGTACACCCATATGCACACATACACAGCACTCAAAAGCCAACATTTGGATTATAGCTGTAAATGTAAATTATTATTGTCAATACAACAGGCTCCGGAATCACTTAAAAGCAAACCTCTGTGAGTAACTAACCTAATTAGCATAAATGGGGTAGGTCTTCCTACCCTAAATGTGGGAAGTGCCATTCCATGGCCTGGGGTCCCAAACTGAGAAAAAGGCAGAAAGCCAGCTGAACACAGTACTCATCACTGTCAGCTTCCTAACTCTGAACACAATGTGTCAACCATCCTCCTGCTCCTGTCTCCCATACTCCATTCAATGATTGGCAATGTTCTCCCTTGAATTATAAATTGAAGTATCGAGAGGGAGACATAAAGAAGGGAGGAAGAGAGTTTATAATATCAGGAGACTATATGGGTAAAAGAACTGGTTCCCAACTCTGACAAACTGAATTCAATCCCTGGGACCCACATGGCAGAAGGAGAGAAGAAACTTCTAGAAATTATCCTCTGACTTACTTCCTCATGTGCACACGGCACATGTACTCTCCCCCAAACACTAAAAAAAAATTGTAATTTCAAATTTAAACATTCTTTGGAAGATAAATAGTACAGTTTTTGCAATTCTTCCTTATTTAGCTTAGTAGTTTTGAAATTTGAATATCCATGTAACTTCAGTATCTTTTCCTTTTGTTTCTGGATATATGCAATGACTTATACTTACATTTGCCATCCACTGGTGGTAATTGTTTTCATAATTATCTATTATAAATAAACTAACTGTTAATATTTATGATGTAGCCTTTGTGTAAATAATTATTTTCATTAGGAGTAAGAATTTTAATTTCTTTGGTGTAGGAAGAATTGTTTAGTCAAATGGTAAATTTAGTCTTAACTTCATAAATAATTGTCAAACTTTTAAAAGCATTCCCACCAGTAGCTGGCCAGTATCCTTCATGGTTATAACCTCGAAGTTACATTATTGTTTCAAGCTAAGTCCCAATCTTAATCATTGAACTACATCAGATTGCAAAGGAAGCTAGAAATACAGCATAAATATGGGGTGATAGGTTCTAACTGCCAATGTTGACCTTTTAATCAAAAATAAGGAGGAAAACATGATTGTTTACTTTGATTTGGAATAGATGTAAAATTGGACTCAAGATTCCATGTGAATATTGGTGTCAGTAACTGATCTGACAGGTTAAGTTTGATATAGCATCAAGGTGGTGCTCATTGTGCCAATCTGGAGGTCAAGGAGGGAAGTGAAGTTGGAAATATAAATGTGTGAATCTATAGCAGCTAGATAGTATTTAAAGCTGTGGAATGAGATCAACTAAGAGAAATGCAAGTTACAGTCGCCCTCCAATGTTTTCTCTAAGTATGACTAGAAGAATGTTAGCATAATATAAAATAAAACTCCATTTCCTTTTTCCCTGCACTCTTTGAATATAGTAGAATAATATGAGATTACATCCCATAGCCTCTTTTACAGAAAAATAAACCTTAACATTAAATTCTTAATATTGAAATATGAGTGACACAGTCTCTCTGTCTGGATGCCTCCCTCCAAATCAGTCATATGTAATAGGAAAACAACATGTATCTTAAGATCCTGTATTTGGCATTTATTCATTGAACAACTTAAAGCTTGCTTTAACTGATTCATGAAGCATGTCCAACCATTTCTTAGGCTTAACTAAACAGACCTGCACTGACATTTATTTTGTTTATTTTAATTGAATTTATCACAATCTTGTTTGTTTGTTTTTAGCATTGTTTATTTTGGCTTCATTTTCCAAAAAGTACTAGGTTTATTTGATTTCTAAACTGTTATTATATTGCATGACATTACTTAATATTTTCTTAGTGTATTTGTGATTATTTCCAGTTAATGACTCAGTGAATTATTGATTCTAAAATAAAAATTTTAAAATACCAAAGCTAATGTGCCTTTCTGCATTTCACTAAGGAGGAAACTGAAGTAGATATATTAAATTATTTCCCATAATAGCACACCAAGTTAATGGAGAAGGTGGAAGTGAAATGCAATTATCTCACTTATGGTTTTATTGAACTATTGGATTACAGGTCACAACCAATTACGAACATGACTCAAGAGCAAAAGCAGTGGTACTCTTTTATCATGCAGAAAGCTAAGCACTGCCTTGAGAACTTCGTAAAGTTTCTTGTAAAATGATATTTATTGTCCCTTTGAGCTAAACTTATATATATATGCAAAATATTTTCAAAACATGAAATACATTACTTCTGTTCTTTTCCCATACCAAGACATATTTTCATCTGGATATATGTTCCTCCAGCTTCTTCTAAGTCCTAGACACTGATCACTTTTGACATGGCTGTGACTATTAAAGTTCAGAGACATTTAAAAAAATCCAAAATTGTGTTTCCCAACAGAAGTGAAATTCAGCAGAAATCCATGTGGTGGAGTTGTCTTCTAACTTAATACTTAAAGATGTTTCTCAACATTTATCTTTTTGCTTAATTCCTCACCTTTTATACCTATAATTATTGTGACCCACTTATGCCTGAAGTCTTTAAAAGTGTTTTATTACTTCCAGACATTGTTCAACCATTTTTACCTTAAGTGCTATTTTGCTTCCTCTTACATCATGTATCAACTGCATATACACAGATAGATGCCTTGTAGGATTTAATAATCCTTTCAAAGAACATAGTTGTGTGTTTTCTCCCAAATGTGCAGCTTAAGGAGATTAAGAGAAAGTCATGATTGATTTAGAAAAGAGGTTCTTTTGCCCTTTCAGCTCTCAAACTCACTTTTTCTGTCCTGAGAAAGAAACTTGATCTTCTGATATTTCATCTCCATGGAGACACATGCTGATGTATTCAAGTCTAACCCCATGGGATCCTTCTAAAGGAGCTGTAGAAAGCTGCCTGAGTTTGAGATATACAGGGAAGCTAAGTCCACACAAGGTTCTTCCTGCTTATAGAGTCTGGCTAATCACTCTCCAGCAATAATGCTGACTTACATGTATATACATCAAGCATCCATCCTGAAGGTTCTGACTTAGTCTACTGGCATCTCTGGAACCTCACATCTTACCAGCACTTAAGACAGTCTGATGATCAGAGGAATAGGACCTGACAAAAGACAGAAATGCAGCATGTTGATTACCTAGTTTTGAACAGGTTCTCAGTTTCCAAGCATGAAAGCAATAGATATGTTAAAATTATTTCTTCTTTTGAAACATTCATCCCCTGACAAATGGCTAAAAATAGATGTATAATGAGCTGGCTCTGCCACACTTAGGGATATACCTGAAGGATCAATATAGTCAAAATATGGAATCAGCCTAAGTATTCATCTGCAAAAGAATGAAAAAAATGGTGTGTGTGTATATACAATAGAGTGTTAGTTGGCTATAAGGAAGTGAAATTGTGTTGCTTTCAGGAAAGGGAGTCTAACTTAAGATTTATCCAGCAAAGTGAAACAGGTTTCAGGAAAACAGGTATCATATATAGACTGTGTTACAAAATTAGAAAATGAATTTTGAGGAAGAAGAAGGAAACCAGGAGACAGTGACTCATGGGACAAAAGAGGCTAATAAAGGGATAACGTGATCAAAGTATATTGCATGGGTATGTGAAAGCACACAATGAGAGCAATGCTTTTAACAATTAATAATACACTAATAGAAGAAACACTTAAGGTTGATGATGTAGGTTAGTTCATTTAGTGATTACCTAGCCTATGTGAAGCCCAGGATCTGATCTCCAGCATCATATAAAGTTACATGCAATGGCACATGCCTCTAAACCCATACCTCAAAAGATAGAAGGATAAGACATTATGGTGAAACTCAGCTACATAACAATTTCAAGGTCAGACTGGGATATAATAGAAAAACAAGAGTGGGGTAGAGATAGGAAAGAAAGAGGGAAGGCAATGAGAAAGAGAGGACAGGGATGATGAAGGAACAAAAGAAGGGATAAACATATTCTTTGATGTCTCAATGATAGCAAGAGAATTACAGCATGTTCAACATGAAAGATAAACAAGTCTAGTTTCAGAACACCAGATTCATTCAAAGGACTTATCAAAACTTCACTTTTGTAATACACATAAGATTTGTGGCATAAGAATTTCTAAAAGGCTTGAGATCACTGCTCTATCACAGTTGACCAGGGCAGAATTATGATCAGGGGGAAACTGTTTTCTAAGTATTTTATCCAAAATTCCTGTGGAGAGTATCACTCAGGTAAAAACCTTTAATGTTACTGAATCTCATGCTTCCAAAGAGAAATATGTTTTATTTTCACTATTTCACCCAGTAAATAGTAAGAAAGATAATAATCCATGCAAGAAATAGAAGTAAGCAGTATGACTGATAATATGTTTATATTTATTTACTTACTTGTTCAGTTTTGATAAAGGATGCACTATAGGCCTAGGTGGCCAGAAACTTGTCTATGAAGCAAAGGGTGCCCTCAGGCTCACTAAGATCTACCTGCTCATAACAGTGGAAAGGCTACCTTATATGCCCTTCCCTGATAATGAAATTGATAACTAATTTATAAGCCATCATAGAGCCATCTAGTAGCTGATGGAAACAGAAGCAGACACCCACAGGAAACACTGAACTGAATTCCTGGAATCCAATTTTCAGAGATGGAGGAGTGATATCAAAAGGGGTCAAGACCAGGCTACAGAAACTCACAGAGACAGCTGACCTGAACAAGCGGGAGCTCATGGACCCCCAGACTGATAGCTGGGAAACCAGCATTATACAGACTCAGAACCCCTGAATGTGGGTCTCAGTTAGAAGGCCTGGGCAGTCTAAGGGACCTCTGACAGTGGAACCAGGATGTATCTTTGGTGCATGAAAGGACTTTAGGAGCACATTCCCCATGGAGGGATACTCACTTAACCTAGAGGCAGGAGGGAGGGCCTAGTCCCTACTCCAAATTACTTGATAGATTTGATGATTCCTCCTGTAAGGTCTCACCCTCTCTGTGGAGTTGGAGGGAGTGGGAGGGAGGGAGAGAGGGAGGAAAAAAGGGAGGAAGGAAAGGAGGAAGGGAAAGGGAGCTAAGATCAATATGTAAAGTAATAAAAATAATTTTAAAAAAAGAAAACCACAAAAAAGTGGTGGATATAACAAAAAAAATCTACCTGTTCTTTATTACTAATATACACTTATGAATGATAATATACTATGTCTGCCTTTCTGGGTCTGGGTTACATCATTCGGGATGATCTTTTCTAGTTCCATCCATTTGCCAGCAAATTTCCTGATGCCATTATTTTTATCTGGTGAGTAATATTCCATTGTGTAAAAACATCACACTTTCTTTTCTTTCCTTTTTTTCTGCAATCCTACCTCATTTCTTGCTTTTTGCTTTTCTGACTTTATCTCCTATGGCCATTCTACAAATCATTCCTGCCATGTCTGACAAAATAAACCAAGATTTGACACCACATTTTCTTTATCCATTCTTTTGTGGAGGGGCACCTCGGTTGTTTCCAAGTTCTGTTCTGGATACTATGAATAAATCTACTATGAGTACAGTTGTGCAAGTGTCCTTCTGATAGGATGGAGCTTCCTTTGGCTTATTGTCCAGTATTGGTATTGCTGGGTCTTGTGGTGGATTGATTCCAAATTTTCTGAGAAACCACCATATTGCTTTCCACAGTGGCTGCACAAGTTTGCCCTGTCACCAGCAGTGGAGGAGCGTTCCCCTCACTCCACACCCTATCAAGCATGAGCTGCCACTGATGACTGAGATCTTATCCTTTCTGACAGGCATGAGATGGCATCTCAATGTCATTTCGATTTTCATTTCCCTGGTGCTAAGACTGCTAAACATTTTTTTCAGTGTTCCTTGACTGTTTGAATTTCCTCTGTTGAGGATTCTCTTTTTAGTCCTGTATCCCATTTTTAACTAGATTATTTGGTCTAACCATGTCTAGTTCCCTTGAGTTTGTTATATTTTGGATATTAGCCCTCTGTCAGATGTGTGGTTGGTGAAAATCTTTTACCATTACACTGAGCTGAACTCCTGGAATCCAATTGCAGAGATGAAGGAGTGATATCAAAAGGGGTCAAGACAGGCTACAGAAACTCACAGAGACAGCTGACCTGAACAAGGTGGAGCCTTTTTGCCCTATTGACAGTGTCCTTTACCTTACAGACACTTTTCAGTTTCACAAGGTCCCACTTGTTAATTGTGTATCTTATTGCATGTAAGTTTGGCGTCCATTCAGGAAGTTTAAAGGAAAACCTATTATAATTACACATGGCTCCTCACTGGATACTCCAAAAGCTAGAAGGGTCTGAACAGATAGATGTCTTGCAGACTCTTAGAGACCATGGATACCAGCACAGATTAAAGTACCCAGAAGAAGAACCACACTACAAGCCACAGACCCAGAGAAGCTAAGTAGCAAGGAAGTCTGGGGTTAGGTGGTGGATTCACATATCTCACTGTGAAGGGGAATAGAATGAACATTGCCAGTGGATAGTGGGAGGGTCCTGAAAGGGGGAATGTAGATGACAAAAGGAGGGATCAGATTGGGGGAGAATGGAGTATTAGGAGACATAACTGGAATCTGGGGGCATCTCTGGGGTGAGCTAGAAACTTGATGCAATGAAAACACTTAGGAATCTATGAGGGTGACCCTAGCTAAGACTCCTGGCAATAGGAGACACAGAACCTGAACCTGCCATCACCTGTAAACTCTGACCTTCAATTTGTTCTGCCTATAAGATGTGTTTGGGGCAAAGGTGGCACACAGATCATGAGAGTGACCAACTAATGATTGGTACAGCTGGAGAACCATACCACAAAAGCGAGTTTATCACTGAGAGCCAGGAACCAGAGGCGGGATATCTCATATACCTAGGATAGAACCAAATATAAATGGAAAAAAATACTGTCGACAAAATGATTCCTAGCCTAGCCCAATTGTCATCAGAGAAACTTCACCCAGCAAGTGATGGAAACAGATGCAGAGACCAATAGCCAAACATTAGGCAGAGCCTGAGAATCCTAAGGAAGAGGGGGAAGAAGGATTGTAGGAGCCAATGTTGTCAAGAGCACCACAAGGAAATCCAAAGAACCTACTAACCTGGGCTCATAGTGGCTCACAGTCACTGAATTGGCAACCAGGGAGCCTTCTTGAGACTGACCTAAGTCCTCTATATATATGTGAAAATTGTATTACTTGGCCTTAATGTCAGACTCCTAACAGTGAAAGCAGGGGATATCTCTGATTTTTGTTGCTTTCTTTTGGACCCACCCCTCTTACTGGATTGCTTCATTCAGCCTTAATAGAAAAAGGAAGTGCCTAATCTCACCGCAACTTGATATACAATGGCTGGCTAATATCCATGGAGTGCTTGCCTGTGTATGAAGAGAAACAGTGGAGGAAGAATGGGTTGGGGGAGTTGGGGGTGTTTGAAAGAGACTTGGAAGTTGGGAGGGAGGGGAACTTTGCTCGGGATGTAAAAACAAAAAAACAAATATTTTTTTAAAATAACTTTTTAAAGAAGGTCAACCTGCTTGTTCCTCCTGACACCTGGTATTAAAAGTATTTGTCACTATATCTAGCTGGTGATTTTTATGACCCTTTTATGCTTTATTAGTTAAAAGTAATTTTCAAAAATTACTACTTAACAAATAAAAGTATTCAATCCCAGGTTAATGGTTCAACTGGGTCTCACTATATTTTAATGTGTTGACAATAAATATCAATATGGAAGCATCTTTGGGGGGTGGGTTTTTTTCATTGTGTAGCTTTGGAGCCTGTCCTAGAACTCACTCTGTACACCAGGCTGGCCTCAAACTCACAGAGATCCACCTAGCTCTACCTCCCAAGCACTGGGTTTTAAGGCGCACAGCACCAACACTAGGCTGTAAGCATTTTTTAAAGTATTGCTTTTAGATCAATCATTACCTTAGACATAGTATATAAAATATAAATTTGGTTGTTTTGCATTTTTTTTCACTTAGGGTCACTTGAGAAAAAGCATTGTCATGGTATTATTTCAAAATCAAATGTTCCTTAGTGAGATTTTCTATTTTACAAGGCACAATCCAATTCATTCAAAGCACCTTTAATGAATTTGTCTTTTTTATATCTGTTCTGCATCCTCTGGCAGTGAGTTGCTTTCTGTAAGACATTCTTCTTTGGTTTCTTATAATCTGATCCCCTTCCATTTCCTCTTGATGAATATATACACAGAAATGGAGTCCATATCTACACAGTTGTAAGTCTGGTTTTGGCTCACACCACACTTATGCAAAGCTCTTGGGAGCAATGCTCACTCTGAAGTATATATATGATAGAATAAAGTACAAATGCCAGGAATGTAACCTGTGTGGCCACTCCAAGTACATTAGGTCAGTGGCATTGGTATATCATAGAAAGGAAAGAAAGAACTGTTTTAACAATAGATTTATAGATTTGAGTAGAGCAAAAGAAACACTAGACTAGAGTTAGAAGAGCTAGAACTACAATTTTATTATAGACGTGATAGAAAAAAGCAAGCGTAATGATAAAATAATTTAAGAAGCAACTGTCTTGGTATAGAATAAGTATTTACTTTTCATGATGAAAAGAAAGCAAAGATCTTTAGAAATAAAGATACCAATAATCTTTCACAGAAGTTATTAAAGCTTTATATTCAAATACCTTGAAGTTTATTTTCCATTTATTTACATGTATTTATCTATGTGTATACAAGTATAGGCATGTACTTACCACACTCCGCTTGCATAAGTCAAAGGATAATTTGCAGAAGTCAATTGCCTGCTTCTACAGTATAGGTTCTAGGAATTATAATGTAAATAGTCACCATGGTGAGTGTGTTTACCTGTTAACTATTTAACCTGCTCCTCTAACAAGTTTTATTTCATCAATTCTTTGAGAATTTTACATAATGTTTCTAATAATTTCACCTTCTCCCTCTGCTTGACTCCCTTTCCTCAATTATCCAATTATGTTTTATTTCCTTCCATGTGATCAGTTTGTGCTGCCTAAATTATTATTAGTTGCGTGGCCTTCCACTGCAATGTAGTTGACTTAACCAGAACACACGTAGATATAGTTCACTCTTACTCACCCAGCTTTCAAGAGTTCCACGGTTAGGGGTGGGACTGTTATGTCCAACTGTAGTCTCCATGCTGGTATTTAGTCCAGCTTGGGCTTGGACTGATCTTGTGCCTACTGTCTCAATCATTATATTTTCATAAATGCATCAGCCCTTCTGTGTCTACAAGACAGTCTTTCCTTATAATCATCCAATGCCGCTGTGTCTGTCATACAGTCAGTCTGGCCCTTTACCACAATGAACCCTGAGCCTTGAGAAAGGGAGGTGCAGTATGTACGCTTCATTAGGGCTAAGCAGTGTAGATGCTCCTATTTTCTATACATTGACCATCTATGAGTCTCTGTTAATCACTATCTATGGCAAATAGAAGATTCTTCCATGATGGTTGAGAGATGCATTAATCTATGGATATTGTCATTAGGAGTTAGTTTAATACTATGTCAACTTAGCAAAGTAAGAGAAGTAGGGTTTCCCCCTGAGTCTATGACGTTTCTAACCACATGTTCCTAGCCTAATATTGTTGCTAGGTATGGGATTCATTTGTAGAGCAGAACTTAAATCAAGTAAGAATGTGATTGGTTGTTACCATGATGTTTATGTCATTATTGTACATGGCGGCATGAATTACTCAGTACGTCATTATTATAGCTTTTAGCATTGCTTGCTGGATAAGATTAATAATTGCTTTTCTCCTCCTGCACAGTTGATAACACCATCCAGCTCTATGAAAGCTAATTAGTAAGGATGAAGCACCCAGCTCAGTACCAGTAAACAAGAGTGCCAACTATTTAGGGGTCTATGTGAGATCACTGGCAAACAACACTGAATAAATAAATAAATAAATAAATAAATAAATAAATAAATAATCACTCATAGCTCTGGGCTTTCTTTGTTAACTGGTGGCTGTTAGGGTCCTGGAGAAGTCCCTCAAAAAACTACCATCCATGTATACAATCAGCAAGAGTGTTTATTT
Source organism: Cricetiscus sungorus (assembly GCA_030556225.1). Classification (NCBI taxonomy): domain Eukaryota; kingdom Metazoa; phylum Chordata; class Mammalia; order Rodentia; family Cricetidae; genus Cricetiscus; species Cricetiscus sungorus. The sequence continues at coordinate 92,985,319 of JANBXA010000730.1, forward strand.
TGAGAATAACTTATTTTAAGAACAAAATGCCTGCATTCAGGGGTGGCAAAATGCAGACAAGGAGAGAATTTTTCAGTGTCCTTTTAAGAAAAATTAGGGAAATTCCATGTAGGGAAGATTAGTCTGGGGGATAATTACTGAGTTAACCACAAAGTTCATATGATCGGTAGGTGGCTCTAGTCATCATGGACTTTCCAGTGTCAGGGAACAGAAAGCTATCTTTAGCTGGCAGGAAGCTGTGGCACACCTGCTTATTGGTTGCACCTGAGTTTTCCCAAAAACTGCTCACTAAGCTCCAGCCAGTTCCAATAAACTGAATTTAAGGCCCTGCAAGGTCTATTAGAAACCTGTCATGACTCTCATTAGGCTCCCTGGTCCTCTCTGTGGTATCTAATAAGAGCATTATTGCCCCATTATAGTAATCTAAATTTTGATATTTTACATATGTGTGTAGATTATATACATATGATTTTATATAAATAGCTCTGTTTGTATGTCTGTGGGTGCTCAGAGATATAAAATGTGTCAGATGTTTTGGAGTTGGAGTTATACTAGTTGTTTGTAACAAGTGCTCTTACCCACTGAGCCATCTCTCCCACACACACCCCAATTAATGTCTTAATCATAAAATTTCCATGAAATACTATGAAAAAGGGGAGACTATTTTTGTTTCTAGTTTTAAAAATGGGAGAGAAGTGTAGTATTCCTCTCACATTTTTTCAATACTTAAAATAAATTATCACTACAATGTTACATCTGGGTAATACTGGAGAACAAAGACCAGGGAAAAAGCTTACTGATTTTTTCAAATTACAAGCATGGCATTGTTTGCATTTGCTTCTCCTTTCCTAATCAATAAAATCCTCATTGTTCCATTTATAATCATAAACACATTGATTAGTTGTGAGACATTTATTATGAATTTCCTTATTCTGCATGAAGTTTTCTTCCCAGGCTCCCTTTAGGTTCATTTATACCAAATGAACTGTTAAATTTTAATAAGGAAGAAGCACCTAGGATTAATGTTATTCAAGCAGCCACTGCATGGTGTGTTGGTACACCAAGGTATCTTTCTAAACCTAAAAAAAATCCATCAGGATGAACCCAACTAAGAATCTAAGCAAGAGTGGAGAGGCTACCTTAAATGCTCTTCCCCTATACCCCTATAATGAGATCGATGACTATTTTAAATGCCATCATAGAACCTTCATGTAGTAGCTAATGGTAATAGAAGCAGAGATTCACAGCTAAGTACTGAGCCAAACTCCTAAAATCCAGTTGTAGAAAGGGAGGAGTGATGAGGAAAGGGGCCAAGACCATGCTGGGGGAACCCACAAAAACAGCAGACCTGAGCAAGTTGGAGCTCATGGACTCCAGACTGACAGCGGGAGAACCAGCATAAGACTGAACCAGGCGCCCTGAACGAGGATGTCAGTTGGGAGCTTGGGCAGTCTATGGAGTCAGTATTTATCCCTGCTGCATGAATGGGCTTTGGGAACCTATTCCCTATGGAGGGACTCTGCCTAGATATACTGGGGAGGGCCTAGGACCTGCCCCAAATTACTTAACAGAAGTTTATGACCTGCCATGGGAGGTCTCACCCTCCCTAGGAGTGGATGGGGGTGAGTTAGGAGGTCGGTGGAGGTATGGGAGAAGAGGAAAAAGAGGGAACTAGGATTGTATGTAAAATAAGATTGTTTTTTTAATAAAAAGTAGTCCTAACATTTTTCAATATACACAAACATACAGTTCCTTTCCCACTTTGTGAAAAAAAAAAATTGTCACGTGTAGGTTATTTCTTTGCTTTAACTTTTTTTGGAGCATAGCCTAGTATTATATATTAATATTTCATTGCTAAATGTAACTTGTCAAAACAGAGTTGGGTTGACTAGCAAAAGTCATAGGGTCCAAAATGTTTCTGCTTCCCTAAAAAAACCATTGTGAGCACAGTAGTCAATAAATAAAAAGAAAACACAGGAGGGAGCCTTTTATGTTGAGAGAAATGCAGAGGATGACAAAAGTTATAGAACTAAGGGAAAACAAATCATCCTTAGGACTTTCCCTTGAAACAGCTTTGCCTTTCAAAAGGAAAAAAAATATGTCCTGCTCAGTCAGCAGCCTTTGAGAGGAAAGAACTTTTATGCGATTTTTGAAATACTCAACAAGCTCACTGACAAATATATAGAGCTTAGCTGTATAGATTAAATGTGCTTGCCTATAAAAATTAGCTTAATCTTAGAAAATCACAAATTGCAGACAAGTAAAATCATGTAGAAGGGATGGAGACAACAGTGAGGCACATCCATACTGATGCGCCCTGATACTCAAGAGAAAAATGCACCATCTATGATATTCCTGTTTTTACTGGCACTATTTTTTCTTGCTATATGGAGAGAAAATATGAATGAGCTCTAATTCTTGTTTAGTCACAGAAATGTTCAGTCAAGTATGATGATAATGAATCTCTATAATGGGAAATTGATTGCAGGCTTTCAAACCCTCATTTTATTTATGTTTCAGGAACATGCAGATGTGTCAGGATTTCTTAGTAGAATTCTTTTTCTTTTCAATATTTTATCTCGTGAAAAGCAGATGATGACTATAACTGAAATGCAAATTTGTTTTGTCTTGAAGTATCAGATATTGTCAACCTGCAACATAAAAAGGAATATGGTGTTCTGAAGAGCCAGATAACCTAGCAATAATATATTTTCACTGTAGAAGATAAACAACCCACTCAAGTTAAAAGTCTGCATATGATTTTTGACCCTGATCTTTTTTAATATGCTATCTGTATGCAGACTGAATCCTGAAGATGACTAGTCTTATGTAGCTTTTCAGCAGGTACTCTACTCATAGACTCACTACAATAGTAAGTGACTATAACACGGCTACAGTGGTAACAGTTGATTTGGTGTTTTTATTATTTAAGAATGTGTTTACATCTTGACTACAGATGGAACCATGTTATAGCTTCTACATGGTGATGTTTGATTTGTAACTTTTTATAATATGTGTGTATGTAGTTTATGGTAGGAAATGATGAAATAGACTATTGTTTACATATGGTTTTGTTTCATGACATAATTGATTCAGGTGAGGGGTAGCAAAGGGCAGATGTCTACAATCTTCAATATCCCTTCATAGGAAACCTGATGAATATCTTTCACCAAAACCATCTGGAGGCAGAATGTCATGGAGGAAATGCCATGGAGACATGTTTGGGACAATTTTGCAATACCTGGAAGGAACTGTTGAAAATGTCAAGTGAACCAATGGAATCTGTTGAATAAAAGTTCAGAGTCACCCAGGGGTGGTGATGAACACCTTTAATCGCAGCACTCAGGAATCAGAGGCAAGTGGATCTCTGTGAGTTCAAGTCCAGCCTGGTCTACAGAGTGAATTCCAGGACAGTCTCCAAAGCTACACAGAGAAACCCTGTCTCAAAAAAAATATATTCAGAAACTGGACATGCTAAATATGGTTACAGTGTTTGAAGTTATGGGGATAGTTAAAGAGAACTATCAGATGCGGGGGGAGAGAGAGGGAGAGAGAGAGAGAGAGAGAGAGAGAGAGAGAGAGAGAGAGAGAGAGAGAGAGAGAGAGAGAGAGAGAACGATTGTATCTAACATCAAAGCTGACAGTGGAAGACAATACTGCAAATACTGCAGCAGAGACCAAAAGGGATACAAGAGATAGTGAAAAGGTACATTTTACAAACTAATCAGAAATAGGTATTTTAAAAAGCATTCATTACTTTCAATCAAGCTAAGTGGTGCAGAGATGTTAGAGACAAAAAAAATTATATTACTTCTGGTCAACAAAATTTTGCTCTCCAGAATTAGGATAGTTACTGTGTTCTTACAGGGAGCTTGACTTTTAAGCTAAATAGAAACCCCTAACCTGAAATTAGTCATTAAAGTACATATTCCTGATACCCTGCTGCCACTTATCTTCTAAAAGCATGGTATTTGAATTGTGAGAAGAATGCTGAAGGTTCTTAAGCAGCCAGTGTATTCTTTCCAAACAGAAAGATTACTAGTGCTTCTTCTTGACTATTTTAATACAATCTACAGGGCATCTTCAGAGATACTCAGTTTTTAGCCACACATTTTATGAGCATCCCAGTCTGCATGCATGGTGTAGGAGAGGCATGTATCTGATAAATGAAATAATAAACTTAGACACCTTACTTCTGGTTTTCATAATGATTGGGCCCCCCTTCCAGCAGTAATAACAATTAAAGATGTTTTCCAGGAGGCTGATAATTTTGGAAGTTGTACAAACTGCACAAAGTGGTTGTGAAATCTATGTCAGTCCTATAAATAAAATTTCTTTATTTCTTTATAAATAAAATCCCTGGCTAGATCATGATGGGTAAATCCAAGAGAATATTTCAGAGTTCACAACTAATGAACATTCTTGGTTTTCTACTGAGACCTGTGGAAAGTCAGGAGAAGAGGGCACCAGGAAAAGCCTGGTCTTCATTGCCTCTGTAAATGAGGGAAAAATGGAAATCTTACAAGAGGGAAACTTTCACATGTAAAAATTTGAAGTTGCAAGATAACAAGTTAACTAAAAAATAATTCAGCTGTCTCCTAGTATTTCTGAGTGGCCTGCTTGCCTACACCAAGGACTAGAGAAATGTCTGTTACTTAAATTCCACCTCTAGCAAAGTGATATCATTTTGTTTTCCCACTTTAAGTCCTTTCTCAGGTGAGCAAAAAAGCAGTCAATGCTCATTTGGTCTGCTGGGTGGCGCCAGATCATCACATAAAGGGAAGATCCCAGAAGCATGAAGCATTTCTTTTTTTCTTTTTTTCTTTTTTGTTTTGTTTTTAACTGTTATTATTTTTCATTTTATCCATTTTTTATTTAAAACAAGGTTGTTTTACACATGAATCCCAGTTTCCTCATTCTCCCATCCTCCCATATCATTCCCACCAAACCCCAGCCCATTCCCATTCTGTTCCCCAGGGAGGATGAGGCCTTCCATGGGGAGTCTTCAAAGTCTTGTCATATCATTTGGGGCAGGGCCTAAGCCCTCCCTCATGTGCCTAGGCTGAGTAAGTATCCCTCTATGTAGAATGGGATCCCATAGTCCATTCTTATTCTAGAGATAAATACTGATCCATTACTAGAGGCCCCACAGACTGCCCAGTCCTCCTAACTAATACCCATTTTCAGGGGGTCTGGGTCAGTCCTATGCTGGTTTCCCAGCTACCAGACTGGGGTGCATGAGCTCCGCATTGTTCAGGTCAGCTGATTCTGTGTGTTTCTCCAGCCTGGTCTTGACCATAAAGTTTGAAATGTGTCTCTCTCTCTCTCTCACACACACACACACACACACACACAAACACACACACAAGCACACATTGCATAGTCATATGACCCTTACTCTATGTTTTAAATTTCTCTGACAATCAAGTAAGAATGCTAGAAAAAAAGTAATTAAAGAAATATTTGAACCTCTTAGAAGGGTAAATGCAAGTTACCCTTCAACAAATTGGTAAAGGAGACTTCCTGAACATAACACCAGTAACACAGGCACTGAGATCAACAATTAATAAATGGGACCTCCTGAATTTGACAAGCTTCTGTAAGGCAAGGGACAGTCAACAATACAAAACAGCATTCCACAGAATGGGAAATATTTGAAATATAAATGTATTGATGACTTTTTCTTCCAATAATAATAAAATATTTTCCATGAAGAAATTTCTCAAACTAATGCCCACATCTATGTTTTTACAAGTAAAAAGGAAGACTTATGTACAATATGATTGAAAAAACTGTAGATAACCATTATACTTATTGAGGTACCTATAGTCAGCACTGAGCTGGTCTTGCCCTGTTGTGTTCCCAGCTTGTCCTAGGAATGCTGTTACACCCCTAGGCAATCTCCTTCAATGTTTCCAAGTCTACTTTTGGCCAAGTCGTTATCCTCTAAGATTAAGCTAAGCAACTGTAGATTCCCTCTAGATCCAACTCATAAGGAGACACAACCATCCTGTAGAGAAACCAATCTGCCCTTGCTTCATAGATACTTTATCCTCCTTCTGAGTCCTATACTTGCAACAACCCACAACATCATACTGGAGCAATTGCTATTTTGTTAACTGGACTGTTCAGAAAACTGTAGTGTTTTTGAATGAGTCTGTGAGAGATACTTCTGTTATTTACTCAAGTCCATGATGGTAATCTCCCATAATAACAAAAGGTTACTTAGAGAGCAACTATGTGTTTTGGAATTCTTAGTACTTATTTCTGGTATGTGACTTAGTTGTCTCAAGAAAATGCATGTAATGTGATAAGTACAATTTCTAACTCAATAGTTTTGTTATTATTATTATTATTATTATGCTGTCCCTTATTGTTTATCATGCAAGTAAAGACATTTCCTAAGGATTCACAAATTGCATCAATTTACTTCATTTGAGAACTACATTTTAAAGAGTAGTAGCTTATTCTTTACCTAACTGGTACTGATATTAACAAACCAGTGATTTCCATCTCCCACGTTTGAATTTTTAACACAGTCAGCATGGAGCCTTAGTTGGTTAATGACCAAGAACACCTCTAGCACAAGAATTTCCACTCTATGACAAGCCAGCTGTATCTGCTATTCACACAGCACTAATGATTTTGAAGTCAAACACTTCCTCTTTCCACTTCCAGCAGAGTACTGCTTTAGTGCAAGGCTAGATGCACAATCAATGTTCAAAACCAAGAACAGAAAATGCTTATAACTTCTAAATCTAGGGCACCCGCTACCCCAGAAGGTGATCCATGGAAATGTTAAGCTTTATATGCAGAAGCCTCTCCAAATAGCTATATAGAACATCAAGCTTGAAAACAGAGCACACTTCCAATTCTTAACCTGGCTTTCACAATTTGACCTGCCAGAAAATGTGGCAGGTCATTAGACGATTAGCAGTGAATACTGACATAACTAATGCATTGATATCTAACCTCTGTTTTATTATCAGATGTCATAAAATTGCATCAATGCGGAAATGTCCTAAGATTTAACACACAGCAAAAAAAAAAAAAAAAAAAAAAAAAAAAAAAAACAAATAAAAAAACATCCTGGAGCTGATCTCTCAAGTGAAGAATGATAAGAAACTCAGCTTTATTATCCTGTTGACACTAATGCTATGTAACAGAGATAACAGAGCCAGACTCTTCCTGTTGCATGGCATGAGACTGTGCTTATGAAAGTTAGGGCACACAAAGACACCTATCTCAATGAAGGATCATCATTATGTAAAGGGATTGCTTTAGAGAATTCTCTGGCATGCTTGAGTCACAGTAATTTCAGGTACAGTTGTGGATTTGGCCTGCCTCCTCTAGGTACCCAGAAGAAAGCAGTCATTATTCTTGGGGAGATTGGAGCTAATTGAATTCTGTCAGTTTCAGAACTTCCTGAGCTATTTTGAGCTGTTTACTTCCGCTCTCAAGGAGCTTCTCTGCTGTGCTTCATTCCTTCTCCTCTCAGAACCTCCTTGAAAATATCCAGTCCTAAAAGGCAGTGTCATTTCCCCTCCCTTTTATATCCTATGTCTTAAAATGTTTGTCTCTGATATGGAAGGTTTTAATCTCAAAGGAAACTGCCATACAACATTAACAGCATCAATGCCTCTGAATCCTCCAGGAAATAGCTAATTTGAACAGAGGTAGATCTCTGTAAACACCTGGTAAATTAAATAATTTTTCTCCTTTTCGAACAAAGTATCTTTAAAATTAGATCTTTTGTCCTTATGTACCCATAAGTGAAAAAGACAGGAAACTTTTTCTATTGAATCTCTGAGACCTTCCCTATGGCTATATTTTAGTCTTTCCTATCTGCCCTGTAGTCATGTACAAATATTTAGTTGCTATCATTTCTTCTTCCCTGGAGTAAAAGAAGGGAGTCTGTAGTAGTAGCAATATCACTTGAAACAGTAGCTAGTGGCTTTGCAGATCCACAATTTCACTCTTTCATTATTATATATCTTAAAATAATGTTTGTCCTATGTCATTGAAGCTTATATAAACATATACAACTATTGTGTGAACATTTGGTTTCATGGGCTATTTCTTTTTTAATATTGTTATTTATTGTTCTTTCATATATTAACCCCAGACCAATGTTTACCTTCTCTCCCATCCCTGCAGTCTCTTCCCCTCCTATCTCCCCTCTACCCCAGAGGTCCATAAACCCTCTGACCACACTCAGAAAAGAATAAGCATCCCAATTACATCTATCATACAGGCATGACAAACTACAATAAGACAGACACATAATCTCACATCAAGGCTTCATGAAGCAACCCAGTAAGAGGAAAAGAGTCACACAATAAGAAAAAGAGCTAGAGCCAGCCTGTTTCCACTGTTAGGAATTCCATAAGAATATCAATCTACTCAGCCATAACCTATATGCAGAGGGCCTAGGTCAAGACCCCTACAGGCTCTCTGTTTTTGGCAAACTCCTTTGAGTCCTGGTGACTTGGTCCTGTGGGCCTTTGTTATGCTGGTGTCTCCCAGCCCTCTGGTTCCTCCATGCCTTCCCCTCCCACCTAGGTAAGACTCACTGACCACCTCCTTATGTTGGGCTTCAGAGTCTACATCTGCTCCCATCACTTGCTGAGTGAAGTCTCTGATCTCTTTGATGACAATTCTACAAAACTTCAGTCCCAGAACACTCTGCAGTCAGGGCAAACTGTAATCCAAAGATTTTGTGGTTGAATTGGTACCCCAATCTATACACTGCAGGTCTTGCCTGGTTGTACTAGATGGCTGGTTCTGGTTCAGTGTCTGTTTGATGGGTTACTCTGTAGATTCCATAGAATTTACATTGCACTAAATTTCCACCTCACCATTGAAATGCCTCCAAACTCAAGACAGTTTCTCTCAGTATTTCTTCTTACTCTCAATTAATTCCTCCTGCTCCTAACCTCACCCAACACCTGTCCAACTACAAATCTATTCTATTTCCCTTTCCAAGGAAGATCTTTGTATCAACTTTTAAACCCTGCTTGTTACTTAGCCTCTCTAGGTCTTAGACCCTAGCATAATTTTCTTTTACTTCACAGCTAATATCCAATTTTGAGTGAGTACATACCATGTTTGTCTTTCTGGGTTTGAGTTAACTCACTAAAGATAATTTTTTTCTTATTTCATCTATTTGCCTGAAAATTTCATGTCATTGTTCTTAACAACTGAATTTGTTGATTTAACATATCACATTTTCTTCATACATACTTCAGCTGAAGGACATCTAGGTTTTTCTCACCTTATGGCTATTATAAATAAAGTTGTTGGGAAAGTAAATAAGCAAGCATCCTTTTGATTGCATGGAGAGTCCTTTTGGTATATGCCCAGAAGTAGTATGGCTAAATCCATATACCTATGGAATCTGGTTTTTTATATGTATAAAGAAACCAGAAATATACAAATGGGGGGGAAAGCATCTTCAACAAATTATGCTAGTGTAAGTGGACATTAGTATGTAGAAAAATTCAAATAGGTCCATGTCTATCACCCTGCACAAACTCAAGTCTAAGTGGATAAAAGACCTCAACATAAAACCAAATACACTGATAGAAGAGAAAGTAGAGAATTGATGGGGAATCTCCTTTTTTATGCTGTTAACAAATGTTTCTCTTATTGTTTAATGAATTAGAACACTCAATAGCCAGTAACAAGGAAGGAAGTATAGGTAGGGCTACGAAATGAGTAGAAATATGAGAAGAGGAAGACAGAGAGGAGCTGCCAGGAAGACACCATGTAGCTACTGGGAAGACAGGATGCTGGGCATTCTCTGGTAAGATAAGCCTTTGTAGAAATACATACATTAATAGTCATGGTTAATAATTAAGAGAGAGCCAGATATATAAGAATTCTGAGCCGTTGACCAAAGAGTTTATAATTAATATAAATCCCTGTGTGTTTATTTGGGGCTAAACAGCTGTGGGTCAGGTGGGAGAGAAAGTCCTTCTACAGAGAATAGCCTTGAATACAGTGGCACAGGAGACCCCATATCTGACAGAAGGCTGATTTTCAAACATATAAAGCATTTAAAAAGTTAGACATCAACAAATTAAATAAACCAACTTAAAAATGGGGTACAGATATAAACAGAAAATTCTCAACAGAGGAATTTCAAATGTCAACAAACACTTAAAGAAATGTTCAATATCCTTAGCCATCAGGGAAATGTAAATCAAAATAACACTGAGATTCCATCTTATACCTGTCAGAATGACTAAGATCAAAAACAAGTGACAGCACATGCTGTCCAGAATGTGGAGCATGGAGTATTCTCCTTCTTGGCTGGCAGGAGTACAAACTTGCATAGCCACTTTGGAAATCAATATTGTGTTTTCTCTGAAAATTGAGAATTGTGGGCTATTTCTATACTTGAAAATTTGTTTATACTGGTTTTATGTAACTACTGTAATACAAAAATATCAAAAAGATGATGTTTCTACTTTGATTAGCAAATTAAAGGAGGAAAAGTCACTGTGAAAGCAAATACTTTTGTTATACTAAAAAATAAAGGGGATATAAACATATTTATGCCAATTAATTTTAAAATAGCAGTAATATATACTCTAAATACGTAACAAAAGTCCCATTTTAAAAGTTGAAAAATATCACACAGAAGAGTAATATGTATTTAAATTTTTCTTATCTCTCTAATTTTTCTTGAGTAGAAGATAGTCATGGCCTTTTATCTGATTCTGCATATCTGTTGCTATGTGATATAGAATGATGCTATTCATTTGTGAGAGCCTGAAGGATAAATTGGAAAAACAACTATGAAAATTATTGCAAAGGCAGTTTGACTTCATAGAGTATCAAGTGCCCTCAAGAATTTCCATACAAACTTTTATAAGTGTTGATAGACATTATAAAATCATATTGCCCTAATAATTAAAAACAAAAGAGGAATTAATATGTTTCTTAAAAATTACTTTATTGCACATTTTAACAAAGCCAACTGAATTTTTATAATTGATGATGCATTGGATATCAAATATTCTGAAAGAAAAATAATATTTCTATTTTAAATGTATTAATATAAAATACTTGGATCATAATTTAAAATTTCAAATATCTCTAAATAATGTCCTATATAATGGGATGTTTTGATTTAGATTAATCTAAATTAAATTTAATTAATCTAAATCATCATTTAGATTAATTCAATGTTACCAACTGATTTTCCTTAAATCCTATGCACTACCCACATTATTGCATTCTGTATAAACCTGATAATGTAACTGGACCATTATAGCATTTCTCAGATTTGGTATGTCATTTCAGCAAACCATCTGACAAAAACAACATAAAGAAGAGAAAAAGAGTTTCTTTCAGCTCATCATGTAGGAAAAAGCATAGGAGAGTACATGGTGGTGGAAGTATGTGCCAGCATTCCTCACATAGTGGGGAAAAGCAGGGGAGAGTACGTGATGGTGGAAGTGTGTGCCAGCACTTTTCACATAGTGGCAGAGACTGGCAGTGGAGGCAGGTATAATTTTTAATGGCTCACCCATACTAGCTATGTCATCCAGCTTTACCCTACACAAAGACTCCATTATCTTCCTAAACACAGACACCATCAAGGGCCCAGCTTAAGACATGAAACTATGCGGGATATTAAAGATTCAAACCATTTCGTTGGTATATTTTTTTTCCTATACTGCTGATTTAATGAATCTGGATCAAAATCAAAGTACAGAATTATACAAACCACTAGTGAAAGCTGAATGTGGGTCAAAATTTGGGATATTTGAAAAAGCCTGTGCACTTAAACTCATAAATTATCTTTAATGATCTCTAGATAATTTAGCCAATTTCTCCTACAGTCTTTTGAAAAAGTCCCATAGCACACTGGTTTAAATATAGTCTACCTTTTGAAAGATTCCATTCCATGCTAAATGCAGTGTTTATTGAGAGCATGATAATTGTTCTTTTCTCCTGTTATGTTCATTCAAATCCCTCTGAGGAGAGAGAGGAGAATTTTCCAGAGAGGCCCTCTAAAACAGGAAGACATTGTGGAGGTCATGGAGGGAAAACAGGTTCTACCACTTCTATGAGTGCTGTTTTCCTTCTGTTCTTCCAGGGAGAAATAGCAGAGTAGACACAGGTGAGAAAATAAGCCTAAAGCTAAATAAGTAAACATTTACTTTAATAATAAAAAGAAAATGGAATTTTGGTTAGTGGTTTCCAGAACTTCTCATTTAGATTAACCATTCACATGCCATTCATATTTTTCATATTTTACCCCTTTCATGTTATCATATTTTGAACATAATTGAAATTTCATTTTTTATCTTGCAAGGATAAGCCTAGGTTACAAGTTGTTTCACTGACTACTAAAAAGGCCCCCAATTCTCTCTTAAGGCAAATACCAAAATTCAGCATCCAACATATTATCAGTTGAAAGGAATTAGTTCCAAACTCAAAGAAAATCACTGTGTGTATACTATACTATACACTATATATAATCAACTCAAAATTATCTTTAATGATATATATGATGCAAATATAATCCCCAGATCAGTTAATAGTAATAGAGACACCAAAATGATAGTTATATTGTGCTTGTCTAAAAGACTTGCAAAAGATGAATTTCAAAGGTGTAAAGGAAGAGTGAGGAGGTAAGAAGGAACAGGAAGGAATAGAGGGAGGGTAAACTGTATTCATATTACAGCATATGTGAATAGAATATATTTAATAAGAGATTAAAAATTAAAAATAACTAAATAAAGGAATAGGTCTTTACAAAATGAAATATCCAAAACTAACACAATAAATAATACAATTAAATACAAGTTATACCCAACATAAAATATTAATAAGCTATAAGATATTATAATGCAAATTATAACAATCCATGAAATAGGAAGAAGATATTTAAAAAGTTAGAATCCTATGATAGGAGTCAATATAGTCCACTTATATGTAATTATAAAACAGAAAAAATATATATTTTTGGGAATATAATTTAAATTTTGTGTTATGAACAAATATTAGAAAATTTCCTCAGTTCTTTATTTTGGTAAAGTTTTTAGTTTTTAGTACTGTGGCAGAGATCTGTGATGTCTGCCAGACACCTGCATCTGCAAACTCAAGTTAATGTAATGCTAAGTATTTATCTATCCCTGAATGCTAGAACTCATTGATATTGGTAATCACTGTTGCTGTGTCCATATACAACATTTCAGAAACTCTTAAAAAGGGTAGTTTCCCTATTTCTGCTTCAATTTGACTTAGAAATAAGAATTTGACAGCGGCCACTTGAAAAACAACTAGTATTAAAATAACAGCATAGGAATAGTTATTGTATTTGATTCTCTATTATTTTAACACCATTTATATTATTATATTGTTATAACTGCCCTTGATTGACAACCCCCAGAATTATTTTACCTAAAAAAGAGAAGAGTTTCTGCCATTTATTGAATCTCTTTGTCTAGGAAATTGGAGAGTCAGACTTTTAGGGGTTACTGTGGCATTTAAAACCCATCCTCTCTTATACAATTATCTACATCCCCAATTTCTGCATTACATAAAAATAAAAAAGACAGGAACTTTTGCACTAGTAACTTTAAGTCTTTACTTATTTGTCAATGAAAAAAATGAGGGTCCTATTTAGACACAACAGTGGAAATTATGCATAGTTGCATAACCACAATTTAAACCAATCTGATTTCTGTATCTCTAAACATAAATGGAAAGCATAAGCCATAAGGTGTATGTAGTTATAGGCATAACTCAGTAAACCAATCCATCATTAGTCCAATCACCTTCAATGATTCTTTGGCTTTGAATAATAACCTATAATTTAAAAGGATACAATCTTTATGCTTTATAAAATGTGTTTGGTGTGTGTGTGTGTGTGTGTGTGTGTGTGTGTGTGTGTGTGTGGTGGTTTGGAAAAAAAAAAAAAGTTCCCTAAATGGAGTGTCACTATTAAGGTGTGTGACTTTGTATATGGCCTTGCTAGAGAAGTGTGTCATGGTGGGGAGGGCTTTGAGCTCTCTTGCTCAAGCTTTGCTCAATGTGACAGGTAGTACATTTTTTGTTGCCTGAAGGATGTAGGACTCCTAGCTACTAGTCCAGTACTATGTCTGCCTGCACAATGCCTTGCTTCCCATCATGATGATAATGTACTGAAGCTCTGAGACTATAAACAAACCACCACCGTTAAATGCTTTCCTTATAAGGCTTACCATGAAAATGGCATCTCTTCACAGCAACAAAAACACTAAGATAGTGTTTCAGGTGACCTTCTTGTTTCAAGATTTGAAAAAGCCCTGTCATCATGATGTCCGTTTTTGACACTAAACTGAAATTTTTCCAACTTGACCAGAGTTTCTTTGAACAACTTTAATCCAGTGACCCTTCATTGAGCACCTGTCAGGTTATGAGTATTGGTTCCCATGGAAAACGAGAAATGAAACCAGAATTCACCTGAACCTCATTCCAGTACAAGCACCTCACACAATGAACCTTATGACATAGGAGGAGAGTTTTAAGACTACCTTGATGACTTGTTTGACAGAAGTGATATTTAAATTTGAACTTAGAGTAAATATTGCTTGTAGAAGTTCTACAGATAAATTTGATAAAAAAAAACTAGAAATATTTCTTGGAAATGTAAACATTTTAAACAGTCACTGAACATGGAAGATCAGAGATGTGCTGAATGACCAAGCACAGATGGGTGATGGATACAAATGCACAATGTAATTAGGAAAAGCTGTGACCATTGACTAGAACCTTGTTTTTTGCTTTTCCTGTATTAAAAGGTAGCTGTCCTTGTAAACTATGTATCATGTTTCTTTTTATCCTTAACATGTTTTCTTGTTGTTCTCTTTCTTTCTTGAATATCATGGCTTCTTTTACATTATTAGAAGATTCTGAGGATAAATTTTTTAAAGATCATAGAGGAGAATAAGCAAAGTATTATTCAGTGAATATTAAAGCATAATGCCAGAATGCTAAAATAGCATTTCCTATAAAATTGTAGAAATGTAAATATTTGATTATCATTTACTTAATAGCTAATATCCATGTATAAGTAAGTACATGCTATATTTGTCTTCCCAGAGAAGTTAGATAAAGAGGAGTGTTCTAGAGAGGGAAACATGGATCTTCTTGGTAGGGGGAAATAAAATAAAATTTTGTGGGTAGATTGGATGCCTATGGGGACAGTAGTGGTAGGGATCAGTTCAGAGGAGGAAGTAGAGAGGGCAAGAGGAAGACAGCTGATATATGTTGCAGCATGACTTCTAATAGGTCATCATAATAAAAGCCCAAAGTCAGATATTAGGCCAAATACTGAGAAATAAGAGAGATAAATGAGCAAACTACAGCGACACCTTATCTCTCCAACTTCCCAGCTGAAAAGTGACTGAGTTCCTGTCTCCTTCCGCCTTATCACTTCCTCTCTCCACCCAATCATCTCACTTCCTGTCTGTCTGTATAGACCTCCAGACCACTATCATTAGCTAGTAGCTAGCTCTGCCCTCAGATCTCCAGGTAAGCTTTATTTGTTAGTACTCTAGCAAATAAGGTATCACTAACAATATATACACTGGAATTTGGGGGAAGGTGTGGAAATCTATTGTAGTGGAAACTCCCTGAAATCTATGATGGTGACTCTAGTGAGGACTCCTAGTAATGGATGATATGGAGTCTGAAGAGGACATTTATTGTAGCCAGGCAAGGCTTCCAGGGTAGGGACTGTATTTGGTTAAGTTGTTGGCTGAGAGGGTCTCTAGGAGACCTCTCAACATCCATGTCTTTTGTTATGACAGAAGATTGCTCTCTGAAAACTGACAGCAGGACCCCATTGACAACTACAATCTCGGCCGAACTCATGGAATGCATAGAGATCAAGCTAAAGCCTGCATGGAGAATTCACTTCTTTGTTCTAATCTCTTTGGAGTGAGAAGGTAGATACTCTGCTGGCTTTGGGAAGAGGAATTTGGACACTGAACTAGCCACAGAATCCTTGACCTACAGACTGCCCTGCCTGCAAGATGAGCTAGGGCAATGGTGCCACAGAACTTGGGGACATGACCAACCAATGTTTGGTTTGACTTGAGGCTCACTCCACAAGAAAGACCCCAGGCCCTTGCCCTAGGTTCTAGGTCATTCAGTCTCTGGTTCCTGGCCATCAAGACAGTATAGGGCATGGTCTCTAAATTAACAAATATGACTGGTTAAAAAAAATGATTCCTAATGATGTTCTGCTATATTCATAGATTGGTACCTTGTCCAGTCATCATATGATCCTGTCTTCTGTGCTACTATATTGTGAACTTCACCTAAGACCAACAAATAGATAGAATGGTTCCAGGTCCCTGGGTTTAGGTAGCATTTAGTGTGTGTTTGTTGCCTCATATTTGAGGCATAGTAAAAGAACATTCTGGAATCTTTGTGTATCTTTTTTTAATCTCCCCAATTCTATGAGTGTATTCAGGAATAAAATTCTACTGTAATGACCTTGATTCCCCTAGCTCATACAATCCCTCATCCCTCTTTTCTACAGGACTGCTCTCCAGGTTGGCCCAGTACTTGACTGTGAGTCTCTGTATCTGCTTCCATCAGTTACTGGATGAAAGTTCTCTAATGACAATTAGGGTATCACCACTCTGATTACAGCAGATGGCTAGTTCAGGTACCCTCTCCACTATTGCTAGGAATCTTAGCTGGGTTCATCCTTGTGAATTCCTGGGAGATTCCCTGGAACCAGGTTTCTTGATAACCATGAAATGGCAAAATTTCTCTAAGTATTCTGTACAGGTTAGGGCAATGAACCCAGAGGCATAATGTTATGCAGTGAAATCCATTTCCTTCAAATAGGATGCTGTTAAGATAGTCACCTAAGACATAAGAAGGGAAAAAAGCTAGATTTTTAAAAATCTTTTATACCTCAAATTTGGAGATGGTCACATAAGCAGCCAGGGTAGGATGAGGGGAACAAAATACACAAGATTAAGGCAGACCCACCTCCCCACCAAGAGCAGGGAGCAGTCTCAGTCTGGCCCATGCTTCTGGGTAATTCATAGAGTGAATTTCAACACTCTGGTGACACACTATGAGGACTTCTTTTTAACAGGATTAAACCACAGAATTCTAATGATATCTGCATACAGTTTTCTGTGTTTGTCTATAAAGGTTTCCAGTTGTTTATCTAACTCAGGAGAATTCTAAAACCTGACCCCAATTAATTATTCCTTTTCTGACCTCCAGCTTCCCAATGCCTGATCTCACAGCTATCTCTAAAATCTGCCCTAAATTATAGCTCTCTGTAAGGTCAAATGGACTCAATTCCACAGTGTTCACTGAAACACTCACAGTTCAATGGCTCTTTTGCCTTAAGGGAAAAACAGTATGTGATTTCAATAAACATGTGTGATATAAAGTTGGAATGATACTCCCTTAACCTAGAGGCAGGAGGGAGGGCCTAGTCCCTACTACAAATGACTTGACAGATTTTGTTGACCCCTCCTGGAAGGCATCACCCTCCTTGGAGAGTGGGGGTGAGGGGGATGGGTTGGAAGGGTGGTCAGGGGACATGGGAGGGAGGGAGGGAGGGGGGAAGGAGGGAGTGAGGAAGAGGGAACTGTAATCGATTTGTAAAATAAGAAAAATAATATATAAATTTGAAAAAAAACCTTAGTTAATAATATTTTATATAGGTGATGTGCTTTTAAACTTTCAAAAAGCTTTGTGGCATTGAAAATAATCTTCATATTCCTTTGATTTAATGAAATGGTATATATTTTTTAAATATTTCAGATATTATAACTTCAATGGTGTAAGGATAATTTCACTACTGAGTTCACTACAATTGAAAGGGATGATTGAATTCTAATGTGGGAAGTGAATTGACAACAGTGTTTCTGACTGTCAAATAGGGAATATCAAGCTTGAACCCATACCAGAAAGTTTGTCTCTCTTCCACAGCAGATAAATTCTATTTTTAAGCAAATAATGCACCAGTAAAGAGATTGAAATAAACAAGTGACTAAGCAAACTTCCACATAGCATAGTTAGGCTCAATAGTAGAGAATTAGAGGCAAACATTTAGCAAATTTTATTGAAAAAAAGAAAATGCACTTTGTCTTTAAAATCATGTTTTTGAACTGAAAATTAGCTTCACCTAATTACAGCATCTCAATTATTAAAGCTTCTCTTGTTTCCTAATGGCTGTTTTCATTAAGGCCATCCATCTTGCTAACTGAAGTCAGCTTTTTATTGCATTTGCCCCTTGTTTATTGTCTGTTAGCAATCAGCAACAACACCTCAGCTCTCAGAGACCAGAGACCTTGTTAGTTTGTACACAGGTGTATCACAGAGCCCAGAACTTCATTAACATTTGTGAAGTTAATGACTGAAGTCCTAGATCAGCTTAAAATATAGAGCCTTGAAGAGGATTAGGACTCTAGAAGTACACAGGAAATAAACATCAAACCGTGTCTTCATAAAGACAAACAAACCATCTTTATTCTTAACTGAACACATATTCTTCCTGAAATGTCAAAGTGTATTTATTTTTTATTTTGGATATCTATGCATGTGATGGTGTGTATACATATGAGGCGTGTGTGTGTGTGTGTGTGTGTGCATGAGTTTTGTATGTGTGTGATGTTTTCACAGGTATGTACATATGCCTGCGCATGCACAGGAATCAAAAAGATGATCTCAGATACCCTGCTCTACAACTCTTCAATTTAGTCTCTTGAATCAAGATTTCTCACTGAACCTAGAGCTGGTCTGGTGGTCACCAACTCCACAGGATTCTCTTACATCCATCTCCACAGTGCTAGGATTACTTCACAGCCACACCCTACACTTTTTATGGGGACTCTAAGACCTGAGCTCAGTTCCTCATGTTGAGCATCAAAATATGCCACACTGTCTCAGCAGGGTTATTTTTATCTAAAGGCAAGTCAGAACAGACAAAAGAAAAGCTCCCTGCTTCTCCTCCATTTACCTTAAAGTCAAAAAATACATTTACAGAAGGAACTGTATCCTCTTGCTGTCAGGAAGGACAAATGTTGATCACAGAAGACCACTTTCGACACATCCAGACTAGAGAAGACTTCACAGATATCTGCATAACACACTTTATCTATTAGCCTTTATACACCATATACTTGTCTTCCTATGTCATGCCATCTCTTAGAGATTCAAGACATTTCTCATTTTTCAATTTCCCACATACTTTATTGTTCTTTGTCAAAGACACTATGTATAAGTTGACATCAAAGTCATATATTTGAAATGTATTCATTTCTCCTTGAGTTTTTCCTTTATGAGCATGAAATATATGTTAATATGCATGTTTATTTCTGGTCATTATTCTACTTTTGATACAGAAGTTTCAAGTAAAAACTATGGAGGTCAGAAGGAAACATGCCTGTCTCTTTCTACAAAACCTTGGTCTTCCAGATCAGAGTTAGGAAACTAAATTTACCCATTGTATTAATATTTTTATGCCATTGACTATTTTCTGAACTGGTTTGAGTCACAAGTTCCACTGAAAAGCAAAGTAATACTATTTTCTAAGATTTATCATAATGTTCATAGATTATTTATTTCAGTGCCTGATACATAATTAGGGTTCAATGTGGGTAGCTATTATCATTAAGCTCTCTAACAAAAATGACCTGACAAATAAATGAAAATATATTTTCTGTCATTAGCATAATAGTGTTAAAACCTGTAAACCTATGAACCTTTATTGGAATTTAGCAATATTTTACTTCTAAGTTTCCCATATTAGATTTCAGAGCATGGTACTGACCTGGTTAATTTTGTTTTTAATTTGACAAACCTGAAGAGAAGGAACCTCAGCTGAAGAACTGCCTCAATTAAGTTATGCTGTGACCATGTGTATGAGACAGTTTCTTTCTTGCCAATTCATATACTAGATCCCACTGTAGACTATGCCATCCTTACATAGGTGGCCCTGGGATATAAAAGGAAGCTAGCTGACCAAGCCAATAAGCATTGCTCCTTCATGGTGTCTCCTTTTGTTCCTACATCCAGGTTCCTATCTTGGTTTCCCTCAATGATGTGTAGCATCCTGTAGCGCAGTTTTCTCCCAGAAACAGACAAGCATATGAGAGCAGGAATCAGCCTTCTCCAAACATTCATAGGTGGTTTTTAAGGTATTTTCATACTTGTGTGTCATCATACTTTGTTCCTATTAACTATATCACTGGTCACCTTCCTTCCAGTTCTCTCTCTCTCTCTCTCTCTCTCTCTCTCTCTCTCTCTCTCTCTCTCTCTCTCTCTCTCTCTCTCTCTCTCTCGTTCTCTCTCTCTGTATGTCTGTGTCTGTTTTTTTACCCCATTATTATCTTCCCTTAAGAATCCAAGTCACAAAACTGGAAAGATGGGGACAGTGGTTACAAGCACTTGATGGTATCAGAGAGCTACAACCATGCAATTCCAACTGCCCTCTGTTGGCACACACATACACACACAGTACATATATGCATACAGACATACACATACAGACAACTAATTAATTTTTAATGAAATCTAGCTGAGTATACCATAGATATACTTGTATGCCCATGTTTATCACATCACAACACACAATTGCCAAGAAACAGAATCAGTCTAGATGTTCCTAAATAGATGAACAAATGGATAGACAATGGTTTATATATATACAATGAAAATTTAAATAGCCATAGAGAAGAATGAAATTATGTCACTTCCAGTAAAATTTATAGAACTGGAGGTTATGATATTAAATATGATAAGCTAAATTCAGAAAGATGAATATCCCATATTTTCTATGATGTGCAGAATCTAAATATTATATATATGTACATATATATGATATATACACATATATATAAACATTGAAAATGAATATAGGACTATGTGCGGAGAGAAAGAGGTCAAAAGGTTGAGAGAAGAAAAGAGAAAGGCTCTTTATGGAGGACAATCTTGGCTCTGATGCTACCTTAGATAGGTATTCAAAAATTATGGAAGGTCATCCTCTCTAAACACATTAATTTGGTTGCCATTTTTGTCTAAGAACTTAGAATCTTTATCAAAGTTCTCAGCATTTCTAACGTATATATATATATATATATATATATAAATCAGTAGGAAATGATAATAAATTTCACTGATATTGAAGAGGATAGACATGTGGAATAACAAAATTAGTAAAATACATGCAACTCCTACACTGTCGCAAATCCTAGGTCTCTATATCAATTGTTAGAGAGGTATCCACTATATGTAATATTTCTTGACTTCATTCCTCTAAGGTCTAGATAAAGTTGTCATGAGTGGGAATCTGAGAGTTCTGTATTTGCATTGAATATTTTATGTATAATTTTGTGTGTATATGTGTGTATGCATGTGTTTGTGTGGGGGTGTACATGCATTTGGGCAAATATATGTGGAGACAGAGGAACACCTAGTGAACTGTTCTACATACACTATCAAACTTTTCTGCAGTTGTTGAGACAAGGTTTCTCACTGGCTTAGTGCTCCATGATTAAGTTAACATGGCTTCCCTATGAATCTCGGGGAAAAGCCTGTCTCTACCTCACCAATGTAAGATATAAGCAAACCATCATATTTGGCTGTTTTTTGTAACTTGGGTTTTGGGAATTGAATTTAGGTCCTCATGCTTGTAAGGAAAGCACTTTACTAACTGAACTATAAGTTCTTACCACAAAAATTTGATTGGAATTATCTTTGAATTTTTGAACAATTTAGGATTTGTTTATATTTTATACATTTTCAGAGTTTAGAGAAACATAAAAAGATCTATATTGCAGTTTAATAAGGATCAGGATAAACAATTAGGCCGAATAGATGTTTATTCAGGGAGAAATAACTCACAACATAGGCAGATGAACGCAGCTGGTTCCACCGGATCCTAAGCCTTCCAGCATCCACCAACAAGAGAGCAGCCTGACCCTATGCCAGGATTTCTGCTTCTTCTTAGGATTCCCCATGACAACACCCCCTACCAGCAAGAAGCAGTTTGGAAAGAACGATGCCCAAATTCCCAAATATTGTTTATAAATGTTTGTTTTCATTTAAATGTGCTTGGTTATAAATGGTTAATGACCACAACCAATCTTTTTTAAGGTAAAAGGGAATTATGGTATAGATATGAATGCTTTGTTTTGGAATGGATTTTCATTTAGTGATACAATTTAAGGTCAATCTTGTGTTATGTATATTTCTCCTCTTGTTTAGGTATTGTGTTTATATAGCTCATTGAAAAATGTAATGTATAATTTAGTACAGATTATAGAGAGTTACCTATGATATTCAAAACTTGGAGTTAAGTTCGTTAGGATTTCTAGATATGTAGAGATATATTTGAGATGAATAGGCATTCTTCAAACCTTTCAAAGACATACAGAATATGGCATTTAAAACGGTTTAGGGTTTTTCTTGACAATGAGACATAACTGCTCCTGGTAACACCACCTGCATCAGAAAGGAATATGGACATTCAACATGGCAAGACTAGCCATATGAGCAAGATACTGCTCTTGTCTAGACTGTTTGACTTTATTCTGTATAAACTGAACATGCAGGACCCACAAGAAAATGACTGCTGATTCAAGATGGACATTGCTACAGGATTCCTGCTTCATGAAAGAGGCTGCCAGACAGCCAGATAGTCTACAGGAAACAGAGAAAGTGATTGACAAACTGTCAATACAGATGGACAGTTTAAAGTTTCCTGCTCTGCTGAAGAGTCTGCCAGACACACTATGGCCAATGGGCTGAAGATGGAACATTACAGAAGAACTTCAGTGAGTTGTCTCTGTCATTTTTAGAGTTTATATATTATCCTTCTATGGTCTTTGAAGGAGTTGAAAACAGATAGTTTTGGTTATATTTTCCCTTAGTTAAGATTAAAGATAAGTTACATATAGGACTTTAGACTCACAAAAATAGGATAGATAATATTTTCTTTAAGTCTTACAAAATGTTAATGAACTAAATATTGTTAACTGTGATTCTTATTTGATAATTACTGTATGATATATTTTGCTATGTTAAGGTTAAACCCCTTCTTTTCATTTTAGACAGAAAAGAGGAGATGATGGGAGATGTTATTCTGTAAATATGTTTCTCATACTGGTTAATGACTAAATCATTGTTTGGCCAATGGGAAAGCAAGATAGGTAGGGCTAGGAGACAAGGAGGAAATAGGAAGTAGTTAGGAGGGGTCAGCAGGTAGAGCCTAGAGGAAGCAAAATGCTGGCCTACCACGCTCGGATAAGATGACCACATGGAAATACTTAGAAAAGTAGAAATGGGTTAATCATTAAAACAGAGCTAGCACATAAACAATAATAGTAACTGGCTGACAGGATTGTATCAAATACAGAGTCTCTGAGTGTTATTTGGGGCTTGTGTGGCCGCGGGACCTGGTGGCCGTCGGGGAGGAACAAAGAGTGGAACCAAACCAGCGTCGAGGAAAAACCTGCTCATAACAGATATATATCTATATTTAGTTGTCTTATAGGTACAATTTTAATCAGAAAAAAAGTTTGAAAATTTTCAAAATAATGACATTTCAGGAATCAACCATCCTCCAAGCATTGTCTTGTATTCTGAGACCTTGATTATTATTACAGTGAATCTAAATCTCTCCCCTTCACTGTTTGGATATCAGGATCTGTCACCCTTCCCATAAACAAAATTGATCCTAGAAAAAAAAAGAAAGAAAGAAATGATTTATAAATTTCTGGAGAAAAAGACAGTAATTATTCTCATGGTTTATCAAGCCTTCACCTATTCTTCTCTACAAGCGAAGTCTGATATCAAGACCCTCCCCTTCGTCTAAAAACTGGATGATTATTAATCATTTTTAGTAGTTTAAGAAGTAAATAAAATGCCATAAAACTTTGTAATGAAAAATGTATTCATCTTGTTTTCCATGAGAGAGTTTTACTAAATATAGAACCCAACCAGTCAATCACAGCATAATAAAACAGTGATGAACACAGTACAGCTTTAAGTCAGAAGGATTGGCAACCATCTTTTTATGCACAGAATATTAGCTTCAGGGTTAAAAGTGCAGTTTCCCAGACCTCCTTCAGTTCTGAATCAAAGCATCCTTCACAGATAAAGACAATATTTTCATATTGCTAGTACTTTCAAATGCTCAGCAAAATGATATCTTATCAAACACAAATGTAATCACCTGTTTCCAGCCATTCTATGTTTTTCAGTGACATGGAACAAAGAACGAGATGACAGACCAGGAATTAATGGTACGTTAAAAACTATTCACCTTGCATTCAGCTAGGAAAGGGAAGTGGAGGAGGGCTGATGACAACTGACATAAACTTAATTGCAGGTATAATGAAGGTTAATTTTAAGAAGTGGTAATAAAAATTTTGCTTAAGTTAAAGCTAATTAATGCAGTTAGATATGTTTGAAATAATGGTAGGAAAGTCCTATGCTTAGTTACCTCCTTGTCATTCAATCAAAAGCCAGATATGAATTTGAAATAGATTGCATAGGGGTATTTAGTAAGATTTGAGGGATGAAAGGGAGGGAAGAAATACTGTAATTATATTATGATCTCAAAAAAGAAATAGAAAGTTTTAAGAAAGTCAATAACATGGATGGAGATATAATTTCTAACTGATGTTTTTCTTTATATTTTTTTCAAAATTATGCCTAGAAAAAAAAACAGTAAAGGAAAGAAACCCACAGTTTTCTGATAGACAAGGATACACCTTTCCCAGGATGAATAATGAATGCATTTAGTCACAGTAGAAAGTACCAGCAACCTGTATCTTCATAATGCTCTGGCAGAAAACACTTCTCAGAAATTGGGAGGAATATTTTTAAGCCACGTTTATAGGTAAAAACACCATTTAAAATTCCAACATGGCAGTGTACAATATTTCACAAACCTTTGTCCCAGGGTTTCCTATCTGCTCATTCACCAGAGAGAAGCATACTTTGAATTGAGTCTTTTACAGCCAGTCCTCTGGTCACTACTAAGTTCCGAGGATTAGTGAAATGTCTCTTAACAAAGGATGAATGGAAGGACAGGGCAAGAACAAGAGTCAATGCCATTTACCTTTTCTCTCCTTCTAATACAGATGCCCCCTACATTTAACTACAATGTCTACTCCAGCTCTGCATCAGATAGAAGCAATTGATATCTCCTAATATTAAAGCACATAGCATTGCCAAAACATATGGTTAGATTCCAAGATTTGTTCATAAATATTCATGTTGCTTATTCTTTCAGCTCAAGTCTAGAGTTCTAAATGAAATAATTTTGTATGGGGAGCACTGTCAGCTTGGCAATTGTAACTGACTACTATGTCAGAAAGGCACAATTCATTTACCATCCTTGACAATTTTTGTATGGAAGTCTATGGAGCTGGTATGCTCCCTCAGCTTAAGAAAACAACTCAGCTCCCTATCTCCCATAATTTTAACAGCTGCATATAAATACACTGAAATATATAACTCCTTTAGTATGAAAATCCAAATAACATATAAAGTTTTCCAAGAGGAGTATTTTATAAAAGTAAATAAATAAAAATTGAAATCTAGGAAAATTATTGCTTGTACTAGCCTAAAGTTAATCTACCTGCATACTTGACAAACTGTCAGCTGAATATACATACTTTTGGTAAAGCTAAAAGACATTTCATTATTTTCTAAGTAAACCTGATATTCTCATTTATGGGAGAAAAATAAATAAATCACAAAATGGATACTGCTCTACAATAATAGCCCTCCCTAATTTTTAAAAAGTACTGTGTGTGTGTGTGTGTGTGTGTGTGTCTGTCTGTCTGCACATATATATGTGTACCATGTGTGTGTAGTGTGTGTATGGAGGCCAGAAAAGGGTGTGTGATTTCCCATAATAAAATTAAAGAGAATTGTGAGCCACCATGTGCATTGTGGGCACTGAATCCAGCTTTTCTTCAAGAATATCAACTGCTTTTTATTACCAAACTAGCTCTTCAACCCCTTTTCTAAATTTTCTGCCACAATTCATCTCTTTAAATAGATGATATTTCATTTATATTGAGCAAAACTTTAAAGAAGTAACCCTGATATAGGAGAAATAATTGCTAAGGACTAACTGTTAAACATTATCACAAGTAAACAAGCAGATGGATCATTTTGAGTTTTAAATTTTCACTGCTGTAATACAGGATATAATTACATGGCCTTAGAAGAAATCATCAATTAGGGAAATTAGATTAAGTATAATTATTCTAAATATCATTTACTTATTTATTGGGGCCCAGTGCCTCATTTCTTTCTCTTCTCCGTACTCAATAATTATCCGTGCTAATAATAATAAAAAAATGATTGTTCACTGGGCCTCAAGTTAAATATATCTTGATCAAGCAGTATACTCAGAATATATTTTAATACTGACACATCTACTATCTACTACTGGATTTGAAATTGTTTTCATTCAACCTCAGTGGTTTTAAAGGTGTTTCAGTACTCTCACAATTAGTATTTTGAAAAGGCCTACTGGTGTTAATACTACAGAATTAGAATAAGAAACTAGTGTATTCCTTACAGTGCCAGTAAGAAAGCCTTTAGTGAGTCTAACAAATTCAAGCTCTCAGATTAACTATTCCTCTTTACCTTATGAACCAATTCATAGAAACTTTTCAATTAGTTGTCCATTACTTGTTGCTATTTATGTTTATTGATTCAGTTTTAGTGAGAGCCTGTTGTGTACTGGGAATCATGTGAAAATATTTATGTACACTTTGAAATTATTTTTAATACCGATTTTCTTTGAAAAATTAGCCGGAAAACATAACGTAGAACAGATGAGCCGCATGAGTTGACTTGTTGATGGAGCTGGAATGTGAGCAGAGGTCTGATTCCACATCATTCTCAATGTGTAGGAATTGATTCCCCACCCCCCTCCAAGGCTTTGTAGCAAACTCTAAGCTGAATAAACTACTCTGTTTTTGTGTGTTTTGTGACTCTCACAGACCTTGTTGTTGTTGTTGTTACAATCCTAAGGATGCCCTAAAGATGACTTGCCCAACATTTTCACAGTCTGGCAGATCTTTTCATAACACAAAGTGCTGACAATCCATCAGGACAACCCTGGTTTCCATATTCTGACATCGTGCCACAAGGCCATATATACCACCAACACTTTTGTATTCCCTTTTCTACCTCACTGAATACTCTGGAGGTTTGAAGTGATGTTTGGTCCCACCCCCACTTTTCTGGGAGCATCTGAGTTACCCTTCTCATAACTCCATGATTCCCAATTGCCACTTTCGTTGTGGCATCACTACCAAGTTTTAACTGTATGGCACTAGACAAGCTAAATTTTTTATCTCTGAGCTTCTAATTCTTCTACTAACCAAATAACTGCTGCTAGTGATGTTATCTTAACATATGGAGCAGCTGTGTTAGAAGCCAGATTACCATTACCCCATTTCAGACTCTTACCATGTCATACAATACTATAACTGAAGTAAAAACCACACCAAGCAAATGCCTATTGAAAGAAAGCATGATTTCGGATATGTGTATAACAACTGACTGCTTCATTTAACCACTACATGCAAAGAAATTTTAAAAAGACATACCTGTTTGAGTGTACTTCATAATAAAGAGGAATGGACGATTTGCTAGAAACTGAGTTTGAGTCAAACTCATGATCACAGGGATATTTACGCCTATGAAACCGACACAACAGTCATTTAGATGTTTACACTTAAGAGATACATAAAAATATAATGCAATACCGTTTATAGATGAATGAATTTTGATGTAATATATCCTAAAGGCAAAGAAATTTGTAATTAATGTTAAGTCACCATGCACAGGATTAAATATTTGACCATTCATGAATTCATTCTGACTTTACATTTATGTTCAATGAGAAAGAACACCAAATACTGGATTCAATTTAGTGGAAGCAATGAAAACTGTCATATTTTCAATAGTAATTTTCTGTGCACTATTTACATTACATGATCTGTTCCTAAAATGCTTCACCTTTTAATTCCTTTCCAGACATGTTTGCACATCATTGCCATACTTCAAGCTGTGAGAATCTCATCTGTGTGCAAAACTACTTATTTTGTACTTACATTTCTGGAATTGTTCTGTGATCTCAGAGCCCTTAGGATTTATATACCATCAATTTTAATATATGTATATATATACATATATATATATTACTTTTATTAGAAAACAAGAAGCAGATATTTGCCAAGATACAATGACTTATTATGATAATTTACATTATCTCAGCTTACAGGGCATTTGTCAATAATGTAGGAAATTTTAGAGGTCAGACAGATTTTTTTTTCCTAGATTGAACATTTTTACTCTAATTTCATTCTATTCAACTCAGATCTGATTCAGTATGCTACAGCAAGCCCTAGAATGGTAATTCTTTAGAAGTTTCTATTTGATTCCTTTGCCACTGGTCTCTGAAGTGCAAATTCTTGTCTCAATGTAAACTACACCTTAGTATCCATAGCCCTGTAAAATGTTGTTCAGACCCAAGAAAAAAAATCAACATGTATAGTTAAAATTGAAAAAACAATGAAATATAATCTTTAAAAAATGACACTAATGGCACTCCTTCATACAGAGTAATCGTGACATTGGCACCCAGATTATCAGTGGATAAAGGTTCATATCTGAATTACTTAGATAAATCTGAAAAGTAAAGTCAATTTTACTTCTATTTTCATTTTCAGTGAACAGTGTTTTGCCCCTCTCTTGCTCATGAACAACCCCTAGAGCACATCCATCAGAGTCAGAATCTCAGGCTACTCTGGGCCATGATTCATCCAGATAGCTGCTGACTCCTTTACCATCTCCTAATGAGTACATAATCCTCCTCCTGGAGAATTCCAGCTTTACAACGAGAGGCACTGTGCAATAGAAAATGCCTTTCAACTTAAAACCAGGGAACCTGATTTTAGTTCAATCAGTCAATTAACATCATGACCTCAGGCAAGTGACTTTACATCTCTGGGGCTTTTCTTTCACTAATATAATTAGAGGATTGTTCACTAATGGATGAGAACTCATTCTGCACTGTGTAAAAGCAGATGAAATTTTGTGTTCATGAGCCATTAACCTCATCTGAACACATAGTTCTGGTTTCTCCAAGGACTGAAAAGAGTCAGTCCTATGCAATCTGTTTCTTGAGCAGAGTAATGCCACTACCTTCAAGAGATGACAGAATAATAACCACAGCCCAGTGTGTCCCACCTAGATGTCAAACTCAATACTATTATGACTTAATACCCAGCACCATCCCTCACTATGACTTAATAAGGAAATCACTAAAGAGATAGAGTTTGAGAGTGTTCTGCAATAATAGCTTTTAAAATGATGCACCTTTTGAAGCATTAGCTAAAATCCAAGTAGTGTTATGGAATTAAAATATACTAACAAAGGAGCCACTAATTATTTTTGTTGGTTTGTTTGGTTCTAGCTGATTCCAAGGCTTTCCGTCCATTGCTTTTCTGAGTATTTTTTACAAACAGCATAGTTACTATTCAAAATAACATTTATTCAATGAAGTGTGGTAGAAAGTTTATACTCAACCTTCAGTGTACTCTCAAAACACCAGTGAGTTCACCCAGCTAAAATCTGACTGAGTAGGTCTGGAATGATACTTGCAATTTGACATGTTTTAATAAGTTCCCATGTAAAGCTCTTGATGCTGGTCTATGGTCTATGCACTGTATGTGTGATATTTAAGGATGGCTCTGAAAGTCACAACTCAGTTCTTCCTCTCCTTGGATGTGTTTTGGGATCACTTAGGGAAATTTGAGACAACCTTAGAGCTTGTATCTCACTGTCAGCAATACAGATTGAATAATTTTAAGCATTGTCTGGGCATAGAATTTGTAAAATTACCCAGGTGACTGTAATATGCAGCTGAGTTTTGAACCACTACCACTGATATAATAACAAGAATAAAATTAGAAATCTGATCACTTAGTTAAAAATGATATTAAAGAGGACAATGGTACCAAGCACTCTTAACTATGAGAATTTCATAGATGAGCCCTCACATTTTTCTCCCCATATCCTACCTATTAATTGGTGGTTATTGCAATTTGCTGATAAGAAAATTTCAAGATATGAAGCTGAACTTCTAATCAAATCTTTCCCTTTTGCATTATGCATAATGGAAAAAAATGCATGTACAACATACACACAAGAAAAATTATCTTCCTTTGTCTATACAGAAAAAGATAAAAGAAAGATTGGAATATGGCAGAACAACCCCAAACCTCCACCCTGCCCACCACCATCCTCCTTGTTTCTCAAAAATTCATTTGTTCTACCTGTAGATGTTGCCGCCTCACTTCCATCTTCATTTATCTCAAAGAAAACTTTCTGCATGACTTTGGACACATGGACTTCAGATGAATCTGATGAAAACGTGGCAGTTAAAATCAAAACCATTACCATGAGGCCCTCAAATAATTACATTTTCAAATACATAAAGACAGTGACTAAAGTGAGCTCTCTCCAATTTGGTCAGTTTTTCTGGAGGTAAGGGTACTTATGTTTAGCTGCGAAGTTCACGACAAGATGGACAGATAAGACAAGTTCACCCAGACATAAAAGATGAAGGCAGAAAGTGTAACCCTGGAATCAGATACCCTGCTCTGAGGGAGATTTTAATGGACAGAGGAGGGTTCCCACTTCACCACCATCCACAAAAAAGAATGAAAGCACAACCTCAAAGTAAACTTGTCTTTTAAATTACAGATTTAGTTCTGATCTGACATTACAACAAAATTCATTTTCCTTCAAGACTGGTTAGATCAAAAAAGTCTAAAATGCCTTTGTGTCATCTGTCTGAAAAATCACTTCAAAGCTGTGGTTTTTTTTTATATCAGGTAAATGTTTTCATGTAAGACAGTCTTGCAGCATTTACTCTGTAGTACGCATGTTCTGAGGGTTTCCCTCTTTACCCACTGGTTAAACCTATGTGAAATGTTTCTAGCACGGTTGCTTGGAAGGATAATCTTCATAAGTGGAGTCATGAGGTAGATATCCTACCAAGTCAGCTTTGCATGACCAGATATATTTAGCTTCTTCAGAGTCAGTATAGGCATGCCTTAAAAACAATATGGTGCATAGGTGGTTTGCCATGTACACCATTCAAATAAGACAATTGATGCACATGGATATATCCAGTGACAGAATCATGTAACACGGAGAAAGGGGAAAACCAAAGTTTCAGTGTGAATTTTCCAAAACACAACACAACCACTCAGGGTGAGTCACCCAAACAAATTCTCCAATAGTTCCCTATGGTAAGACAAGATACGTAAATAAAGCACACAGTTAATAACCTAATGGCCAGCACAGTTTAGGGAGAAGTGAAAAATTTCCCATAGATTAGCAATGGAACTAGGTAGTCCAAATGGCTCCTGCAGTGAGGCTTGCCACTTAGGAAAAGAATCTGAGACACACTAGCTTAGAGCAATGAACATAAGTTCTAGATTCTCATTGTTATCTATGTCTTTGTAGTAATCATTTCTTATAAATATCCATAAAAAAGTAAGTTAATAATTGTTAAATTAAGAAGTCTAGGATATTTCTTGTTTTTCTAGATGTTCTTGAATATTGTTCTATTAGGGTGGGGGCAGGTCCTGGGCAGAGGCCAGAAGAGGTTGTCAGTTCCCATAAAGCTGAGTTACAGGCAGTTGTGAAATGTCTAATGTGGGTGCATGGAAGCAGGAAACAGTCTTAACTACTAAGCCATCTCTCCATGTGCTGGATAAGTGGTTTATGTAAATTTTTTTTATTTCCCAAAGTCATTAAGACATGATCTCACTTAGATTAGAAAGGTGAGACTTCTAAAAGTTATCTTTATTGAACATGACATTGGAACTAATAACTTGGCATAAAAGTATTATATTCAAAAGTATTGAGCCATGTGAGTATAAAATATCTATTTCCTATATAAATTGTTCCATATTGTTAATATTAGACTGGTTCACATTATGTTTTGGTAAAGTTTTATTGTACAGAAATAAGAAAACATAGCAAATATTGTAACCTGGATAAGTATTCTTTCAAAAGGTTTATGTTTTGGAAGCTTAGCTCTCAGCTACATAGGAAATAGATGATACTGGAAGAAGGTGGCTGATGGGAGATGTTATTCTGTATATATGTTTCTCATACTGGTTAATAAAGTTCTGTGGCCAATGAGATAGCAAGATAGGTGGGGCTAGGAGACAAGGAGGAAAGAGGAAGTAGTAGGGAGGAGTCGAGATGTAGCCAGGGGAAGAAGCAGGACGCCTGTCGCGGCTCCCTGATAAGACGACCACGTGGAAATACTTAGATAAGTAGAAATGGGTTAATAATTAAGGCAGAGTTAGCCCATTAACAATAATGGTAACTGGCCAACAGGATTGAATCAAATACAGAGTCTCTGAGTGTTATTTGGGGCTGGCGTGGCTGTGGGCCCAGACTGGCCGACTGGCGAAAACATACACGCTACAGGTGGTCATTGTGTTTTTAGGGGATCCTATCCCCACTCCTGCCTTTATCCCTCCCTTTGTTTCTTGTCTTCAAAGTGATAAATGAGATCACCTACCAAATGGTTTTGCAGCCATTTGTCTGGCCCACGCCTAGACGACCAAACCACCATGGGCTGAATCCCCTGATTCAGATATTCACTTTTGTTTGTTTATAGCAGGCATTTGGTCACTGCTCTGAAAAGTAGCAAATCTGGCATTGAACTGCTTATGCTGATAACTACCAGTTTTAGTGTTGACTCAATGAGACAGGACCAAAATGTTAAAATAATTCAAATAGCTAACCCCAGAGTAGGAAAAAAAACAGAAAATGTTAGACATTTATTCTCTGCTTGGAGTTATTCTTTTGCACAAATTATTTTATGAAGCATTTTGGAGGTATTTTCATAAATCATCTTGTAAAAGGTTTATGGAAGTTACAAATTGCTGGAGTTTGAACAGTGAGCGGCTGTTTAAACGTGTCAGGTATATTAGATGAGATTCCTAGGCCCAGGAAGAAGTTAAAGGGGAAGAAGTGCTTGAATAGAGCTTGGTTATTATGGAGGTAGCTATGTTTCAGGGCACACTAAAATAGTGTCTTATTGGAATGTTGACTGCTATTGCTCTTACTGTAGAGATTTGCAAGAATCAGATCTAGTTGTCTCTGTGGAAGCAAGGAGCTGAGATGACAAAAAACTTGTCTGACACCTATGCACATACTCTATTTCCTTCACTCAGAGACAGTATCCATTCCACCCATGTACCTGAATAATTGTGAATTTACAGATGGATGAATACTGCTTCAAAGTTTACATGTTTACATAAAAATCAAAAAAGGTTTTCTAATATATGCTATATAGTGACATAAAATAGACTTGGGGGGGTTTATATCATCAGAACCATGCATATAACAGAGGAGATGGGATTTTTTTTTTTTTAAGTGTAAGTGGCGTGTATGGCAATCTTTATTTCTTAAGTAATTCTTCATTTATTAAATTTTATTAAGGATAAAAGAACTAAAAGAATGTCTGGCATAGTCGTGGAGGAAAGGAACCCAGCAAGGCCTAATTCCCTAGATATGCATTAGCATGAACAATCCATCTCCACATATTGTCATCTTAAAGGCCTCTGTAGGTAGCTCTGTCCACTGTAGCCTTCCTAAATCCTAGCCATGGACTTTGTATGTTTTAATACTACCAAATTACACTTGAAAAGCAATTGTCTACCTGAGTTTTCTTTGTCTTGCTTAGATAACAGTCACCAAGTAAAGGTATACAAATAGGCCAGAATAAAACCCATCTGATGCTACTACTTACATAGTTTTATCATAAGTATGGCAAGAATGTTTATCCACTTTATGAAATGTTTTCTGAATTTCATTGAGGAAGATGTCTTATTTTGGAGATACAATGCATATTAATAGGAGGCTCACCAAAGGTATGATATTTATTCACTATGCATATGCTTGCTGGGACTGAAGGCTCTCTCATTTTAAGAACAGTTTGCCAATGTAATTCCAAAAAACAAAATCAACATGACAATATAAGAATTACTCATCAGTAGCATACCTGTTATTCCAGAAAGGTCACAGCCACCATCGAATATCTCAGTTACATTTAAGGAATACAATGCATCCCTGAAGTCTAATTTTAGTTCTGTTTTAAATCTGTTTCAAACAGATGAAGAAAAATGACTTAAAACATGGTGAACATTTTCTAGTAGTTTTCTTTATGATGTGGGTGACTGGGCAAAGATTATATTGTAAATCTTTGGTTTTCACCAACCAGGTTTCCTTTTCTTATACTCACATCATTTTTTATACAGCTCCAATACTTAGTTCCACATTGCTTATAAATTGCCTCCTGGATATATTGTTGGTAGAGATGATGAATGATATGATTTTAAAGTGAAAATTATCCCCCCCAAAAAAGTTTTTCTTTGTCTCCTTGTTTAACATCTTTGATAGAAGTGGGAAGTTTCCTTCTAGCAATTTTCTTTACATGAGATTTTTTGACAAAGATGGGTTCCAGCACATGCTCACAGCACTATGAGCAGGAGGCAGCAGTCTGGAGGAAGATTCTCAGCTTCCGATGATCAGAGAGGCATTTCTACCTCACCCTTCCCAGTTATTCTCACATTTGCTGTGACTATCTTCATTTGATGGACGTGTTTAATGTCTAAGGTGGAAACAACTTCATGTGGATAAACATGGAAGGGAACTGTGTAAAATGGATAAAATCTATCAGTTCAGGGAAGACCTGACCTGAACAGTGCTTCTGATACCAGGCCATAAGTGAAGACTCCAGCTTTGAGATTAACTGAGTTCCTCATTCATAAAGAAGGCAATAATCAGAGAATCTCAAAGATTCTCTTGGGTATAGATCTTCCATGGTCCCAAGGCAGCTGCAGGCACTGAATCTCATAGTATCACTTAAATAGAGGGGGGAAGAGATGGTACATTTTTACTTCATAGATTTTTAGAAAATCTTCTTTTGTTTTTTGTTTTTGTTTTTCATTTTTAAGAAATCACAAACAGAATGCAGTTGCAGACAGGGAAGACTGATAAGTAAAGGGGACAAGACCAGGCTGGAGAAACCCATAGAAACTGCTGACCTGAACAAGGGGGAGCTCATGGACTCCAGTCTGATAGCTAGGAAACCAGCATAGGACCGACCCAGATTCCTTGAATGTGGTATTAGTTGGGAGGACTGGGCAGTCTATGAGGCCTCTGGTAGTGGATCAGTATTTATCCCTAGTATATGAATGGACTTTGGGAGCCCATTCCACATAGAGAGATACTCCCTCAGCATAGACACATGGGGGGTCCTGGGCCCTGCTCCAAATAATATGACAGACTTTGAAGACTACCAATGGAAGGCCTCACCCTCCCTGGAAAGCAGAAAGGGGATGCGATGGGGGTTGGTGGGGGGGACAGGGAAGGACTGGAGGGTGTGGGAATGGGGATTGATATGTAAAACAAGCTTGTTTCTGATTTAAATTATATATATATATGTATATATATATGTATATATATATATATATATATATATTAGACTTGCCTCTTGCACAATAATAACCAACCTGACCATCCAAGAGCAAAAATTAAGAATCCTAAGTATCAATAATGTTAAGGTATATGGGGTTATAATATTTTTAATTTAAATAATATTTTAAAGGTATTGGGGATGGGATAGGAGATTATTGGGGGGCATGGGATGATGGGAGAGAGAGGGAACTGGGAGACATGTAAAATAACATTGTTTCTAAATTAAAAAAGAAAGATTGTTTTTGGAAAATTGCTATGGTTGGGCAGTGCTCCAAATGTTTTTCATGTATTATATCCCACTTAATTGTAACCCATAAATAGGGCTATGTATCAAAATATCAAAAGAGTTATCTATCATAAATAGAGTGTGTATCAAAACCTAACAAATAAAACTTCATATTCAGTTCTTAAATACAAAAATTTATCAAGAATTATCTTTTGTCCTCTGAAAGTTAAGAATTACTAAGAGAAAAAAAAGGAACAGAAAAAGAAAAAAGAAATCACAAACTTTTTTTCAAGAGGAAAAATATATCCTAGGGAAAAGCATGTATCAATAACATTCCCTGGCAATTTCTACCTCAACAGCTATGTCTGTACCCTGCCTGACAGGCACTTTCCTCAAAATATGTACAGCTGCTTGAAGACTTGGAACCTAAAACCTAAGTTAAAATTGGGGGCTAGAAATTTGATGAAAAATCGGTCTGATTCAACCATAATTTTAATTGATGAGTATTGATTAAAATTCTTCACTGTAGGTCTTTAAATTAATGAATATCCAGTGGGATTGAACTAAAATTATTTCCTGACAAAACAGCATGTATTTTAGAACAAGCTAGACATTCCAAGCCTTGAGTACCTTGGGTTTGCAGGGAACCTGAAAACTAAAAGTCTATTGCTAATGAAAATTGCTAATTTTATGCTGCTATCTTTATCTTCTTAGAACTTTCTTGCTAAAAATTAAATATAATTGTTTTAAAAGTACCATTTTTTATCATACTCTTAAAGCTGAATAGTGATAAAGGTGGGTACTATAGATGTCCTAATATACCTTCTATTTTTAGAATAATAGCCCAACAATTTCAGGATAATGACAAGAATACTGAAGACTTATTACAATGCCTAATAATGTGCAATTATCACTAGAAAGTCATTTAAATAATAGTTTTACTCATACCAAGTCCAGTGAAACCTGCAGAAATAGAAATGCATTCAGTCATTTGATAAAAGCATAATCTAAGGCCAATACCTAATTATCCTTAATTACTACAGCCAAGAATAGAAGGAATGAAGTAGAACTTTCATGGTGAAGCACTTAATATAAATCACAGTTTTTAATGTCTACAAAAATCCTAGGAAGTCAGCATTATCCTTACCTTTCACATAGAAGAAAGGCCAAGATGTGTGCAAGAGATATGATTTAAACTAGGGTCCATTTGGGTTAAAGTTAATGTGCAGACTCTTTCTGTCTTCTAATCAAAATATAATTTCACTGTAATTCCAAACCATGATCATGATCAATATATACAGTGTGAGTCATGGTTTGTCATAGGCACATTTCATTTCCCATCTACCAGAAGCCTAAACTAAAATTATCAAAGGAATAGTAGCTAAAAGTAAAGGAATGAGAAACAAAAATGCTGGTTAGATAAATAGTAAATTAAATAATCAAGAAATAGAATATTTAGCATATGAAACATTGTTTGCTTTACACATGGATTTGTTCCCATATGTAAGCATTGAGTTGAAAAAATCCTACCACCATAAAACACTGCAGAAAATGAAAGAAAATCTGAATCCCTGATCTAATATTGACCTGCTAATAGTTTCTTGTCACTACTGTGAATTTTCTCATTAATTCCCTCCCCTATACTCTAAGAGTTCTCATTAAATTGGAGAAGAATTAAAAACTCTTGATGCCTCCCTGTCGGTCTCTATCCTATTATCTGAAATCCCATTGTGTACATAACGAACTTTAGCTAACCCTGGAATATTTAAAGATAAAAGTAACCAAGCCACATTTGTAAAAACAAAGCAATAGTATCAAAATCCAAATTCAGAGACTGAGAGATGGCTCCTAGAATAAAGTGCTTGCTTCAAAAATGTGGGCACACAAGTTTGTATTGATAAGATTCACGTAAAAGCTCCCATGTGGTAGGATACATTTATAATCCCAGCATTCCTACTGCAAAATAAGAGGCAGAGACAAAGAACAGGCTAGCTAGCTTGACATTCACATTGGCAAACAGCAAGTCTCTGACAAGGTGTAAAGAGAGAAATGACATCTGAACTTACCTTCTAAAATCTACACACAAACCTATGCCCAGAAACATCACAAACACACACACACACACACACACACACACACACACACACACACATACATATATATATATATATACATATTACATATATATATATATATATGAATCCTTTACAAAAGTAAAGCACTATGTAGGTAAAATTTTATTTTACCTTACTTACATGTAATAAATGCTCACATTTTATCGAAACATATAAACACATTCTTATGATGCTTCTTATACACAGGAATCTGACACACTGCAGGCATATGATCCAACCTAATAAAATTTAATTTCTAAAATATTTACAGGACCTTATAGTACAGGTTGCCAAAATAATATGAACTTCTGTAATATCCAACTGTAAGATAATATCTAAAATTAGATGTCTGAAATGTTAGAGGCAATAAATGCTCATTCTGTCCCTGGTCCATTTTACCTACAGTCCATCCTACAGGCTTTGAGTCTACACTCATTCTACATCAAAGAAGGGAAAAGGAAGCTCTACAAACAGGAGCTATATTTCCAACTGTCTCATGTTCCTTGCTGCTATCTCTTGTATAAAGTCTCCTGCTTGCTTGATATTGATCAAACCATGTTACAAAAGAGGCATTTAATTTTTGCAACAATGCAGGGTATAGAATAGCTGATGTTGTGCCCAGCCTTATCTATGTTGCTAACTCTAAGGATTACCAGACTCTACCAGAAGCTAGAAAGAGCAGAGGCCGATTTAAGACACAATCTTCAGGTCAGTGTGGTTCTAATAACTGTGGTTCTAATAACAACTTGAGTTTACTGTTTTAAACTAAAATTAAGAGAGAAGGAATTTCTGTCATTGAAATCAACTCATTTGTTCCTTTTACTTTTTACAGTAGCTCTGGAAAACTGATAACACTGTTTAAATTGTTCCCATTTACCAGATCTTGGCTTACCAGTTTAAGGACCATTATGTGCTCATTCAGATATAAACGAACTGCAACAATGAATAATAAATTTTAAAATTGCCCCTGAAGGTAGTGTTACAAAGCTGCAGATTCAGCACAATAGAGGCAGGGTGACCATGAGTTTGATGATAGCATGGGCTACATAGTGACTTCAGAATGAACATGGGCTACATATATATACACTTTGGAGCAGGGGGAGAGGTGGCTGAAACAAAGTCATCAGTCAACAGAAAAATATTTACTGAGCCTATGTCATTTTCATCCACTGTTCATACATAAAACACATTATTTGAGTAGGAAAATGTATTTCAGAACTTAGAATTTCTAATTTTAGTTCATAGGAGTAGAGGTGAGATCTGAAATATATAAGGGGAAATAGGAAGGAGAGAACAACTTCAAGAGGTTAGGGAGTAGGGATTAGGTATGGAAAAGTGAAGGGAAACAGTGAGCAGAGAATAGTTCAACATGTAATGTAGGACTATGAAATTCTCAGTTAACAAAATACTATATTAAAATGTAGGAAGAAATGTTCATACACAGGGTAGAATATAAACTATGATATTTTGGTACATCAATTTTTTCCCCTGAAGGTTCTTTTGTCTCTCAAAAGCATATTGGTGTGAAGAAACATTGCTTCCTATGATAATGCCTTATACTTTCAGCGGAGAGTTAATTATCTTAATGGACCACAAGATTCCCCTTGCAATTCAAAGATCAATAGCACAGAACACGACCCACCGAGGGAGGCTGACTTCCACTTCCTCCTCGTAGAGCTCAGAGAACCATCTCTGGATGTGATGAGCAGTAATTCGTTTTTCCACTTCTTCTATGTTCACATCTTCTGTGGGAAGGATGATGATTATACTAAATTCATCATCCTTGTAAGGCAATTCCAAAACCTGGAACCTCAGGAATGACTCGGAAAAATAACCTGAAACAATTAAAGTTCATTAAATATATTTCCAGTTATCAAATCCATGGTTTTACACACACACACACACACACAGTTTCTCATATTACCATATTTTGTTCTCAACAGAGCCTTCATCATTGGAACCTTGACTATTGAGCCATCTTT
Source organism: Cricetiscus sungorus (assembly GCA_030556225.1). Taxonomy (NCBI): domain Eukaryota; kingdom Metazoa; phylum Chordata; class Mammalia; order Rodentia; family Cricetidae; genus Cricetiscus; species Cricetiscus sungorus. The sequence continues at coordinate 93,025,233 of JANBXA010000730.1, forward strand.
CTTATGAAAATCCCTCATCTCTGTGTCTTCTTTTCTGAATTTCTGTTTCCAGTCCCCCTTGAAATAAATGGCATTTACCAGGACCAGGCGAGTCAGGGGGCCAAATTCTTCCTCTGAAAACATATTTTTAAGTTTTCCTATACAGAGGATGGAAACAAAGAAGGGAAAAAATTAACTAGTCTGGCATAGAGCTATTTTTGACAGAGTATTGTATCATCTAGCTTGAGCAGCTGTAAGAGCCAAAGGAAATGCTGCTAAATACTTCCCTAAGAAATACATGCAAATAGATACACCAGGCAATAGGAAGTGAGAGTGTTCTACGAAAAAGTAGACAGAACTAGTTATAATTTTTAGAAGTGGTGCATGAGAGAAAGACTCCATGAGACAGAGCTTGGGTGGAGAGGTGGCAGAAAGAGAGGGGAGAAGGGAGGGAGAGAAGGAAAGGGAGAGAAGGAGAGGAGGAAAGAGAGGGAGAGAATCAGCAAGAGATAGAAAAAAAGGAAGATGGAAGGTAGACAGGGCCCTTTTAAAAAGGGAACATAGTGAAGGTACACAGGTGGTTCTCATAGTGGTTGCAGCTGAGGTCATAGCCTGTCAGAAACCCAAGGACAGGCCAGAACAGATGCCTGAATACTACCACTAGTAATGAACTCTCTGATGAGATGATGTCCAGCTGATGCTCAGACAAGAAGAAGAGAATTGAAATATGTCCTCCTGTATGTTTGTCAGTTTTAATCAGACCTATGAACCGATTAAACTGTCCCACCAGGACAACCAGACCAAGTAGATCAGTGGTACATCCAAGCTTCTTACTCTCATGGCTGTAACCAGTGACCAGTGACTAGCCTGTTTTTCATCTTCAAAACAACCAATTTCTTCTTGTCTTACTTCTCTGTGCAATAGGCAATTCCTTGTTTATAAAAATATTATTTCCTTATTTCACAACCCTATAAATTCTGATCATCACCACCAAACCACAATCTCAATGCATACCTCTGTGTTTGAATCTACTCATGAAGATTCAAGTGGCTCACCCAGTCATAAATTTCTTGAGCATAATCATAATAAAAGATACTATTAGGGGTTCAGTATACATTTATTATAACACATATTGTTATTAAAGTTTCTAATAATAAAAATGTGGCAGTGTCCTAATTTTAAAAAGAACACAAGTTCACAATGTTCTAAACTGTGAACTCAAATCTATCCTGACCTTATCCTCTATTTAATGATTTTGTAATTTTTTGCTACATCAGTTCTAAAGGTTAGATTAGCATACCTACGATAAGATTGTTAGCATTATTTTTAAACATTAACATAATCAACTAAAATATTTACAGTATACTTGGGAAAGTAACATTTGGAATTGACATATCTAATATATTCCTGAACAAAGATAGACCTCCTGCTTCCATACATAAAAAAAATCAATGCTTGAGCAAAATTATTGCTAAAATTCTTCCACTAAGAATAGGGAGCTGTCTGGAATTTAGTGCATGAGTCTGTATACTTTTCAAAAGAGTTCTGTGTTTCTCTGAGTTGTATAATCTAGCATTAATTTAAATAACAGTGAGATGAAATGGAAGACTTGATCTGTTTGATCCGCAGTAGAAAGGGAAATACTGAGCCACTCTTTATCATATTAAAAGCTATGAATCCAACAGGAAATAGCATTTTTATGAAAATGGGGAACTTTACCATCTGTCTTGCTTTCTACCCAGGTGCTGATTGTCTCTGCACAAGCCTTTGCATCCAGAAAATCCACCAGTTTTGTAGCACTCTGAAAAAACTCCTTGTTGCCATGGAGATAGGCTTCCTTCACAATGAATCCTTCTTGAAGGTAGAGGGCACTGGCAAGATTAAATGTAAATTCCTGTTTCTTCCTTGAGATGGTTGAGAAAAGTGACTTCAGCGCGGAAAATCCCTCTCCTTCAAAATAATCATGACATATGCTCACATACTGAACAACATGTAAACAGTAGCTTCTTAGCTTAGTCACATGCTCTGATTCATACCACCAGTTTTCCATGCTGGGACTTAACTATGGGAAGTCAGTATAAAGATATAGAACATTTGCCTCCTATAGAAAATGAATTTTGCAGAAAATTTAACAATTATACTAGACAAAGAATGGCCATGTGCATTTAATTTGTTTCAGAAACAAAATTATGAGTTTATGCAGGCTGAAGGAAAGCCCAGATTCTCACCACATTTAGATCATTCAATAACAGGAAGTTTCCATGTAAGAATACTTTCCTTGAGAGGAAAATGTAGAGAGTATTAGTGGAGTATGACATCAATTAACAGTGTTTCAATGTTACTTTTATTTCAGCTTCAGAAAACATTGCTGTTTGTTGAAGAACTGTACCTGTCCATGTTTCAAGGTTTGCAAGATAATCCCTATAATTATTGCTAGACTTAGATAAAAATCTGATGTGACTATTTGTTCATATTCGGGAATCTATGTATTGTGGTTGTCTATGGGAATAAAGGTCCTTAGCCATCCCAGCAATAGCTACTGGGAAAAATCAACTAAAATAATTACTACCAGCTGATTATTTATTTATACTACACATAGCATTAAATCTTATCTACTCTGATGATTCTGTCCATAAGTTCTTAGGCATCTCCTGGCTTAACCCTGAAACTAAGTCATGAAGTCAGAAACTGTTTCCTATAACCTGTCATTTCTGAGCTTTCTGTTTATACTTTCAGTAAAACAACTATTTGTGTAACTTGAAAGTTGATAGTATTTAATAAATCTCTATTTTAAAAAAACATAGTTCACTAAAAAAAAAAGTATTCATTGAGTAGAAATATTGAGGGAGCAGAGGAGATGGTTCTGCTAGTAAAGTACCTGCTGTGCAAGCCAAAGGACTTCAGTTCCATCACCACATAAAAGCCAGAGAGGTCTTTTCACACACCTGCAATCCCCATCAGTGGTTAGGTAGATACAGAAGGGGGGCTGAGGCTTGCTGTCTATCTAGTATCAGCAAATTGGTAAACTCTAGGTATGGTGAGAGAACCTGTCTTAAATAATAAGATAGAGATTAGTAGAATAAGTCACCTGACATAGACCTCGAATCTCCACAAGCACACAAGCCATTCACGCACAGGAAGAGGAATGTACACACACACACACACACACACACACACACACACGCACACACACAAGTGTTAATTAATATTTCTTTGCAAGTATCTAAGGGACATAAAGTATGAAAGTATACATTGTTTAATTAGAGTTAATAGTCATATTCTTTGTATGATTAATGGAGCTGTCACCGGGGAACTGCCACCACATGCTTTGCATCTTGCCCACTAGGCTGGAAGCTAAACTTTGGTCCCTGACACCTCCTTGGTCTGAAGTTCTTGAACAGGGAAAATCTTCACATCTATAGAAAAAGCTGCACTGCATTATATGTGAAACTTTAGGTTCTCTATCCACTGAAACAGAGACAAATATATAAATGATTTTTAAATATAAAAATATGTTTCATATTATTAGACTTGAGGATCACTGCGATTCCTGAAAACCCTGGACTTCTTTATAGAAGGAGATTAAGAAAATTAAACTATGTTATGGTTATGCAAAGATTTTGGATGCTGGTATTCATTACTATATGAAGATTTAAATGTTTAGCAACTGGGTGGCATAACTGTGAGAACTTCCTCAGCAAAAGCACAAAAGTTTATCCAAAAGAATGAATGACAAAGACAAAGTGACAGGATTCTAAAGTAATTTCCTGGCATTTATAATTTATGGACACCTTTAAAGGAATGGTAGGGGAAACTGAGAGGAAGGGAAAAAATAGCTGTACCTCATTTGTCAGAGCAAATAGAATCATGTCATATCTTAAGTTCTAAGAACCTGTGACAAAGAACTGATCTTTAATAAATCTCTGGGCTCCTAAATCAATGGAAAGCTATCATCAAGTAGCACAAGTTTGAGGGATACTACAAAAATATTGGACTTATAAAGTTATTATATTTACATGTCAATGACCTTATTCTCACAAATCAAAAAAGGTACATATGCATGGCTACTAATCAGAAATAAAAAAAATGTTTAATTTCCTAAAGTAGAGCTACAGAGAACTGATAATAGGGATAATTGATTTGATTATACTACTAGAAAATGTTTTAAAATTCTAGCACTGGCTCTTTCCTCCTGATGTCAAAAATCCAAAAGCTAATTATGTATGCATGTTATCCAAATATGCAAACAAAAGTAGACCTAGGGCCTGGGGCGGTGACTCAGCCAGTGACATCCTTTCACTAAATCATAAGGTTCTAAGTTTGAACCAAATTCAAACGTTAAGGAAAAAAAATATGCTGGGAATGATGACATATGATTATGATCTCAGCACTGTGGAGGCAAAGACAGATGGATCCTTGGGACTCGCGGTCCAGACATATTAGTAGCAAATTCTAGGTCAATCATAGACAACCTCAAAAAAGGGTGTAGGTGGGGGTGAGGTTGAAGAGATACTCCAGCCATTAAGAGCCCATACTACTCTTCTAGGGGACTGAAGTTAAGTTCTCAGGTCCCATGTGAGATGGCTCCTCACCATCTGTTACTCTAGCAACATAGGGTTCAATACCTCCATCTTACAAAGGCACTTGCACTCAAGTGCACCTACCCACATGCAAGCACACAATCACACACAGAGAAAGAGGGAGAGAGAGAGAGAGAGAGAGAGAGAGAGAGAGAGAGAGAGAGAGAGAGAGAGAGAGAGAGCAGAGAGAGAGACTACAATAATAAAAGGCAGTCCTGGAAAAACAGCATGGTCTACTGGTATCCAAATCCTCATGAATATTCGTATGTACTCACACACACAAATAGACTGAGATTGTACATTAAATCAATCAAATAATCCACCCGAATTCTTTAATCCAAACCCTGTTTTTATAGTAAGAAATCTGAGATTCACAGATAAAAGGAAAGTTGAGCAGTAACATGATTTCAGCAAAACCACAAGGAATTTTTGTTGTAGAACTAGGGTTAAAATTTTTGCTAAGTGTTCTTTGTAGTGCTGTAAATTAAACTTGGTACCTTAAGCATGCTGGACAGGTAGTATAACAGTGAGGTGCACCCTAGATCCAGACTTTTTGTTTCATGACTCCTTGATAAAATAGTAGTATCTTTCATGCAGACTTTGACTAGTCAGTAACATTTTTTCAGAGGCATTATCAGGTGTTCAGCACAGGGAAGAAGGTATATTCTGGGCATGTACTTTGGTGCTTGCGTAACATATTAAGTGCTGAGCACCTGGGAGACTCAGTCCTGCAAGCAGTTATTTGCATCTTTAGAGCCCTGTAGAATAATCCAGGTATTAGTATGAAACAATACAGCAAGAACCACACATTGGTAGCAGGAAAGAAAAACCAAGACTGAAGATTCAAAAGATAGCATTATAAATCAATAGTGCAGGGTGAGGACCAACAAGACAGCTTGATGATTAAGAACACTTTCTTTTCTTCCATAGGACTGAACACACTGGGTGGTTCACTACAATCTATATCTTCATCTCCTTTGGATTTGATATCTTCTCCTGGTATCTGCAGGGCCCTGCATTCATGTCCAAGACACACACACATACATAGAATTTAAATCATAAATCTTTTTAAAGGACAAAATTATTCAGGGACTAACAGTAAGTCAATGAGATTCATCTAAGTAATTAAATCTAGGTGTTGAAATATGTCATAATCAAGCTACATTATATTTCAACACAATATTGTTTTTAGAAAGGAGAAATGGAGCCTAAAGAGATGAATCCAAAAAAGGTTGGCTGCATAGACATGAGGACCTGAATTTGATCCCTGGCATTCATGTAAAAGCTAGTGTTGTAGTAAGTGCTTGTAATCCCAGTGTTGACAAAGATGGGAGGATCCCTATGGCTTGAAGGCCAATTATTATATTGAAATAGTCTATCTCCAGGGTTAGTGATGTGCCCTGTCTCAAAAAGTAAGGAGACAGCACCCTCTGTCACCAACCACATGCACACACAGGTGACTTCATGTCGATGTATACACAGACACAAAAATCAAAATTGGAAAGTGTGAAGAACAAGTTATAAAAATTTTAAATAAAGATAAGATTCATTTTGTCTTCTCCTTTGTTCCAGCTTCTTCATGACTGTACCAGCACTGCCTGTTGCTGGCTGTCACAACCCTTGCATCACTCTTAACTCAGAAACTGCTCTGACTTCAGACTGTGTGGAGACATTTCTCCATCTCCTTGTCAGTCACTTCCTCACTCTTTTTCATCTCTTAACTGTGTATCTCCTTTCATCTCTTCTTCTGTCCCTTTTATTTTCCAGACATTATTTTCATTATTTTGCCTTTTAACTTTCTTTTCCTTTATTACTGATCCTCCAAATGTGTCTCTCAGAAACTCAGAAAGTGAATGGCAGAATATTTGGCAGATCATTCTTACTGTATGTATATAAAATCTTACAAGGAGCATATAAAACTTCCCTCATGAATCTCACAGCATTGTCTTGGGGAAGAACACTGGCAAAATAATCAACCCCTTTTGCTTTTTTTCTTATCTCTACAACAAGGTTATATGTATCTTAAAGAATGACTAGATATTAGATGGAATAGTGTCCATCAGACATTAAAGCAGTGGCTCATAGACTGCATCCATGTTTGATGGTACCTCATCATTATTTAATGTGATTTTTATGTTCACACCACACCATTCTTAAGACAAGTATGTTTACCTCTAAGAAATATCCATGTAGGAATTTAATTTCAGAGGCCTATTTTGATAGCTTATCATAGACTCCATCTTTGCATGCATCCATATACAACATATTAATTTTCAAAGGGTAACATAGTTTCTGAGAATGTTATGTTGGGACTTGCTGAAACTAATCAAGATGATACTACAGTAGCTTCATTATTTGGTATACACAAAAGAAAAATCAATTAAGTTATTAGCAATAACCTTTCTGTACAAAGTCACTTTTATTAAAAATGGAGCAGTGTATGCCTTGCCAATATCTTCAGAAAAAACACAAATTCATAGAGATAATCTGTGTTAGGGAAAATATCCTGAAATTAATTATGGTTGCCATAACTGAACTCCCAAGTCAAAACTCTGGATGTCTCTTCTGATGCTCAGGATATGCTAGGGGTTAGTGATAAAAGCCTAATTCTCAGACCAGTATGATCTGAAAGCAGAGCCAGGTCACTAGGGACATGGTTCAGATTTGATGTCAGTTGCCCATGTAGGACTTTGGAAGACTTCAAAATAACCACCTGTATTAAGCAACTTTTGATGGAGTATTTCAGAGCTTTCTTCCCCCATTTTATAAAACTACTAAGAATGTTCATGAATTAAATGTTGATGTTTGTCATAGTCTCTTGGTAAAGTAGTTCATTGCTTTTGTGAGAGAAGTTTGAGAGACAGTTACTGAAGAAGGATTGAGTAATTAATTCCCTTTGCACAAGAATGAATAAAATGCAATGTTATTTTGAATCCTTTCTTTGCTATTAAAAATCAGCAAGTAGAAATATGCAAACAGACAGTTCAGAGAAAAATACACAGGCAGACGGAGGATTTTATTTCTGTATAAGCATTGATTTCTTAATAAAGTATTTTTGCTACATATTTTAGAAGAAAACAAAAATATATAAAACATATTTATAATTATCTGTTGGTTGTAATGTAGTACTGTCTCTGATTATTTTCACCTGTTGCCCTTCTGAGAGCTGCACTTCTCTCTGATATCCCAATGGTATTTGTAGACAGTTACATGTAGGCTGCTTACCTGATGAGGATTCCTGCATCCTTAAAGTTTGCACAATCTGCTGTTGTGCTTTGCCTTTTGCACCTAGTTGGACCATTCCAAGAAGCACAGTTGTTCCAAGAGGGGAAAATATAATGTTGTTCTTGTGAGACAAACAAATAGCCTTATAAAGATCCACTGCAAACTCAGCATTATTTTGTGCCACGGTTCTTGAAACTTGATTTCCAGAAAAAAACAGCAGAAAACTCCACAATATGAACTTCTCCATCTTCGCGTCTGTGTGTTAATTTAAAATGTATTGGTTTTCAAATCAGACTTTATTCTGTAAGTTTAATGGAAAAGTTTCCATCTCTTAGACTATCCTGAACAAATTTATACACAAGCAGAATATTCTGTATGTACTATTATCATAGAGAACCAAAATGTCATGGTGGTTTGTTGTATAAGCATCATTAAACAGGAGAAGCCATCATGCTACTGGTATGATAGTAATTGTAGTAATAAGTTCCATCCAAAACTAGCATATTATATACTTAGAGTTCCCTAAAACCAGTGGTAAGGCTCTATTCTTAGAATATTTTCAGTTCTAACCAGCTTTATAATTCTTCCTCTCTATTTTCCCTTAACTTCAATACACCTTTCACTCTGACTAAAGGGAAACCTGTGTTCATGTTACCTCAAACGTTTTATATACCAAGAGTAGGAGAACTGGGAAGCCAGTGCATTCGAAATCAACAGAGCAGCCTGGCTACCCCGACAACAGCTTTTCTCATACTTTATGAATCTTGATTCTAAGAGCAAAATGTTCTAACTCTACTTCACAAAAGGAAAGAAAAGGAAATGAAGAAAGATTGAAAGAAGCAAATAATAGTCAAATATAAATGGTAAAATAAAAACAAAGAATGAAATCCTCAAACATTCTGATTCAACAATTAACAACTCTAGGGACAGTAGCATTAGGAAACCATAGCTCTTCACAAGAGAGTTGTGAAGAGCCCCAGTTCATAAAGTGTCCACTAAGTCAATTTCAAGAAAGTCAATTATCTGGTTATCCCTTCTGTGGAAACAGTTTTGAGAGCTTTGTAGAATAGTAATGTTGAGTTCTCATAAGTTTCAGCTATGCTAATTTTATTGTATAAACTATAAATATTAATAACCATTAATGGGATGCTAGGAAATGACCTTTCAATAGGAGCAAACACCAAAGCCTTTAGAATAGTGCTGTTAGCCTGAAATTACACATTCCTAGAGCTGTAGCTTAAGAGTTACTAAGAATCATTAATATGTATAATGATAAAGAATCACCAAATAACCTCAAAAAGTAATCTCTAAGGTATTATTTTGGTACATCAGATATTTTTAAATATGAAAAGAAAAATCTCTATGTGTATAAACATTGATTTTAGAGAGGGCAAAAATCTCAAAATGTAATACAAAACAACTAGTAGAAAATAATGTTGATAAGGCATGAATATAGATGTAATTTTTTTGCAGATTTCTTATTAAGATTGAACCAATATAATACTAAGTTGTGGAGTATAACAGTAAAAAATATTTCATGAAAGAAGTTTTACACACAAATCAATGTCTACATATTATGCTCTGATCTGTGTGTGTGTGTGTGTGTGTGTATGTGTGTGTGTGTGTGTGTGTGTGAGTGTGTATGTTTGTGTGTGTATGCAGGAGTGAGTGAGTATATGAGTGTATATATATATTTGGCTTTGAACTTTTTATGGACATATGTATGTTCTTTTTATGAATATATAGTGTATATACATTCAATTTTTCAGAGTATTTCTGACAAAAATATGTATTTACTGCTATGTAAGTCATCAAAACATCAGTGCCTTTCAAACAGGTTGGAATTCATTAGATATATCTTTATGTAATAAACAAACAATGGAATAATAAATATTGTTAGGAATGGTGTATTAAAAATTATTATTAATGATGTAGCTCTCCCTCGTAATAGTCTTGGTATTAAGATTACACTCTTACGGGTTTTTCTTATAATCTTACCCGAAACCTCAAAGAACTAAAGAATAAACTACATGATGAATAGTCCTGCAAGAATTTGACCTTTCTACATTAAACAATTTTAAGATGAATAAAGTAATGTTTTATTTTTAAAAGTAATTATGTTATTCCTGAATCAAAGTGAATCCAAGAACCATCCCTATACTTTAATAAACAAAGTCCATGTTACTGAATATCTGCTTCATTCAAAATCTATTTAAATTTAAGGTACTTACCCTGAATTAACTTCTGGTTGTTTACTGGAGTGTTGTGACTAAAATATACTCACTGGCAAACAGTCATATATGGAGCACCTTATCAAGGAAGGCCAACTATATTTATCTGGAACACTATGTGATTAATTCTTCCACAACCAGAGCAGGTGTGCACTATGCTGTTACGTAAGCAAGTTAATAATCAATGATGAAATGTGAATAAATAAGAAAAAGGACAATAAGACTTAAAAATTTTAAGTGATATTATTATTTGATCTATTATTTCATTATCCCTTTAAAAGTAAAACAACTGAAGAAATGTGACAGATATTGTAAATGTGCTGGACTCTCATGGAACTCCACGTCAGGTTAAGAATTCATCCTTTCGATGATCCCAACTAGGTAAGAATCTAAACAATAGTGGAGAGGCTACTTTAAATGCCCTTCTCCGATAATGAGATTGATGACTACCTAAATGCCATCCTAGAGCCCTCATCCAGTAGCTGATGAAAGCAGAAGCAGACACCCACAGCTAAACGCTGAGCTGAGCTCCTGGAGTCCAGTTACAAAGAGGAAGGATTGATGAACAAAAATTTCAAGAACAGGCTGGAGAAACCCACAGAAACAGCTGACCTGAACAAGAGGAAGATCATGGACCGCAGACTGACAGCTAGGAAACCAGCATAAGACTGACCCAGACCCTCTGAATGTGGGGCACAGTTGGGAGGCCTGGGAAGTTTATGGTACTTCTGACAATGGAAAAAGGATGTATACCTAGTACAGGAATGGACTTGAGGAGCCCATTCCTCACCATATTCCCTTAGCCTAGAGACACGGGGGAGGGCCTAGGCCCTACCCCAAATAACTTGACAGAGTCTGATGATCCCTCATGGAAGAGACGACCTCACCCTCCCTTAGGAGTGGATGGGGGTTGGGATTGGGGGCGTGTATGGGAGGGTGTGGGAGGGTGAAAGGAAAAGGGCACTTGAATCTATATGTAAAGTAAGAAAAAAATAAAGAAAAAAAAGAATTCATCCATTCATAAATACTTCAAAATGCTTGTGAGGAAAACAACGAAGTCAAATCAAATCCACACCAAAGCTGCTACAATTCATCACTGTACACACTGGTCAGAGGCATTCCCTGTGTCTATGAGCCCTAACCTAATTTACTGTGAAAAGTATAATGTTGCAAATACATATCTATGTTTTATAAGAAAGCCAGATGAAGATTATTGATTTACCAAATTATATTTCAAAAATCCACAATTAACCACAGATTACTTTACAGAGAACACAGAAGTTACTTACATGTGATTTCAACATTCTACATGACTTTCACTACAAACCATCCATCAATAAAAAACATATGCATAATTCAATGGATTTTATCTCATTTTCATATTTCAATCATCTCAGTGTCAGGAAGGTGTTAAACGCATAAATCATTCATTATGGCCTCTGAGAAATGGAAAATCTAGTGTTTCACAGCAGCAATCATGTCACTCTTGATCACAAATTTATGTTCTAGTAAGATCATGATAAAGAAATGATATGGTCATGTTTATCTTTAAATGAATACCTTAAAATTAACACCTCTTCTTAAATTTTTATTCCAGACCTTGGACCTTGTTAATTAGGTTTAGTATTTAAACAGGGTCATGACTCACTGGCAGACCTGAGAAGTACTATAAGTATGAGAAGACATCATCTCCCAATTAGCTGCATTTTACTTCTTCAGCACTAAAGATCAAACCCAAACTATTATTCATGCTAATAAATAGCTCTCTGACTGACCTACAACTTTGTCTACCAAACATTATTTTTTTATTATAGAGGCATTCCTAAATGTTTCTTTTTAAAATCACCCTCTGTGGAGTGTTGGGGGGGATCAGATGTGAGGGTCGTCAGAGGGCATGGGAGGGAGAGAGACAGGGAGGAAGGAGCAAGGGAGAGGGAACTTGGATCAATATGTAAAATAAAAAAATAAATAAAAACATAAAATATTGTGGTTTCTCCCAACATTATATTTTCTAGCATAAAGTTTTTTTTCTAGATTCAATGACGCTACAAGTAATTTTCCAAATTAGAGCTGGTCAATGCATGAACAATACCTTCTACATTATTCTCAATGTAAATACAGATCAGGACATCTAAGACTCTTGGTCAGTGCCCTTTTACCCATGTAGTGGCACCAGCAACCATAAATTACCTGCACTCTTAGCTACCAACTATTGTGTCTGTGCATTATTCTGATCATAATGTGATTAATACAAAAAAAACCGGTGTTTTCCCTGCCTTGAAAAGGAGAAGACAGCCACTTTATCTTATTGAGATCATTCCATGTGATTACTACCATGTGTAATAGATTACTACTATGTGTAGTAACCTAAAATTAGGCAGTTCAAACAAAAATATTCATTGTTCTGTCTCTTTGAGAGTAAAAAGTAATAATCTTGAATCTTTGCTTTCACATTTAAGGTGTTCTAGTAGTCAATAAACTACTATTGTCCAGAAAAATATTACGGAATACCATTTGAATACTTGTACAAATCTCTTCTTTTCAGAACTCTATTTTCCCCCTAGAGAATAAAAAAAATATGTTCATAATAAGAAATTAAAATATTTTATATAAATTTTAGCAACATCAATAACAAGGAGTTAGTGTTATAACCTCATCATTTTTTTCAGTATTTTATATTTATTTTCAAATTAAAATATACTTAACTCCAATCTCTAAACGCACAAAATGCATTTGGCTATAATATGACACTCATCAATTTAAAAAAACTAACAATTTTTCCCATGAACTCAAATAAATCTCAATTAACTTTTATCCTATCAGTATATTACATATATTTTAAGTGATAAAAGGAATATATTCTAAAATGAAAAGAGTTACATTATATCTGATATAGATGTGTTACAAACAACTACTGAGAATCATAATACATCTTATTTTAATGTGACAATTTCCTTTCACTTTAGAAAAATAGTTCTTAAATAATCGAATCTAAGTGATAATTTTAGAAACAGTTTATAATTCTCCAGTCTATTAGCATTTGACAGCCAAGTCCTTGCTACTTGTTTAGCACAATTAGATATTATAAAGTAGGAAGGAACAGTAAGATGTATAAGCCAAATGTCCTTCATTTCTCATTTGTGTATATTTTGCCAAATTATTAGAATTGCTACCATTCAGAAAGACTGTCAGAGCTTTAAACTTCTATTAAATTTATTCAATGTCCTTTGAGATAGTTCCTCTTAACAGTGTTTACAGAATAGGACATGAAGTTCATGGGGGATGGAATTGGTGATCTATAAGGCATTGATTGAGCTTTGCAGATGTAAGAGTCTACAAAAATAAAGTCTGTCTACAGGGAGCAGATTATATTACACTAATCTCTTAAAAATTCATGTCAGGAGTTAAAATAAGATGTGCCTATCAGAATAATTTCTAAATTACACCTGAAAAATATAACTGATCATTCAATCGCAGCCTAGTTAAATATTGTTCTATTTGTGAATCCACTTGAGAAAGCTGAAGTCAAGGTGAGGTTTTCCTTTGTACATGTGAACAAATCCTCTTGTCTCCGCCTTTTATAACTGGACTTTGAATTCATAGATGGCTTCATGCTTTCATGGGTGGATAGGCATGGGCTGTAACAAAAGATTTGGTGCATTTATTACTCTTCTTTCACTTCTTAATAATCCTTTAAGTTTCTGGGAACGTGTCTCTGATTTAAGCTCACTGTACTATCATCAACCTATGACTCATAAATCATTGTTCTGGTTTGAAATGATGGATTATCCAATCAAGCAATCCATTTGGTGTAAAAATTCACTGCAATAACCTTATGAGATAGTTTATTTCTGTTGTAACATCTAAAAGAAACCTTTATTTCAAAGCAATATTTTGTTTTAAAATTTTGCATAAAAATGTTTTCAAATGTACATGAATTTCCTTGTAGAGTATAAAGACCTACTATCTCCCTGTTCTACTTTTCCATTTCTACAATTGTTACCAGTTACTGCACTTGTATACTCCAAATATATTTGATCAATACAAAAGATAGATAAACAGACAGATAGTTGATAAAGCAATGATAGGCATAATCATGAATGCATGTACAAATGTGTTCATGTTTTTCATACACATACAATATTTTTGATCATTTGTGGTCAAGTAGCAGCTTTCTTTTTTAATTAATTTTTATTTAAATTGAAAACAATCTTATTTTATAAAGCAATCCCAGTTCCCTCTTCCACCTGTCCTCCCAGACTCCCTGCCAACTGCCCATTCCACCCCCATCCATTTCTCAGATAGGGTGAGGCCTCTCATGGAGGATCATCAAAGACTGTCACATCATTTGGGGCAGGACTCAGGCCCTCCCCCATGTATCTAGGCTGAGAGAGTTTCTCTCCATAGTTAACCAGATTCCAAAGCCCATTCATGCACCAGAGATGAATACTGGCTCCACTGCCAGTGATCCCCTAGACTACCCAAGCCTCACAAGTGACACTGATGCTCAGGGGGTCTAGTTCAGTCTTATGCAGGTTTCTCACCTTTCTCACCTATCAGTCTGGAGTCTGGGAGCTCCCACTTGCTCAAGTCAGCTATCTCTCTGGGTTTCCTCAACATAGTCTTGACCCCTTTGCAGAAAGTTTTCACTATATACTATATATTTTCCATACAAAGCATTTTTTCAGATAAACACCTCAATATACAGGCATGTACATACAATCTACACACACACACACACACACACACACACACACACACACACCTCCTGTATCCCTGCCATATATTATTACCACCCAATAGGAAGATAAAGTCATACACATAAGAGATATAATATCTGACCACTAACCAAATAAATACAGATAATGGTAATTGTATCCTTGGAAAAGTTTTATCCTCCATTCATTTCCAAACCAAAATGCTTGTTTCAATAATGCTAGAAATCTGTTATTACAGCCAATGCCATTAAATATATCCTATAAAAAACTGAACAAATCAGTAGCCCTCCTATATGTAGACGATAAATGGGCTGAGAAAGAAATCAGAGAAATATCACCATTTACAACAGCCACAAACAACACAAAATATCTTGAGGTAACTCTAACCAAACATGTGAAAGACCTGTTTAACAAGAATTTTGAGTCTTTAAAGAAAGAAATTAAAGAATATACCAGAAAAAGAAAAAAAATCTCCCATGTTCTTGGATAGGTAGGATCAACATAGTAAAAAATGTCAGCTTTACAAGAAACAATCTACAGGTTCATAGCAATCCCCATCAAAATGCCAGCACAATTCTTCACAGTCCTTGAAAACAACATTCAACTTTATATGGAAAAACAAAATCTCAGGAAAGCCTAAACAAAAGAACTTCCAGAGGTATCACCATCCTTGACTTTAAGCTCTACCATCGAGCTATAGTGATGAAAATAGCTTGGTACTGGCACAAAAACAGACATGTAGATCAATGGAATCTAAATGAAAACCCTGATATTAATCCACATACCTATGAACACTTGATTTTTTTACAAAGAAGCTAAAATTATTCAATAGAAAAAAGAAAGCATCTTTAACAAATGATTCTGGCATAACTGGATGCTGATGTGTAGAAGACTGCAGATAGATGCTTATTTATTACAATGCACAAAACTTAAGTTCAAATGGATTAAACACCTCATCATAAATCCAGCCACACTGCACCTCTTAGAAGAGAAAATGGGAGGTATCTTTGAACAAATTAGTACAGAACAATTCCTGAACATAACACCAATAGCACAGACACTGAGATTGACAACTAATAAATGGGACCTCCTGAAACTGAGGAGCTTCTGTAAGGCAAAAGAACACAGTCAACAAGATAAAACTCTATTGCTGGTGGGAGTGTAAATTTGTGTTGCCACTTTGGAAATCAATATGGCAGTTTCTCAGGAAAATGGGAATCAGTCTGTCTCAAGATCCAGCAATTCTACTCTTAGACATATGCCAAAAGGATGCACAGTCATACAACAAGGACATCGGTTTGACTGTGCTCATAGCAGCATTGTTTGTAATAGCCAGAAACTGGCAGTAACCTAGATGCTCCTCAACAGAAGAATGGATGGAGAAAATGTGGTACATTTACACAATGAAGTATTACTCAGCAGAAGGAAACACTGAAATATTGAAATTTGAAGGCAAATGGATAGAACAAGAAGAAACCATCCTGAGTGAGGTAACCCAGTCACAGAAAGACAAGCCTGGTATGTACTCACTCCTATATGGATATTAGAGATAGGACAAATTACTATCAGCCTATGAGCCACACCTCTAGAGAAACTAGGAAAGAAGGAGAACCCTAAGAGAGACATACATGGTCCCCCCCCAAAGAAAGGGAAAAGAAAGGGATAAGAGTTCCTAAGCAAATTAGGAACAAAGGGGAGGGGGGTATGAAAGAGAAGGGGAGTAGAGGAGGGCAAAGGAGATCATGAGGGATCAGGAAGACTGAGTTGGGGGATAAATAGATGAAAGCAAGAAAAGAGATACCTTAATAGAGGGGGCCATTATAGGCTTAAAGAGAAATCTGATGATAGGGAAATGTCCTGAGATCCACAGGCTGAACCCAACTCAGAATCTAAGCAATAGTAGAGAAGCTACCTTAAGTGCCCTTCCCCTATAATGAAATTGATGACTATCTTCAGTACAATCCTAGAGCCTTCATCCAGTAGCTGATGGAAGCAGAAGCAGACGCCCACAGATAAGCACAGAGTTTAACTCCTGAAATCCAGTTGTGGGTGATGAGCAAAGGGATCAAGACCAGGCTGGAGAAACCCACAGAAACAACTGACCTGACCAAATGAGAACACACTGACCCTAGTCATAAAACTGGGGAACCAGTATTGGACTGAACCAAGCCCTCTGACTGTAGGTGCCAGTTAGAAGGCCTGGGATGTCTATGGGCCTCTGACAGTAGATACAGTATTTATCCCTAGAGCACAAATGGACTTTGGGAGCCCATTCCCCATGGAGTGATACTCTCTCAGCCCAGATACATGGAGGAGGGCCTAGACCCTCCTCCAAATGCTGTGATAGACTTTAGTGATCCCCCATGGAAGGCCTCCTTCTCCCTGGAAAGTGGATGGGGGTGGGATGGGAGGGTTGGTAGGTGGGGGCATGAGAGGATGGGAGGGAGAAAAAACTAGGATTGATATGTAAAATAAGATTGTTTCCAAATTAAACAAAGAAAGGAAGAAAGACAGACTGATGTTATAACCCCCAAAATGATCTTTAATCATTAGGCAATCTCATAATGGAGCAATAGGTTATATTTCAACATTAAAATAGCTGAATTTTAAAGGATTGCATATGAGATTTAAGTAGATTGAATTTTTTGATTCTGAACCAAAATTATCCACTGTGTATTCATTATTTACTAGCATGTGTTATTGCAAGAGTTTCACAGTCCAACTATTTTAAAGGACTCTTTAAAATATAAATCTATACAAATAAACTGAAGCTGTGGAAACGAATTTATTAATTTTTCTGAAGGACACAATAAAAATCATCACAGCAATATTGTTTTCCCAGAGCATGATGCAAATAAAGATTTGTCACAAGGCAAATCAGTAAGTTTAAGAACAAACATTGCTACTGGGCTCTTCTTGGGCACTGATGGCTTTAGGAAGATCCAGGTAATCGCTTTTTTTTCAAGGCTATTTGGCTATAGTATGCCACTCAGTTTTCAAATACAAAAGCAGATTACTCTCATAAATTACTGACTAAGGGCATAAGAGAAGGAACATAATTATAAAATTACTAGGAATTATCTTGATTTGATTTATATATAATGTATATGTGTTGAAATATTAACCTTAATGGCATCCATGAGCTCAATGATCACATGTTAAGCAAAATTACTTGTGAATACTTAATATCTTTTTAATGTTGACAACCTTAATTTGATCATTAACGTATACCAAATTTTACTGTGGTATATCATAAATGTGTACAGCTAAAATTATAGAAATGTACATTTTAAAAGAATATTTTAAAAAAATACATGATGCTATTGTCAATGTCTAATTGTCAATATCAAAATTGTTAAGAAAAAACAAATTATAAAGAGGGGGGACATTAAATTTTAAATAATTTATCAATGTATTTGTTAGTCTTTTATATATGGTAATTAAGAATTTATAATAAAACACTTCATAAATGTTTGTATACAGGGACAACTAGGGAAAATATTTTCTTCTGAAATAGATAAAAACTATGCCTCAACTTTAAGCCAACCTTATATTCCTTCTTAGATTACACAGAATATGATGATTCTGAATGAAAACAGAATAAACAGATAATCTGAATCCAAAGTTTCCTGAAGTTTACATAAAAAGTAACAGAGAAGGAGCTCTGGATATTTCTTGGCATTTTATGGGAGTGTTGTATGTCACAAGAGTGTGTTTGTTTCTTCTTTGATCATAATTGCTTCTTATTTCTTTTTATCTTCATGTCACCACTTGTTTCTTGACACAATTGCTTGTCTTGTCTTTCATGATCAAGAATTTCTTTGGGGAACAGATTTTTTTCATCAAATACCACTTTCAAAGCTACAAAAGGATGAAGAAATGACATGAAAATTACAGTTAGTACAAGTTCCAGTTAAATGAAGTCGCAGTGAGAAAACTCAAGATATCTTTGTCTGAAAAGCTATGTTTCTAGAACCAAGAATGTACCAAAGAGATTTTTTTCTAAGCTTCTGCTGTTCATTTTAGTTTGATTTAAATTTAAGGCTGTGTGTTTGTGTGTGTGTGTGTGTGTGTGTGTGTGTGTGTGTGTGTGTGTGTGTGTGTGTGTGTGCACGCGCATGTGCGTGTGCGTGTGCCTGTGCATGTGTGTCTGTCTGTCTGTCTGTCTGTCTGTCTGTCTCTCTCTCACTCTTTCCTCTCCTCTCTCTGCCTCTCTGTCTCTCCCCTCCTCCACACACACAGCTTTTTCTATCACTTTATGTGTGTGATAACAGAGCCTGGTGATTTAAGGGTGAGGATTAAATAAGCTGCTGTTTTCTGTTTCTGTTTTTAAATTCACTTTACAGCTAACAAGACTTGTAAAAAGCCCAGAACAAATTATTCTGTATTGAAATAAGAGAATTAAAATAATCAAAACAGAGTTTGACTATCTGAATGACTAAACACATACATCTGCAATCACACCCTTACAAAACACTCTAATGTGCAGGAATCTGTAGCTTCAAAAATGAAAAAAGAAAAAAAAGGAAGAGGCAAATTATTCCTGTGGCTGCTGATACTGCACAGCAAGAAGTGGGAAGAAATTATGCCATGTGTTCAAGGAAATGATTGTGGCCACCAGCATAGCTCTGTCATTCAACATATGCATACTGAAATTATATTATACAAATGATTTGTACTAAGGCTGTAGGACACCAATATGCCTAACTCATAGGCTTTTATTTAAAATGATTAGAATCAGAAACAATACTTACGCTGGTTTTGTCATAAATATCACAAAGAATAGAATATGGTGCTAACAGAAAGCAAGCAACATAAAGTTGTGCATAAATAAACAAAATTTATAACAATATATAAAGATTAGGGTGAAGCTTTAGTACTATTTCTTGAAGATGTTGAAATACAGACAAGATTTTAGTTACTTATCATAAAGATGGAGATGAAGAACAATTGACAAAGGTGTTACAAGTCCTTTCCCACCAGCATAGTCCCACAGCCATGTCAGCCCCAAATAATACACAGAGACACTATTAGATACAAAGCTGTTGGCCTGTTACTAGCATTTCTTCTTGGCTAGCTCTGTCTTAAATATTAACTCATTTCTAGCCATCTAAGTGTTTCCATGTGGTCTTATCTTATTGGAGAAAGGGTCCTGAATTCTTACTCCTCTTGCGTACTACATTTCAACTCCTCTCTACTACATCTCGCAGAATCCTCCTTGTCTCCTAGTCCCACCTATCTTGCCTTCCTATTTGCCACCCATGCTTTATTCATTAACCAATAAGAGAACCATATTTACAGAACGACATCTCCCATCACAAAGTTGAACAGAAATGTCATCTAGACAAAACAAAGTTTGTGCAAGTACAGGGAAACAGGAGCTACTTCCCATGTAACGGGATACTCAGTGCAATAGAATAGAATGACAAAGGAGAAAAACAATTTGGGGTGAAACCAAAACTTGGCTAATGAGAATGTTACATGCCAAGCCATAGAACACTGATAAAAGAAAACAAAGGAATACTATGCAACCTTATAATGCAGGGATATCCTGGGCTGGGAAGATGACTCAGAGGATAAGGGGCTTGCTTCACAAACATGAAGATCAGTTTTGGATCCCAGAATGCACATTGAACCAAATGTAGTTTATAATGCATATAGAATGCATGTCTATAATCCTACTGTTCATGCAGTGAAAAGGGAGGTCAGATAACACTCAGAAGCCAGTCTCATGTGTTCAATTATAAGGTGAATGGAACAAACCAATATTGGAGCTGTCCTCATACATCCACATTCTCACATGCATTCACACGCATGCACACATGCATGCACACATGCATGCACACATGCATGCACACATGCATGCACACACACACACACACACAGAAGAGAGAGAGAGAGATACCATCATATATTTCCCACAAAGATTAAAAGTAAAATAAAATATGATAAATAAGATAAAAACACAAAACCACAAAATGAACCACAAAAATAAATAAACAATAATAAATAAAACACCTCTTATTAGTAGTACAAACATGATCATACAATTCAGTATCTTTCCTTTTCTATCCTTTAAATTGAGTAACAAGAAGAGAAATGAGGGGAAATTATTCTGAAAATAAAGACCATTTTCATAAAAACTCAAAAGGAAGATGCAATCTGCTGCTTATAGGCTATAAAGAACATAGACCAATAGCTGAGACTGCCAAAGTTACACAGGAAGAAAATTACACAATGGAGAGTCTAAGAAGGCTAGCACCAGTGGCAGCTCAGTAAGAGTAAAGCAAAACAAAGGAAAACAAACAAAACTGACAAACACTCAAGAAATTGAGAGCACCCTAGAAATATATGATTGGAACTGAACAGTTGATCATCAGGGAAGACAGAGAAACTTTGTCCTCAATATTTGCCTGAGATGATGGAAGCAAGTCTGGAGTTGGAGGAAATAATTGTAAAAGAACATAAGCAACTTACTGAAATTGCCTAGGTTTCTAAAACAATGTTTAGTTTTGCTATGATGAAATCTCAGCCTGTATATATGTACATATGTATGTTGATTAGACTCGAGCTACCAGTAGTCCCTAGGAATTTGTTTTCCAAGTGTAAATAATAGTTCCTAACTTTTCCAGCTCTCTTAGGCAAATTCAACTTTATCAATTGGAAGACATAGAAGCAGTACTGAAGCTTTCCTAAGAGAAGGAAAAAACTCCTCTGCCCAGAGTGTTCATCTTCTCTTAGGACTGAGCTCTAAGTATTTTGTAGTTGCTTTTTCTATTTCCCCAAATCAGTTCTGACTAGTATATTTGCCATGAGTCTATTATTTACTACAGAATGGTTGCAAGAGATCATGAAGACATACAGGTGAATTTGTCATCGTCCCTATGACTTGGGGCTGATGTCTGTTGAATGATCCCAAGAAAGAAATGTTGTGTCCATCAAACACAGAGTTTATCTTAAAGCAGCTTGCCTGCATAGCACCCACCCAGAAACCTAAAGCACTGTTTTCTTGGCTACAGAGCTTAAAATCCTGGAGAAAAATTTGCTCAGAAATATTAGCAACAACCATTATTAGTTGGTTCATTGGTCCCATAGATCTTGAAAGCTTCTGAGAGCTTCCATTCAGATTTTCAAAGAAAAAAACTCCCTATGACAGTGGAACCAGGATATATTCCTGGTGCACAAAAGGACTTTGGAGAGATACTCCCTTAACCTAGAGGCAGGACAGAAGCCCTAGTCCCTACTCCAAATGACTTGGCAGATATAGATGAACCCCTCCTGGAGGGCATCACCCTATAGGTGGAGTGGTGGGAAGATGGGAGGGGAGGGTGTTCAGGAGGCATGAGAGGGTGGGAGGGATGGAGGGAGGGAGAGGGACTGGGATCAATATGTAAAATTAAAAAATAAAATAAATAAATAAAAAAGAAATTCCTATGAGGGCACCAAAGTCTCACATGACGTCATCTTTGATATGCTTATCACTTATTCTTGTACTAGACTTCTCAAGGATTTCTAAATACAAGAACCTTTGTTCTGCCCATGACAGACACCAATTTTGCTTCCATCTTAGAGGCTTTACACTTTTGTGCACAGTGCTTGAACTATTCTACCTCAATGCCTTAGTGGATTCCATCTCTCAGAATTTGCCTGACATGCAGGAGACCAGTAGAGCTGCCTCCCTAGTCAGGCCTCTTCAGGGTGCTTTGGATACAGCATGATTCTGCATAGTAGGTATATCCCTCTTCTGGATAATTTAGGAACTACATTACATTACATTGCTTCATTTTCCTGCACAGTGTTGGTTACTATGCATGCTTAGGTTCTCTCCCATCTATTTACTTATCATGTTAGTTTTCCCATTACTGTGACAAATACTGAGAAAACAATGTTAGAGAAGGGATCATTAAATTTGCTTCATCGGCTCCTTTGATCCTGTGCCTGTGGTTGGAGCCTTAGTTACTTACCTCACAGTAGTAGAGCAGAGAGGGTAGGAAGGGGAACAAGTTATAACTCTCAAAGACTTGTTCCCAGTGACCAACTTCTTCCATCTCCCTAAAGTTTCCACCACCTCCCCAAAATAGCTCACAACCTGAGGACCAAACATTGAATACAACAGAAGAACACTTCATATTCAAGCCTCAACACTTGTTTACTGCCTGTCTCTTCTAAATGACAAATTCAATGGAGCAAAACCTTTGCCTGACCTTGTTTATTCATATCCTGGCACGTAGTAGTGGCTTTGGTTAATGGAAGATCAAATTATATACATATATATATATGTATATATAAATATGCACATATATTCAATCAAATGAGAGACACAGATATGCCCATATACATAAGTAAGAATAAATCTTAAAATAAAAATCTATTGTTACCAAAAATCATTTGCATTTATTTAATTTATATTCAATAAAATGCATATATATATACATATATATATTTGACAAACTAATAAACAAGTAAAGGGGTCCTTACACTTTGAGATCCTTACATTGTGAAGACTGGAGTTTAATAATAATGCCATAAGTGCAGATTTCCATCGTATTTGTGATTATATGTTCATGTATTTAACCATAATGACAGCCATGGAAAATCAAAATCTAGTGCCTGTTGAGATAGCATAGTAGGTAAAAGCACTTGATGACAAGCATAAAGGCCTCAGTCTGACCACCAGGAACCACACAATAGAAGGAAAGGACGAACTACAACATGTTGCCCTCTAGACTTTGCATGTATTGTGATATGCACATGTTCTCTCTGATGGGAGATGTGATTCTGTATATATGTTTCTCATACTGGTTAATAAAGCCCTGTGGCCAATAGAAAACTAGATAGGCGGGGCTAGGAGACTAGGAGGAGGAAGAGGAAGTAGTAGGTAGGAGTCGAGATGTAGCCCAGGAAGGAGCAGGAAGCCTGCCGCGCGGCTCCCAGATAAGACGACCACGTGGAAATACTTAGATAAGTAGAAATGGGTTAATAATTATGGCAGAGCTAGCCCATTAACAATAATGGTAATTGGCCAACAGGATTGTATCAAATACAGAGTCTCTGAATGTTATTTGGGGCACACGTGGTTGCTGGACAATGGCGGCAGAACCAGCGGCAGCCGGCAGGGAAACCTGCTGTAACATAATGGTGTCAGGAGTGGGATTGAGAACTTTCATTTAAAACTTAACAAAAGTTTAAAAAATAGTTTTTAGAAACAAGGGAACAGAGGCTAGCAAGACTTCTTAGTAGCAGCATTTTCTCCGTTGGATTTGTTTTGTTGTAGACAGAGATTTGCGCGGCTCCTTTAAGAGAGGTTTCCAAAATTAGCATAAGCGGCAAAAACCGCCTTGCTTTTAAAGAGCTCTGCTAACAATTCATTGGTGTGTACGAGAGCTACAATGAAGGTTTACACTGTGTTTTAAAAAATACGCTGGCTTGGGAGAGATAAAGAAACGGGATACAATGGTTTAAAAAGAAAAAAGGAATTAAATGGATGGATGTAATGGCACATGCCATTAATCCCAGCACTCGGCAGACAGAGGCAAGCAGATCTCTATGATTTCAAAGTAAACCTGGTATGCAGTGAATTCCAGGACAGATAAAAATTACACAGAGAAACCCTGTCTCAAAATATGTAAAAATAGAAGTAGAATAAATAGAGTAATAAGAAAGCCACATAAAGATGGAAAGCACAGAGAAATTTTGGATACTATACGCGCTTCTGTTGTCTTTAAATTATTTGATTGCTGAGAAAATAACAACTACTAATAAAAGAAATGCTGCTAGATTAATTCAATTTATATATTTTAAAAATGCTTTGACTCAAAATTTGAGCCTAAGGACAAGTTACTGGGGAAAAGGATTTCTATTTTTATTTCCACAGAAAATGAAAAGCTATGGATTCTTTCCAGACTTATGTGGTTTGATCAAGCCAGACCCCCGAAACAACTCCCCCAGGTGATCCAACATTCAAAGCAGTTGAGACAAAGCCTTGCAGACTACTGCCAAGATTTCTACGTCTTCTTTGGACCCCCATGACAGCGCCCTCTACCAGCAGGAAGTAGTTTGGAAAGAACGACGCCCAAATTCCCAAATATTGTTTATAAATGTTTGTTTTCATTTATATGGGCTTGGTTATAAATGGTTAATGACACAAGCAATCCTTGTAAAGGTAAAAAAGGGAATTAAGGTATAGATATGAATACTTTGCTTTGGAATGGATTTTCTTTTATTGATACAATTTAAGGTCAATTTTGTGATATGTATATTTCTCCTCTTGTTTAGGTATTGTGTTTATATAGCTCATTAGAAAATGTAATGTAATAATTTAGTACAGATTATAGAGAGTTACCTATGGGAGTTAAGTTAGTTTGGATTTCTAGATATATAGAGATGTATTTGAGATAAATAGGCATTCTTCAAACCTTTCAAAGACCTACAGAATATGGCATTTAAAATGGTTTAGGGTTTTTTTTTGACAGTGAGGCACAACTGCTCCTGGTAACACCACCTGCATCAAAAAGGAAGATGGACATTGAAGAGACTCGTTATGAAGTTTGCTTCTAATATGGCAAGACTAGCCATTTGAGCAAGGTACTTCTCTTGTCTAGACTGTTTGACTTTATGTTATAGAAACTGGACATGCAGGACCCACAAAGAGGTAACTGCTGATGCAAGATGGACATTGCTACAGGATTCCTGCTTCATGGAAGAGGCTGCCAGACAGCCAGACAGTCTACAGGACACAGAGAAAAGTTTCCTGCCTTGTTGAGGAGTCTGGACACACACTATGGCCTATGGGCTGAAGATGGAACATTACAGAAGAACTTCGGGTGACTGACCAGGCAATGAGTTGTCTCTGTCATTTCTAGAATTTATATATTATCCTTCTGTGGTCTTTGATGGAGTTGAAGACAGATAGTTATAGTTACAGTTTTCCTTAGTTAGGATTAAAGATAAGTTTCATATAGGACTTTAGACTCACAAAGATAGGATAAATGATATTTTCTTTAAGTCTTACAAAATGTTAATGGACTAAATATTGTTAACTGTGATTCTTATTTGATAACTATTGTATGTTATATTTTGCTATGTTAAGGTTAAACCCCTTCTTTTACTTTAGACAGAAAAGAGGAGATGATGGGAGATGTGATTCTGTATATATGTTTCTCATACTGGTTAATAAAGCCCTGTGGCCAATAGAAAACTAGATAGGCGGGGCTAGGAGACTAGGAGGAGGAAGAGGAAGTAGTAGGTAGGAGTCGAGATGTAGCCCAGGAAGGAGCAGGAAGCCTGCCGCGCGGCTCCCAGATAAGACGACCACGTGGAAATACTTAGATAAGTAGAAATGGGTTAATAATTATGGCAGAGCTAGCCCATTAACAATAATGGTAATTGGCCAACAGGATTGTATCAAATACAGAGTCTCTGAATGTTATTTGGGGCACACGTGGTTGCTGGACAATGGCGGCAGAACCAGCGGCAGCCGGCAGGGAAACCTGCTGTAACATAATGGTGTCAGGAGTGGGATTGAGAACTTTCATTTAAAACTTAACAAAAGTTTAAAAAATAGTTTTTAGAAACAAGGGAACAGAGGCTAGCAAGACTTCTTAGTAGCAGCATTTTCTCCGTTGGATTTGTTTTGTTGTAGACAGAGATTTGCGCGGCTCCCTTTAAGAGAGGTTTCCAAAATTAGCATAAGCGGCAAAAACCGCCTTGCTTTTAAAGAGCTCTGCTAACAATTCATTGGTGTGTACGAGAGCTACAATGAAGGTTTACACTGTGTTTTAAAAAATACGCTGGCTTGGGAGAGATAAAGAAACGGGATACAATGGTTTAAAAAGAAAAAAGGAATTAAATGGATGGATGTAATGGCACATGCCATTAATCCCAGCACTCGGCAGACAGAGGCAAGCAGATCTCTATGATTTCAAAGTAAACCTGGTATGCAGTGAATTCCAGGACAGATAAAAATTACACAGAGAAACCCTGTCTCAAAATATGTAAAAATAGAAGTAGAATAAATAGAGTAATAAGAAAGCCACATAAAGATGGAAAGCACAGAGAAATTTTGGATACTATACGCGCTTCTGTTGTCTTTAAATTATTTGATTGCTGAGAAAATAACAACTACTAATAAAAGAAATGCTGCTAGATTAATTCAATTTATATATTTTAAAAATGCTTTGACTCCAAAATTTGAGCCTAAGGACAAGTTACTGGGGAAAAGGATTTCTATTTTTATTTCCACAGAAAATGAAAAGCTATGGATTCTTTCCAGACTTATGTGGTTTGATCAAGCCAGACCCCCCGAAACAACTCCCCAGGTGATCCAACATTCAAAGCAGTTGAGACAAAGCCTTGCAGACTACTGCCAAGATTTCTACGTCTTCTTTGGACCCCCATGACAGCGCCCTCTACCAGCAGGAAGTAGTTTGGAAAGAACGACGCCCAAATTCCCAAATATTGTTTATAAATGTTTGTTTTCATTTATATGGGCTTGGTTATAAATGGTTAATGACACAAGCAATCCTTGTAAAGGTAAAAAAGGGAATTAAGGTATAGATATGAATACTTTGCTTTGGAATGGATTTTCTTTTATTGATACAATTTAAGGTCAATTTTGTGATATGTATATTTCTCCTCTTGTTTAGGTATTGTGTTTATATAGCTCATTAGAAAATGTAATGTAATAATTTAGTACAGATTATAGAGAGTTACCTATGGGAGTTAAGTTAGTTTGGATTTCTAGATATATAGAGATGTATTTGAGATAAATAGGCATTCTTCAAACCTTTCAAAGACCTACAGAATATGGCATTTAAAATGGTTTAGGGTTTTTTTGACAGTGAGGCACAACTGCTCCTGGTAACACCACCTGCATCAAAAAGGAAGATGGACATTGAAGAGACTCGTTATGAAGTTTGCTTCTAATATGGCAAGACTAGCCATTTGAGCAAGGTACTTCTCTTGTCTAGACTGTTTGACTTTATGTTATAGAAACTGGACATGCAGGACCCACAAAGAGGTAACTGCTGATGCAAGATGGACATTGCTACAGGATTCCTGCTTCATGGAAGAGGCTGCCAGACAGCCAGACAGTCTACAGGACACAGAGAAAAGTTTCCTGCCTTGTTGAGGAGTCTGGACACACACTATGGCCTATGGGCTGAAGATGGAACATTACAGAAGAACTTCGGGTGACTGACCAGGCAATGAGTTGTCTCTGTCATTTCTAGAATTTATATATTATCCTTCTGTGGTCTTTGATGGAGTTGAAGACAGATAGTTATAGTTACAGTTTTCCTTAGTTAGGATTAAAGATAAGTTTCATATAGGACTTTAGACTCACAAAGATAGGATAAATGATATTTTCTTTAAGTCTTACAAAATGTTAATGGACTAAATATTGTTAACTGTGATTCTTATTTGATAACTATTGTATGTTATATTTTGCTATGTTAAGGTTAAACCCCTTCTTTTACTTTAGACAGAAAAGAGGAGATGATGGGAGATGTGATTCTGTATATATGTTTCTCATACTGGTTAATAAAGCCCTGTGGCCAATAGAAAACTAGATAGGCGGGGCTAGGAGACTAGGAGGAGGAAGAGGAAGTAGTAGGTAGGAGTCGAGATGTAGCCCAGGAAGGAGCAGGAAGCCTGCCGCGCGGCTCCCAGATAAGACGACCACGTGGAAATACTTAGATAAGTAGAAATGGGTTAATAATTATGGCAGAGCTAGCCCATTAACAATAATGGTAATTGGCCAACAGGATTGTATCAAATACAGAGTCTCTGAATGTTATTTGGGGCACACGTGGTTGCTGGACAATGGCGGCAGAACCAGCGGCAGCCGGCAGGGAAACCTGCTGTAACATCTCTCTGCCTCCATTTCTTTTTGTCTCTCTCACACACAGAGAGATGGATAAACAAATATGTAATAAAAAAAAATAAAAGTAAAAGTGGAACCTATGTCCTGGAGAGATGTCTCAGCACTTAAGGCTGCTCTATCAGAGGACCTGAGTTCAGTAACTAGAGAACCCATCTTGGATAGCTTACAACTGCCTGCACCAAGAGATCCAATGCCATCTTCTGCCTTCAAAAGGCAGATGTGTATGGCATAAGCACACAGAATGACATACCCATACATGTAAGTAAGAATAACTCTTTTTTTAATTTACAAATATATTTTATTTCAAGTTAAAGGGAAGAAATTTTTGTTCTTTTGCTGCAGCTATTGCCTATGAAACACAAACATGAGACTCAGCGCCCACGTGGAGTTCATTGGTAGAGGGGAGAGAAAGGGGGGTAGCTGGTGGCCGACTGAAATCAGAGGAGAGAGAGACAAGAGAGAAAGAGAGAAAAGAGAGCGAGCGAGCGAGAGAGAGAGAGAGAGAGAGAGAGAGAGAGAGAGAGAGAGAGAGAGAGAGAGAGAGAAGAAACAAGAGAGAGGCATGCTTCGCGCTTGCTTTAAAAGGGAAACTTGTGCATGCACTTGTAACTGAGTCCCCTGGCAGCTAGGTAAAGCTTGAGCAGCCAGGTAAGTCATGACAAAAAGAAGACATGGGCATCCCTCCCATCATCAGGGGGCAGGGTCAGCAGACTACTGGGTTCCCACAACTTTCACAATTGTAGAGGGTCATAACTCTTAAAATAAAAATCTACTGTTATCAGGAACCATTTGCATTCATTCTTTCGTACTTGAAAAAGTATGGCATTAACTCACTCACCACATCATTTCATGCTTGGCTGTCTGACAACATTTTCTATAATGACAATCACAAAGTATTTTTAAAGTGATGAAAATGAAGAATGTGCTGGTTGTGAAATACTGAAAAACATTTTCACTAAAATAGCATGATGTCCTGACTTACAAATGACAAAGTTGGTTTATCCGCTGCCATCTGCCCTTCTTTCCTCCACTAATTGGCAACCTTATCAGACTGACAACAGCAACAAAACATTCAAAGATGATCTGAAAAATATTAGATTCTATGCAAACAGTGCGTAACAGCCAGCTGTGGATAATCTGAATGTTCAAGTTGTGAAAGTCCTATTTAATTTCAGCCTCTATCAGATTACAATTAGGTGAGAGGGGTGGAGGAATGGGAAACTATGATCAGGATTTATTGTATGAGAAGAGAATCTATATTCAATTAAGAAATAATGAAAATAGGCTGGGGACAAAAAGTGGTGATGGAGTAAAGTGGTAATCTTCATGTGATTCCTAATAATGCTCATAGAAGCCATTGTGCCCATTTTTTTCAAAATATCTTTTTGCTGCATTTTTATATACTTTTGTTTATAAAAGTGTGTGTTCATGTGGACTGGAGCATGCATTCCATACTGCACTTGAAGATCACAAGAGAATTTAAAGAAATCAGTAATCTTGTTCTATTCTGTGGGTGCCGAGGATTGAACTCTGGTCATCAGATTAAGCTTCAGGTACCTATTCCCATTGAGTCCTCTCACTAGCCCCAGAATAACTTTTTCACATATTCAGATAATTTATAGACCCCAAGTATTGGTATGTGTTTCTAAATTTAGTGACATATTTACCCTATTGAATAAAACTATAGAATATTGTGAAATATATATATATATATATTTATATATACATAAAACTGATTTTGAATAAAGCATATATATGCCAGAGAAGAAAATCTTGTGCTTCCATAGACAACTGTATTTTATCCTGAACTCCCTTGGTTCTGGCTGAGACTTTATCTTTTAGGAGACAGAGTCTACGGAAAAAAAGTTAAGTCACTAATAACTTGAACTAGAAGCAGACGTTAGGAATTCTGCCCTTCCTGACTAACTTATTGGATCCAGCTAAGTAATATCTTCCCCTGCCACATGCTTCCTGCCTTGATACATTCCCTAGCCCTAGGTTCAGAGCTGCAAATCTAAGTCATGAACTGAAAACTCTGAACCCATGAGCCAAAACATTTTCTCTCTATGTTAAATGTAGTCAAACATTCGTCACAGCATTGGAAAGTTAAGCAGAGCAGGAGGTTAGTCATGGATATGCGACTCTTTTGTCTGGAAGAGACTGAATTGACTTTCTCCACACCTTGGAGATAGCAGTTTGGGTGACTGTCTCCAAGTTATACTATAGCTCATTTTCCTGTATAAAATATCATTACTCATTCTTAGTTCATTTTCCATATCAACCTACAGCCATCTAAACTATCTATTGCAATTATGCCACCCCCTTATCACCACCCAAAGACATTACTAAGAACTAAATCCCAACAGCCCAGATCTGCTGAACTCTAGGTTGCTTTGTGACAATCCATTTATCGTAGGAGCTTCAGCTATACAAAACTGCCACCTCACAACTGTGGCTCAGCAAGTGTTGCAGTAGCTTGGCCAACAAGGATTCCTGACAGATTGCATCTGAGATCTTGCTTTAATGCATCCAGAAGGCTTCTAGCCTCTTCAGGATTGTTCAGCAGTAACTGACACTCATTCATCATCCACAAAACAGCCTGACAATACTCATATTTACCTGGAGACTGAGTTGTGCTGCAGAAATAAGTAAGAAATCCTATTGTTCTTTTGTGCTCCAGAAACAGTTAATCACAAAAGACCTCAATTGCTCTCATGTAACTGGGACACAACCATCTCTATCCTTCTTCGTTGTTTTCAGACTCACAAATGATGTCTTCATTTGTGCAAAAAACACAGGCCTTCTTCCCATCTGAGTTGGCCCTCTTTAATGAGAATCCTCCCTATTACAATAGCCTGAATAAAATAATCTCTTTAATAATTTCTAGTAATTTGTCTTGAAGGACCACAACAATAAAACCAATTTCGCCTGAAGTGTCCCTAATTCAACACACTTTCTACAATGGAAGTTTTAAAGATTCATAGACTAAGTATGCATGGTTCTGAGGGGCAGGGGTGTGTTACTGGTAAACCTGACACTGTGCTAGGAATACAACATATGAAAGGGATCTCATGCTGTTGGAGAAACCACTGAAAACAACTTGGAAGATAAAGAGGGAGCACAAGGTGTTTCAAGTTGAAAAAGAAAGACAGAGAATACAAGGATATGAAAAGCCCAGTAGCTAAGACTGAAAAGTCACCAGGGGATTAGGAAGTGTTTGAAAGTGTCCCATGTTCCTAAGTAATAGTTTAGAGCATTGACAGTACTTGATAAAATGCTTCTTATAGTACAGTTTCCAAGTAATATTCACTATTGTTCCTCATTTTAATACCTTTATAATTAGAAATTATTCCCTTAAAAGAAAGTTACTACTTTATAATTAACTGGGAGTAATGACTGAGCCTAAAGGCCTCATTCCTATATTCCCCAGAGTTCTGCTTCTAAGGGCCCATGTTGCTATAATGTCCACACATGGAATTAGAAATAAATGAAAAAAGATGAATTTTAAATGAATTCTAAAATATGTGTATCTGTGTTGCTACTCAGTCCTCCACTTTCTCATTCCTTCCTAGATGGTCCAGTTTCCTTCCTAGATGGTCCACAGACACTTCCCTCTCAGCAAAAACTGAAACTGACATTTACCAACTTTGAAACACTTTCACCTGAATTTCTTCTGTCAGTGGGGATCTTTTGCTTTGGCATACTTACCCAACCTGAAACTTCACAGTCATACTTATATGTCTCTGATCAGGGCATGTGATCCTTCTCATTCAATATTAAAGATGTTCAAATTAGTTATTCTCCAAAGTTTTCTTATCTTTAAAATAATAATATACCACTTGGTGGAAGATTGGGATGTGCTGCTGTGTGCTGTAATTAACCTTCATAACTTCACAAGGCAGGTAGCATTACCCTGATATAACAGATGAGAAAACTAACAGTAAGAGATGTAATCCATACAATTGCAAGTTCCCACTCAAAGGCAGAGTAGAGTTGAGGACAGTTGGACTGTACACATCTTAACTGTTACACTAAGCTGTCTTCAATCTAGCTACAGCTACTGCCTCCACACTGCTCCTGAAAAAGTTTCTAAAATGTGAAAGTGATCAAGAACATTTCCTGCTTCTTTTTCAGCAAGAATTTTGTTTCTGTGGAGGATTTTGTAAGCATTGCACAGTTATCATTCTCATATGAAACAAAGGAAAATGTCAGTTAAATCACAATAGTACTTTTATTTTATTTATTTATATTTATTTATTTATTTATTTATTTATTTATTTTTGAGACAAAGACAGGGTTTCTCTGTATTGCTTTGGAGCCTGTCCTGGAACTAGCTCTGTAGATCAGGCTAGCCTCGAATTCACAGAGATCTGATTACCTC
Source organism: Cricetiscus sungorus (assembly GCA_030556225.1). Lineage (NCBI taxonomy): Eukaryota > Metazoa > Chordata > Mammalia > Rodentia > Cricetidae > Cricetiscus > Cricetiscus sungorus. The sequence continues at coordinate 93,058,229 of JANBXA010000730.1, forward strand.
TGCCTCCTGAATGCTGGGATTAAAGGCAGGCACCTCCATCACCCAGCTCAAATAATACTCTTATAGTCATCAGAGGGCATGAAGAGAAAATCAAGATGAACACATCAACTAAAGGGGAAAACAGCATGAAAACTTTCCTAGATGATCTGATTGATATTGGCAAATGTTTTCTTTATGTCATATGTGTCCATTTTTAGGAGACAGATATATGCTGGTTGTTATAGAACCTGTCATATACCCAACATTCAAGAAGATGAGAATTAGCTATTTCAGGCCAGTTTAGGTGGCGTAATTACTTTTAAGAACAACTTGAACAAAGCAAGACTCTTTCTTGAGATGGAAGTGTATTCTTTGCCCCAGATGTTCTGATAGCTCTTTAGGGTGGTACAATACTATATTGGAATACAGAGAAATGCAGTAGCTTTGGTCAGCACTCCCTTTTGCATTCTCTGAATACTTGTAGAGGTAGGAGTCTATTCAGTAGACTGGAAAAGCAAAAATAAATTCCTACGATCTTGCAAGATTTATAAAACATTAACTCAGGCACTCTAAATCAAAAGGACTCTAAGCACAGTAAAAACTGTGCCTCAGCCCTACCTATCACAATTCCTAGTTTTATTGGCACGAGTTGACCACCATTCTCTCTACATAACTAAATAGCCTTCATTTCAGTATCTATAAATGTTTTAAAATTTCTGTTGAATATTCAAAAAACTTTATAAGACTTACACAGAAGTCATAAAGTGTGACCAATAACCGAGACATAAAAGCAGACAGCAAAAAGGATACAATATTACTGAGTGTGAGCTGATCAGAGATATATAATTACTATTAAAAAGAAGTTTTGCCTGCATGACAGGTACAAGAGCATCCATAGAAGATTGAGGCAGGAGGGTCATCTAAGTTCAGGAATTTGAGGCAAGCCGAAGAAACATAGGAAGACTGCACTTAAAACAAAAGTTGGGGGATTAAACCACCACTTATTGATGGGATTTGAAGCCAATCCATGAGAAGGAACCCATGCCTGACACTGATGGGGTAACCACGAACCTGAGACTAGATAGGCCATGGGCATAGTACAAAATAGTAAGTCTGCTAAAAAAGCAGCAATAAGATGACTCCTAGCAATGTTTTGCTATACTCATAGATCAGTGTCTTCATCAGCCATCATCAGAGAAGCTTCCTACAATGTCAGAACATGTTCCAAGAGTGGAGCTATATGAGGAGAGTTCAGAGTGATTGAGCATGAGAAAACAAGGCAAGAACCTTGTGAACTTAGTCTCTTCAAAAACATGGACTGGCTATTGGAATGGAATGTGTTATTGTGCCCCTCACAGGTATAGCAGATAGGAACAAGTTTACTTCAGATTATTTATTACAATTTGCTGTTGTTATTTGTTTCAGTGCTTTGTGGAAAGTATGCTCCTGCCATATTCTGCTTGTCCTTGTGATTATCTACAACTGAACTGATGAGACCATTACTTGTTTGAGCTTTCTTAACTCTCACAGTATAAACTACCTGATGCTCTGAATTGCATGAAACTTTAGTCCACCTCAATTTTAACCTTCCTTCTCCTAAGTTACATGATATCTAGAACACTAAACACTCCTGCAATAGATGGAAACAAATATAGAGACCTACAATTGGGCAAAGTGTAGAGAGTGAGAGAATTTGTAACACTTGTCCTAAATAGGATATCTCCATCAGGTCCCTCCCAAGGATCCCTCTGTTATGAGAAGTTTTCCCTCCAGCCTGGTCCCAGTGCCACATCAGCCCCAAATAACATATGGAGATGCTGTATTAGATATAAAGCAGTTGGTCTGTTACTAGCATTTCTTATTGTCTAGCTCGGTCTTAAATATTAACCCATTTCTACCAATCTAAGTGTTTCCATGAGATCTTATCTAACCAGAGAGACGATCTGGACCTCTTCCAAGTCTCTACATTTTGAATCTCCTCTACTACATCTCCCAGAATCCTCCTAGTTTCACCTATCTTGCATTACTATTGGACAACAGTGCTTTAATCATTAACCAATAAGAGAAATTATTTACAGAATGACATCTCCCATCACCCTTTTCTGTGACTTTCCTAATTCTGGGGTGCTAGGATTACAGGCTGCAACTATGCACATCAATCTAATCATATGGATTCTGGAGATCCAAAATCTAGTCTGTAGCAAATATTTTATCCCCAGACCCATCTTTTCAGCACACATAGTCACTCTTTTTATTAATGTTCTATTGATTTTACATACCAATCACAGTTCCCCCTCCTTCTCTTCATCCTACTTCCTTTCACCTCCCCCAATACTACCCCTTCCATGGGGAGTCAACAAAGCTTGGCACATCAAGTTGACAGAACCAAGTCCCTGCTCTCAACACCAAAGCTGAGCAAGTGTCCCACTGCTATGGAATAATCCTCTTACACATTGTAAAGATTTGTTACTCAAATTAGTTCAATAAAACACTGATTGGCTAGTAGCTAGACAGGAATTATAGGTGAGGTGACCAAACTAAGGATGATTGGAAGGAGAAGGGCAGAGTCAGAGTTGCCAGCAGATACAGAGGGAGCAAGCAGATGAATGTATCATGCAAATAAAGGTACTGCCACATTAAAGAATGTAAATAGGGAATATTGGTTAACTTAAAGTATAAGAGCTACCTATTAATAAGACTAAACTATTGGAAGAACATATTTAGCTAAAACAAGCCTCTGTGTGGTGATTTAGGAAGTAACTGCTAAGTATTTGGGAGCAGGTGGTCAGAAGAAAAAAAAATTGTTTACACCTCACCCTAGAGAATGGACTCCCAAATGTCAGCACATACTCCTTCTCAAAGTTACATCATCCTGATGAAAATAATAGGATTTCAGATTGGAGGCACTATGCCCTGTACCTAAAGGCTTAAAGTTTATTGTTACACACTTCTAAGAGAAATGAGCAGAAAAATTTCAAGCAAACAAGCAAATGAGTACAAATTGGGAACAGAGGAAATTTAAGAAAGATCTGGCAATGTGGTAATAGAAGATTGGAAAGTATACTGATAAAAACTGACAGTTGTTCTTGTTGGTAACTGAAAAATGTCTTCAAGTGTGGCTATAAGAAAACAACATCCTCCTGCAAAGGTATTGTTCAAGAATGATATTGAACCCTATGTCAGTCACTGAAAAACTTGAGACTGTGAGTCTCAGTTGACTGCCATGTAGCTCAGTTCTTTTTGGTATCACACATTGAAAACATTCCATTTTCATCAATTATTTGAAACGAGATCCCCCACAGTGTCCATATGCTTTCTCAGTACCTCACCGGGTTTCAGGTTGTGCTGCCTGAATTCATAAAAGGCTCCTTTTGTGGGGAAAATGTTTGCAATATAATTCTTCAAATGCTCACAAGCAGCAAAGGCTGGAAAAGTCTGAAAAAACAGAGCATTCTTGAGCACATGCTGTTTTGAAATGCTCAGAGATCATTCACTTGCATTTTTTTTTACATTAAGCTTCCTTGTCCTCTCTTATTAGCCTCACACTGCATCTGGAGCCTCTGAGACAATACTCATTTAGTAGCCTCTATTTATAGAGGCAAGGAAAGAACAGAGCCAGATTGCCAGAGACTCTTAAATCTTTAGAATCTCATGATATTTCTATCCCAGTTATTGGTTCTGAAGATGAAGGTTATTTGGGGAGGAGCGTTGCTCATCTATGGCAGATTCATGATATCCAAGGCAGTCTTCCTTCAGAACAGGAACACAATAGAAATAACCATTTCACATATTACAACCAGTTGGCTCTTCTTTCTGAGAGCACAGAGCTGTAAATCTTGACAACTACAGTACACTTTGTTTCATGGCAAGCTACAAGGCAAATGTCTTGTTTTCATGCTATTCTCCTGTATTTCCTTTTCCTCTGATGAGGTTGTGTGAAGAAACAGTGGTGATTGTAGGTTAGATGAGGACTTACTTTCAGAGAGCAAAGGAAGCTCTGGAATGTGGGGTTCATCTTCTTCTGGCTCTTCCTTAAAGTACTTGTCCGGGTCTAGAAGAAATGCAGGTTGATTCACTTCAGGAAGTTCTTTCAAAATGCTAAGTCTTAAGGACCTAAAGGTACCTTCAAGAAGCAAATTTAAGGGAAGGAAGAGAAGAAAAGGACAGCATCGTTAACTCTGAAGTGAGCTAATGTGATTCCAAATTCACTTTTTAAGACTTAACCTTATTACTCAGCTGCTGCAGCTGCAGTGATTACCACATCCTCTAAGCACAGCTGAAAATAAACCCAGGGTCCTTTCTGTTCAAAGGACAAAGAGGAACCCAAGGCTTCCTTTCCATTTATTTTGCATTTGTGTATTTTTCTACAATACTGCCTTGAAAATGAGTATCCTACAGTTTTGAAAAAGCTTCAATTTTTCTTTTATCTTCAAGAAAATTATGTTCTTTGTGAAATGGAGCATTTTTTAAGTATTTTTAGAACAAAACATCTAAAATTTTGAATTGACAGGTACTTTTTCATTCCACTATAATATAATATAAGCCACAGCAGCATTTTATTTATTTTGCCTGTGAAGAAGTAAAGGACTTATGTGAGTCATTCATTAAAAGCAAAGGTTTGAATGAACTGAAAAAACTTTTTTGCCTCAAATGACAAATGAGTAATGAAAGACAAATCAATAGAAGCTAACTCGAGACATGGTTTTGTGTTCCACAGCTGATAGTTTTGTGTAGGTAGAAAGTGTATTTTTACTATCATGCTGCTGCACTGCTCGACAAGACCTACCCTATTCCCATGGATCATGAACTTTCTATTCATCACAATCATTACTCAGAGAGCTTATTAAACCATGAGTCACCATGTACCACCCTAGCATCTGATTCTTTTTTTTTTTTTTTTTTTTTTTTTTTGAGGAAGGAAAAGAGGATGAATGTACTAGGATTTTTATTTTTAATGTGTTCCATAATGCTGATGCTAGACCTAATCACTCTGAGAGTAGGGGTGCTAAGTTAATCATTCATCATCATTTGTTGTGTATGCTAGAAACCTTTCATGTTGTTTAATAAGCCCAAGCCTAACCCTTCTCCTTCATCAGAAGATAATAGAGTCACCATTACATTTATTAAGAAGAAATAGACATTCCTGCTAGACAATATAGTTTTTTTGTTCTATTCCCATTATTCTATAAAATGCCATTCCATACTGTGTCAATAGCAATTACTTACTGGCTGACTTTTTTATAATTTCACGATAGCAAGGTTTATGTGCTTTTTTCTTATAGATTTTTCTGCTCTTATATATCAGGCTGAATGTTATTTCTTCTGATGGTCTGAAAATGGAAGAAAATAATTAAAATATAGTAACAACTGAAAGGATGGACAGATACTTTCTGCTTATAATTTACTTTTGCAAAAAGCTTCTCTATTCCTTGTTTGTAAGTAATTGTTGGTGACATTTACTTAAATTGGTGATGTTATGCCTTTGAATAAAATGCCCATTACTCAGGTGTTAGCACAGAAGAAAGAATACAAAGGAGTAGTATTGCAGTATAATAAGGGTCAGGATAAACAAATAGGCCGAAAGATGTTTATTCAGGGAGAAACAACTCACAACACAGACAGATGAACACAGCAGTTGGAACCAGATGCTCCTCTCTCCAGGTCCCGCCAGAAAGAGAGTATTCCCGGCCTCCACTCAGACCTATTTCCACAGGTCACTTCCGCCCCTGGCTCCTACCCTCAATGGGTGTGGTCAGTGCCACAGAAGCAGACAAAGTGAATATACCACTGCAGAGTAGTCTTGGGAAGACTCTTCTATAACTAGGAAGTCAGGGGAAACTGATACAAAGGAAAGTTTCCCTTGCCTTGTGCTTAGGTGGCAAGATCCACAAAAAGGTGAGCATTATTTTTTATCTGTCAGCATCTCTTAAACTCTGTCTCTTCTTTTATAGCATCCAAAAACCCAAAATGATCAGTAACTTTATGCTTCTATATGTAGTATCTACCAGAAAACCTTAAAGGAGCTGGAATTTACACAAAATCTCCTATAAATGAAATGTGGGGACCTGTGCTGACTAACGTTGGTAGTCAACTTGACTACATCTGTAATCAACTAAAGCCCAAGCAGCTGGGACACCTGTGAAGGATTTTATTGATTGGATTATTTGATGTGGGAAGACCTACTTAAATCTGAGTACATTTTCTGTTCATATCCCACATAAAAGAGATGGAAGAAGAAAGTGTTTGTATTTTGCTTGCTTGCTCTCACTTTCAATGTCAAATAAATCTATCTTGCTACTGAGGCATTCTATTACTGGTGTTAGAACCTATTTCTTTGTTTTGCAAGATTGACTAAAGACCAGCAGTTCCCTAGCAAACATCTGAGACTCCACCATAGGATTGGACTTGCTGAGACAGCCATTCTCATGGAGTGAATAACTGCTGGATTCTTGGTCTTTCTGCAAGGAGATAGCCATTGTTGGCCTAATAAGAACATAGCTTATAAGCCACTCTACTAAATTCATACACACACACACACACACACACACACACACACACACACACACACCCTGATTCTATTCCTTTGAATACAAGAGGGGAAACATTTTATAACACTATACAACCTTGTCAGAAAAGAGAAAACTATCTTCACTGGCATGAATACCCAGTTTAACAGATAAAACTACTGCTTCCAATAGTCACTGTCAGTGTGTAAGGAGCCCCAGACCTGAGAGCACACACCTTTCTCAAGTCGTGTGGAGTGATGGGAACTTGCCAACTTCCTACTCTGCATCCTTTTCCCATGTCACCAGGCCCTTCATGGTTGCCACTGTCTCACCTAAAAACGTTTATTCCCACTTATGCACAGATTTTGTTAGCTATAGAATCATCAGATACTTCTTAAAACTTCAGTCTCAATTTTCTTTCTATGTAAAGAAAACTGTGGTTGGGGGGTGGGGTGGGTGGGGAGCTTTCATAGTTGTTCATGGAAATGCCCAGAGGGAAGAGGGGAAGTGTCAACTCCCTTGGTGTGGGAGCTACATAGTCTCAAGATGTAGTGCTTAGTTGGAAAGAAGCTCCAGTCTTCTACAACACTAGCAAGCTTTTACCACTTGTTGTTCTTTTGATACAGCTGCTGTGATGCAGCTGCTATGGCCTAAGAAACACAAACACGAGATTGAGCGCCCACGTGGAGTTTATTGAGAGAGGGGAGAGGAGAGAGGGGGGTAGCTGGTGGCCAACCAAAAGCAGGGAGAGAGAGAGAGAAGGGGGGGGGCCCAGAGAGAGCAAGAAAGAGAGAAACAAGAGAGAGACAAGAGAGAGAGAAGAGAGAGAGGGACAAGAGAAGCAAGAGAGAGGTGCGCTTGGCGCGCTTGCTTTAAAAGGGGAGCTTGCGCATGCATATCCCAGTCTCTGCGGCCAGGTAGCTTGAGCAGGCGTAACCCAGTCTCCGCCCAGCCAGGTAAGGCCTGACTTAGTGATTACGCGTCCCGCCCATCAGAGGCGGGGCCCACAGACTGCCGAGCCTCAACATTCCCACCTCTTATTACTATTAAAAAGGTGGGGGTTGGGCATGGCCCAACAGGGTGAGACTGCAGGTTTCTAACACCACTGATCTGTCTTTCCCACCTTCTTGCCATGGTTTTGAAAGAGGTGCAATGAATTAAACTTCCATGATGCTATACAACAGATGTTAATTTATTGCCTTTATTTTCTCTATTCTATTTTTACAGTATCTCACTAACTCAGCTTGAAATATCAGTAAAATCAATCTGTGTAGTTTACATTGTTACTATCAGATGCAATTTACATAACTTCAGAACTTATTGACTGATATTTTATTGATTAGTAAGCTATTCACTCTAGAACATATTTTTAGGTTTACAGAAAAGTCATGACAACGCACAGAATTCTGGGATAACCCTCACTCAATTTTGTTTTTCTTTTTGGATTTCTTACATTGTTAAGATAACAATATTAGGACTTAGGAAGCTAGCTCGGTAGTTAGGAGTGATTACTGCTCATGGAGAGGACTGGTATTCAATTTCCAGCACCCACATGCCAGCCCATGTGGTGCAAAAAGAAACTTCCAAACGAAACTGAGGACAACTGCTATCAGTGATGCCTATTAGTACACTAAAGTGGATGCTGGCCTCCAGGATTTGTCTGGATAACACTACCTGTGGCTCTTCACAGCTCTCAGGACCCTGTCCCCTCCCCTAAACTTTTCCAGCTCATGGGCTTCCCTTTCCTCAGCCTCTTGTTCCTTTGTAACACTGTCATTTCAGCCATGCATTATCTTTGCACTATCTCTCTCTGTTTCTGTGGGTCTTCCTGCCTGCCTGCTTGCCCACCCCCTGCCCTACCCCGTGTGTGTGTGTGTGTGTGTGTGTGTGTGTGTGTGTGTGTGTGTGTGTGTTCTCCTGGTCATCTTTTTCTTTCTCTCTTGCTCTCTACCCGAACCATTCTCTCAAGTCCTGTCAATGAACTACTTTCCATGTGCTGAACTCTTCCAGATGCCTCTGTAGGTACTCTTATTCATATGTACAATAGAAAACTTCACATCACATCAGCTATATCTTTTACATGTCAAAACCTGGAGAACCTGGGCAGCCAGTTAAACAGCAAACCAGATGTTTCTGGCCATTACCTGAATCCCTCCATTCCTAGCCTTTGATTGGCATTTCAACCTTCCTGGGACCCATCAAGCAGGCACTTTACTTTCAGTTAAGGAGCAGTTACAGAAGAGGTTATTTTATCATCAAAAAAAAAAAAAAAAAAAAAAAAAAAAAAACCTGGAATATCCACTGGTCCAAAACAAACAAGGGAGGAATACCTATTTGCATACCAAACAACACCCTGGCCTCCAGGCTCTCTCGGAATCACAAAGACCTGTTACAGAGTCCATGCTGGCATCCTGCCTCTTCTTAGCAATTCTCATCCCATTCCCTACCCTAAAGTTCTGCAGCTCAAGGGCTTCCCTTTCTGATGATGCTATTTTGGCCATTCAACCTCTTGGTCTTTATCTTTCTTACTTGACACCTCTCTCTTGATTCTGATCCTTGGTTATCTCTTTCTCTTTTGCTGCCTTTCCCCCACTTTTTCTCATGGACTGATTTAGTCTGGCCAAATTCTGTGTATTACTGTCTCTCCTTGACCTAGACTCTTCCAGGTACCTCTGGCTGCACTCTCTCTCTCTCTCTCTCTCTCTCTCTCTCTCTCTCTCTCTCTCTCTCTCTCTCTCTCTCTCTCTCTCTCATATCTACAGTACAAACCTCCCTCCTCAACCATATCTTGGAATGGGCATGTCCTCATTTTATACAACTATCACTTGTAACTCCAGTCTAGGAAATCTGATGCCTTCTGGTCCCCATGGGCTGCTGTAGCCACATGGTGTCCATACATGTACAATTACACATAAACAAAATAATTTTTAATACATTATTCTAAAAGTTGATAATAGCATCTAATTAACTAAACACCACATTTTATTATTGATGTTTTTTATTATTTGTTATTGTTTTTTTTAATGTCCTTTTTTCTGTAGTGTCAAACTTCTAAGTATTTCAATCCTCAGCCTTCTCTAGCCTATGACACTTGCCATGTCTGTCACATTTTACAATTTTAAGGAACACTTGTCATACTTTTTGCAGATGATCCATTAATGTGGACCTGTGTCATGTTTTTCAATTGGTTACACTGTAGTTATTGGTCATTTTGAGGAAAGTGACAAGGGTGAAGTGCTGTCTTGATTACACACTATCAGAAATACATTGTTACCTGACTGCTGATAGTAACCTTTATCACCTGGCAAATATTATGTTGTCAAATATGCACTAAAAACAAGTATGCTGTACTCATTGTAATAATATTTTTCTTTAGAAGCAAGACACCAAACAGCCCATAATTTAGGGGAGGGAAGGTGAAAAGTTATTTCTTGAGTGACCCTGTGTCTATTCGAGATTCATTTAGAATCATTTATTTTCTAAGAGAGCTTTACTCTCTGAAAAAAAACTTTGTATATAAATAAAGTTTTTTTTTTTTTTGTTTCCCTGACAATAGACCATTGCCTCTAAAAAGTAACATATTATCAGGACTGGAAAGATGGCTCAGCTATTGATAGCACATACTGCTCTTTCAGGAGACCCCAGTTTGTTTCCCAGTGCCCATATTGGGTGACTAACAACTGCCTGTAACTCCAACTCCAGAAGAAGCCAGTAATTTTTGCCTCCTTAGGCACATGTATTCATGATCACAAACCTACACACAGATGCACACACAACGAAAAAGAATAAACACAAATAGGTTTGAAACCAGCATATTATTTAGCTACTTCTGGGTTTCACAGACTAAACCCAGCATTTTAAGACTATACAGAAATCTGTAACAGTGGGAATTTAGTAGTGAATATAGAGAAGGTACGCTGCTACATAGGCAAACTTTGTAACTATTGAATTAATAATACATTTCACTAGAAAAGAATCATAGACATAAGTTGACTGTAAAAAAGAAATGAAAATAACATCCCCATCCTGAAAATATAGTAAGAATAAATAACTTGAGAGAGAGAGAGAGAAAAAAAAAGACCTTAGGAACAATTGAACAATTTCTGGAATATTGTAAGAGCTCAGTGAATGTGTGTTACTATTATTTTATTCAATAACATGCCATGATTTTATTCTAAAAAGGGAGTTCCAACACCACTTTTTAGCAAGTTCTAGTAACTATAGTTCTTGGTAACTATCAGGAAGCCTAGACAAAACATCCAGAAATGTGTCATTCTCTAAATAATAGCTGTCTCTTTTAGGGTTTTGAAGACTTAAATTTTAAAAATTAATGGGCCTTTGTGTTTCATATTTGAGTATATGGTAATTATTGCCACAGATTGTTGGCAAAAGCTGGCTGTCAGTCACTAAGGACATTTATGCCAGATAATCTCCAATTTAAAATAGGATGTAATGATTTTTGTATGTTTTTCTTTAAGTCTATTTTCAAATTACTTTCTAACATGACATGTATTGTCAAAATAATTAGGCAATCAATAGCAATACAATTTTATATATCAACTCCTTACTAGTAATGATAGAGCATTATTGCAAGGATATAAGAAACACTAATAATGAAGTGCAGCTTCTGCTTTATGAAAATCACTGTGAAGTTAATATAAATTCCTACTTTGTTTCTCATCTGACTGTTTTATAGTTCTTTATAATTAATCTCTCTCTAAAGTAATTTTTAAAATGATGGTCCAAAGGGAAAATGTGACATATAGTCAAAGAGAGAATAGAATTGCTTACTATTTCTGTAGAACAATAATGAACATTGATGAATGGGTGCTCAATGAAATGGATAGATCTGTCTTATCTATAATAGTGATTAAGTAGAAGAGCATGTAACATGCTGCATAAATGCATCTCATCAGGAGTGTTCAAAGAGAGGCTGAATACACTAAAGATGTTACTGGGAACAGTCTAATATGCCTGCAATATTTCTTTCAAATTCCCTTTTAAATTATTAGAAATTAATACATATAGCAAAATGTTCACATTCACAAACAAAAGAATCCAATTTAAAACAATGAGTATTATATCTTGGGTAGGGTGAGTGGGGAGAAAGAGACAGAGTACTCTCTATTAGTTTGAGGGCAGCCTGGTTTATATACAATGATCAAAGCCATCTAGGACTACGAAGTGAGATTCTATTTCAAAATCAACTCCTCCCAAAATCACAAATACCAACCAAACAACAACAGCAGCAAACTGATATCGAGGGAAGACCAATGAAGGGACTTGCCACCAGCCCCAGGATCTGAGCTCAATCCCTGGAACCAACATGGTCAAATGAGAGAACCAGCTATGAAAAATTGTCTTCTGACCTTCAGACACACACTGTGGCACTTGTGCATATACAAATATGCATATATAAAACAACAAATAAGTGCAGCAGTGGTGACTTCCTGCACAAAGCCTTCACACGATCAAGCCAGTCAATACCCCAATGTGGCTTGGTGAGGAACTGGGTAGCCTCGCTTCCAGCTGAGGGACTATTGACAGTTGATGGTGCTCTGGAAAGAAGAATCAGTTTCCTTTAAGGTCGTGGCCCTGGTAAATCAGCTGTACTCCAGTACAAGACACCACACTTCTTAGTATATAGGCAGCACAAATTAAAATAAATGGGGTATTTAAACTGGAAAAAAAAAAAAGGAAAGAGGGCTTGAAACTGGAAGGGACAGTGGAAAGGTGTAGTGGGTCTGAGAAGAGTTAGAGAGAGGCCTAAGAATAAATATAACTAAAATACATGTGCATGTGTATAAATTTCAAAAAAATACTAAACATATATTTTTGAAAGACATATTATAGGAGCAGTTTAATGGCAACAATAGTGTCTAATCTTGAATAAGATGTCAGAAAAATTATTTTCTCATTTGAGCTGTAGGAAAGACTAAAAAATTAAACATAAAATTTATGTTTGAGGCAAGGTCCTTTTGTTGTTCACTGCTACCTATAGCAGTCATGCTGGCCCATGAGTTCTTTCAGAAATTCTTTTGTGTCTGTCTTTCCAATTTTGTAGTAGGAGCACTCAGGTTATAGATGTATAGTACCATGCCTAACTTTCATATGGGTTTTGAGAAATTGAACTCAGATCTTTAAGCTTGCATGCTAAACATTTTACTCATGGTTCTGTCTCCTAAGCACTTATATTATTTTTGTGGTGTGTGAGTGTGTGTGTGTGTGTGTGTGTGTCTGTGTGTGTGTGTGTGTGTGTGTGTGTGTGTGTGTGTGTGTGTATGCTAAAAATATGCACTAAGCCACCATTGATATTTTTATTTCAATTAATTTTGAAAATCTATGTATTTATTAATAATATCCAGACAATAGGAAAAGTGGTCATATTAAAGACAGAAAAGACTAAAGCAATATATGGGTCATGATCTCTAAGAGGGTCAAATGACTCTTTCACAGGGGTGACCATATACCAGTAGAAAACATAAATATTAATATTATGATTCATAACAGTAACAAAATTACAGTTATGAAGTAACAAAGAAAATTATTTTATGGTTGGGGGTCACTAAAACATGTAAAACTATATTAAAGGGTCACAACAATAAGAATGTTGAGAACCACTGGTTTTAAGTAATATTATTTACTAAATAAATATTACTAAATCTATGTAGTAATAGTCTATTACTAAAGGTATTTAATATTTTCATTCTCAATGTTTTACATAATAATTGAGCAACATATAGTTGATTTAATTTACATTCAAAATTCTTTCTCTAATATTTTTGAAAACCTTGGCCAACCACTTTGGAGTGATGGGCTTAGTAAAGGGAAAAAAAAGTGTTGCTTTTACAATAAAAATATATCTTATGGCTATTCTGTCTAAACGTTTCTTTTGCACTTAATTTTCTTTTGTGAAAATATATTCCAGTATACTCCTCCATGGCCTCTGTATTAGGTCTTGCCTCCAGGTTTCTGCCCTGTTTGAATTCTTGTCCTAACTTTCTTCAACAGTAGACTATGATGTGGTAGTATAAACCTAATAAACCCTTGATGAGATTATCCTCCTGCATATGTTTATCTTATTGGATAATGAATAAAACACTGTTTGGCCAATGAGGCAGAAAGATAGGCATGTCTAGGAGACAAGGAGAATTCTGGGAAAGGTAAACAGAGTGATCCTGCCAGACAGAGTCTCAATGATGCCGAAGGAGTAACACCATGCCATGGTATTACCAGGCAAGGCACAGTTTCATGGAAATACATAGACTGATAGAAGTAGGTTGATAATTAAAACAGAGACAGCCAATAAGAAATCCTCGCTGCCAGTAAGCAGTTTTAAATTAATATAGCATCTGTGTGTTTATTTGGAGCTCAAGGGCCTCAGGACCGGCCGGGACAAAGAACCTCTCACAACAAACCATTTCCTCCTCAACCTATTTTTTGTCTTGGTGTTTTTTCACAGCAATAGTAGCCCTTACTAAAACAAAGTACAAATACTACATATTGCTACCACTTTTAAAAAAAAAAAAACAAAAAAAAAAACAAAAACGCATGTTCAAAATGGTTCTTGTCTCCTATTGTATCCCTTTACTTGTTTCCCCACTATTTTTTCATTTTCAAATAGTTTAGTGATTTGAATTAGATGAGCCCCATTTTCTTGGGGATTTGGACGTTTGATACCCAGTTGGTTATGCTGCTTGGATGTTTGTGTAGATGTGGGATCTGTGGAATTGCTGGAGGAAGTGAGTCTCTAAGGGGTGAGCTTTGAGATTTAAAACTTCCTTCCATCTTCAGTTGGGTTCTCTATCTCCTGCTTATGGTTGGGGACATGAGCTTTCAGCTGTTTCTGAACTCTTATCTCTCTGGGACTGTAAACCAAAAATAAACCCTTCCTTCTGTCAGTTTTGTTGGTTGTGGTGTATCGCATCACTAGAAAAGTGCCTAATACAAATGGTAATTGTTTTTGTCTTTGTTTTGCAGAATTAAGGGAAGGAAAGATCTGTTTCTCTGTATCCATAGCTAACTTGGCACTAAGACCTTGCTGTCAGTTGTTCAAGTTCTCCACTCATCTTCGTCTTCCCAAAATTACATTTAAGATAGTTTCTCTCCACCTACATACTTCACACACATGATTTCATAAAATGTTTTCATTGTTAGAGAAATGAAATGTTCCTGTATAAGCCAGAATATAATAGGTACTAAAGTATTTTTTTCTGGGAAAAGAACTAGGAAAATAAAACTTATGTAAATCTTCATGTTCCTTTCTTACTCCTTAGTTATACTTTTTCTGTCCTCTTATATCTTTCTTACATCATTCCTCTCATGTAAATACACTGACATCTACAATCACCAAGTCATCAAAAAGAAAGTTTCCTCGAGTCTTTTTACATTTTAAAATACATTTGTTTTTCCTTTGCACTTTTTCCTGAGGATTCAGAAAGCAAAGTCAGCTACAAGCTATAGAGACCAGGTGTTGGTGCTATACACTTTAATACCACCACTTGGTGGGTAGAGAGGTAGACAGATCTCTGTTAGTTCAAGGCCACACTGAGCTACTGGAAAATGATCCGATCCTAAAGAGAAACAGCTCACACAAAGATGATCTCAGCACCTGGGGACACACTATTTTAATCCCAGCTCTAGAGAGGTATATAGAAGACAGGAGTGCCGCCACCTGCATTTCTGAGATAGTCTCTTGATTCTTTCTAGCAATGCTGAGGAGAGGCAGCAGTTTGAGACTTGGTGAAGAGCTGGTCGATCAGCCCCTTCAGCCTGAGCTGGAGGTAAGAGCTATTGTCTGGTTGCTTTGCTTTTCTGATATTCCACTTGAAGCTTGAACCCCAATATCTGTCTCTAGGTCTTTTACAAATCATGCTACTGGTTTAATCTATTCCTTGTGTTTACTCATTTGATTAAGTAAAGAGCTTGGGCTTCAGAAGTTTTTTTTTCCAAAAAACAATTACCCAAGGTTAAAAAGTCTTTGTGAAATCTGTAAAAGTTACTGGAAAGCTGAGCTGACAGGTTAGAGCTGATAAAAGTTGATGTTCTGGTCACATTCCTGGAAAAACCAAGGGATAAAACCAACAATTCAATTGTGAGAATGTATTTGTAACCATTTTCTTTCAATTACCACATAATTCCTAAATGACATTATTATAAGCTATCTCTTAACAACAATTGCAAAGTGATTGTAAGCCAATTATCTGGAATAAGCAGAATTTTAAAGATCACAAGCAGTCATCCTTGAAAAGCGTGCTTCACAGGAGAGAAAAATGTGCCTCCCTATCCTGAGATCATCCATGGCATTCAGACACACACTCAGTGTGGGAAGACCAAGTGAGAAAAACAAAATTCAAGTTTTAAAGAAAATCTGTGAATTTTAAAACCTACCAGCAAAACTTCTGATAAAACAAGGTACCTAGAAGTGATAAGACATGGAACAAAATGAGATAGAAATCCAGTAAGAGGGGGGGAAAATGCTCAAAGCACTGATTCTTTTTGAAAGATAACAATACAATTTATCATAAAGAATGGGATACAATCAGGTGGTGGTAATACATGCCTTTAATCTCAGCACTCAGAGGGCAAAGTCAGGCAGATCTCTATGAGTTTGAGGCCAGCCAGGTTAAGAGATTCCTACAGAGTGAGTTCCATGACAAGCTCCAAGGATACAGAGAAACCCTGTCTGGAAAAACAGGACAAAGCAGAACAAAAGAAAAGAAAGGAACACTGCAGTTTCAAAATGGTTCAGGAGCTAAGAGCTCTTGCTGCACAAGTCTGACAATTTCAGTTCAATCACTGATGGGAAGAAAGAATTGACTGCAAAAGGTTTCCTTTTAGAAATGATCTACATTAGATATTTGTGGACAATTGTGCTAATTAAACAAATTTAAAGTATATGAATCTGTTTATCAGCCAACAACCAAGAGCAAACTCATGCCTCAGAGTCTCTTAAAAGTGTTGAAGCTCATAGGTGTAGTAGTTTTACATAAATAAAAAAAAAATCCCAACACAATACTTCACAGACTTAGAAAGAGCAATACCCAACTTCATATGGAAAAACAAACAAAAAAACAAAAGAACAGGATGACCAAAACAATCCTGTAAAATAGATAAACTTCTGGAGGTATCATCACCTGTGACTTCAAGCTCAACTCTAGAGCTATAGTAACAAAAACAGCTTTATACTGACATGAAAACAGACACATGAATCAATGGAATTGAATTGAAGACACTGACTTTAATCCACACACTTCTGAACATAATTTTTGACAAAGAAGTCAAAACTGTGCAGTGAAAAAAAGACAGCATCTTTAACTTCAATTGGATGTTAACATGGTGAAGAATGCAAATAGATCCATATCTATTGCCATGTAAAAAATTCAAGTCCAAGTGGATCAAAGGCCTCAACATAAATTCAGTTACATTGAGCCTGATAGGGGGGAAAGGGGAAGTAGCCTTCAGCACATTGGCACAGGAGATCTCTTTCTAAATATAACACTTGTAACACAGATAATGATAGCAAAAACCAATAAATTGGACCTTCCAAAACTGAAAAGCTTCAGTAAGGCAAATGACATGGTAAATAAGACAAAACAGCAGCCTATAGAATAGAAAAAGATCTTCACTAACCCCACACCTGACAGAGGGATGATCTCCAATATATATATCAAGAAACTAGGCATCAAAATACCAAACAATTTCATTAAAAAAAACAGAGTACAGATGTAAACAGAATTCTCAACAAAAGAATCTCAAATGGCCAAAGACATTTAAGGATTACTCAATATCCTTGTGATCAGGGAAATTTAACTCAAAACAGCTCTGAGATATCATCTTACACCTGTCATAATGGCTCAGATCAAAAGCACTGATAGCAGCCTATGTTGGAGAGGATCTAATATAAGCAGAACACTCCTACATTGCTGGTAGGAGTACAAGCATGTTCAATCACTTTGGAAATCGGCATGGCAGTTTCTCAGAAAACTGGAAATCAATCTACCTCAAGACCCAGCATTACCACTCTTGAGCATATACCCAAAAGATGCTTAAATATAACACAAGGGCACTTGCTCAACTATGTTCATAGCAGCATTATTTATAATAGCCAGAATCTGGAAATAGCTTAGATGCTCCACAAATGAAGGATGGATAAATAAAACATGGTACATTTACACAATGGAGTATTATTTAGATGCAACCAGTGACATCAGGAAATTGGAAAACAAATGGATAGAACTAGAAAAAAAAAATAAGCCTGAGTGAAGTGATACAGACTCAGAAAGACAAAATGGTATGTACTCACTCATAAGTGGTTAATAGATGTAAAGCAAAGGACTACACTCCACAGCACCAGATAAGGTAGGTAACAAAGAAGACTTTAACATGGACACATGGATCACCCTAGGAAGGGGAAATAAATGAGATATTCTGGATAAACTTGGGGAGGAGTCATTAGGGGAGGAGATGGGGGATAGGGACAAGAGGGAATGGAATGGTCCAGTTCAGGGAGGAACAGTGGAAGACCAATAAAAGAGATATTTTGATAGACTGAGTCATGATGGAGTTAAGGAGAAACCTGATGCTAGGGAAATTCCTAAGAATCCACAAAGATGACTGGAGGTAAGACTCATAGCAATAGTGGAGAGGCTGCTGAACTGGCCTTTCCCTGTAATCAGGTTGGTGACCATCCTTACTGCCATCATAAAGCCTTCATCCAGTACCTGATGAAATCAGATGCACAGATATACAGCCAAGCACCAGGTCAAGCTCCAGGATACATCAAAGAGAAGGAGGAGGGATTATATGAGCAAGGGAGGGGAGGGGGTCAAAGTCAGGATGGGGAAACAGAGACAGCTTACTCAAGCTTGTGGGAGCTCATAGACTCTAGACAAACAGCTGGGGAGCCAGGATAGGACCAAACTAAGCCCTCTGCATGTTAATGACAGTTGTGTAACCTGGTCTACTTGTGAGATCCCTAGCAATGAGACCAAGATCTATCCCTGGTGCATGGGGTGTGGATGGCTGAGAGGTATCTGTTGTTCTTTGCTGCAGCTTTGGGCAATGAAACATGCTCCACCAAACTCAATAAAACTACATGGAGTTTACCAATAAGAAGCAGAAATGGAAAGAGAGAGAGAGAGAAAGACAGAGAGGCACACAGAGACAGAGAGAAGGTGAGGGTCACTTGCTCATAAAGGGAGCAAGAATGGTTTAGAACGAGTCTCAGTAGTTGGGGCCCATTGAAACTAGAGTTATGGAGCTGCCGTTGGCTCCAGTTCCACATGGTTTCTGCATGCCGAGCCCTTGTGCAGCCGCCTAACACATGCATAACGCAGCCATGCAACAGAGAAGCAGTCACTGTAGCGAGATATTCACCTTGTCTGCACCTGTGGCTTAGGCCACGCCCATTGGGGCAGAGACAGGGTCCGGAGGTGAGCTGGGGGAAAAGGCTGGGAAAGGGTCGGGCTGCTCTCTTTTGGTGGTGGATGCCAGAAGGCTTAGGATCCAGTGGAACTCGCGGTTCATATGCCTAGGCTGTGAGTTATTTCTCCCTTAATAAACATCTATTCGGCCTAATTGTTTATCCTGATCCGTATTAAATCGCAATAGGTCACCTTTCAAAGATGGATCCAGGGCTAGGGAAGGTAGCCAGGGGAAAAGCAATCCAGGGACAGGGAGAGATCCCAAGGGTTAGAGAGACCCCTTGACCAGGAAAGATTCCCTAAGGAAAAGTCACAGGCTCAGGAAAGAGATAGAACAGAGTGACTGGCCTGTGCTTAGGAGAAACCACTCAGGCAGGAGAGGATTCAGGAGCAGGAACAGGAACAGGGCTAAGTTGCCCAGGACCCAGGGAGAGGGAGAAGCCAGGATATCAACACTATGAAGGCAAACACAAAACATTATCAGGACAAGATGGTGTTACCTTAGCCATTTCACTTTAAACTCTACTTCATGGCCTTTCCCAGTCTCTCTTTCTGCTTTTCTCTTATCTCTCTCCTTCTATCTTCCTTCCTCCTTCTTTGTTTCATAAATAAATACGAATTTTTTTAATGGTAAACTAGCATGTTGCCTGGAATCTATTCTATTTTCATAAACACTTTTATAGACATGAAATAAAGAGGAAACATGATCTTGCTGCTTTGGCCTTGGTTAACTCTCATCTCCAATCTGAGTTGGTGAAAAACATCTTATCCTTGGTACAGTTTTCATTCTCTGCCTTCTATGCTCATATATATTGGCAATGTTCTATTTCTAAATAAAAAATGTCCTTTGCTTGAGAACAAATTGCTAATTGACATTTTGGAAAGCTACAATTAAAAGAGATGGAAGAATAAATACCAAAGTTCAATTTAGCATAACAGGTTGTTAAAAAGAGAACATTTTTCTTTTGTCTCTATGTCAGCAGAAGTTCAAAGCATTGAAAAGCAAAAATATTAATTAGTAGTTTAAAAAAAATCTATCTCCCCTGCTTCAAAGTGATGCAGTAGATTCCTTGTACTGACCTACTGTACCAAGGAGGTTCTTCAAAATGGATCTTGTAATGTTTGTGTCCACTGCCCCACAAAAGAAGGGACAAATAAATGCAAATTTATTATTAGAGGAGATTCAGTGTGCATTCCTACTTTCACAAAGTGAAACACACTTCACATCCTCTTATTTTAGCCTCATTTTATGTTCACCAGTCAAAAACTGAAAATATAAATCCGAAAGTGATCTTAGAAGATAACAATGGATTGATATCTCATTATGACATAAACAGATACCCATGCAGTGTTGTGGGTGAGAGTTCCACAATTAAGCAGGAAAGAGGACACAACAGAGTGTGTCACTGTTAAATTGTATATATGGATTTCCTATGGCCACACAGAAATTAACTCAAGCAGAGTTGTATACAGGCTCTAATTTAAATACACCGTGTGTGCTCTAATCTAAATATACCTCATAAGACAACCAATGGGTATGTCAGTTTGAAACATTTGAAATAAATATACTTTTGTGGGGGCCACCAAAGACCGCCACCAACTGTATGTATTCCTAAATTAAAAATTCAAGATTTGCCCTTGTGGTGATCCTAGAAAACTGTGATTCCATTGTTTTCCTTCTTCTTTGTTTTTTCCATATCTTAACCACAATAATTAGAAAACAGACAGATCAGTGAGTGACAGGGAAGAAGGAAAGATAGTTTGTGCTGTGGTTGATACTCTAGGCTCAACATAAAAGACTACAGTAGCTCTCAATAGATATATCCTGGAAATTTTATGACACAATTTTCTTATCATTGTTAAGCATTTCTTTCCATATATGGAGTAAATAGTGAGTAAAATTCATTCTTTAAGCAGTAAATTCAAATGCCTACCAGATTATGTTTGTAATTTATATATATATATATATATATATATATATATATATATATATATGGAGCAGTGCTTTTTAGAAGCATATGATAGTTCATACTTATAAACAGATGCAATAATAACCTCCCAAACAGAAGTATCAAACCCAGATCATGTTACCAGTAAATTCCAGACAAAAAAATGTAAGTCATAAGAAATATTCATTTTGTTCCACAAAATGGGAGTAAAGGAACATTTTGTAACTTATTCTAGGGAGCAACACAGTTCTCATTCCAAAGCAAGATACAGAAAGACTGCAGAACAATCTCTCTCAGGAACATAGTTTCAAAACTTTAACATTATTAAGCCAATTAAGCTATACACAAAAACAAATTATATGTGACAGTCAAATGGGATTTATTCAAACGTACATGTGCAAAGCTTGTCCTCCATTTAGAAATCAATTTATACAATCTTCCCTCCATTCAACATCAGATTAGAAGAAGTTGTAACTAATACAGAAAAAAATATAGGTACAAATTGTAAAAAGAAAAAAAAAAGAAGAAGAAGAAGAACAGTTTTGATGAAAATATTATTGTCTATGGAGAAAAAGAAAAAATATTTTTAGAAATAATAAGCTATTATAGCCAGACATAGTGATACTGTGATATTAGGTTTTATTTTTTTAAAAAGTTAGTTATATTTAATCAATAAGCAATTGGAATTTGAAGTACACCATTTACATTAACATAAACATTAAAATATTTAAGTATCATTTAACAAAATACACATTGAGACACCCACAGCTAAATGCTGCATCGAAATCCTGGAATCCAGTTGCAGAGAGGGAGGAGTGATAAGAAAAGGGGTCAAGACCAGGCTACAGAGACCCACAGAGACAGCTGATCTGAACAAGGGGGCGTTCATGAACCCCAGATTAATAGCTGTGAAACCAGCATTGGACCAACTCAGAGGCCCTGAACATGAGTCTCAGTTAGAAGACATGAGCTGTCTAAGGGACCTCTGACAGTGGAACCAGGATGTATCCCTGGTGCATGAAAGGACTTTGGGAGCACTTTCCCCATGGAGGGGTATTCCCTTAGCCTAGAGATAGGAGGGATAAAATTTGATGATCCCTCCTGGAAGACTTTACCCTCCCTGTGGAGTGGGTGGGGAATGGGACAGGAGGGGGGGTGTGGGACATGGGAGGGAGGGAGAGAGAGGGAACTGGGATTGATATATAAAATAAGAAAAAAATAATAAAAATAAAAAAAGAAAGAATCCCATAACCCTCCTCCCCCAAAAAGAAATGCCTGGATTAGGAAAACTCTGAAACTCTAAGGAAGAAAATTTTTCAAAAGACATATGCAAATAGGAAGATACTGTTGTGTCACAGTTTCCTCTGAACTGAAACATTTCCTTCATTTGGAAGAGATGTGACTCAAGAGACTCCAGGTAAACAAAAGGTCACATGTCCCAGAAAGTGGAAATTTGCAAGATTCTAGAAATTACCTCCCAGCCTTATAATAGCTGTAAACAGCTGCTATGTGACCAGTGAAGCTGGACAGAGACATTTCTTCCACCTGGCAAGCTGCCTGCATATATGACAACTTTCATAAATCATCAGCTGCATTGGCACAGTTCTTTACAGGATACATCTATTTTTTATTTTATTTTATTTAGCCCTTCTATATGTTAGTTCTCACTCATACTTCTGTTAGTAATCCCAGTAAAAACTCATAAGTTCACTAAATTGAACTTTGGTTCAATCATTACTCCAGTCTTTTGGTATTTCATTTTTTTGAGGGCCAGTGGACATGTATGTGTTGTGTCTCCCCAGTAACATCCTGTCATATAATAGATGGTCATGAACAGAAAGAATGCCACTGGTTTGTCCAAAGCTGACCTATACTTCAATAACAACCATGATTATAATTCTAGAAACATATTTTAGGGATGTCAATAAAGTGACTGACATTTTAATAAAAATATGTAATACCCAAAACAGCCAAAAGAATATGGAGGAAAAAACAAGAATACTATGAACAAACTACCTTTTCTCAAGGCTTAATATGCAATTGCAGTAGTGAAAACAGGACTGTTTTCACTACTTCTTGATGTTGATAAAAAATACAGCCAACTAGATCAATATAATAGACTAAAGCGCAGAAATAGATCCACACAAATAAAATAGTTATTATTTATAATGGTGTTATAACTGCCAAATTGTGAAGTAATCAAGATATCATTTGATGGTAAATGGATTAACTGTTCATTATATTACTTAGGGGTAAAAAGAAATGAACTCTCATAACTTTAAATGTGTATCTATTAGTGAAGAAAGCTAGCTTGTAAGGATTTCTCACTTCATGACTCTTAACTATATATCATTATGGGATGGGCAATGCTAAGAAGAGAGCATGATACCAGAGCTTGCTAAATTTAGTCACAGGGATAGTGGATGAGTAGGTGGGGGAAGACTATGAAGATATATGAGAATTAAGTCTAGAAGAAGAAACAAAAGATGAAAATTTAGATGACTTTAAATACATAGAGAAGCTTTCTTTAATTCCAGAAAGGTAGCATCCCCAAATATGGCTATAGTGTGATCAGGGCACAGGACCCATAAACACAAGAACCAGAGTTCAGGAACATGCAGATTACATGGTAAAACTAGAGATTTTGTAGAAAAAAAATTCCACAGAAACAGTAAAACATAACACTATGAATCTTACACTATGAAGTTCAATATACAACACAACATCAACATTTATCCATCAATTATAACAACTGTTCAGTACAAATATAAGACATTGTGAGGGGTGGCATAAAGAGTGTAGAGGAACTTTTTGGTACTTTTCCTTGAAATTTTATAAGCCAAATATAAATGTATGTGCATATGGAAAACAATCCAATTTTATAGAAGACATCATAGATAGAATCCTCTTCTCAAATATGACAATTTAGAATAGAAGGTAAAATTATGAGAGCATAAGTTGGGAAGAATACAGAAAATAAAGCTAAAAAATATTGAAACTTCCTTGCATTCAAGAAACAATAAGAATGGAGTTTTGCTGAGTAATGTGGAGAAATGATATTTTGTCAACACAAAATAGTTAGAAACTTAAAAAGAGTAATAACTAATTAGAATTAAGCTCTTGAAACTTTCGTTCAAATTCCTGTGCATTTTACCAAAGCAAGAATAAAGTCTGAGATGAAAGTGTTTGATAAATAACAGATTTACAAGTGATAGAAACATTAATGATAGTGAGATGATTGGTAGATGATATATATATATATGTATATATATATACATATATATATCAGATCAGTAAATAAAATTCTGCATAGATAATAAAAATAGATTATATATAATATATGATAGATAGACAGCCAACAGACAGACAGAGACAAACAGACTATTACCAAGGAAAGAAACTATTTCTCATAATTCTCTTGAGGACAAAATTGAAATAGAAGTCTAAGAAGAATAAGAGAAAAAGAGGTCATGAAATGGAGCTGAAGTAAAGGATGAAAGGGAAAGGGGAAAATGATGTAATTATATTTGAATTTAAAACATATTTAGAAAAACAAAATTAAACAACATGGACTAGAAAGCAATGCCTTCCAAAATGTTCAGTGGAAGAATTGGGACACCAATAATCCAGCCACGCAACCTTTGACCTACGGTTTATCCTGCCTATGGGATGTGCTTGGGTTAAGGGTTGTATAGCTATTATGGGAGTGGCCAACCAATGACCCATCCTATCTGAGACCCATATCATGAGAATGAGCCTACCACTGACACTGTATGGAGTGCAGGGACCCAAAGGCTATATAGCAACGAGATCTAGGATAGAACCAAACACAACTGGAGAGAAAAAATGTCAGCATAATGATGCCTAACAATATTCTGCTATGTTCATAGATTGTTGACTACCCCAATTGTCATCAGAGAGCCTTCATCCAGTAATTGATAGAAACAGATGCAATGACCCACAGTCAAACATTAGCCTTCCTGATGGAAGATGGCAGTTTGTAAATATGTTTCTCTTATTGGTTAATGAATACAGCCCTGATGGCCAATAATAAAGCAAGATAGGCAGGACTAGGAAACAAAGAGGATTCTGGGAGAAGTAGTAGTCAAGATATAGGGCCTTAAGAGAAGAGGTCCAGACCCTCTCACCAGTAAGATAAGACCACATGGAAATGTTTAGATTAATAGAAATGGGTTAATATTTAAGACAGAGCTAACCAATAAGAAATGTTAGTAATAGGCCAACAGTAACAGGACACAGAAAAAAAGTGACTGACAAACTGTCAACACAGGTGGGACAGTTTAAAATTTCCTACTTTACTGAGAAGTCTGCCAGACACACTATGGTCTACAGGCTAAAGATAAAACATACAGAAGAACTTCAGGAGGCTGACCAGGCATCAAGTTGTCTCCGTCATTTCTAGTTAGTATATTATCCTTCTGTGGTCTTTGATGGAGTTAAAGACATTTATGGTTATAGTTTTCCTTAGGATTAAAAATAAGGTACATATAAGAATTTAGACTCACAAAAATAGGATTGAAGATGAAACATTTTCTTTAAATCTTATTAAATGTTAATGGGCTAAATATTATTAACAATAGTTCTTTTTTGGTAACTTTTGTTATATATTTTAATATGTTAAAACCCTTCTTTTTATTTAGACAGAAAAGAGGAGATGATGGGAGATGTCATTTTGTAAATATGTTCATCTTATTGATTAATGAATACAACCCTGATTGTCAATAGGAAAGCAAAATAAGTGGGGCTGGAAGACAAGGAGGATTCTGGGAGAGGTGACAGAGTGGAGTCAAGATGTAGGGACTTGAGAGAAGAAGTCCAGACCCTGTCTCCAGTAAGATAAGACCATGTGGAAACACTTAGATTAATAGAAATGGGTTAATATTTAAGAAAGAGCTAGTCAATAAGAAATGCTAGTAACAGGCCAGCA
The DNA here is from genome assembly GCA_030556225.1 of Cricetiscus sungorus. Lineage (NCBI taxonomy): Eukaryota > Metazoa > Chordata > Mammalia > Rodentia > Cricetidae > Cricetiscus > Cricetiscus sungorus. Next base: position 93,084,036 of record JANBXA010000730.1, read on the forward strand.
ATTATATATTTAATACAGTGTCTCTGTTTGTATTTGGGGCTGATACAGCTGTGGAACAAGGCTGGAGGGAAACTGCTGGTAAAGCCTAGGGTCTTTAATGGAGTTGAAGATGAGATAGATATAGTTTTCTTTAGTTATGATAGAAGTTAAATTAGGTATAGAACTTTGGACTCACCAAGATAAGATACATAATGGAGTGTTTTCCCAAAATTGCAAAATAAAAATGTATTGAATATTGTGAATGTAATTCTTACTTACCTGATAATTGTTCGAAACATATATACTGTTCCTGTGTCAAAGTTAAACCCTTTACTTTTTATTTAGAAAAAAAAAGGGAGGGATATCTAATAATCTTTTTGTACATTGTGAAGACATGTCTTCCCCAAGGCACCTTCTTATCAGTTTAATAAAAAGTTAAATGGCCATTAACTAGGCAGGAGGTATACATGGGAAAGCCAGACACAGAGGACACTGGGAAGAAGAAAGTTGAGGTTACCAGGTGACACAGAGGGAACAAGATATGTTGGAAGACAGGTAAGGTCACAAGCCACATGGCAATATGTAGATTAATATAAATGGGCTAACTTAAATAATAAGAGTTAGTTAGAAATAAGCCTAAGTTCTTGGCCAAGATCTCCTAATTGATAAGAAGTCTCTGTGTTGTTATTTGGGAGCTGGGTGACAAAACAATCCATCTACAGTTGTGTGGCTTGGTCTACTTATGAGACTCCTAATACTGGGAGCATGGGCTGTTTATAATGTTTTGGCTGACTTTGGGGAATCTATTCCTCATATTAATTTGCCTTGCCCAACCTTAATGAAAGGGGAGGTGCTTAGTCCTACAACAACTTGATATGCTATGCTATGTTGATACCCATGGGAGGCCTGCACCTTCCTGAACAGAACCTGGAGAAATGGATGGGAGGGGGAGAAAGAAAGGGAAAAAATAGAAGAAGAGGTTTGTGAAATTAATTAAGTAAGTAAGTAATTAATTAAATTTTAACAAAGAATTAATGCCTGCAGTCCTAGTACTAAGGAGACTGAGGCAGAAGGATATTCAAGAATAACCTGGGTTGTATGGCAATACCTTGTCAGGGATCCCCTGAGTAAGATAGAAGGACAGTGGGTGGAGATAGAGACAAAGACAGACAAAGACACAGAGTTAGAGAAGGAGAATATAATCACAAGGTGAGGGTAAGAATTAATAACTCAATGAAGGCAAGACATAAAATACATGAGAAGCCCTAAGAACATATCCATACCATGCACAAGTAATAATCTGCAAACATTAAGAAAAAATTTGAAGTTGTCATTGGATTGCTACAGAGCACCACAGAAAGTTAGGTCCAACTGTACCCATGTCTTATCTAGATTTCATATCTAGATAATGATTAAAAGTACTTACATGTGTGTTGAATTATCATTGTTTTCCTCCGTAAGAAGAGTATCTTCTGGTGAGTCTAAACATGACTCCTCTTTAGAAAATAAAGTATTTGTTTTTATGCTTCCTCCTTTACTTTTACTTTCTAATACATTAGTATCTTTCATAGGAAGAGAAAAATAACTTTCAATATCCCAATGGCTTGCCTAAAAATGAAAATATATTTATTTTCATAAAATTTATTTTCAACACACATTTATCCTTTACAAGTTTAGTAAATAAACTGATATATATATATATATATATATATATATATATATATATATATACAAAACTGACTAAAACCAGCTGTGATCCTAGTCTTTTAACAGAAATGGCATGTATATAACTTCTGTAAGGATAGGGCATGTGCTACATTATAAGAAAGAAACAAAACTTATCCTATGAAATTATAATGAAACATAAAAATGATTGTCATTATACTTTTAGTACCTGAAGCAAAAAGAGGTAGAAATATGAAAAAAAAACATTTTGTAAAAATTTTGATAATTACTTTTTTACTATTTTTATTTTCACATGAATTGTTAAACTACCTCAGAAACAAATCTAATTATTAAATCTTCCCAGAAAAAAACAAATGGCTATGATAGTTTTCATGGGTTTTGCCTACAATGATTTATACAGCAATGACTGTGTGAGTTCATCTGTACATCAGTCCTATCGTGTATGGAAATAACTGTTTCCTTGATATCCTCCACAACCACTGGCCCTTGCAATCTTTCTGCCTCTTCTGCAGAGTTTCCTGAGCCCTATGGGGATGAATTTGATGGAGATATCCCATGTAGGATTGAGCAATCCAAAGTCTCTTGTTCTCTACCCAATGGCCAGTTGTAGATTTCTGTATTTGTTCCCACCAAATGCAGAGGAAGCTTCTATAATGATGGCTAAGCAAGACGTTATTTTATATGTATAGCAAAAAGTTGTTAGAAGACTGAAACTATAAGTGAACCACTGCAATTACTTTTTTTGTTTATAAGAGTTGCTGTGGTCATGGTGTCTCTTCACAGCAGTAAACACTCTTTAAAGACAGTGTGTCACAGAATCATTGGGTTAACTTATTGTCCTATTATTTAAAATCCTCCATCACAATCTGTAAATTTGACATCAAATTAAACTTTTAAATTTTTCCTAACTTGAGCAGACTTTACTTTTGACAACTTTTAATTCAGAGACCCATCACTGAACACCTATTAGGTTATAGAGTGTTAGTTTGGTCTCTGAAGCCACTCCCATTTGTTGTCCCAGGAAGCCTCTCTGAACAAGGCACCAATCTATGAATATAGCAATGTATCATTAGGAATCACTTCTTTTTTCTATTTATGTATTTGTTTGTTTGTTTGTTTGTTTGTTTGCCAGGAATACTTGGTTCTACCCTAAGTTTCTAGGCTATTCATTCTCTGGTTCCTGTGTATCAAGGCAATACCGGAAATGGGTTCACTCTTGTGGAGCAGGTCCCAAATTAAACCAAACATTGATTGGCACAGCACACCAGTTCTCTACCACTGTAGACCCAGCTAATCTTTCAGGCAGGACAGACTGTAGATCTAAGATTTTGTGGCCGGATTGGTGTTCTCCCTATAGCTGTCAGAGTACCTTCTCACACCAAGGAGATTAAAATGAAGGAGTGTAGGCACCATATCATGACCTCTCTACATTCAATGAGCTCCTCAGACATAGCGGTCAGAATGGGGTCCCATTGTCAGTTTTCAGAGAAAAACCTCTTTGTCCTAGCTAAAGCCTGGGGTGTTCAGGTAGCTCCACGGGGACCCCTCAGTCAACAACTCAACCGAATGCAAACTGGGCCCACCGCGGGAAGCCTTCTCTATCGACAAAAGAAGGCCAGATCAGACTCCTATCTTCCAACACTAGGAATTCTCACTAGGGTCACCCTCAGAGATTCCAGGAAGTTTCCATACCACCACCCACAATGGTCCCTAAGTCTACCTGTCTCTTCTCACACTCTTTCCCTCCACACACACGCTGATCCTTCCCACTCCTTTCCCCACATGCTCCCAGTTCATCTTCAAAATTTATTGTATTTCTGCTTCCCAGGGAGGTTCATGTGCCCTCCTCCCCAGTCAAGCCCCTCTCTTTTCCTAACCTCTATGGTTTTGTGGGTTGTCGATTGATTATCATGTATGTACTTAATGGCTAATATCCACTTATAAGTAAATATATATCATATTTATATTTCTGGGTTACATCCCTAAAAATGACTTTTTTCTAATTGCATCCATTTGCCTATAAATACCATAATTTCTTTTAACAACTAATACTCCATATTGTAAATGTATCAAATTTTATTTATCCATCTTTCTGTTGAGGGACATCTAGGTTGTTTCCATTCTCTGGATATTATAAATAAACATGTCTATTTTTATGCCAATACCTCGCAGTCTTTCTTCATTACTATAGCTCGATATTTCAGCTTGAAATCAGGGGTAGATACAGCTGATCTTTAATTGTTTAGCATTATTTTGCCTATTTTGAGTTTTTTGAAGTTGAGAATTATCCTTACATGGTCTGTTAAGAATTGTGTTGGCAGAGGCATCTGACCTGAGCTGGGAGCAGGCAGACTCTGGACTAACAGCTAGAGAGCCTGCAGAGCCTGCAGGGGACCAACCTGGATCCTCTGTGTGTGAATGGCATTTGTTTAGCTTAGTCTGTTTGTCTTGCTCCCAGCAGAGGAATCAGGACCTTTCCTTGGTACTTGAACTGGCAAGTGGGAATCTATTCACCATGCTGGGTTGCCTCACACAGCCTTTATTCAGGGGAGGAGCTTGGTCCTACCTTGATTGGTATGCTATACATTGTTGACACCCATGGGAGGTCTGCCCTTGTCTGAATAGAAACAAAGAAATAGGTGAGGGTGGGGGTGGAGATGAGAGGCAGGGGAAGTAATAGGCAGAGAGGAGGGAGGGGAAACTGGTTGGTATTACAATAAATGAAAAAATTAGTTTTATTTTAAAGAGAAGTGTATTGGAAATTTGATGACAATTGCATTGGATCTGTAGATTGCCTTTGGAAAGATGGCCAATTTTTACTATGTTAATCCTACCAATCCATGGGAATGGGAGATACTTACATCTACTGATATCTTCTTCAATATCTTTCTTCAAAGACTTGAAGTATTTTTTTTATCAGACAAGTCTTTCCCTTCTTATGAGAGTTAACCCAAGATATTTTATATTATTTGTGGCCATTGTAAAAGTGGTCCTTTCCCATTACATGAGGTACTGAGAAAAAGGTATATTCCTTTGTGTTTTTGTGATATATTTTATAAAAACCTGTTTGATTCATTTTGTTTATAATGTCAGTAAGCTTCAGTATTTCTGTTTAGTTTTCACCCGGATGACCTGTTTATTGGCAAGAGCTGGGTATTGACGTCTCCCACTATTGTTGAAGATCAATGTGAGATTCAACCTATAGTAGTGTGTGTCTAGGGCATAGGAATTATGAACTGAACTGCCATCTTGGTAGAATTTTCCTTTGATGAGTGTGTGGTATCCTTTCACATCTATTTTGATTAGTTTTGCTTGAAGTCTAATTTGTTAGATATTAAAATGGCTATAATACCTTGCTTCTGGATTTTTGGATGATGTACTGCCTGTGTGTTGCCTGTTTTCCTGGCCTTCTCAGCTGGTGAGATCATGGGAAATGCCTGTAGGTGTTGGAGGCTGGTGCACAGTGATGAGTGGGGAGATGAAGGCTAAGAGGGGATGGATGGTCTGTGGGATCCACAGAAGATGTGAGCAGGGGGGGGGGGGGAGAGACCAGCTGGTTATCTCTTGGAGTATGAGGGATGAAATGTATGATTTTTCTAAAAAATCCAGTAATAAATATGTTGATCCATAAAAAGCCACTATCTGTCCATGTCACATTAAAGGGAGTAAGAAAAAGCATCTTGCCATTTTGATTTCAGACTCCATTTTACCTATAGGGTGAAATAATGATCAGGTTCCCAAGCCCTTGGGGAGATGAGAACTTTCCAATGGCTGACCAGCCTCTTCCCTAAACCATAGAAGTAGTCTCTATTCATCTTTAGTTCTTTATAAACATTGTGGCTGTTCCTAACAGAAAAACAATATGAATCTGATTGGTTGAACTGAAAGGCTTGCATTGTATGTTGGTTGACACTGATGGAAAATACAAGGATAGTCCCTCATCTTTGACTTCTGATTGGTGAAATTTGTAATTGTAACACGGCAACAAATGTTTGTGATTTTTGTACTTATAAAACCCACTCAGACCCTGCTTGTAACTGTCAGGGGGAAAAAAATGTTCCCATGTTCTTGTCCTGATTAATCAGTGATCCACTTTTTGTGGTGATATCTTCTTTGTACAAATAAAGTGTGTCAGAAAAATCAGAGGGTAGAGCTTGCCACTAGCTAACCATAGGGGCCAGGCAATGGTGGCACATGCCTATAATCCCAGCCCTAGGGAGGTGGAGCAAGATGTCTGGGTGGAGAGAGGAATATAGGTGAGAGAAAACAGGAACTTGCTCTTTTTTCAACTGGGAAATTAGTGAGGTAAGGTGTGGCGGTGGCTTGTTCCTCCATCACTCTGACTTTTCAGCTTTTACCCCAATATCTGACTCCATACTTTTAATATTAAGGCTTATTAGAACTCATGTTACATATTATGTGGTGAATTATTAAAAATCTTTGGAACCTGGAAATATTGTCTCTCTCCTTCCTTATGGTTCATAACAGGCTAAATGTAAAAATATGTGCCCTCCCCTTCATGGGGCTGGGTGAATTAGGGGTAATCAGAGAAAGTGATACACAGTTGCTGGTTCAGCATTTCCCAACAGTCCATTCATAACTAGTAAACTTTAGACAGCATAGGAGACTCCCATGGAAATAAGTACAGATTCACACTAACAGTCAAGTAAATTCCATAATAACAAAGAAGGAATGTGCATACCTGACCAAAGATCAAGGCAGGGGCATTGCAAAGTCCAGTCACACAGACACTGCAGTCTGCAGAGGAGGAAATAATAAGCAAATGATCACCTGACTCACACATCTGCAAAGAACTTATCCGGTCCTCATGAGGTTGAAATGATCTGAGCAAAGCTGGAGACTGGGTAATTTTGTTCCCAGTGGAATTAGTACAGTAGTCCTGAATGAAAAGAAATAACCAAACTTTAAAAAAAAATCCAAATATTAATGTGAATTGTAATTTAATATCAACTTTTAAGAAGCCTGTAGTGGAGGGTACCTTTAGAAATGATAACCCATGTTCCACCTTTAAGATAAAGCTCATGATGATAAAGGTTAGAAACAAAGACATTAATTTCGACAAAAGTCTTGACACTGAAATGACCAGCTTGGGAAAAGAAAGAATGGGAGAGAGAGAAGGGTCAGACACAAAAAAAGTATAAGTCGATATCAGATAGAAGGGAGTTTGGCCACATGAAGACACTTAATATTTTATCATCTTATGATTTTTTTAAGTGGAATAAGTAAGCAGTTGTTACATCAACTAACTCATGATGCTAATAACAGTAGATGGAAGGCCACCACACTAAATGACATGTAGGATTTGTCTCATAAAAGATGAATCCAATTGTATATTTCCAAACAGCTCTACAATGAAGTACTGACAAGATACAAATTGTCATTGGACAACTGACTTAGGTAGGTGTGTATTAATATGATGCAACACTAAGAAAATTGGTGTGTGTGTGTGTTACTTTAAAATAGTCTGTGCTCAAATCATGCAAATGGCTGCTTTTTTATTTGATTGTTTGTTTCTTTTTATTTCTCCATATAGTCCTGGCTATCCTGGAACTTGCTGATCTACAGATCAGGCAGGTGTCAAAATCACAGAGCTGTGCCTGCCTCTGTCCCCTGAATTCTGGGATTAAAGGTACATATCACCATTGTCAGGAAAATGGTTTCTTTAAAATACTCAGGACAGAGCATTTCCTCCTTTATCTAGGAAATACCTCCTTCATCAAGGTGTGACTCGCAGCTAAATGCTTCATTTTATCAGATATTGTGCTAAAAAGCAATGATGAAGATATGAGAATATCTTCTGTTTACCTCTATGTTCCAGATTTTCAGCCATCCATCAGGATCTCCAGTAGCAAGGTACTGATTTTGTTTATCAGTAGACATAATAATAGATCCAACTCCAGCATGAGCCAGAAATTCAGCCATAAGTTCTTTCTTAAATGTGTCCCAGAACCTGACATAACCAGATGCTCCACATGACACCAGGTTAGCACCTCCTATTAAATAAGGGAAAACTAATTAGGAAAATAAACCTAGAAATACAAAGTGGCTTCTCCTAGCAGCTGACTGTGTTATGAGCATATGAGAATGAAGAGTACTATTGAATACTACAATCTATCCTGAACATCATTTTGATTCTCTAAACTATAAGTTGGCAATTATTCGATGATAACATTGCTATAACATTAAGAAGAATTTGTCAGGAGTATCAATTACATAGGTTATATAAAATATTCCACTGTTTGGTTTTCTTTTACCTATTCATTACATTGATATTTAGATAAAGTTGATTTATTTCTTTGATGAATTTGTAGAATACTAATTTAAACATTATGGTACTATCCTAAAATATAAAACTTATTCTCCCTAATAAGCCATTGGACATATACAGAAGAGGTATAGGTCTAGATGCATGTATACACACATGTCAGCACAGATATCAATTCTCTACTGAGTAGCAAATCATAGATTCTATTTATCAGCTCATTTTTAATTTTTTCATCAGGAATTTTATTGAAAGCCTTGTAACTCTTTTTGTTGTTGTTGATTGATTTGGACCTAACCATTTATATTTTACATTTACATAAAATGCTTTGCGAAAATATTCCTCTGTGGCAAATATTCCTTTGTTATTAGGTAAATTTGTAGATGGCTTTCCGTTTGTTACATAATTGTGCTAGAAATTAGCAATAAAATAAGGTGGAATTGATGGCATATCTGTTTCAGTAGAAACAGTTTGGAACCAGCATTAAGAAGAATTAGTTACAAGGAATTGAAAGTGGTTTTAGGCTAATGCTTCATAACATGAGGATAAGTATGTTTTGAAGAATAGTTCTGTAGTCTGTTTCAAATTCATCTTAAATATTAAATAAGGTTTTTGAAACAACTGCAGTTATAACTTTATTGATAGTAGTTTTTATACAGATATTACACAGGTTCTCCATTTGAAAATTCAGTATGAAAAAGTGATCATTCAAACTATGGTTCAGATATGTTCTTTCCCCAAACATACAATGCTCGTGTCTAGAATCCTAAGGTTACACACACATGAAGATAATTCTCAAAATATAATTTACATGGAAATTTAATGAATATTTTCTATGTCAGCTTTTGTGGACCAAGATGTAAGCTGCATCCATATCATGCTATAAAAGTAGGCACATTGTTATTTTGTCTGTAAACTAGCAGCTTACCACAAAAAGTCTCAGAGCACCACCAATGCTAGAATCTCTCTTCATAAAAAGTTCAAATGGGACTCTGACCTATTGTAAGAAGTAAAAATCAAATTGCAAAGACGCCCCAAACATCCCCATTGTTTGCCCAATGAAATAATTGTTGGAATTTTTCTTGCACTGGTCTCAAACTAGACAATGGTTAAATTATTAGGCACATCTATTTACCTCCTTTCCCAGAATAAGCTTCCTACACAAGTGTCCCTGACCATTCATGAACCAGTGCAGGCTACACAAAGACAAATACCTAGATAATAAAATAGATTGGTTGAGCTTCCTTTATTGCTCTCTTTCTCAAATACAGAAAGGCATAAATTTTACCTGTTGCTGCAATGTGTTTTCTTGCTTCAAGGAAGCAAAGCTTCATAACAGCATTATTACCTTCTGTGTCAATCTCAAAATTTTGAGCAGCCAGTGTGGCCTGCTCTGCCAAGCAGTGCACTGAGCAGCTTCTCTTGGCATTAAACTTTTGGGTTTCTGGGTCTGTAGTGAAGAAAAACACAAGGCTCTTGGTGAAGAGAACTATCTTCTTTTCAAGCCAGTATGCTTGAACAACAACAGACCCTCTCCCATCCTGGCCTTGGGTGACATGATGCCATCCAGTCTTACAACACATTTGAGACAGCCCATGTGAAGCCTCCTACTATTCTGCAACCTCAACTGAAAAGGTTGTTTGATTTCATTTTTGCTTTGCTTATGCCAGGTACACTTCCTATGATCTCCTGTGTTATAAATTATTTAGAACTTTCTATCTCAGTCATTGTTAACATTGTAGAGATCTCAATATGTTCAAGATAAATCTGTGTCTAATGGCATGAAATTCTAGTTAACGCTAATCTTGCAAGTATTTAATGAACATGAAATCAAATGAATAAATATGTGCATATTTAATCTCCTTTAATGGTTCCATTTGTTAGTGGGTTCCTCTAGAAAGGACATTCTTAATGGCCATTTAATTATATAATTATATCATCTTCAGGCCACATTATGAAAACTGAAAATGTTTATGTCAGAGTCTATTGATAGCTTACAGATAGTTTTGTAAAATCTCTATAAAGATATCTTGAGCTTTTCAAAGTGAAAAATATGGTAACACAGAATAAGAAATAAGTTAGTTGGGAACGTGCTTGCAACACAGGGAAGAGCACTTGAATTCCATCTGCAAAACCCCACTTAAAAATGCTGGTGGGGAGATGAAGCCAGGTGGATCCCTGGGGTGCACTAGCCACAGTAGCTTAATTGACTTCAAAAGTTCTAGAGCAATGAGAGACCCTGTCTCAAAAAAAAAAAAAAAAAAAAAAAAAAAAAAGAAAGAAAGAAAGAAAAAAAGAAAAAGAAAATACCAAACCAAGGTGGAGGGTACCTGAGGAATGGATGGCAGCTAGGCTGCGTGCTGCCCTTTAGCCTCCACATGCATGTGTATACATGTGTCCTTACATAAACACACACCTCATACACACAAAAGAATGAGGAGGAAGAGAAGAGGAGGAGGAAGAGGTCAAGGATAAAAAAGGAGGAGAAATGTAATAATGCCCTTAATGACTTTTAGAAGTTTGGCATTGTGGTTTGAATGAGAATGCCATCCATAGTCACATACTTTCAAATACTCAGTTGCCAGTTAGTAATGCTGTGTGGGAACAGTTTTGGCTTTGCTGGAAAAATTATGTCACTGAAGGCGGGCTTTGAATTTTAAAAGCTGTATGCATTCCCAGTTCACTTTCTGTTTCATGTTTGCAATCTAAGATGTAAACCCTAAGCTTTGAGTTCCTGTCAACATTTCTCCATTTTGCCATTGTATACTTTAATTCTCTAGAGAAATAAAGATAAATAATCTCTTCTTAAATTGCCTTTGACCTGGCATTTTATTGCCACAATAGAAAAATTACCAATACAAACATTGTTACTTTTTCTGCCTTGTTTCTCTATGTATTTGATGTAGCCACAGTGAGGATTCTTTAAATATAGATGGTACTCTCTTGAAGGCAAAGGGCAAGAAAGAGGCAGAATTACATCATCTCTTTGGAATGTTGAGATTAATCTTTGTACATAAATTAGGTCAAAGCTTTGTGTTTGCAGCCAATTAATCCCTCAAAACCTTAAGTTTTTAAATTGGTTTTCTTACTCTCAATAAATGATTCTCTAGCTTTACACACACACACACACACACACACACACACACACTGCATCTAATGACTAATACTTCATAATTTATTTTCTATGGGCCCACCCAATTGAGACAATAGGAACTAGCTCGACCATGGGGAATGAAATAACCATTATCTAAAGAAATTCACCTAAAGAAAAACCTTTAGTTTATAAAGGAACTAAAATGAAACATGAAAGGCAATTGTGGAGATATTTTACTTAAGTATAAAATATTCAAGTGTTCTGCTAACTGCTATAAAATATAATATACTCCCATCTAATTCTCCTCTCAGGTTTCTAAAGTAAAGAATAATTTATGATGTCTAGGTAGCATAATATTTAATAAAGCTGCAGATTGAGGCTGAAAAGCCAATCAAGTGAACATATGAACATAGTTCCCATTTTCCTCCCAAAGAATACCCAAGATGACTCAAAGGCAATTCTGCAAGTTTTATTGGCTAAAAAAACCATACTCAATAAAAAGGAGAGTCCTGCTCCCTGCTATCAACAACACAGAAATGCTGACCTAGCATAAAGAGAAAACTGGCATGCTCTGGATAATTTGCAATACCAAGTCAGTCTCCAGGTTCTTCTTGTTCCTTGTGATAAGATTACAATATGGCTAATCCTTGGAGTTTACAGCCAGTCATCTGTAAATCGGTGTACACAGCATCAGGTGCATGTATAAACACCCAGGCATTCTGTACTACAACTCCACACAAGATTTCAGTTTCAAATTTGAACTCACCTAATTTGAATGTTAGCTGCCTCTTATAATCAGGGTGAAGGACATGGTGAGCATTTTCTGTGCTGCTATTCCACAGAATAATTTCTCCATCATAGCTCCCTGTAGGAGCCAGGGCAAAGAACATAAATTACCAGATGATTATATAGAAACATGCAAGCAGAAACAAAAGGAAGCTGTTATCAACTGTATTACATAAAACCTTGTAAATAGTAGGTATTCTCTCTTTCTTTGGACCCATGAATAATAATGATGCCTGATACTTTAACTGTAGAATTTCAACATTTATAAAATAACCCATGTAGTTGGTAGATATGAGCCAATTATGTGTATTAATTTACTCTAATAAATCATTCTGAATAAAGGCTCTGAAGTTAAACAGCTTGAATCTAAGTTCAGGTTCAGCAATTATTAGCTATGTAGCTTTACGCATGATATTAACTCATCTTGGTGCCAAAATGTCTTCATCTATCAAACTGAGTTAACTATTTTACTTATCTTACAGGGTTATTTTAAGAATGAGAAGTATTTAAAGTGCCATTAAGCACTAAGCAGGTATTGAGAAAGTGTAAACTCATAGTTCTGTTCCTATACTATTTGTATGGGAGAGAGAGTTCTTTGCATTTTTTTCATATAAATTCTTTGTGAAATGTTTTCTCCAGATCTAAAGTTCTCACTATAGAAAGTCATCTGTTCCTGTTTGTTTTGTTTTTATAGAAACAAGAGGAAAGCTCAAACAAAAATTATAATCAAGCTTGTGCTGTGGAAAAGTCACATAGCAGTGTCCAAATGGCACACTCACTAGTCACCAGAATAGTCCACTACTGAGAAGGTAATGGCAAGTGAAGACTGAAAAGGATGGCTGAGTTAGGGATATATCCTAAGATTTGGAGAGAAGACAAAATAAAAGCATATTAAATTTTGTGCTGTTTCAGACAGAGCAATCTACTTAACCCAAAAGCTATTAGGTAAGGAGATAGAGTCCAGCTCCCCATGGTGGATCTACTATTATCCACTATGAATCCAAAGTAGATTATGTTCAAAGTGCTTGGATGAACATTTTCCCTGAGAGCATTAGAATGAATTAAGAGAATATGCTAAAGAATTAATTTGTTTCATGAGACTCCTATGATGAAATGATAACATATCATCTAACATAGGCATGGAAAAGACTTAGGATATTCTCACATTTTTGGTTGTAAGCCTAGCCTTTAATGGCTGAGCCATCTCTCCAGCCCCAGAGTTAAGAAGGTCTAATTGAGAAGGATTTGAAGGAACCAAAGTATGAATTTCTAATGCTGCTCTTGGAAATGAGCAATACATTCACAGTTAGTGTTCCCTAATGAGTTTATTGTATGTTAACCACCATGTTAAAACATAATACTAGCTTTCTGTGCTTTAAAACAAAAATGTACCCGAAACTAATCTTAGCAAGAGAAAACTACAAATGAAGTTTATATACGTCACAAAATCATCCAGTAACAAAGTAGCAGAGCCAGTGTGTGTGTGTGAAAGGACACCAGCCATGAAAGCTGGCGGACCTAACTGTCATAAAAATAAGGATTAAAGGAGGTATAAAACCGATTCATTACTCGCTTTTCAGTTGAGAAAATTATTTTTGTTTTGTAAAATTTACCCAAAGCCAACAAACTATCTCTAATTCATTGTCCAGTGAAGGCTCAACTTACCTGTAGCAAGAGTTTGTGGGGGTAAAAATGCAGCACACAAGATGTCATCTTGGTGATGGATTCCCCCTTTCCACTCTTCAGACTGGATGGAAAACTGATTGAAGTTCTGGGGTCGAAACACAGTAACTGCTCTGTAAAATGATATATAATTTAATCTGTGAACCTAAAATTGGTCCTGACATTTACTTGAATGGTGCAATTTGAAAAGTCTGGAAGACTATACCACCCAAAATTTTGTCATCACTTGCCATCCATAATAAAGTAAGCTTCCCACTGAAGTTTCTTTAAAATTCTTACATTAAATCTCTGCAAATTATGAATGCTTAATATAGGAAGGTTAATTATCCTTCCATAACCATTAAAATTAAGGATACATCCATTTATCAGATTAATTATCTGTTTTCAAGACCCTGAAACAAAATTTCCTAGCATGAAACTATTAAGAGTTTTATGGCAATAATAATAAAAAGCTAAAGTGGGTCTATGAACAAATATTGTCTGTTGTTTAAATTAAATCATTAGGGTTTCTTTCATCAAAGTTGCTTCTTAGGGTGTTTATATGTAATCATTCTCCATGATATTTTCCAGAATTACAGTAGCTATAAAAATCTATTCTTTTGGAGTTCACTACATATTTAAGAGCTACCATTGTAGAAAGTGTTTGAAAAATGCCATTCCCCAGAAGTATGAGATCTGAAAAACAGAAACAACAGTTTTAGAGAAATCAACCTTGGGATACTGCTGACAAGTGTGAGTGTAGACCATGGTAAAGATAGGATGGATTGTCTGATGACAAAGAGGGAATGAGGGAATGTAGACAAAGTTTATGGAAGAATCAGCACTGCCCTATTCCCACACAGTGTCTTGAACTCTCGCTGGTTGACAACCAGTACTAAGCCTCCCATTCTTTTCATGGCTACCCTCATTTGAAATGACCATTTGTTACCATAGCATGAGTCTTCATTATCATTCTTCCTCCCCTCCCTAATATCATGCTTAATCATCAAACCGATGTTAATCTTCAATTGTGAAAAAGAAGCTGTTTCTTCTCCTTGAAATTCTTGCTTCCAGTAAACAAAATGCATTACATTGGTAAAGTTTATGTATTGGTTGCATTTGCTGTGAATCTAGCAGTGGAAGCAGGACCCAACCTCTCCATTTCCAGACTGACATATGGTTTGTCCCAAAGAGTCCTCCAAGGCCCTTTTTCTCAGATTGGCTGCTACCTACCTAGTCTGTGACACGTGGGGGTAGGGGACTGAAAACTATCTCAAGAGTGAAAGCATGTAGAAAGAAAACCATTTCTATCAGATGTTATGTTTTGTTTTGGTACCATGATATAAAAGTTCCTTGGAAAAACAATCTGGAAGTTCAGCTATGAGAAAATGTTCAATTAGGAACTCCAGATGACTGCCTCAAACTCCCCATTTTTCCTGGATGTTTTGAGCATTGTGTTTGACAATGTTTTGCTACTTACCTGTCTGTAAATAAATTATATATTACTTGCTATGCTTTATACTTTCACTTTAGATGGCCACTTAAAGCTTCCTAACACATAGCTCTCCACCCCATTGGTCAACAACTCTACTCTCTAAACCAATCTCTACTCTCACCAGATGAAATCTTCATCCTGATACCAGATTCACCTTAATATTGTGGAGCTTTAAATAGCCCTTTATTCTTCAAGCAAATATTGCTTCTCTACCCCATGTTTTAAACATTTAGAACCAGGAGACCAAATGACTAAAAGATTAAGTAAAATATGCTGAGTGCTTAAGCAGCACTAATTACCTGCCATGGGAGTTCAGAGTACAGATCATGGAGGTCCAGGTGAGAAATGATATTTACTATACAGACCATAAAAATACATAGGACACTGAAGAAAGAAACGTGCTAGTAAGAGGAGACAAGACAATGAAAGATGAGGGTGAAGCCTTGCTTAAAACACTTCCTGGGTTTCCATTTCCCACATTGCAAAATTCAAATGTGAAAGCCTGTTTTCCCAGATCCAATAAAATACTGTATAGAATTAGTCTCCTCAAGAAATATTTCTCCCTATTCATACATTGCTTCTTAGCTCTGTGTGTGTGTGTGTGTGTGTGTGTGTGTGTGTGTGTGTGTGTGTGTGTGTGTGTAAATTTTCAATAAAATTTGAGAAAGGCCACAGAAAGCCATAAACTAATATACTTTGTACAACATTGAAGAAATAATACTTTATTAAAATAGAGATTATGTAACACAATAAAGTACTAAGCTCATCTGAATTGTATAAGTAGATTTCAAGGTTTCAAATCTTCTGTTTTACAGGGAAGTTTAGAAATGTCAGGCATATCCAGGGATAGGTCACAGAAGAAAATCATATTACCCAAACTGAATTCTTATTATTCTCTATTTTCAGATGTTTACTTTTCCTTTGTTTAGTTTTCCTATGCAACATCTTCTCAGGCCACTACATATTCCCTGAAGGCTCTCTAAGAACTAGCATATAAAGATATAATCCCCTTCTGACATCTTCAATTATTCACTTTAACTAATCCTCTCAAAAGGGATCTTTGTTTCTTGCACTGAATGAGGGAAACAGGGAACTATCTGCTTAAAGTAAGTTTTCTGTGACAATCCCACCTCAAGACTCTCACATTCCTTCCTGTGCTTCATTTTCCTTGGTGACATACATCATTGTGTTCAATATGTTTTGTTTCTCTCCTTGTTGTTTTTCTTTCTCCAGAAAAAAAGTAAGTGTATCAATCTGAAAGTTTTCCACCTACATTGTCAATGCTAGAGTAATATTTCATACATATAACAGGCATTGTACAAGTATCTACCAATACAGTTTAAGAATTACTCCTCTATTTTAAAAATAATAATTTTAGTATGTGTATCAGTAATTGAGGCTTAGAAAGATAATATAAATAAGAAAATCCAATGTTCTGAAATTCAGATTGGTATCACAATATCATGTGAATATATTTCTAAATCTCTCTTTCTACTAGTATAGGTTAAGAAAGGGTGAATAGGGTGTGGAACTGAGAAACATAGGTCAATCCTCTATCTATTATATCTATTATGTAAGCCAAGTTTCAATGACAAATGTGTTTTTGCCAAGATTATCATATATATATATATATGTATTATATATATATATATATGATATATTCAGTGCACAACACCCAAGTCTCCAAAATGCTTTTCATAATATGCTACAAAAAGCAGTCCTTTTGACACTTGACTTTCTGTGTCAAAACACTGAAAAACTAATTACCTGGCACCGTTCCCTTAAAACTTAGCCTGAAACTTTGATTTGAAATGACAGTGATCCTTAAAATATCCCAAGAATCCACATTCCACTTCTTACCTTTTCTATCTCAATTTTTTTTCTTAAGTTTGGACTTTGCCAGTAACAAAATTAAAGTTCAGAATGAGCCTGTTTCCGGCCATTATATGGGTCAGATAGACTTGTTATTTGGCACTGAAGTTTACCAGCTCTCTTCCATTCCTCATAGGTAAAGTCCTGGGAGTACTGCCCTGAGTCATTGAGCCACACTGCAAAGGAGCTAGTTATGAAGATAACACTGTCAGCAATCTGTTCCTTCTGAGATTGATTGTCAATGTGTTGTTGGTCCGGTTGTTGTAAGTCTCATTAATAGTTATCCTTTGATCCATGGCTCACTAGGTTAATAATGAGTGTCTTAGAAGCAGAACACCTATTTCTAATCAATTTGTTTTTATTTGTTCTTCTGATATTTTCTTTTTAAAAATCTGTGAGGTCAAACTTTGCACACTAAAATAATCACAAATTAAGGTTTAGGAAGTATCTGTGACTTTCAAATATACTTATTCTCTCCTCAGTTCCAAATGGCAAATGTAAAATCAATCACAACTTTAGACTCATCCATTTTGATTCTTATTCCAAGAATAGAAACTAATTGAATCCCATAGGGCTACTTCCTTAGAAAGGCAATTATTAGAAAGGCCTTAATATATTTTCTTAGGTAAGTTTTATCCTGAGCAAATTCAAATCTCTAAGGTCATTTCATTTAGAAAACACTTTAAAATCCAAAAAAAAAAAGAAAGAAAAAAGAAAAACCCTGAAGTGACCTGATTTAATTTCTAACATCATATATAGAAGGTGTATATGGAATTGGAAGATTGAGATTTAAGAGAAAATGGGGGGAGGACCAAATTATAGAAACAACTGTCTATTGCTTAATAGACACACATTTTAATACAGTTTTATAAAGGGAGGGCTACCAATAATATTTCAGAATTATTTTAAATAGCATTAAAGATTTTTTATATCTGTATATGTGTAAATTTTTATGGCATAAAATCCTTTCAATCCTTCCTAAACAGAAGTTCAGATATGTGAATAAGGTGAACGTTGTAGTAATTCATTGTTCCCTTTTCACAGTGTGTACAAATATTAAAAATGTGCTTGTATACTGCAAAGATTAGTACAAACTGTTTTTATTTGTTGATTATACCTAGATATAGCTGGCAGAAAACCCACAGATTTCTCCTCTACACAAATAGAAAAGCAGAAAATGTCTGTTTTTAGTGGTCTGTAAATAGAGAAGAATGTAAGTTAAGGACAATTTGAAAGCTTAAACCATTGTGAGTACTGATTTAATTTTATTCTGGGTATACATATCACATGTCTAGATTGAACAAATGAAAACACAACTAACTGTCACCCATTCATTTAATTTTCCCATTTAAATATGGCCAATGATACGATAAGCTAATTTTGAATTGACGTTCTACCAATTCAGTTTTTCTAAGTATATTTACTTAAAATCTCTATTAGTTTTTATTTGGGCTTTTTCATTATGATAGGAGATATGAATTATTTGGTTCCTGAAGAACATGAGGTCTCTGGGTCCCTTTGCTCAGGACTGTTTTCATAACAATGTTTACCACTCCCTGCCTTGTATATCATAAGTTTCTTAATCAGATTTGATGTACTGACAGTAAGAATCACAAGTTTTCATAATCAGCATGCTCTATTTCCTAACTAGGTGACTTCAGTCTGAGCACAGCTTTTTAATATTATGGGAAGGAAAAGAGAACTATATTTAACTGATTCTTCAAGTGCTGTTGTGATAGCAAATATTGTGTGTTTCTTCACATGTGTGAAACTGTTTCATTATCTTTGCTTAAAACAAACAAGCTCTTCAGTCATTTGTTATAATGCATGTGCATGTGTATGTGTGAGGGGGTGTGCCTCACCATGGTTTTATTGTTCCATTTACCAACAGTCCATTCAAGTGTGCAGGAAAGACTATAAAATATGAGATAGGCTCAGCTGTCTACCCAGTTTGGAATCTTGCCTTGTCCACTAAGCTCTTCAAAACTCTATTCTCTCCCCCATACAGAGGAAAGATAAAATTTTCGTCTCCTGGTTCTAAACACAGAGTAAATTTTAATGTCTATACTTATTGCACCTTACAAGCAATGGCTTGTTTAATTCAGCTCTCTACTGGTCAGTTTCTCTGTCTACAATTAACTCCTTCAATGAATTATATATATATACATATATATATACACGTGTGTATATATATGTATATATATGTGTATATATGTGTATATATATGTGTATATATGTGTGTGAACATAATTAGGAATTCCATTTAAATATTTTTAAAATATATATTTTAGACTAATCATTTATATATATTAGAAATATTACATATCTATCATAAGAATATCTTTTGAACTTAGCAATATATTAGAATATATAACCAATAGAATGCATATAATTTATGAATACTATACCACATAATTTAGGAATAAATATTCCTAGGTTCAACAAAATACATAAGAATAATGTGTACAAAGACAAGAGGGAAACATAATTCCTCCATTCTAGTTGTGAAATAGAATGGCCAAGTAGAGATGTCTGATTAAGTATTGAAATAGAAACAAATATTAACTACAATTTAAAAACAGGGATTTCTATATATGGTAGAAAAATAAAGACATGAGAATGCGGACAGGATCTATTTAAGTATTGGAAAATGGGCAGAAAATAACAAATTTAAGTGCTCTAGCAATCATCCAAGTAGACACAATGCTCTAAAGAATACAGCTATAGTGCTCACCGGTGCAAGTTTCCAAATACTTAGGATATAAAACGGACCAACCTTAGGACAGCTGGTTGTGAGTTGGAGGAAAAAAATCTATAAAAATGGTGGAGGCCTATGCTGCAGCCATGAAACGAAGTGCAAAATCAGAGAGAAAAGTGGTTTCTGGAACTAAACAATGCATTCAGTTTAGAAAATGCTGAATCTTGGATTTCAGTGAGAGGTATCTAGTTAAAAAGTAGGTAAGCTTAAATGTAACAGCTAAGGCAGTGATTTGAGGTTTCTAGAAGACATTGCCTGCCTACTAAGGTGAAGGTAAAGATTAAATTAGATAATGTATATAAAGAACCCACTGCTTTACAGCACCAGGAGAAAATAATCCAGCTAGTGTATTTAGGGGACTCATTCAAGAAAAGCAATTTCTACTCACTCCTGATCGTAATTATCAAACCAATCTCTATATTTAGATAGAGCCTGGAGTTAAAGCTTCAGCTTAACTTAAGAAGCTCTCTCTGGATTTTGATAAGATGATTGTCAATCTTTACTTTTCCTTCTTTAATCACTGAACCATACTGATCTGGCTTCAAGGCCATATTTTCTCAGCTATAACCAAGCATTTGCAATTTGGCTTTATGAGCTTAAAAGCCTCTTAGTAGAAATGACTCTGTCAGGTTCATGACAAATTCATCCTAATGTAATGTCTCTAAGAAAACATATTTTTGAAATCTTTATCTACGAATGTTGCATAATATAACTGACAATTCATTAATGTAATCACTAGATAAAGGACCCAAGACTGACAACTCTGTGAAAGATGGAAAAAAGTGGAGGCAGCGATGAAAGAGTCCTAATTTTCTTTCAGTTTAGTCTTCCTAAATTTTCTCATTGTTCACAGGAAGTAACTAACAGTCCACTAATATATATCATAGTGCAAAATGTTTTTTAGGCCACTTTTCAATAACTTATTATGTCAAATGCTTTAAATTTCATCTTATAAGCAATCAGAAAAACTGTCTTTGAGGCTATTTTTTAACTATGATTATCTAAAATAAAATACAGAGAAATTCTCTGTGACTTTATTTTAATTCATTTTTGTTCTGAATGTAAACTGAATCAGCTGGATACCACACGCTCACCCTCCAATAGAATTAGAGACTTAAATGTATTCATAAGCATGGCCTAGCTGTAGACCTCTGAGTCCTAGTCCGCTGAAGAATTCTAACTTGATAATAGATAATGATTGCTCCTAAGATGTGAAGAAGCCTTGTTGTTCCATCTAAGGATGATTGAATTGGTCTTTAATATCAAGTGGAATTATCTGAACTATGCTTTCTTTATCATCAAACTGCCCTTGAAAATAGTTAGCCCACATATCACTTCAGAATTGAAAAATATCTTTCCTATGATTGAAAAAGAATCACCCAACATACACTGCTAGTTTTCTAGGTATTAAAAATGTTTGAACCTTAACTTCAGACTATAAAAGTTATTATTATTATATAACAAACAATACCAGGCAAGTTACCTAATACAGTGATCTTTTGTGAAATATCACAATTCTAAATGAGAAATTCCCAAAACAGAGCACACTTAATTTTCCTGGTGTTTATACAATGATAGAAATGGCCCTGTCTATGTTCCCTTTGTTCTCTTAATAAAAGTAAAAGAAAAATATGATTTTTTAATAATGGCATGAAAGAAGTCAGCTGTAAAAGAGCGAGTTTGCTATATGAGGAGCATTTCCACAGTGATTGGAGAAGAGGCTTGAATAGGGCTCAGGGAGCCATTTCTCTCCAATAGCAAAGAATGGGTCTCTTTTTGTGAAGAATCTAACCTCTTGTTCATAGGTGTTTGGAATTGGTTTGTGAAAGAGGTGTAGATATTTGGAGAAGCAGGGTATGAAAATGTTTCAAAAGAAAAACAAAACATTTCCTATGCAATTGGGGGAGGCATTTTTAAAACCAAGGGTTTCCTGCATTTATAATATAAGAGAGACTTGGAAATTAAGGAAATGGCATTACATATTTATCTGGAATTTTGAAAATAAGATTCAAATTTACAAACCCAGGAGAAAGTCCCAGATGGTTCCCCTAATCATTCAAGCTAGATAATTTAACAGTATTTTATTCACAAAACATTCAGTCCATTCTAACTCTCCTACATAGGCTACCAACAAGTTAATTAATCATAAAAAATGAGACTTCTTTGTTCTCCTTTTATATTTTGATTCAAATAATAGCATCCTCATCTTCACTTCTGACATTTTACACAGGTATATCATACCTCTCCCAGCCCACAACCAGGATAGTCTTCTTAAGAACCAGGATCTGTGAAATATCCACAACTCCATCTTGCCCAACATTTAGGGTGTGGTGACAATATCCATTAAAATCCCACACCTTTAAGAGAAAAATGAAAACCAACATTGAGGTGAAAACATGAAAAATATCTTCAGTGTGTGCAACAATACAGTGTAATAGGAGAAGTTTGTTAAATATGGATATGTATCCTAATTGTCAATTTTGTGAGATTTGAAATCCTTGAGGAGGCAAATCTCTTACTGTTTACTCTGAGGGTATTTTCAGAGAGAACTAATTCATGTTGAAAAATCCACTGTAAATGTGAGCAGTTCATCCTATGGCAGAGATCCCAGAGATCCCAGAGATGGTGCACTGGCACTTATGAGTCTGCTTTCTGACTCCACTTTTAGTGGGACCAGCCTCTTCAGACTTCCCCACCAGAATGAACTTTCCTTCAAACAATGATGCAAAATAAACCCGTTTTTAAGTTGCCTCTGTCAGGAATTTTATGACAGCAACATTAAAAGTGACTAATATAGAATATTCGTATCAAGGAAGAGGTCCCTTACTATGACAATACTAAATATATGGTTAATAGTCCTTTGGAACTATTTTTTGGAAGAGGTGTGCATAAGTTTGGAGCTGCAGGGTACCTGTGCTCTAGAATGCCTTAAGGACTTACTGGGTTGTTATGGGCAGGGGCTGGGTGGTAGGGGGTTGAAGGCTAGGACTGCTAAGAGAAATTTGCATGGTACAGGATAAGCTCATGAGCTGTTAGAGGGGAAGAGGATTTTTAATGAGAACTGTATAATTTGGTAAAGAGTCTGAAATCTTCTAATCTTGTTCTGAGAACTTGAATAGAGCCGAGTTTTAAAAGTCACAACTAGCCTCCTTCTGTGTAGGTGTGTGTATGTGCCTGTGTCTCTTGCTTTTTCTTTGTTTTGTTTTTATCTCTGTATATCTTTTTGTTTTATTCTATTTTGTTTGTCTGCTTGCTTGCTTATTTATTTTCTAAACATAGAGAGAAAGAAGGCATAGAGTTGAATAGATGGAAAGGTATAGAGGAAGATGAAGGAAATGAGAAAGTCTTGGTGGGAATATATTGTGTGGATAAAAATCTATTTTCAATAAAAAAAGTAATTGAGTCACTTGTTTGGCAAAGATAGCATTCAGGCTGTGACATGGATACTGCTTATTGTTCTTGTTCTCCCATGAGACAACAGGAAGTAGATCAAAGCAATATGAAAATGTTCAGAGAACAAAGGGTTTTATGTGTGTTTAAAGTTACAGATCCGGTAGTTGAGATAAGAGCAGTCATAACTGTTGAAGAGATTAATGTTAAAGAGATAATGTTCATAAGAACAATAGAAAAGATTCCATGAGGATAAGACACCTATCATTAAAGTCTGTAACTTATAAAAATAAAAATTTACTTATAATAGGAAAGCCTGGACTGAAAATACTATCAAAATTGCTTCTTACATGAACACTATTCCCTAAAGATGTGTATTCACAGATTTGGCCATTCAAACACACAGAAGACATTGTAAGCATAGTAGAAGAGCCAAACTACATCTCAATATGGAAGCAGATCTTGGCAGCAGCATCAACATGGTCTTCGGTTGACAGATAGTACAATCTGAGAATTAATAACTTAGGCTGACACCAAGATTTCAGAAAGCTGCTGAAGTCCAATAATTTATAGAATCAGATGCCCAATGAAAGGATTTTCAAAGGTCATTGTGTGCAGCTGTGAAAGTGAAACCTAAATTGCATTATAGTGCCCAGGATATTAACAGTACTAGAACCAACTAACAACTGCAGAAGAAATTGTATACACAGATTGGGACTTACTAAAAGAGAGTGATGTGTGCTAAAGGCTACAAAATTACAGGGATAATGATACCTATGGCTGCTAGAGTCCAGAAGATCCCATCATGATCACAAGATAAGAGTTGTTGAATTTTGTGTTTGATATGATAGATGGGTGGACTGCTTTAGTCCAATCACTTTGTGCCTTACCTTTATGTCTTTATTTTGAAATGATGGTATTTATTTTGTCATTATACTCTCTCTCTCTCTCTCTCTCTCTCTCTCTCTCTCTCTCTCTCTCTCTCTCTCTCTCTCTCTTGTGTGTGTGTGTGTGTGTGTGTTACAAGGCTCAGAATTATCTTGAATTGTAACTAAAAATTGAGTTGCTCACCGACTTTACAAGAGACTTTGGCATTTTGGCTTCTGAATACTGCTAGAACTGTTAAGATTTTGGGAACTCTTATAGTTCAATTGAATGCATTTTGCATTATGAGGTGTTCATGAGCTTTGAGGACTATTAGTGGGATGATTTTTGGTGCTGGTAAAGTGGGTATTTGGCATACATAGCAGCCTATATGTAATCACTAGCAATACACACACACACACACACACACACACACACACACACACGCACACACAGGTATATTTGGGTATTAAGTTGACAAGGAATAGATTTGTGATGAGCAATTTGTTAAACTGCTGAAATTTAGAGTCGCCTAAGAGACAAACTTCTGGGCACATCTGTTAAGGTTTTTCCAAAGATTCAACTGAGGAGGAAGGATCCAACCTTACTGTGGTAATATCACCCCCATGGACCATGATATTAGACTGGATTACAAAAAGAAAAGCTATTGTAGTGTTCCGCTGTCTCTGTTTCCTGATTGAAGATGTGATGTAACCAGCTGCCTTATGCTGCTGCTGCCATGTCTTCCTCCCAGTGGTGAACTAAACAAGTGGTTTTCACCCTCCATAATGTGGTGGCCCTTTAAAACAGTTCCTAATGTTGTGGTCATCCCAAAACCTGAATTTTTTCCTTGCTACTTCATAACTTTTTTTTCTACTATTATGAATTGCTATGTAAATATCCGTGTTTTCCTATGGTCTTCTGTGAAGGGGCCATTTGACCCCCAAAGGAGTCTGGAACTACAAGTTGACAGCAGCTGAACTAAACCCTAAAGCTAAAAGGCAAACCTACTCTGTACTCAATATAATTTTGGTAAGTTTTGTTATAATTAATCTTCTCAGAATTCAAACTTAGATGTATTTATTACTCTTTGTGACACAAAAGATCCTTGAAGTATCTGGAATGAACAAGAATGATGTGTTAATAAATAATTGGTGACTGGAAATATGTTTGTAGATTTGAAGTATGGACTGATTGCAGAACAAATCAAGTCTCTAGAGAGTCTCCCAGGGTCTGTGAGAAAAAAATGAAAATTTAGTTGCTTACCAATGAGTAGAGTTGCAATTAGCCATGTCCAAGCTTTAATAATAGAAAGAGCAAAGCAGGATTATAGAGTTTCTAAAAAGGTAAACAATGGATAAACCTGGAAAGTGCCATCTTTCCCAGCAAAACAAAGACATGGAAGTCCCATGACCCTGCTCACATGCCTTTCTTCAGGCTTTTCCATCTAGCTATTTATCAGTATCATCTGAAATATTTTTAAATATATGTGTAAATACAATGAAGTGTTTTCTTGAGATTTGTGAGATACTCTTGTAAATATGTGAGGGGTTCATAGGAATCTTAATTTAAAATACATGGATTAGAGACGTAGGTCACAATCTGTCCTTACAACTGTCATTCTAAGTATGGAGCAGTCAACTAGGAATGAGCCCTCAGTTTGTAAACTGTAACATAAGAACTGAATGTGTTAAGAATACCAAATTGGTACCTGCTGGAAAATCTGACACGTGATTGCTTTGCGTGGTGAGTATGTCTGTAATTTTAAGTGGCCACCAGTTGTATTGAATATTTTGGAATCTGTTGAAATCCTGGCTACTCATTTGTCTTCCCTTATGTGTACTCCTCAAGGATGCATAAAGGATTAGATATCTAATTCTGTGCCTAAAACATACTCCTTGTGAGCTGGGTCTCTTGTCTTTTGTTAATTGAGCTAGCTGCCTGGGGACATAAGTTGCCATGCCAATTCTTAAAGAACATCTAAATCTCTACTCAGAGTTCTACTCTCTGCTGAGGAACCATGGCACCAACATGGCCAACATGGCCAAAAGATACACTTTTAGATAAGAAATCAGTAGGTCACTGGCAATTAGAAGGAAGCCCTAAGATTAAACATTTTCTGACATATATTATGCAGAGGTCAAGTTGGCACTATATATCAAAATTAAACTCAATAATGCATTCTTTGACTTCAGATTTCAACATCTGAAAACCTATCTCACACTCATTCTTGTGAAATGGCATGTGTTCAGGCACCCCTTATAGCATTGTTTATAAACCCTAAAAATTTTGAACCACACTGATTCTATTAGCAAGACTGGTAAGTTGTATCTTATGCTACAATCACCAGGAAATGGATTGTGCTGCTAGTGTTATTCAGTAGTTAAAGCACATGCCAATAATATGCACAGTCTTTGTTCCATTCTCAGTAATATCCTCCATGTACACAAGAAGAGAAGAATCATCTGCTATTTTTAAACTCTACCCAAAACTCTAATGGCTAAGACAATTTTGACTGGGATGCTTTAGTTCTTGGAGCTTTACCACCCTCAATTGTAAAATACAGATTTGAGCCTATACTGTTCATTGTTCTCTCTCTCTCTCTCTCTCTCTCTCTCTCTCTCTCTCTCTCTCTCTTGTGTGTGTGTGTGTGTGGCTTGCAAATGTTGCAATAGTTTCTGGTTAAAAGTAAGCATGTTGTAGAATTCAATAAACAACATCATTTATGTAAAATATCCATATAAACTAATATCCAGGACATAATCACAAAACACCACACTAACATGGGCAGTGTTCTGTCATCTAGTAACAAATAGCTCTTCTAGGCTAGAACTATAAACAAGAAACCAGCAATATACAGGTATCATAATGGGAAAAGGGAACAGAGATTTTTGTTCATTACTTCAAAAATTAAATACTTGATCCTTCAAAACCATGATAAGTGGAACATGATGTAAATTATTTGATAATACAGCTTCTGATTTTAGATGGTAAATGGATTGCAAACTGTTGTTCATTTTCATTTCCTCACAAAATTAGTCCAAAGAAGCTCATGGCTAGAACAGAGGTTGCCAAACATTGAATTATGTGGTATGACTCTGATAAGAATAAATGCACCTGGGAAAGGAACAAGATCTCCTGAGCACATTGGGAGTTGGGGGGGAGGGGCTGTGAGTGGAGAGGGAGCTAGGAGAAAGAGAAGGGGAGGAGAGGAAAGCACATGGGACTAGAAAGATTGAGTCAAAAGAGGAATAGATGAGGGGGAGAGAGAGAGAGAGAGAGAGAGAGAGAGAGAGAGAGAGAGAGAGAGAGAGAGAGAGAGAGAGACCATAAAAGAGGGAGCCTTTATAGGTTTTAAGAGAAAACTGACTCTAGAGAAATGTCCAGAGACATACAATACTGACCCCAACTAAAAATTTGAGCAACAGTGGAAAGGCTACCATAAATGCCCTTCCCTGATAATGAGATTGATGACTAGCTTATCTACCATCATAAAGTCCTCATCTAGTAGCTGATGGAAACAGAAGCAGACACCCACAACTAAACACTGAGCCAAACTTGAATCCAGATACAGAGAGGGAGGACAAGACCAGGCTACAGAAACCCACAGAGACAGCTGATCTGAACAAGGAGGAGCTACTGGGCCCCCCGACTCATAGCTGGGAAACCAGCATTGGGCTGACTCAGACACTCTGAACATGGGTCTCAGTTAGTAGGCCTGGGCAGACTAAGGGACCTCTGACAGTGGAACCAGGATGTATTCCTGGTACATAAAAAGACTTTGGGAGCACATTACCAATGGAGGGGTATTCCCTTAACCTAGAGGCAGGATGGAGGGTCTAGTCCCTACTACAAATAACTTGACAGATTTTGATGACCCTTTCTGGAAGGCATCACCCTCCTTGTGGACTGGGGTCGGGGGAAATGGGTTGGAAGGGTGTTTGGGAGGGAGGAAGAGAGGGAAGGAAGGAGGAAGGAGGCAGGGAGGAAGAGAGAACTGGGATCAATATGTAAAATAAGAAAAAAGAATAAGTAAAGAATAAATGCATCTTAAAATTCAGTAATTATGCTACTAAATAGATTTAAGGCTTATTTTAGTACAAATGTATGTGTATCTCTGAGTGTATATGTGCACATGTGTGTAGATATATATGGAGGCCCTGGAACTAGAGTTCCAAACAATTGTAGAATGTGGATACTGGGTATTGAACGCAGGTCTGCTGGAAGAGCAGAAATTATTCTAAACTATTGAGCCATCTTTTCAGCTACTATACAATTAAAATTATAGTCACCTCTAAAATGTGCAGGTTTCTGCAGAGAATCCAGGGTCACCTAGGGTCTGCATCCATGTTGTATTGCTGTCCTCAAGACAAGATGAATACTTGGCTTAAACTAAGATAATTTCCACAAAGAAATATTGAAAAGATCTGGCCATTCTTCATTCTAGGAAGCATTTATTATGGGTCATTTTTGCAATCTCCGTAAGGTCTTCTTTTACCTTGAACTCTATAACCAGTTCCTTCTACATAATGGGTAAATGGGCTTTTATTCCTTGCTTTATGTTTCCTCAGTTTCACATGTTAGGACTGAGGTATTGGCTAATTCCTTTTGCCTGCTTATCATGCCAGTTGCAATTGTTGCTATTTTGTTTCACTTCATCTGTTAGGACTGGGGTGACCAGTGACTTTCACACACTGTAGCAGATCTCCTACCAATAATGCTCTTTCCTTTACCAATCTCCAGTCCACTTGTCATTGATGTGGCTTTGCATAGCCTTGTTGTACTTATATACACAGATTTTCATGTTGAACCCACCCATGCTGACAATTATCAGCCTGGTCTCTCCCTGAACTTTTGTCACTATGTGTTGGATAGTGTTTCTCCATACCCAGGAAGCTTTCTGGGACTCCTCAGCACCTTAACAGGATGCATTATGCACCCCATGCCCCATGGGAAGTACTCTAGCATCTTCATGTCTCTGTTATTACAGCTTTGAAAGTCATGGAGTTTATTCAAGAAACTACTATCTTATGCCTCATGATGTCACATCCATCTCCAGTCAAAGATGACCATGGCTCTCTACATGACACAAGGTGGGAAATTTCAGTGATAGGCATGATTTCTAGTTGTATTTTGCTTTATGTGAAAATGTGATCATGATGCAAATTAAAATATTTCCTTTCTCACAGAAGAAATAAATGGTAGTTATAAAATAAGAAAACTAAAGAAAATAAGGTACCATTAGTTTAGGATAGAAAAGAAATATGATTGTGATTATAGTTTTATTATCCTGTCTTACCGCCTCACTACTTTCATATAACAAAAATACAAGTCATTAAATATGTTTACTTTCAAGTGTTCATTTTTTGAAAAAAGTATATTACTGTCATTTAAAAACTTTATTATGTTGTTCTATTCTTCATTTCATAAATTTAGAAGAAAACTAGAGATGTTAGCTGAAGCATGTGAAAATTATCCAGACCTCTTATTTTAAAAAAGTAATCATGTACCAGAAAAGGCTTTCTGAAATAAGTATGCCTCATTGTATCGTTTTACAAATAATTTATTCAGAAAAGCCATTTATTCATCATTTTAACAGCTTCATTATTGGCTGGCATATTTAGCGCTTATCTGCTCTTGTCTTTCTTCTAAGGCCACAGAGACAGCAGCAAGCGAAGCTTTAGCTGTGCCTCTCCACATATCCTTCTAGCCTCCTCATATCTGGGTAGAAAAAAACCTCGTTTTGGCCATACCTTTACTGTCCCATCTGTGCTGCCAGTCAAAAGCCGGGTCTCATTTGCATCCAGAGCCATGGTGCTGATCTCTGCATTGCCATGGCAACCAGAAAACTGTTTGATTTTCTGCCCAGTCTCTATCATCCAGAAGGAAACAGTAGACCCTACATCAGAGCTGATTACCTAGGAGAACATAATATAGTGGAGAAATTAAATATAGTTTATGATCAACCACATTCATTTCAATAAAAATATCTTGACTGTGCACTTTCACTCTTATGATCCCCAGCAGTTAAAGACATTTTTTCAATGTGTTTTTCTTCTGTTTGTTAAGCTGATAACATTTCAGTTTGTAGGCAAGAGCTGAAGTCATGAAGTCATGATCCTCTCTATCATAGAAGATGGTAATCTGCTTCCTTCACACACATTCAGCTGACTGGCTAGAGCCCATCTTGACTTAATACCTCACTGCCAATAAACATAATAAATCTTTCACATTTATTTAAGAAAAATAAGCATTATATCTATGGTACTAGACACTGTTTACTAAACAAAATGGAACTTTTTTATTTGTGATTTACTTCCCATGTAGCATAAAAAACAGTACTTTAAGCCCTTATGGGAAGTTAAAGTTCGACAACTGGAACAGTTATTTTTTTTTTATGCTATCATTTCTTCTCTTTCTCTTTGCTCAAAATGGTGTGTGGGTATTTTTTACTTATCCATGTATCACTAAGTACAAAGAGCACAGGTTAAATATAAGTCCACATATACATTTCAATATGAAAGTAACAAAACAAACGCTAGGAAGATCAAGACTAAATATGTTAAGAATGAGAGAATGTGGAGTTGCTAGAGGCAAGTCAACCACTACTTTCCACTCTAGGTAAGCAACACCTGTAAGGCATTTTTTGTTAAAACCACTCTACAAGTAAGGCTTTAGAAATCTAGTTAATGAAAGAAAAATGGTAAGCACATAAAATTGTAGACAGTAACTTATCTAGAGTAATATCTTGATTTTGAGAAAACAAAGTATTTCCTTGCTGTTTGAATATTATCTTTCTATAAATGGAAACATATATAAAAGTTTATATTTCATATCATGTGTGTTGAGAGAATCTGGTGCATGCTAGGAAGGATAACGTTGGGTTAGTGGTGATTAATAACACATGCATGCATTGTACAGGCACTTGTTTAACATGCAGACTGTGACAGGAGGGATTTAGAGATTCATTCCTAGATTAATTAAAAAACTCCAGGTCTATGTGTTAAATCCTCCATGGAGGGGTAGAGAGATGACTTAGTCTGTAAAAAGCTTGCCACACAAGCATGAGGACTTGAGTTCCAGCCCCAGCACTTATTTAAAACAAACAAACAAACAAAAAACCCTGGACATGGCAACCCATTGCACTTATCATGCTCATGACCACTTGCAAACTTGGAAGACATTACTAGGACCATGATTTTACCAATGATTCTTTACAGCTAATTCTTTCTTCCTACCTTTTGTTACAAGTTTTGCCACTCAAGGTGAGAATGACATATGGTGGTCTACCTTTATTCCATTGTATAATCCCATGAAACTTAAATTTTGCTTATAAGAGAAAAGTATTTCTTACTGACACTGTTAAAAAAAATTCACAGTGTATGAAGGGATAAAGAAAGTAGGTGTCTTAGGGTTTCTTTTGCTGTGGTAAAATACTATGATCAAAGGTCACTTTGGGAGGAAAGGATTCATTTCACCTTATAACTCAAAAGTAGGGAGAAAAGCTGGGCAGGAACCTGGAGGCAGCGGCAGAGGATAGATTGCTGCTTACTGACTTGTTCCTCATGGCTTCCTCAGCTTGCTTTCTTACAGCACTCAGGACCATCAGCCTAGTAGTGGCACTGCCACAATGGACTGGTTCCCTGTCTTAGTTCAAAGCCTAGTAAGAACATCCTCCCAAAAGGCCTCATTTCCAATTATTCCCAGCAATTCTAATAACTGGAGATACATTCAAATGCATGAGCTTATAGGAACCATTTTTATTCAAACCACCACAGGCTTACCCATAACATAATCTTATGGAGACATGTTTATTTTCATCTTAAATTTCCTTATCTCAAATGACTCTAGCTTGCGATGAATTGACATACAACTAGGACATAGTCACTGGGAACAAGCTATGATTTTGGAAAGGATGTTTACAAGGCTGGAGCTGTGAGCAATCAATTGTGGATTAAGGAAGAGGTCACATGGGGTCCAATCTCTCATTGATAAACTATTGGCAACTGACAAATTCTGAAGAAAGGAAGTTATTGTATTCAGTGTGGCCCCAACTGTGTGATCCAATGGGAAGTTCCAAACTTGTGGTAACACAAACAATTCTGCTTAAAATGATTGAATCACAAAACAAACTAAAATTGGCAAAAATGTAACCAAGGAACATATTGGCAGAAGAGTGTATGACAGGAGTGTAATAGAGACAAAGGTGGGTGTGGCAAGAGTAGTTGGAGTGAGACCCCCCATAGGAGGCCTCACCCTCTCTAAGGAGTGGATGGGAGGTGAGATGGGGAGATTGGTGAGGGAATCAGGATGATGGGAGGGTGAGGGAACTGGGAATGTAAAATACGCATGCTTTTAATATAAGTACAAAATGAATAAAAATATTTTAAAAACAAAAAATAATTACATACATGTATGAAATTGTCAAAGAAAAAGTACATGAGTTTAAAAAGTGATAGAAAAGTCATTGTTATTAAAAAGAAGACTGCTGCAAAGGCTGTCTATTGTTGCTAGAGATACCTCTAAGAGAAGAGCAGAGTATAAAGTAGATCTGCAAAAC
Organism: Cricetiscus sungorus; assembly: GCA_030556225.1. Lineage (NCBI taxonomy): Eukaryota > Metazoa > Chordata > Mammalia > Rodentia > Cricetidae > Cricetiscus > Cricetiscus sungorus. Next base: position 93,116,465 of record JANBXA010000730.1, read on the forward strand.
CACATAGACCAAACTAGAGTCATGAATGTAAGAGGTCTTGGATAGTCAAATCATTCTAAAGGTAAAAAGGAAAGGAGGAGTTGAAAGAAATTACAAATTGTGGGTAAAGTTGATATTTTGGGAGAAACAGAAATAATCTGGACCAGATCTCCATGAAGCTTTGCTCTCTTCTCTGAAGTTACAATTCTGTTTAAACAAAAGCTTAAATGACATAAAATATTATTAAGCTAGCAGGAAACTTCAAAGCTGAATGACCTGTATCTTTGAAATAATGTGACTTAATACTTCATCACCTCAAGTATATGACTGCTTCTACTTGATTTTGTTTGAGCACCCAGATTCTCCATCAAACATGCTCAAGTCTGACTGTTTCACTAGTTAATTGCCTGAAGTTTGGCATGAAGATCAGGCATATTAATTAACCTCTGTAGGCATCACTTTACCCATCTGTGATGCAAAGACAGTTATAACAACAAGCCCAAACATTGTTAAAAAGGCTTAAAAAAGCTAATATTCATAAATTGCTAACTGTAGCATATGATATTGCTGAAAATAAGCTATGAAAGTTAGACATGTCACTCTTCCAAGGTTCATTTGTATGGCCTACTATTATGGCTCATTCATCTTTTATATTCAAACCAGTTTAAGAAAAATAGTAGTATATAACTTTCTGCCACTACAGCAATGAATGAGGATAATTATTGTAGAAACTAGATGTCAATGTACATTTTAAATTTCAAATATTTCATGGCTGTTAACTTACATAAATATTATTTGTTTTATTCTTTCACAATTTTATACATAAAGTGATTTGATCTATTCACTTTCTTATTTTTATTCTCTATTAGCCCCTTTCCACTCCTAGCAAACTCCTTCTTCTTCAAGTAAGTCTTCGTTTTGTCATATCTTGCATGTCTCTCTCTCTCTCTCTCTCTCTCTCTCTCTCTCTCTCTCTTCTCTCTCTGTGTGTGTGTGTGTGTGTGCATGTTTGTGTGAGTTGTGCATATGTGGCTGTGTGTGACAATCACTATATTTAATTAGAGTTGCCTATATATGTATGGAAGGGGATTATTTAACTGAACAATAATGGCAACATAGCAGTCTTCTAGAACTGAGTAACTATTAACTAAAATTCCTCAGGGAAGTGTAGGATTCATGAGCTTCCCTGACAGGCCAAGTCTCATTCAGGTCTTGAGCAGATAAACCCAACCTTTTTAAGTTCTATCATGAAATAGTCACATAATGACCAGAAGAAAATATTTCATAAATTCTAAGAAATCTAGATTCCATACTTTTTAAATAAATGCAAGTTTCTCTAAAAATAAAACAAAACAAACAAACATGTGGTAGTAGTCTTTTAAGAAAAGACTAAGGCTTGTGAAGAATTTATTTTTATTTCTTATATTCAAATTAAGTAGGTATATGTGTTCTGCTGTCCAGCACACAAAGGTGAATGTTCCCCAGTAGACATGCCCATGAACGTTGACATTTACAAGCCATGTAAGAAAACTTGCATCTCTACCCTTTCACCTATGTGGACCTTTGTTCTGGATGCAGCAATGTCCACTTTCTCCTGCATTTACCTTTCCTGTCCTGCCTGTCAGCTTGAGCTCCAGCACAGTAGTCACCAGTTTTTATCACTCTTCTCTTCCTTTAGGGCTGGGGCATGAAACCTGAATCAACTGTGACAACAGCAGAAAGACACTCTGATACCATTATATGGAAATCTGCCTTCCTGTACTGAAGGCAACAAAGCACTTCATTGTCACAAATACACAACCTGCTTTAACTAGTCTACTCTTCTAGGGCAACACTGGAGAATTAGAAAAGCAATACAAAGGAAACAATTTCATGTTTAATGAGAGACGAGTATAGTTAATGTAGATTGGCAGATTCGGAAAGCAATTTAACTGCAGGACACTGGGGACTATATTTTCAGCCCATTATTTTTGTTGCTAACAAAGCCCAGAATAAATACTGGCATCACACTGGTGTGCTTTATTCTCATTACAGCAAATTTCTTTAAGTATGCAGTTCAAGCCTGGTTGCCTTTTGTCAGAGTAAGCCTCAGCAAATGTTAACTTGCTCTCTTCCTGCAGAACAGAAGTGGCCCTACCTAATACCCTTATTCCAGTGCAAATGGGCCTTTGACAAGCACACAATCCGTTTTATGTACCCAAGCTAATAAGTGTCTAGAAATATATGGGATCTTTCTGACTCTCTCATTTAAGGCTGTCACAGCTAATCAGACAATTTAAAGAAATCAGAAGCTATATCCATGTCAGCTAATTGTCTTCTTGGAGTTCCACAAATAGCAGGCAAGTGAGTCATCTTTCATATGCATCCAAGTAGGAGTCTAAGTAATAGTGAAAATCAAAAGTGATAGCAGCAGATGCCATTAACTACCAGAGGATGGAGATATTTTATTTAATTGCTGCATATAATTTTATTTTTTTTTAGCCAGTGCTATTTATGACCCCATAACATGGACCAGGTTACTTCCTTTATTCACATTTCCCATCATATCACTAAGAGTTATATCAGTAAGGGGAAAGATGAGGAGAACGCTAACATATGGTGCACTAGCATATCCACTGGATTCAAATATTTTAATACAAGCATTTTCCATCTGTAAATTTTGTTCATCAAATATTGCCTTTTTCCTATGTTAATTTGTAGTTACTTTTTTATATTAATCCGTTGGATTCATTGATCATCCATAACGTGCAAAGCTGTATATCTAAGACTTACCTAAAATAATGAAAGGCCCTGTATTACCATTTGTGAGATAAGAGAGAAGAAATTGTGATGATACAAAAGTTAATGAAGAAAGGGGGAGAAAAAAGAAATGGGAAATAGAGAAAATTTATTAAAATGTTAAGTAATCTTAAGAATTGTGTAGAAATGCGATGGATACAAAAAGAGTACTTTGGATGGGTTCAAAATTGAGGCAAGACCTAACTGACATGAAGGAAGAGTTATGCAGATAATTGGAAGAAGAGAATTTCAGGTTGAAGAGCCAGCAATGCATGAACCTTCCACATAGTAGTGAGAAGGCACACAACGCTTACACAGCGTGATGGGGAAAGAGCCAGTGGTTGAATCTGCCTGTGAATAGTTTACAGGATTCAGCACACCGAAGAGCGCCACATCATCACTTAATGATAAAAGCATTTAATATAATGCACACTCTTAAGCAATTAGTTGTTTTGTTTTGTTTTGTTGTTTTGTTTTTCTGAGATAGGGTTTTTTTTCTGTGTGACATTGCTAGCTGTCCTGAAACTAGTTCTGTAAACCAGGTTGGCCTCAAACTCACAGAGATTTGTCTGCCTCACTCCCTAGTGCTGGGCATAAAGGTATGTGTTACCACTGCCTAGCTAACCCTTAGAATTATTCAAATATAGGTATGTATGTATGTATGTATGTATGTATGTATGTATGTATGTATGTGTGTGTGTGTGTATATAGTCATCTAAAAGGACATAATGTATAGAATAATATACACCTTACTTACATATATACATACACACACACACACACACACACACACAGGTGTGTATGTGTGTGTTCACTTGTATACGATAAAAGAATTCAGGGATCCTGACAGTTACACGGTTCCACCTAGAAATATGTTCATGCCCTTGCATTTTCCTGTTTAGTTTGGGAATCTCAGAGGGTCATTGCTCCCCTCATAGAACCAGAATTCGAGAAAAAGATGGGTTGCATTTGAACCTGGTGGGGCGATGGCCAGGGAGGCTGGGAGCAGCCATTTCAACACCCTGTACTCAAATTAGTGAGAAACTGGTGGGACAAGAGGTTGACATGCATACAAAGTATGGGGACTCTTCTGTGGAAGCTTAATTTGACTTTCCTAACAGCTCATAGTGAGGAGACCCTCTGAGACAGGGACCTTTTACTAGCCAGGAGCCTGCTTCCTGGGGTAGAAAAGAGATACCCTGCAGTTTTTGACTCTAGTGGTGAAGGGCCTCCCTGCCGGGGGGAGGGGGGAGGTAGAGGTCATAACCCTTGCTCAGGTTCTTGGGTATAGGGTGTGTAGGATCTTGGGGTTCAGGCTGGCCCTGGCTCTTAACCTATTTTGCATTTTGCATCACTATGGGTGGCAGCATACTAACATCAAGGGATTTTTGTTACCGACTTGATTGATGCCTACAATCAATCAGTTATTACATCCTCTCGGCAAGATGGCTCCTCTGGAGGAGCACCAGTGGGGAACCACACGAGAAACTCCTCTGTACCTCCTGGAGTCGGTGGGAAGTTATCCGTGAAAAACTTCTGCAAACATTTTAACTTGAAAATTAGGCAGACCTTTGCCTGCCCCACAGAAGTGTTTTTCTGTTTCAATTAATAGAAAGTGGAGCAGCCCACCGTGCTTCCTCCACCCAGTCACTCCCAGGGACACCCCGCCCACTGCATTTATAAGCAAGCTTTGAGAAACTTATAATTTATATTTTATATGCTGCAATAGCAGCAACACTTACATTATAAAAATGAATAATATAACACTGAAAGGTGCTCAGCAAATTCAGAAAGTCCCTTGCCTCCATAAAGGGGTTGAGAGGGCATTGCACACACACGCATGTACACACACACACACACACACACACACACACACACACACACACATATCCTCTTGTCCTTTTTGATAGAAGTGTTAATCCTTTCAAATAATCACATGCAATAAAATAAGTATGTGTACAGGTGAGCATGCAACTATGTGCACGTGTGTGTGTGTGTGTGTGTGTGTGTGTGTGTGTGTGTGTGTGATAGTGCAACCCACGAGACTGGGGTAGAGCATTTATCGTGTGATTAGAGCAAATGGTCTCCAGAATGATTGATAATCAATTACAGTTTTCAGTTAACACAAAATGTATCCCTTGGAGCCTAACAATAGGGCAACAAGGAGAATATCATCATTAGTTTTCTTTCCAGTTTTGTTCAAAATGGAACCTTATTGATTTTGCCCTGAACACAAGGAGCAGTGAGTCTCACATTATCACAGAAATTTAAGTAAAATAATTCATTAAATATTGAGTCTCAGATCATTGCCTTCTTTTTTGCACCTTATTATTTAGGAGTGGGGTGGGTGGAAGTATATTGAGTTATTTGAGAATTTCAACAGTTTAAGTGTTAATTCTGTCAGTAATTGTAAAATTGGAGGTAAAAGGTAAGGTAGAATTTACAGAAAGCATCATCTCTAGTTTACAAGGCATGACACATTTTTACTCCTTGTGTTCAGGGAACAATCAAACAGTGTGCAAATTCGCATAGCACATGACCTGGGATCATTTACAGAGACATCAGCAAGGATGTTGAGAGAGCTGAAGGAAGCCAGATGGCCACTGTCAAACAAATCCCTTGAAGTGACCATAGATGTGCTTAACACGTGTGCATTTGGAGGGCAGATAATGCTAAAATTCAAGAGGCAAGCTGTGTACCTAATTATCAAATATGGACATCTTCTAACCTACAAATCCATTTCCAAGAATTTCCCCTAAGCAATAAAATCATGAGTATGAATATATTTACATGCAAAATCATCATAAGGGCAAAATAAGCATCAATGAAAATGGATATTGTTTGTAAAAAGAAAATGGAAAAATGTATGTGTAAAATCAAATACTAAGAGATCCTACTCTACTTCTTAAAAATATTATGAGGTAGGTGTTGGGGAGATGACTTACCAGCTGAAGTGCTTAGTGTGAAAGCATGAGGACTGTAGTTCAGCTGGCTATCTAAACTAATCAAATTAATGTACTCTAGGTTCACTGTGAGACCCTGCCCATACATCTTATATATGGTGGAGAGCAGTGGAAGAAGACACCAGGTGTCAACCTCTAACCTTGAAACATACAAACACACACACACACACACACACACACACTGGGGGGAGAGAGAGAGAGACGGGAGGGGGGGGAGAATGAAGAAGGAGGAGGAGGAGGAGGAGGAGGAGGAGGAGGAGGAGGAGGAGGAGGAGGAGGAGGAGGAGGAGGAGGAGGAGGAGGAGGAGAAGAAGAAGAAGAAGAAGAAGAAGAAGAAGAAGAAGAAGAAGAAGAAGAAGAAGAAGAAGAAGAAGAAGAAGAAGAAGAAGATTTGGTGTCATATATTACTGAGTTTAAAAATTGTGTCATACAACCATATTTGTGTAAAAGAATCTCTGCACGAACTGATCATAAAATTTGTTGATGAAGCCTCAGCATCAGCCCCTTCCTTAGTTGGGCTTTACTTTGTTGTTTTAATTTCTTATTTTTTTAAATTCCCTACAATTATGAGTTTTTAAAGAAAAACTTTATTTAAAAGTCTGTGCAAACACTAAGAACTGCCTAGTTCAAAAGGTCTGTCCATGTTCTTCATCAGGTCCCTCTTGCTCCCCTGCTGGCTGTGAGAACGTGCAGTTGCTTTTTACCGGACTCTGTATAGCTTAGCACCTTTTCTTAGAAAGGAGATGTAAAGGGGGTGGAGACAAAAAAGAAAATTCTGAGAAACGTGCCAAGCTACTTTTATACAAGGTCAAGGGAGTTCCCCTCTGAAGCCCAGCTGGGATGAATTACCATTGAAATGTGGGGAAATTGTTAAAATGATAACAGAAGAGAAGGTTATTGTCAAATTTAGACAAAACTAAAGTTATCAAGAGTAGGGAGCAATGGGTTACTTTCTAGACTTTTTAACAATGATCACCTGTCATGTTTAAAAAAAATTAAGGAATTCTAGGAAGCTACTAAGAAAACCAGATTTATCAGTTTTTATAAACCAGTATTTTAAAATACTGGTTTTAAAAACCAGTATTTATCAGTGGCAGCCATGGGAAGAGCTACGGAGCTGGGAGAACTTTTCTAATACATAGACCTAGAGGCAGGGTATTGAGCTGAAGGGACCAGCAGCCAGTCACTACCAAGGCAATCCTGAAAAGGCACAGTGCTGCATTGACTCTGATTCCTCTCATACACACTCTTTGGGAAGTGAAGTCAGTAATCTTCCCAGCACCCAAACCCCACCTTTCCTCAGCAAGGACTTTTGGTCTTGAGAACTCTTTACAGTTTTTTATATCATTATGGAATCAAAATGGCTTTCATTTATCCTCAATAAAATATATACACTAATATAAATAATGGAGACAAATTTACATTTATATGTGTATAAATTTATCACATTGAACATTTGAAGTGTTAACTGTTAAAACAAAATACAAGAGCATATATTCCCTTAACTGCCAGAGCAATTATGTCATTATCCATCGTGTTCCTCTAGAAAGCTCTACCGCAGAGCTGGGAAAGAACAACCATGAAAAATAATCTTGACATCACATACTGCCTGAAGACTTCAGACTCCCAGGGATTGAGATCACAATATAGGAACCATTTTGACCTCGAGTCTGTGCCATATTTTCTGAGACCAAATGTAAATAGCATCCATCCTCTGGCTTCAAGCTGTGTAGCTTATCTAGGCTCCTGTAAGAACTCCCAAACTAAATATGTCCCCATAAATTTCCAGTGCACACCAAGCTTCTCTGTCACTCCTGTTGTGTGTTCTGGATGGAGCTAATCTCTTTTTTCTCAGAGATTCCCATGCTAGCTTGCAGAGCACAGCTGAAAGGTTCCTCCTACTCAAGGCACCTTTGTTTACCTGTTCATCCCTCTCTTCTGTTGATTTCCATTCTGTGATGAGTATCTACCTAAAAGTGAGTCAGAGAGTATAATCTGGGTCTTCCCTCCAAAACAGCCTCCCTGAGCTACTAGAGGTTGGGGGATACGGATGAAGCTGACTAATCTTCACTTCATTTCTTACACCTGATACATCCCCCCCCCCAAAAAAGCATGCTATTTGCTTTGTCCAACTACTCTAAAGTTGTAACTTGTCAAGGATTCTGGCGGTACAGTTTTCTCTGTACTTCTCTAGAATTCATTTCTATGATGTAATATTAAATGGTTTTTTTTTTTGTTAACTTAGTAGCTAAGAAAGAATGTTGATGCAATACACAGACCTGTGTGCTTTGCAGTCATTTTTTTAGTTATTTATGACGTTAAACATGGCAACAAATAGAGATACACTTGACTTTGAAGGGATGCTTCCTGCACTATCTGTTACATGGTCATATTCCTTTGCCTCTATAGCGAGCCTGTTCAACCTTGATTTTATTTTCAACTCCCAAGTGGAAAGTTCCAGTTCCTTTCTGTATCCTGCCAGCTGAATTCCTTGCAGACTATGGCTCATTTTATAGCTAGACAACACAGGATATTAAAGATCGACACACAAACATGGCATTTTCATTTTGCAGATCTCAATTAACAGAATGTTCTCTGGGAAACAAATGGGGCCATCTCTCCGCAGCCACCAGGGAGTCAAATTAACTAGTTGCTGTCATGAAGTTCAGTAAAACATTTGCGGGGGAAATGTTTCTGTGCAGATGGAATTCGCACTGAACTGTTTTGTCATGGATTTTTATCTCCTAGAATAACCAGAAAACAGAGTATTTGAAGTTGTAACATGACACAATGCTCATTACTAACGAAGTGCGTTCCAAGTTACTGAACCAGTGCAGAAGCTTCCTCCGCTTTGATGAGCAAGAATGGGCTGGAGGTATTGTTCAAGTGGCCACAAGCTGGAGATTTGCTTTCTGCATCACTCTCACTATACTGTTTCCACGGAGCCTGAGGTGATAATGGCAAAACACTAAACTCCAGTGGTGTCTGTTCCACCACACTCACCCCTGACCCCACTACCAGCTTGCCTGGATGGAGGATGCTTCTGTCCTCTAAGAAGGGCCAGGATCTGTGAATCAGGCTCCAAAGGAGCTAAGCTTCATTGAGATTCAGGTAGCGATCCCATAAGCAAAGGCTGCAGTGTCATTAAAGTGGTGGGGAGACAAACAACACTCGAGCTGCATACCAAGTGGAGTCACATTTAACTGAATCATTTTCTTATGAATACATTCCACGCTGCCACTTTCAGCCACTGATGTAAAATATGCTGGGGGAAAAAAAATGGATCTCTGCTAATTACATTTCATGCATATTTCAGAACTTTCCATGGGGATACAAGAGGGTGGTGATCGTAAAAGGGGATTTTATAACTAGGTTCACCTGCATTTTGGCTCAAAGCCTGAACTAGTGGTTAATGAAGATAAGTATGATTACATTGTGGATTGTGTTGGCTTTAACACAAATACTGTGATTAAAGCCTTAAAGCTCTCTTAGTGCTGCTTTTATGACAGGCAGAAAATGTAATCCCCTTTGAATGCACCTGAACACACATATCATATGTACTGCAGAAGAGCATGAGGCTGTTAAATTATTTCCTGTGCTATCTATTAGATTCCCCATTGTGTTTTTAATTATATTTTTTAGATTGTAATATGATTATATCATTTCTTCATTCCCTTTCCTTCCTGAAAACATTCCCAGATAGCCCACAGCTTGCTCTCTTTCAAATTCATGCCTTTTTTCATTAGATGCTGTTACATATGTGTGTGTGTGAGTGCGTGTGTGCGTGCATGTGTGTGTAACTGGCATGTATGGTTTTGATGATGACAATTTGATTGATATTGGATATTGGATAACCAAACAGTGTGCTCTTCTCTGTGGAAGACTATTTCTCCCACTCTCAGCATTCCTTAGTTGCCTGTAGTTTTCTGTGTAGCTCCTTGCAGTCTTCCCCCCATTCACTTTGGGGTACTTATTGTTGTCTTTGTTCTGTTTGTGATGGAAGAACATACAGCTGCCATTTTCCTAAAGCAACATAATCCTTAATTATACTCTTAAATATTTGTCCTTCTACTCATTTATTGGTGTAGTCCATAACCTTCATCAAGGAAATTTCTCTTTGCCACAAAAGGTGACAATCACTTTCAGTTTTATATTAAGTTAAATTGAGGAAAGGAACCACTGGCCTTGGGAACATGTCAGTATAGTAGCAGAGAATAACTTTCCTCTTTACCTGCTTCAGGAGGGAATTATAAAGGACACAGGTGACCCCCTTTGCATGGCTCTTCACCCTGTGGCTGGCTTCATTCTTCATGGCCAATACAGCAAGCTGATTATTAAAGGATATGAAAAGTCGTCCATGGCCTTCATCAAAGTGGAAAAGGCACCTGAAGTCTTGACTTTTGGGGAAAGGACAAGCTATTCTTTGAATGGACAGCTGGTGTTGAATGTCCCAGAGTCTCAGAACCTGGATGACAAATGATAAAAAGAAGCAATGAAATAAACATGTCAACAATAACGATTGCAGGAAGTATCTTTCCATTTTTTTCTTGACCATGGTCATTGCCTCTCTAGCACCAATTGGTTTTGCTTGAGTCATGACACTGATGTATTGTGGTGTTTTGATTACCTGAAAATAACTACAAGTTTCTCTAGAGACAACAACGAGGATTCACTCTGTCTCTGGGATCAGAGTACAGGCTTAGTAAAGGCATGGAGTAGGTAAAAATTCCTCCCTGAAAATGCTCATGCATTGAGATGGCTTTTTGAAGCCCATTCCATTTGGTGGGATGCCTTGCTCAACCTTGAAGCAGGGGCAGAGGGAGGACTTGGTCATGCCTCAACTGTATGTGCCAGGTTTTGTTGACTCCTCATGGGAGGCCTTACTCTTTCTGAGGAGTAGATGGGGAGTAAGTGAGAGGGAGAGGGAAGGAAGTTGTATTAGGGAAGGGATGCAGAACTGTGGTTGGTATGTAAAATGAATAAAAGATAAAATACAAAAATGCTCATGTGTTATTTTCATAACCTATGAATATATAATTTTCCTAATAAAAAGTAATTTTTTCAAGTGTGTTTGAATTAAAAACTTAAAAATTACATGGTAACCAATAGCTTTGGTCATATGCTAGACTGACTGGGGATTCCAATGTTCCAATGAAACCTTTTTTTTTTTTTTACCAAAAACTTGATTGGATGAAACCCATTAACCAGAACTGGAGGCTTCATTTGGTGACAAGAAATGTTCATCTCAGGCTCCATCTCCCCCACTATTTTGGTCATTCCATTTAGATAGCCTTCATATATGTATATTCTTCAGGAGGTTTCTACTGTATTAGGTTTCCATACAACCCCTCAAATGGCTCTTAGTTTTAGCTCTCCCTCACCATATTTCCTCCCCCTCTGCCATCTTCCCTTACCCCCTTGTTTAATCCCCCCATTCTAGTCCTCCTCATGTATCTGTAACTATCTATTCTACTTTCATTGCTGATGTGATTCAATCAGGCTACCCCAGTTTCTAAATCTATACTGAACTTCTATGGCTCTGTGGTTATAGGGATTGTAGCATGCTTATGGAAGACTCAAAAGCTGACATCCACATATAAGTGAATACACACCATGTCTGTCTTTTGGCATTTGGGTTACCTCACCCTGGATGATTTTTTTTTCTAGTTGTACCCATTTATCTGTGAATTTCATTATTTCAGTTTTCCCAACAGCTAAATTGTAAATGCACCCCATTTTCTTTATCTATTCATACATTGATATACATCTAGTCTGTTTTCAATTTCTGGTTATTACAAAAAAGAACAACAAAAGGCTCTATTGTTATAAACAACACCTACACAATTCACTGAAAATGAAAAGCCAAGCTGGTGCCTAGCTAGAGCTTTCACATCTACTGGCTAGTGTTCAGGATACGGGGACCATCAAAGGAGGGTGGTAGACACCAACCCAGCACATACCTTTCAATCTACAATGGTGACATGAATGAAGATGTGCTACTGCAATAATGGCACAATGCTTATGGGAGTAACCAGCCAGTGTCTGGTTTTATTTAAGGCCTACTCCATGAGATGGAACTCATCATCCCAGACACTGCTTGAGTGGTCAGGAATCTATGACTAAATAGGCCAGGATCCTAGGGAGAAGCTAAAATACTCCAAGCCATTCTACTAAAGGATCACAGCAACAAAGTGACTCCCAGGGGAATTCTGCCATTCTAATAAATCAGTGCCTTGTTCAGCCTCTATCAGTTAAGCTTCCAGTTGAAGTAAATAAGAATAAATACAGAGACTCACACGTATAAAATGTGAAGATAGTGAGGATCTTGGAACACACTATTGTAAATGGGATATCTCCATCAATTTCCTCCCCTCATGACTGTGGTTCAGAAGAGGAGGTGAAAATTGTAAGAGCCAGAGGGGATGGAAGACACCCAGGAAACAAGGTTTTCTGAACCTATCCTGAATGATGCACCTAGGAACTCACATAAACTATGGTTGCAGGCACCACCTACACAATCCTCAGCACTGGGACCTCATTGTGCCCACACCTACGCATGTCCATAATCTAGAATCTATCTCTAATTGATAACCACTCACAAATTATTTAATAGTACTCTCTCTGGGCATTTATTTTTGTTTCATTTTTTTCTTACCCTACATGTCTTTTTCTTATCCTTTTGCTTATATATCTTGATTTCTGGTTTTGTGTTTTTATGGAATTTCTGGGTTTGCCAATGTAGAAGTCTCTGTATGTTTATGTTTCTAGCACCTTTTATTTTTGGTCTTTATTTTAGTGTTCATTTGCTAATTTTGTACTATTTATGTTTATTTGTTTCTATTTTATATTAATACATTATTACTTTTTTTAAAAGATGTTTTTTCTAGTAAGAGATAGAAAGAAAGAGGGTAACTTTAGGTGAGCAGAGAGGTAGGGAGGAGCTGGGAGAGAGGAAACCATAATCAGAACTTATATGAAAATGAAACTTTCTTCAATATTTTAGAAAAGGGAAAAAGAAGCCAAAACAACAACAATAAAGTAACATGCTGCAATAATCAATTTACAGAGAGGGTTCAGTGGTTAGAACTACAGATGCTCTTCCTGAGGACCCAGGTTCAGTTCACTCCTGGCCACACACAACCATCTGTAACTCTAGTTCCAGGGTCTCCTTTGCCCTACTCTGACCTCTGCATGCACCAGGTATGCACAGGGTGCATAGATCCATATAGGGAAAACCCATACACATAAAATAAAATGAATAATCTTTTAAAAATCTCTAAGGATTTTAAAATTGTAACATTAAGATGAATTATTTTGGTGAGGCTAGAATAAACATGTTTTGCTTTAAGTATTGAGGGTAAAAGCAAAGAGAATTAATTCCCAGCAGTGCAAACTGAAGACTTTTCCTAGTGTTTCTGGCCATAAGATAAAGAATAGGGCAGTGACAGATGTAGAAATAGGCTGAATAAAGAAGAGAAATGGATTTTCCCCAGAGTCCCAGAAGAGACACAATCATATCATTATCTAGATTTGAGCCCTGTGAGAGCCTTTCAGAACATGGCAGAATTCTAATCTATAGAAAACAATACAATATACTGCAAATTTGTGCAGTTTCAAGCCATTGTCATTTGTTTTTCTATAAATTGAAAATAAATGTCATTCTCTCTCTCTCTCTCTCTCTCCCCCTCTTTCTCTCTCTCATACACACTCTCTCTCCTTTCCTCCCTCTCTGTGTGTGTGTCTTGTATGTGTATGCTTCCTAATTGTTTTGTGAAACCCGTGGCACTACATAAATTCAAGTTCAAATAAAATTAATATAATTTACACAATCAAGATATGTATTAGGAATGCATTTATCAATTGACTGTAGAGGACAATTGTTGCATCTTTACTTAAAAAAAGATTGCTTTCAATTAAACAAACATTAATTTATTCATTTCCTTATTTTTGCATTCTCTTATGGCTTGTATCATTTTAAAGCTACTAAATCACACTACATGACCTGGATATGTACAAATATGGGTAATGCATCATGCTACAGATTAGACACAGGCTGATAGAGTTACAATAGAGACCTGGGGAACTGGATTCAGACTTTCTTCACTCTTCTCCATTCGGTCCCTTACTAGAAGGTGACCTAAAGCATGCTCCCATATTTCTCTCCTAGTTGTGAACGCACTACTTACCTCATCCACTTCTTTGAAATTTAAATGAGAATTCATATCAAGCATTTGGCACAATACCAGATTTCAGTTATTGTTCAATGGATGTGTTGTTTCATTACCTGTTGCTGTATTGAGTATTTACAGAAGTAAATATTCTTATTTAAGAGTAAAGAGATTCATTTCAATAAACTAGTCTCAGTGTAGGAATTATTTCTAAAGGGTGTTTATCACCCCCTAAGTCAGGTAAATTCATAAATCTTAATGTATTTCAAACACTTAGGAAATTTTAGAAAAAAATCTGTTGAAAGTGACAATGTTGTACCTCTACACAAATACATATACCGAGAATTTTACTTTTTCTGTCATTTTGACCCATTAACATACACATCTAAAACTCAATGTGAGCAAGTTCTGAGACTCTGCAGTACAAAAATTTTAACAGTGACACATAAATACAGTCACTTACAGATATTCTCTTCTAACTTTGGATGCATTCCTACACTTTTCCTTCAACCATCTTAGACTTCAGTTTCAGATTCCACTTCTACTAGTCAAGACACTTTATTCTCTTTAATATTGTGTTTATTTACAAAGAACCATCACCCAGATCTTGTTTATTCTTAAAAGAACTCTAGTAAGATTATAGAAAAAAACAAACCAAACCAAAGGTGTTTTATCTTGACCTAGATTTCTGAGCCCCACACCTTCCACACCTTGGAGGAAGGCTTTACTCTAATGCTTGCTACACTAGGATTAATCTAAAATAGTAAATAATATCATGTTAAATCCAAAACAAGCAAGAATTAACAATCAATGGTTCTTACTTTCCATCAACATTAATGGTCTTAACTTGCCTATAAAATGACACAGGCTAAAAGAATGGACATGAAGACAGAATTCATCCTTCTGCTGCATACAAGAAACACACTTCAACTTAAAAGACAGATATCACCTCACAGTAAAGTGTTAGGAAAAGACTTCCCAATCAAATGGCCCCAATAAACAAGCAGGTATAGCAATACTTACATCTAACAAATTAGTCTTTAAACTAAAATCAATCAAAAGAGGCAAAGAAGGTCATTTCTTATTCATCAGAGGAGTAATACATCAAGATGAAGTCTCAATTCAAAACATCTATGCCCCAAATACAAAGGCACCCATATTCATAAAAGAAACATTACAAAAATTCAAATCTCATATAAAACGTCACACACTTATAGTGGGAGATTTTAACACCCCACTCTCAACACTAGACAATTCCACCAGACAGAAGATTACCAAAGAAACAAAGGAACTAACAGAAGTTATGACCCAATTGGGTTTAACAGATATTTATAGAACATTCCATCCAAACACAAAAGAATATAACTTCTTCTCAGTGCCACATGGACACTTCTCTAAAATTGACCACATACTCAGAAATAGAGTTAACCTCAATAGATTAAAAAAAAATGGAATAACCCCCTGTATCTTATCAGACCACCATGCTTTAAAGTTAGAATTCTACAGCAACACAAATTGCAGAAAATCTAAAAACTCATGGAAATTGAAAAATGCACAATTTCACCATTCCTGTGTCAAGGAAGAAACAACGAAAGAAATTAAGGACTTTCTAGAATTCAATGAGAATAAAGACACAACATACCCAAACTTCTGGACACTTTGAAAGCAGTGCTTTTCAAAGAGGAAAGTTCATAGCCCTCTGTGCCCACATGAAGAAACTGGAGAATAGTCGCACTAGTGAATTAACAACACAATTGAAAGCTCTAGAACAAAAAGAAACAAACTCACTCTGGAGGAGTAGCCCCCAGAAAATAATCAGTTTGAGGGCTGAAATTAAACTAGGAAAATAATACAAAGAATCAATGTAGCAAAGAGTTGGTTCTTCAAGAAAATCAACAAGATAGATAAACTAACCAAAAGACAGAGAGAGAACATGCAAACTAATAAAATCAGAAATGAAAAGGGAGACATAACAATGGAAATGGGGGAAATATAGAGAATCTTCAGGTCAGACTTTGAAAACCTGTATTCCACAGAATTTGTAAATTTAACAGAAATGGACATTTTTTCAGGATAGATATAACTTACCAAAATTAAATCAAGACCAAGTAAGCAATTCAAACAGACCTATAACCCCTAATAAAATTGAAGCAGTCATCAAAAGTCTCCCAATCAAGAAAAAAGCCCAGGGCCAGATAGTTTCAGTGCAGAAATCTACCAGAAATTCCAAGAGCAGCTAATACCAATACTCTTCAAAGTGTTCCACACAATAGAAACAGAAGGGTCGTCATTGCCAAACTCTTTTTATGAGGCTACAATTACCTTGGTACCCAAGCTACACAAGGACACAACTAAGAAAGAGAACTACAGACCAATATCCCTCATAAACATTGATACAAAAATACTCAATAAAATACTGGCAAACTCCAAGAAGTAGAGAAATCATCTACCGTGACCAAGTAGGCTTCATCCTGAGGATGCAGAAATGGTTCAACATATGAAAATCTACCAATGTAATCCACCATATAGACAAACTGAAAAAGAAAAACACAGATCATATCACTAGATGCTGCAAAAACCTTTGGCAAAATCCAACACCCCTTCATGATAAAGGTCTTGGAGAGATCAGGGATAACAGGAACACACCTAAACATAATGAAAGCTAAATACAGTAAACCAACAGCCAACATCAAACTGAATGGAGAGAAAACCAATGTGATTCCTCTAAAATCAGGAATAAGATAAGGCTGTCTACTCTCTCAATATCTCTTTAATATTCTACTTGAAGTTCTAGCTAGAGCAATAAGACAACAAAAGGAGATCAAGGGGATACAAATTGGAAAGGAAGAACTCAAACTTTCACTCAAACAGATGACATACTAATTTACATAAGTGACCTGAAAAACTCTTCCAGGGAACTCCTACAGCTGATAAACACCTTCAGCAAAGTTGAAGGATACAAGACCACCTCAAAAGAAAAAAAAAATCAGTATCCCTAGTATATACAGATGATAACGGGGCTGAGAAAGAAATCAGACAAACATGGCCCTTTTAATAGCCACAAACAACATAAAATATCTTGAGGTAATGCTAACCAAACAAGTGAAAGACCTATATAGCAAGAACTTAGTGTCTTTAAAGAAAGTTAATAAAGAAAAAAACAAAAAACAAAAAACAAAAAAACAAAAAATGGAAAGATCCCAAAGGTTGGGATAGGTAGTATCAACATAGTAAAAATGGCAGTCTTGCCAAAAGTAATCTACAGATTAAATGCAATCCCCATCAAAATTCCTGCACAATTCTTCACAGACCTTGAAAGAACAATCCTCAACTTTATATGGAAAAACCAAAGATCCTGGATAACCAAAATAACCCTGTACATTAAAGGAATTTCTTAGGGCATCACCATCCCTGACTTCAAGCTCTACCATAGAGCTATAGTCCTGAAAACAGCTTGATATTGGCACAAAAATAGACAAGTAGACCAATGGAATCGAATTTAAAACCCTGATATTAACCCACACATATATGATCACCTGATTTTTGACAAAGAAGTTAAATTTATACAATGGAAGGAGGAAAGCGTCTTCACCAAATGGTGCTGGCATAACTGGATACCGGTGTGTAGAAGACTGCAGATAGATCCATGTCTATTGCCATGTGCAAAACTTAAGACCAAATGGATGAAAGACCTCAACATAAATCCAGCCACACTGAATTTCTAAGAAGAGAATGGGAAAAGTTATTCCCCACATCTGGAAGAGGGCTGATTTCCAAAATATACAAAGAATTCAAGAAGCTAGTTACCAAAACACCAAATAATCCAATTAAAATGTGGGGTATAGAACTAAATAGAGAATTCTCAATGGAGGAATCTTAAATGGCTGAAAGACAAGACATGTAAGAAAGTTCTCAACATCCTTAGCCATCAGGGAAATGCAAATCAAAACAACTCTGAGATACCATCTTACTCCTGTCAGAATGGCTACAATAAAAAACACCAAAGACTGTTTATGCTGGAGAGGGATACACACTTCCACTGCTGGAGGGAGTGCAAACTTCTACAGCCACTTTGAAAATCAGTATGGCAGTTCCTCAGGTAACTAGGAATCAGTCTACCTCAAGATTCAGTAATCCCATTCTTGGTCATATACCTAAAAGATGCACATTCATACAACAAGGACATCTGTTCAACTATGTTCATAGCAGCATTATTTGATATAGCCAGAACCTGGAAGCAACCTAGATGCCCTTCAACTGAAGAATGGATGGAGAAAATGTGGTACACTTACACAATAGAGTACTACTCAGTGAAAAAACACAATGGGATCCTGAAATTCACAGGGAAATGGATGAAACTAGAAGAAACCAACCTTAGTGAGGTAACCCAGTCACAAAAAGAGAAACACAATATGTACTCACTCATACATGGATTTTAGACATAGAGAAAAGAATTAGCAGCCTGCAGTTCACACCGCCAGCAAAGCTAGGAAACAAGGAGGACCCTTAGAGAGACATACTTGATCCCCCAGAAAAGGGGATAGGGACAAGATCTCCAGAGCAAATTGGGAGCATGAAGGGAGAGGAGAGGAAGTTTGGAGAAAGAGAAGAGGAGAAGAGGAGGAGAGAGGTAGGCATTGGAGAACATTAAGATTGAGATAGGGAAAGAATAGAGGAGAGCAAGTAAAGTGATGCCATAATAGATGAAGCCATTATAGATTTAAGGAGAAATCTGGCACTAGAGAAATCCCCAGAGATCTGCAAGGATAACCCACTTAACAGTCTAAGCAATAGTGGAGAGGCTACCTTTAATGCCCTTCCATGGTAATGAGATTGATGACTACCTTACATGCCATCCTAGAGCCTTCATCTAGTAGCTAATTGAAGCAGAAGCAGACACCCACAGCTAAACACTAGCCAAACTCCTGGAATTAATGATCTTATAATGTACTTAACACATTAATCACTGCACCTCTGATTTACTACATTATCTCTGAGTACCTTACAATTCCCCAGCATCTGCTTTAAACAACCCACTCAGAACTGAGCCAATCTTCCCAGGAGCTTCGTACCATTCCAAGAATCAGGACGTCTATAAAGTGCCATATTTAGGTTATAACCAATTAAGCCAATCTATCATAATTTTTGTGCCTTTTGAGGTTTAATGAATGAACCACATTCAAAAACTTACTGTCTAGGAGACATCAATTATCTATCCTTGAAATACCAGCTTCTTTAAAATATTATAAATTTTCCTAGTTTTAATCCAGAGTTTCAGTGTGGCATTTTGAATCCTAATTCAAATGTACTGAATTTTAATTCACATATATATATACAACTCTCTCTTGATTTTTCTACACATGCTGTAGGGTGTATAGGACATCCACTAAGTAGTGCTGACGTTTTTTAAGATTATGAATCATTTAATAATCACACCACTATTTATTTCATAAATATAAATGTTAGATAAGGTAACCAATAATAAGGTAACTAATAAAAGGTAAGTAATAATGGTTACTCACCCATTTGCAGAGCCTACATAATCTTTGGTGAAATGTTATGGGACATTTCAAACACCTGATAGACATAATTATGTTCAAATTATAGAATAATCTTTATCTACCAGCCATAAAGAAGCTTAAACTGTTCAGTTGATTCTTATGAGATAAACAGCATTGCTAATAATATATTTTAAATTAAAATTGAGGTCTGACAAGATGACTTAATGGGAAAATTGCTCATTACACAAGCATTAAGGTCCTTAGTTTGAATTCTCACAAGTCATATTAATAATATGAACATTACATCATATGTCTGTAGTATTAGTGCTGGCAAGCAGAAGTAGGAGATTCCTTGGGCTCATTTTCAGCCAATCTAGCCAATCAGTGAGGTCCATGTTCAGTGAGAAATATTGTCTCAAAATATTGTGGAAGAAACTGCATGTGACCTCTTTGACCTCTTCATACTTATATAGAAGTTTCTATACCTATGTACATATACATGCACATGTGCACACAAAAGAGAGTTGTGACTTTATTGGTAAGAATCTTGGGATCCTATTGGTTTATAAAGGTTGTCTTTTAAAATTATTATTTAAAATGATCCTTTAGGATGTAGATGTGGCTCAGCAGTTAAGAGTGCCCGTTGCTCTTGCAGAGGATTCAAGTGAGTGTCCCACATTAGGCAGTTCAATCCTTTGTGACTCCAGGGTATTCAATTTCTTTTCTGGCCTACATAGAAACCTGCACACATGTCTTACACACACACACACACACACACACACACACACACACATATAAATAAAAATAACTCTTTTTAAATGAGTTGGCATCTCGGTAATAAATGTCTACTCTTAAAAATATGCTTTAATAATAAAGCATCTATAATTATATATGCTTATAATCATGACTTTTGTAAGTTATAAATCACTTAAGTGTATTAAAATACAAGTATAATTAGAAATATGATCTTGAACAGTCCTACTCATTAGATTATTCACATCTAGATGATTTCAGCTCTAGTATTCAAAATCTTGTTTAGATGAAAATAGTCCCCTTTATAAGAAATAGAAACTTATTTCATATCACAGTAATAACTTGGAGCATAGATAAATAGTGATTATTAATAACTTACTAGTATTAATTGGCTGGAATTATCTAATAAGAATTCTGTTTTGTTGTTTAACTTATATTGGCTTTAAAATTTTTTGTTTACTCAATTAACTTAACAAAATTTTAGAACATATGAGCCATAGCCTTTCCAGTTTATATCAGGTTATTTTGTGCTATTAGCAATTTAAAATTAATAATTTAATTAGAATATCCTTAATTCTCCTTAAAATTGATATTGTTATGGATATCAAAATCATTTGGGCCTTTGCACCAGTCAGATAAGTGTTCTGCAACTAAACTATATCCCCAACACTAAGTTAAGTTTTATTGTTCTTCTCAGAGGTACCCTCAGCTCTATCAACTAACAGTTCCTCCAAATCCACTTCTATCTTTAATTTTTTATGCTCTCACTCTGCTGGGAATCAGGCAACAACAAAAATACACTGCCAGGAATGCATAAGCACTGTTCTCCTGAGCTCCTACAAACTGCCCAATTGCATGGGAACTTCCTTAAATACCCAGTCTTCCTACACTGTTGTTTCCTATACAAATGGGCCTTAAATGTGACTTTAAAGACTACATAGATCTTCTAAATACTAATTATTCTTAATCCATTTCTCGGCAATTAAATCAGAACCTTGAAGACAGACTCAGAGAGTATTATTTTAAAAATAAATTCTCTTTCTTTGTCCCCAGCTAAATTGGTCTCTGAGGTTTTATGGTCCACTCAGTGCTAATCTCTGTGAACAAGAAATCTTTCTCTCATCTTAATACCTAATATCATATGGCTTTGCTTTAACCCAGATGACGACTATCTACCAGCTTTGTATTCAGTCTAGATCCTGGTTGTGACACAAAATAACTCATATTAATTCAGTCTCCTCAATCAAGTCATTTGATTGATTGTTGCTTCATGTTACAGTTATTATTTGAGGATCATAAGTTTATCCCTTCTTTTGTGTTCAGATAGTTTCTAAAACAGAACTAGGACACAGTTCAAAAGGAATATATTAGGGACAGGAAAAATAATTCTGTTAACATATGCTGGTTAGATTTGTGTCAACTTGATACAGATTAGAATCATCTGGGAAGAGGAACCTCAGCTGAGAAAACATGTCCATCCACCTGACCTGAGACAAGTCTATGAGCCATTTCTTTTCTTTTTGATTGATTGATTGATTGATTGATTGATTGATTGATTGATTGATTGGTCTATGGAGAGGGGCTAAGCTTACTGCCACATTTAGGTAGTCTTGGGCTTTATAAAAAGCAAGCCAGTAAGCAGTACTCTTCTCATTTTCTCCTTCAGCTCCTGCCTCAAGATTCCTGCCTGAATTCCTTCTGTGAGTGCTTTCAATTATAGTGGAAATGTAAGCCAAGTAAATCCTTCCATACCCAAGTTGCATTCATCCTTGGTGTTTATCACAGCAACAGAGAACAAACTAGAATACAGCACATAAATAAATACAAATGACAATTTGTATTTAGGTGCCAAGCACCCATATGCATAGTAGCTTTTTCTATAATCCCTGTAGAGATAGAGACAGGAGAATTCCAGGAAATAGCTGGCCAACCAGACAAGGTGATCTCACATTTCGGTGGAGACTGTCTCAAAAATAAAAATAAAAAAATAAGGTGCACAGTTATGTAATACATCTTACATCAGCCTTCAGCCACCACAAACAAATGCACATGTATGAACACACATATACATGCACATTTACATACATACATGAACATGTACATATAGCATACACTGTGTGCATATAGTTATATCTGTTGTTTCATTTCATTTGAGACAGGGTCTTACATGCTTGCCTTTAACTTGATATGTGCCGGCGGATGATCTGAAGCCTCTCATCTTTCCTGGGTTTTTCTCCCAGGTGTTAGAGATGTACATCACCACATTCAGCAAAATATGAATATATTTAATAGTAATTTAATTGTTTATCAATTATGCTGTATTTTTATTAAGAATAATAGATAAATCCCTAAAATTCATACTGAATACTTGGTTCAGTAAATTTAAATTCTTATCCACATGTGTTGCTTCCACTTCCACTTCTGATACTGAGCAACTTATAATGATCATACCAGTTCACATTAGCCAGGTTCTTGAAATTACACTTAGTCAGGTTAAGGGAGTAGGTATCTAGATTAAGGGAGTATACCTCCATGGGGAATGTGCCACCAAAGTTGTTTCATGCACCAGGGATACATCCTGGTTCCACTGTCAAAGGCCTCATAGACTGCTCAGGCCTTCTAACTGAGACCCACATTCAGGGGGTCTGGGTCGGTCCTATGCTGGTTTTCCAGCTATTCTGGGGTCCATGAGCTCCCCCTTGTTCAAGTCAGCTGTCTCTGTGGGTTTCTATAGCCTGGTCTTGACCCCTTTGCTCCTCCCTCTCTGTAACTAGATTCCAGGCGTTATGCTCAGTGTTTAGCTGTGGGTATCAGCTTCTGTTTCCATCAGCCATAAGATGAGGTCTCTAGGATGGTATATAAGGTATTTGTCAATCTCATTATCGGGGAAGAGCATTTAAGGTAGCCTCTCCACCATTGCTCAGATTGTTAGTTGGGGTCATTCTTGTAGGTCTCTGGCCATTTCTCTAGTGTCAGTATTCTCTTCAAACCTATAATGGCTCCCTCTATTATTGTATCTCTTTTCTTGTTCTAGTCCATTCCTGACTCAATCTTCCTGGACCCTTATGTTCGCCTCTCCCCTACTCTTCTCACCTTCTCTTTCTCCTAACTGACTCTCCACTCACTGACCTCTGCTCCCAATATGCTCAACAGATATTGTCCCTTTCCCCCTTTGTGGAAGAACTTGTATGAATCTCTTAGGATCTTTCTTGTATCTCTGTTTTTCTGGCGGTGTGAATTGTAGGCTGGTGATCCTTTGCTCTATATCTAAAATCCATATATATGAGTGAGTACATACCATGTGTGTCTTTTTGTTACTGGGTTACCTCACTCTGAATGGATTCTTCTTGTTCCATCCATTTCCCTGCAAATTTTAAGATTACATTGTTTCTTTTTTTTTAAATGAATAGTGTAAATGTACTCTTCACCAAACCCACATCTGACAGAGGGATGATCTCCAAAATATACAAAGAAGCTAGTCACCAAAGCACCAAATAACTCAATTAAAAAGTGGGGTACAGAACTGAATAAAGAATTTTCAATAGAGGAATCCGAAATGGCTGAAAGACACTTAAGAAAGTGCTCAACATCTTTAGCCATCAGGGAAATTAAAATCAAAGCACCTCTGAGATATCATCTTATTCCTGTCACATTGGCTAAAATCAGAAACACCAATGACAGTTTAAGCTGAAGAGGATGTGGAGAGAGGAGAACACTCCTCCACTGCTGGTGGGAGTGCAAACTTGAACAGCCATTATAGAGATCAGTATGGTGGTTCCTCAGGAAAATGGGAATCAACAGGACCCAGCAATTCTACTCTTAGGAATATACCCAATTGATCCACATCCATGCAACAAAGACATCTGTTCAACTACATAGCAGCATTATTTGTAATAACAAGAACCTGGAAGCAAACTAGATGCTCCTCAACTAAAGAATAGATAAAGAAGATGTGAAATTTTTTTATTTTTATAAAAGCAAAATTGATTTTCTTCACATAATGATGAAAAATTCTTTCCTAACCTCGTTCCATGTCCATTTTCAACTTTTTAATAATGCACAATTACAAATACCATAGTGTTTATGTGTGTGAGCATCAGAAACCAATACACTGAGACTTCAGATACTTGGATCCTAATTTAATTCTACTCAGGTTTGTGATCTTACATGGGAGACTTTATCCATCAATTTCTTCACCTTCCTAAAGAGGCACTGTTGCCAATTCTGAAATAATGTCGGTTGTATGGAGAATGAAGTAAAATTGCTCAGCCTATTATCTGAATCCTCCCAAATCCCAACAACTGAATGTGTATTGTGAGGATTAGATTAAGATGTGGACCAGCACTTTGTAGTCAGGCTTTTCTGCACAATCCTGCTCCTTGACAGAGATGGACAGAATCACTATTATTCATATAGACACTAATAAAGCTACAATAAACAAATACTTCATTTGTATTACAAGCATTACATTTATAAATAAGTAGCTTCATGAATAGGAATGTGAATGAATAAATGTGTGGATGGACAGAGACTGTTTTCCATGCATTTTTGAAATTTAGTCAGCAGCAGTTAAGATTTAATTCAAGGTACATGGCTTTAAAAGGTTCATAATTTCTAAATAATGACAGAAAAGTGAAGGATGGAGAGAAAGATGACTTAAATTATTATGTATGGGAAGGCTTTGTAGTGTTCATAATGGTATGGAAAAAAATAGAAAAAGAGAGAGGAGGTTTGAGGATGTGGCAGACTAAGGGCTTTGAAGACTGCAGTGCATTCGGAAATTGGCTCCAAAGGGCATGGCTTATGCATAAAAATAAGAAGACAGGAACTGAAGTTGCTGTCTTTCCTGAGTACAACTTTATATAACAGCTCCATTTAGCATTAAGTCTTCCAGTAATATACAAAATCGTAATCAATAAACACTTAAAGCCATTTTGTTTAACAGGATATAGTCTCACAAAAAAATGTTTATATGGAATTCATCAGCTATGGGTTTTATCCTAAAATCAACTATCAGTTGTTTCTCCTTCCAGAGGAGCAGTTAAATGCTGCAGGGGGAGAGGATATCATATTAGTGTAGGCATTGGTTAAATGTCACCATCAAGCAGATAACCCATGAAAAAGACAGACATTCTCTCTCTCTCTCTCTCTCTCTCTCTCTCTCTCTCTCTCTCTCTCTCTCTCTCTCTCTCACACACACACACACACACACACACACACACACAGAGATAATCCATGAAAAAGACATACAGAGAGAGAGAGAGAGAGAGAGAGAGAGAGAGAGAGAGAGAGAGAAATTTGAAGGAGAAATGGGGATTAAGAAGAGATCTGGTGTGGATGGAAGAGGGTAAATGAGATAATAGATGGGAGGGGTTTTAGTCAAAGAAAATATGTGCATGACTTTATAAGAAAAATTGACAATTTAAAAGGAAAAACTAAAGTTTACTACTTTCCCCCAAGAATAACAGTGCTATTCTCCCAACTAAAATCTGTTATCTTACATCCATCTTTAAATGTTACCAAAGCTATTATGTTTATTCCCTCTTGCTTTTTTCCCATTCTTTTAAACATAAATGAAACAGGGAACACCCACAGCTGGTAACCACTCTCAGCAAAATAACTGGATGCAATTTTAACGCACAAGAATCTGTAGCCCCTCTCCTCATCACAATATCTTGGCCCACACTTCGGTCAGAGAACAGAATCTAAATACAGATGCCTAAATATCAGCCTATGAACACAGTCAACAGGAACCAAGGCCATATGTCACCCTCAGTATCCAGCCATCCCACTAAGCAAGCCCTGACTATTCCAACACAGCTGAAGCATAAGAAAGTGACCTTGACATCAATGGTATGATGATTTAGCACCTTAAGGTGAAAATGAATAAATCCCTTAAAGAAGTTGAAGGAACAATAATCAAAAATTTGGAGAAATCACTTAAAAATATTAAGAAGGCCAAAAGTGGAAGGAAATGAGCGAAACTGTTCAAGACTTAAAACTGGAAATAGAAACAATGAAGAAAACATGAACTGAGGGAATTCTGTTAATGAAAATTGATGGTTAGTGAACAGGAACTACAGATGCAAGTATTACAAACATAATAAAAGAGATGGAAGAAAGAATTTCAGGTTTTAAAAATGCAATAGAAAAAATTAAATTCATCAGTCAAAGAAAATGTTAACTCTTAAAAAAAAATTCCTCGTGCAAAATATACAGGTAATTTGGGACACTGTGAAAAGATCAAATCTAAGAATAATCGGAATAGAAGAAGAAAAATCCCACTTCAAAGATGCAGAAAATATTTTTAATAAAATCATAGAAGAATTTTTTTCTAGCATAAGGCAAGAGGTGCATGCCATGGTACAAGAAGTGTACAGAACACCAAATAGATTTGAAAATAAAAGAAAGACATCTTCATCACATGAAAATTAAAACATTAAGCATACTCTGGTCAAAGACAGAATAATAAAAGCTGCAATAGAAAAAGGCAAAACAACATATAAAGCAGACCAGTTTCTCAATGGAGCCTCTAAAACCTAGAAGGACATGAACTGATGTGCTGCAGACTCTAAGAGACCAGAGTTGTCAGCCAAAATTTCTATACCCAGCAAAAACATTCAATCACCATAGATGGGAAAATTAGATATTTTAAACAATATTATCCACAATACCAGCCCTACAGAAGGTACTAGAAAAAAATCCAACCCAAGGGTGTTAAGTTCACCCACAAAAACATAGGAAACAAATAGTCTCACACCAGCATAACACACACACACACACACACACACACACACACACACACACACACACACACACCACAACCAACACCACCAGCAGCAGCAGCAAAATTAACACTACTACCACCGACAAAATAACAAGAATAAACAATCTTTGGTTATTGATATCTCTAATATCACTGGTCTCAATCCCCCAATAAAAAGACACAGAATAACAGAATAGATGTAAAAAGATCCCTTCTGCTGCAACACATCTCAACATCAATAGATGTTATCCCAGCATAAAAGGTTGGAAAAAGTTTTCTCCTTCCCCCCCAAAAAATGAACCTAAGGAGGAAACTGGTGTAGCTATTCTAATGTCTAACAAAATAGACTTTAAACAAAAATTATCAGAAGAGATGGGGAAGGACAATATTTTAGTTCTCAACATGTATGTCCCAAATGCTACAGTATCTATGTTTGTAAAGAAACATTACTAAAGTTTAAAATACATATTGACACTCACATACTGATAATAGGAAACTTCAATATACCACTCTCACCAATGGATAGGTCACCAAGACCTAAGCTAAATACAGAAATAATGGAATTAACAGAATTATGAACCAGAGTTAACAAATATCTACAGAACATTTCACCCAACACAAAAGAATATACCTCCTCTCAACACCTCATGGAACCTTCTCCAAAATTGACCATATACTTGGTCACAAAGCAGCATCAACAGATACAAAATAACTGAAATAACTATCTGTACCCTATCAAACCACCACATATTAAAACTAGATTTCAACAACAGAAAGCCTATAAACCCATGGAAACTGAACAATTCTCTGCTGAAGGACCACTGGGTCAAAATGAAAAGAAAGAAAGAAATTAAAGACTTCCTAGAGTTTAATAACAGTGAATACAGAACACACCTAAACTTATGGGGCACAATGAAAGCTGTGCTAAGATAAAAGTTCAAAGCAATGAGTGCCTTCATAAAGAAATTGGAGAGAAATCATACTAGCAACTTAATAGCATACCCAAATGCTCTAGAGCAAAAGGGAGCAAACACACCCAAGATGAGTTGGCCCCAAGAAATAAGCAAACTGGAGACAGAAATCAATAGAATAGAAACAAATAGAACAATGTAAAGAATATGTCTGAGATAGAACATCAAAATTAACAAAATCAAATGCTAGAAGGGGATATTAAAATAGATACCAAAGAAATACAAACAATCATTAGGCCATACTTCAAATACCTATACTACACAGAATTGAAAAACCTAAAAGACATGAACAAATTTATTGAAAGATTCTACATCATAAAGTTAAATTAAGATCATATAAACACTTTAAATACACCTGTAATCCATAAGGAAATAGAAGCTGTCATTAAAAGACTCCCAACCAAAAATAAAATAATACAAAGCCCAGGCCCAGATGGTTTGGGTGCAGAAGTCTCCTAGACTTTCAAAGAAAAGCTAATATCAATACACCTCAAATAATTCCACAAAATGGAAAAAAGAAGCACTGACAAATTCATTTTATTAAGCCACAGTCACCCTGATATCCAAACCACAAAAAAGATTCAACAAAAAAAGAGAATTACAGACCACTTTTCTTTATGAACATTTGTGCAAAAATACTCAATAGAGCACTCCCAAAGCAAATTGAATATAAAAGAAAATTAAAAAAGAGCATCAAAACAAAACAACAAAAAAGAAAATCAAAAGAACATCAACCATGATAAGTAAGCTTCGTTCCACAAATACAGGGATGGTTCAACATACGAAAATCTGTCAATGTAATTCGGCATATAAACATACTGAAAAAAGGAAAAAAAACACATACACAATCATCTCATTAGATACTGAAAAGCCTTTGGCAAAATCCAACTTCCCTTCATGATAAAAGTCTTAAAAAGATCAGGGATAAAGGAACATTCCTTAACATAATAAAAGCCAACAGCTAACAAAATTAAATGGAGAAAAACTCAAAGCAATTACAATAAAATCAGGAACAAGTCAATGTTATCCACTCTTTCCATATCTATTCAATATTGTACTTGAAGTTCTAGCTAGAGCAATAAGACAATAAAGGAAATCAAGGGGATATAAATTAGAAAAGCCAAAGTATCATAATTTGCAGATACTATACACATGCAACCAAAAAAAATTCTACCAGGGAGCTTCTACACTTGATGAACACCTTCAGTGATGTGGCTGGATACAAGATTAACTCAAAAACTGCCAGTAGCCTTCCTATATACTAATGATAAATAGGCTGAGAAAGATATCGAGGAAACAACACCCTTCACAATGGCCACAGATAATATAAAATAGCGTTGTTTAAGTCTAACCAAGCAAGTGAAAGATCTATATTTTAGGGTAAAAGGGCCAGCCAAAGTGGGCCAAATCATTTTTTGACCAAGTGACCCAAGAGCCAGCTCTGTCCCTGACCAACTGAAACACAGAGTCAACCAATCTCTGAGCAGGAGACCAACCAATCCCTGAGCACCTTTCTTTACTCTGAACCCAGAGCCAGTGAAAGAAACACACCCAGGATTTGAAACCTGAGCCTGTGAAAGGAACACTTTATCCCTGAACACAGAACCAAAGAAAAACGCCATGACTTGGAAACTGGGACCAAAGAAACACACTTTGTCCCTAGAAGCTGGGCTAGTGAAAGAAATATGCCCTGACCCTAAAATTAGAGCGAAAAGGCCAAAAGGACCAGCGAAAGAAATAGAGTTTACCCTGAAATCTGAACCATGTCTACCCAGACCCACTAAACTAACCAATCCCTGAGCAGAAAACCCTCTCCCTGGGAAAACGCCACCCACCAAGAAGCCTTTCTGCCTGATCAGTTGTTGGATGTCCCTCACAACCCTGGCAGAGGCAGCCACTCTCCTGGACTCCTCCTTCCCATATAAATCTATTTCCCAAAAGAGTTTTGGGTGAAGATCTTCATTTGCCTGGCACAAAAAAGAAGGACTTGCCAGGATATTCCCTTAGGGGTACTGAGCAAGGCTGTAGCACAGAAAAGTAACAACTTTCCGCCAGAGCAAGAGAAGATTGCAACATTTATCCCAGAGGCTTCCTTTTTAGCAGACTGTATCTGAAGAAGTAACATCTTGGCCAATGAAGCTGTTAACTCTACAAGGACATTCCCTTAGAGGAACAGTGCAGAGCTCAGCTTTAACAGCCCACTAGAGAGAAGCAGGATTGCTATATCCTGCCCAGAGACCATTCTGCACCACACCCCAGTTTCAGGTAATCTGGCTTCCTGATTACTTGACTTCCTGAAGTCGGGACACATGCCCCTCCAGGGATGAGTTGGCCTATGGCAGCTCCAGCCTCCAGAACTGTCCTACTGGTGCTCTAGGTGGCCTGGCTTCCCAACAAGTCAGGACACCTTTGCTGCTCCAGAGCTGTAGCATTCACACGTACTTACATTCTGGTGCCAAAACCCAACCTAGTACCCACATTTGCTTACATATGTGGCAAGAATTTCAAGTCTTTGAAGAAAAAAAATTGAGAAAATATGAGAAGATAGAAAGATCACCCATGTTCATAGATTGGTACGATAAACATAGTGAAAATGGTCATTAAATCTAAAGAGATATACATAGTTAATGCAACCCACATCTAAATCTTAACACAATTCTTTACAAATATTGAAAGAACAATGATCATCTTCATATGGAAAACATGTACAATAAAGAAAAAAATAACTTCCAGAGGTATCACCATCCCTGATTTCAAGCTCAATTGTAGAGCTATAGTATTAAAAATCTGCATGGCATTGGCATAAAACAGACAGGTGGATCAATGGAATTGAAGTGAAGACCCAGACATAAATATACCAGGGACACCAGCTTTTTTTTACAAAGAAGACAAGTAGTATACTGGAAAAAGAAAGCATCTTCAACAAATGGTACTTCTCTAACTGGACATTAACATACCGAAGAATGGAAATAGATCCATACTATGGTCCTGCACAAAACTCAAGTCCAAGTGGATCAAAGACCTTAACATAAAATAAGACATACTGAACCTGATAGAAGAGAAAGTGGGAAGTGAGGAGAGGAGCAGGGAATGGAGAGAAAACTAGGAGATTCATACAAGGTCCTCCACAGAAGGGGAAAGGAACAAGCTCTTTCCTTGGAGTGGGGGGAGCAGTGAGTGGAGAGGGGCCTAGGAGAAAGGGAAGGGGAGGAGAGAAAAGCACGTGGGACTATGGGACTAGGAAGATTAAGTCAGGGGAGTGATAGAGGAGAGAGAGAGAGATACCATAA
Organism: Cricetiscus sungorus; assembly: GCA_030556225.1. Lineage (NCBI taxonomy): Eukaryota > Metazoa > Chordata > Mammalia > Rodentia > Cricetidae > Cricetiscus > Cricetiscus sungorus. The sequence continues at coordinate 93,147,634 of JANBXA010000730.1, forward strand.
AAGAGGGAGCCATTATAGGTTTCAAGAGAAAACCGATTCTAGAGAAAGGTCCAGAGACCTACAAGACAGGCCCCAACTAACAATTTGAACAACAGTGGAAAGGACACCGTAAATGCCCTTCCCTGATAATGAGATTGATGACTAATTTATCCACCATAGTGGCTTTATTTTATAATAGTCAAAACCTGGAAACAACCTAGATGTCAGTCAACTGAAGAAGGGGTAAAGAAAATGTGATACAGTTACACAATAGAGCATTACTCAGCAGTTAGAAACAATAACATCTTGAAATTTGCAGACAAACGGAAGGAACTAGAAATGATCATCTTGGGAGGAACTTCCTGAAGATGCTCTGAGCACACTAGACCTACTTATGCATATGGGACCATACTGAATCCCCACCTGCCTGATCTCTGACCCCCACCTCTGGTCCTCTGCTGGAGCTCCAGTACCCTGCCAGAGATCCACCTATCCCTACGGGACCATCCTGAGTCCCTGCCTGCTGGATTTTTGACCCACATCACCAGGCCTCTGATAGAGGTGAGCCTGGGACCACTTCGAGTTGAGTCACCCCCACACCCTTCCCTGGAAACTCCCTGGATTGGCCCTGAATCTCCCACCGCCCTGTGTCCAGTCCCTAGTGAGAGAGCTCTCCTGGTGCTCTAACATACACACATCCCCTAGGAAGAGCCTGCCCTCCCCTCACCCTGTGCCATACCCTGCCCACCTACCACTCTGGTTGATCACTGGAACAGAGGGAAGGCAGATCCAACAATCCTGCCACCTTCAGGAAGTTTCCTGGAGCTGCTCTGAGCTCACGAGACCTGCCTATACACTAGGGACCACCCTGAATCACCGCCTGCCTGATTTCTGCCCCTGACTGTGGGTCCTCTGCTGGAGTTCTGGGCACCTCCCAGAGATCACCCTAACCCGTCAAGACCATCCTGAGATTCTGCCTGCTGGATCTTTGACACCCTTCACTGGGCCTCTGCTGGAACTTGATCTTTGGCCCCCATCTCTAGGCACCTGCCTGAGGAGAGACCACCTAGAGAGCTTGGACCACCCAGGGCTACAGACATTGAACTTCTGACCCACCTAAGCCACCGGGGGAGTACGAGAGAGCGCGAAAGAGAGAGAGAGAAAGAGAGAGAGAGACCTCATCTGCACCCACTGGAAGGAGCGGTGGGAAGATGACAATACAAGAAAACACCTAAGAATAGAAAAACAAGCATGACACCAGCAGAATCTAGGGACTCTACACAAACTAAACCTGAACACCCCAAAGCAGATGAAGCAGAAGAGACCGACTTAAAAAATATCTGCATAAAAATGATATTGGCCTTCAAAGATGATGTGAGAAAATCCCTTAAAGAAATTGAAAAAAAAAAACCAAACAATTGGAAGAAGTGAACAAATCTTTTAAAGTAAGGAAAGCAAAGAAAAAACAATTAAACAGGTGAAGGAAATGCTTCAAGACTTGAAAACTGAAATAGAGACAATAAAGAAAACACAAACTGAGGAAATGCTGGAAATTGAAAGACTGGGCAAATTATTGGGAACTACAGACATAAGCATCACCAACAGAGTACAAGAGATGGAAGAGAGAATCTCAGGCACTGAAGATAAACTAGAGGAAATAGATACATTGACCAAAGAAAATCATAAATCTAACAAATCCTTAACACAGAACATCCAGGAAATGTGAGACACCATGAAAAGGCCAAACCTAAGAATAATAGGCATAGAGGAAGGCGAAGAAGCCCAGCTGAAAATTTCCCAAATCTGAAGAAGGACATGCCCATGAAAATGCAAGAGCATACCGAACACCAAATAGACTGGACCAAAGGAAAAAGACCCATCGACACATAATAATCAAAACACCTAACATACAAAATAAAGAAAGAATATTAAGAGCAGTGAAGGAAAAAGTCCAGGTAACATATAAAGGCATACCTATCAAAATTACACCTGACTTCTCCATGGAAACCATCAGCACAAAGTCTCAATTCTGAACATCTATGCCCAAAATACAAAGGCACCATATTTGTAAAAGAAACAGTACAAAACTCAAAGCTCACATTAAACCTCACACACTTATAGTGGGAGACTTCAACTCTCATCACTAGACAGGAACACCAATCAGAAAATTAACAAAGAATCAAAAGAACTAACAGAAATTATGTCTCAGTTGGGTTTAGCAGGCATCTATAGAACATTCCATCCAAACACAAAAGAATATACCTTCTTCTCTGCTCCACATGGAACCTTCTCTAAAGTGGACCACATATTAGGCAACATAATAAACCTCAACACATACAAAAAAAATAGAATAGTTCCCTGTATCATATCAGACCACCATGCTTTAAAGATGGAATTCAAAAGCAACACAAATAGAAGAATCCCTACATACTCATGGAAACTGAACAATGCACCATACCTGGGTCAAAGAAGAAGTAGAGAAAGATATAAAGGACTTCCTAAATTCAACAAGAATGAGGACACAACATACCTAAACTTATTGGACACCTTGAAAGCAGTACTATGAGGGAAGTTCATTGCACTAAGTGCCCATATGAAGAAAAAGGAGAATAGTCACATTAGAGAATTAACAGCAAAACTGAAAGCCTTAGAACAAAAAGAAGCAAACTCATGCTGAAGGAGTATAGGCCAGGTTATAATCAATTTGATGGTTGAAATCAATAAAGTAGAAAACAATACCAAAAAAATCAATGCAACAAAGAGCTGATTTTTCTAGAAAATCAACAAGATAGACAAACTTTTATCTAAACTAACCAAAACGCAGAGAGAGAACATGCAAATTAACAAAATCAAAAATGAAAAGGCGGACATAACAAAGGACACTGAGGAAATCCAGACAATTTTCAGGACATACTTTGAAAACCTGTACTCCACAATATTTGGAACTTCAATGGAAATGGACAAATTCCTGGATAACTATCACTGACCAAAATTAAATCAAGAACAGACAAATAACTTAAATAGACCTATAAATCTTAATGAAATAGAAGCTGTCATCAAAAGCCTTCCAAAAAAAAAAAAAGCCCAGGGCCAATGGCTTCAGTGCAGAATTCTACCAGAAATTCAAGGAAGCGCTAATACCAATACTCCTCAAATTGTTCCACACAATAGAAACAGAAGGTTCGTTACCGAACTCTTTTTACAAGGACACAATCACCTTGGTACCCAAGCCACACACACACACACACACACACACACACACACACACAAAAAAAAAAAAAAAAAACTAAGAAAGAAAACTACAAAACAATATCCCTCATGAACTTTGATGCAAAAATACTCAATAAAATACTATCAGACCAAATGCAAGAATACATCAGAGAAACATCCACCATGACCAAGTAGGCTTCATCCCTGGGCTGCAGGAATGGTTTAACATACTAAAATCCATCAATGTGATCCACCATATAAACAAACTGAAAATGAAAAACCATATGATCATTTCCCTAGATGGTGAAAAAGTCTTTGACAAAATTCAACACCCTTTCATGATAAAGGTCTTGGAGAGATTAAGAGTAACATAATATGAGCAATATACAGTAAACCAACAGCCATCATCAAATTGAGTGGAGAGAAGCTTAAGGTGATTCATCTAAAAACAGTAATAAGACAAGGCTGCTCTCTCTTTCCCTATCTCTTCAATATTGTACTTGAAGTTCTAGCTAAAGCAATAAGACAACAAAGGGAGATCAAGGAGATACAGATTGGGAAGGAAAAAGTCAAACTTTCACTATTTGCAGATGACATGATAGTTTACATAAGCAACACAAAAAAACTCTACCAGGGAATACCTACAGCTGAGAAACACCTTCAGCAAACTAGCAGGATACAAGATAAACTAAAAAAAAAATCAGTAGTCCTACTTTATTCAGATGACAAATAGGTGAAAAAGTAAACAGAGAAACATCACCCTTTACAATAGCCACAAACAACATAAAGTATTTTGGGGCAATGCTTACCAAACAAGTGAAAGACCTATATAATAAGAAATTTGTGGCTTTAAAGAAGAAATTAAAGAAAATACCAGAAAATGGAAAGATCTACCATGTTCTCGGATAGGTAGGATAAACATAGTAAAAATGGCAATCTTGCCAAAAGCAATCTACAGATTCAATGCAATCCCCATTAAAATCCCAGCACAATTCTTCACTGACCTTGAAAGGATAATAATCAACTTTATATGAAAAAAACAAAAGACCCAGGGTAGGCATAACAACCCTGTACAATAAAAGAACTTCAGGAGGCATCACCATCCCTGACTTTAAGCTCTACTACAAAGCTATAGTCCTAAAACAGTCTGGTATTGGCATAAAAATAGACAAATAGACCAATGGAATCAAACCGAAATCCTGACACACACATATGAACACCTGATTTTTGACAAAACAGCTAAAAGGGAAGGAGGAAAGCATCTTCAACAAATGGTGATGTCTCAATTGGATGATGGTGTATAGAAGACTGCAGATAGACCCATGTCTATCGCCATGCACAAAACTACTCAAGTCCAAATGGATCAAAGACCTCAACATAAATCCAGCCACACTGAACCTCTTAGAAGAGAATGTGGGAGGTACCCTTGAACAAATTGGTACAGGAGCCCACATCCAGAACATAATTCAAGTAGCACAGACCCTGTCCAATTAATAAGTGGAACCTCTTCAAACTTAGAATCTTTTGTAAGGCAAAGTAGACAAGATCAAATGGCAGCCCACAGACTAGGAAAAGATTTTCACCAATCCTACATCTGACAGAGGGCTGATCTCCAAAATATACAAAGAGCTCAAGATACTAGTCAACAAAACACCAAATTACCCTATTGAAAATGGGGTATAGAACTGAATAGAGAGCTCTCAATAGAGAAGAAAAAAAAAAAAGCTGAAAGCCACTTAAGAAAGTGCTCAACCTCCTTAACTATCAGGGAAAGGTAAATCCCTGAGAAACCATCCTCAAAAAGGAAACTATCTTATTCCTGCCACAATAAGAAAAATAGAAACAACAATGACACCAATGACAACTTATGCTGGAGAGGATGTGGAGAAAAGGGAACACTCCTCCACTGCTGGTAGGAGTGCAAACTTGTACAGCCATTTTGGAGATCAGTATGGCAGAGAAAATGGGAATCAGTCTACCACAAGACCCGGCTATCCCACTCTTAGGCAAATACCCAAATGATCCACAACCATGCAACAAAGACATGTGCTCAACTATGTTCATAGCAGCATTACTTATAATAGCAAGAACCTGGAAGCAATCTAGAGGTCCCTCAACTGAAGAAGGGATAAAGAAGATGTGGCACAATGGAATACTACTCTGCAGAAAAAAAAAATAGAATCTTGAAATTCTCAGGAAAATGGAATGGAACTTGATGAAACAATTCTGAATGAGATAACCCATTCTCAAAAAGAGGAACATGGTATATACTCACTCATATGTGGATTTTAGACCTAGGACAAAAGATCTCCAGCCTATAATTCACATCACCAGAGAAACTAGGATACAGGGAGGATTCTAAGATATTCACTTAATGGGAAAGGGACAAGCTCTCCAGAGCATATGGGGAGTCAGTTGGGTGGGAGCAGTGAATGGAGAGGGAACTAGGAGAAAGAGTTGAGAAGTGGTGGAGAGGAAAGCACATGGGACTAGGATGATTGAGTCAGGGGAGGAATAGACGAGAGAAAAGAGAGAGATAGAGCGAGAAGGGGAGAGATAGAGAGAGAGAGACCATAAAAGAGGGAGCCATTATAGGTTTGAAGAGAAAACTGAAGCTAGAGAAATGTCCAGAGACCTACATGATCGACCCCAATTAACAAATTTGAGCAACAGTGGAAAGGCCACCATGAATGCCCTTCCCTGGTAATAAGATGGAGATTGACAACTAACTTATCCACCATGGAAACAGAAGCAAACCCTCACAACTAATTACTGAGCCAGACTGGAATCCAGATGCAGAGAGGGAGGACAAGACCAAGCTGTAGAAACACATAGAGACAGCTGACCTGAACAAGGAGGAGCTAATGGGCCCCCAGACTGATAGCTGAGAATCCAGCATGGGACTAACTCAGACCCTCTGAACATGGATCTCAGCTAGAAGGCCTGAACAGTCTAAGGGACCTCAGGCAGTGGAACCAGGATGTATTCCTGGTGCACAAAAGGCTTTTGGGGGCACATCCGCCATGGAGGGATACTCCCTCAACCTAGTGACAGGAGAGAAGACCTAGTCCCTACTCCAAATGACTTGACAGAGTTAGATGACCCCTCCTGGAGGGCATCACCCTACATGTGGAGTGGGGGGGATGGTAGGGGAGTGTGGTCTGGGGGGGCATAAGAGGGTGGAAGAGAGGGGAACAAGAAGGAAGAGAGAGAGAGAGAGAGAGAAAGAGAGAGAGAGAGAGAGGAAGGGAGGGAGGGAGGGAGGGGAGGGAGGGAGGGAGGGAGGGAGGGGAAGAGGGTAGGAGGAAAGAGGAACTGGGATTGATATGTTAAATAAAAATTTAAAAAAGAAATTAAAATAAAATGATCATCCCGTGCTTGAGCTAGCTTACCCAGAGTCGGAAAGACAAACATACTATGTATGCTCCTAAGTAGATATTAGCTGTACCGTAAAAGATAACCATGCTGCAATCCATAGACCCATAGAAGCTAAGTAACAAGGAGAGCTAAAAGTGGGATGCTTGGGTATCTCTGGAAAGGGGAACTAGAATAAATGTCATGGGTGTACTGGGAGTGGGCAGGTATGGTAACTAGAGGATCAAGTGTGAGGGGTGGGGGGGGGAATACTTAAAGAGAGGATTGGAGAAAGGGAGAATTTTGGGTGAGGTAAAATTCTAGTGCAATGGAAACTACTGGACATCTACTAGAGTGACCCCCAACTAAGTCTCCTTGTAACAGGGGTTACATATTCTGAACAGATGATCTCCTGTGACCAGGGAAGACTTTCAGTGGAGACACTGGAACACCAACACAGCCACATAACCCTCAACCTACAATTTGCTCTTCCTACAATATGTGCTGGGGTAAATGTGGTACAAAAATTATGGGAGTGGCTAAACAATGACTGTTACAGCATCAGACAATGCCATGAGAGTGAGCCCATCCCTGGCACTTCTTGGATTACCATGACCTAGAAGCTAGATTGTCCAAAGACCTAGGATAGAACCTAGCATGACTGGCAACAACAAAACAAAAATATCAATGTAATGATGCCTACAGATATTCTACTATACTCATAGATTAGTGCCTAAGCCAATTGTCATCAGAAAGGTTTCATCCAGCCACCTGATGGAAATAAATGCAGAGACCCACAGCCAAACATTAGGCAGAGCTTAAGAAATACTATGGAAGAGGAGGTGAAAGGGTTGTAGAAGTCAAAGTGGTCAAGGATAGATACCACATGAAAACCCACAGAATCAACTAACCTGGGCTCACAGAGCCTCAAAGAGACTGAATTGGCATCAAGATAGCCTACACAGGACTAACCTAAGGCCCCTCTCTCTCTCTCTCTCTCTCTCTCTCTCTCTCTCTCTCTCTCTCTCTCTCTCTCTATTTATCTTTCTCTCTGTCTCTCTTTCTGTCTTCTTCCCACCTTTCCTCCCTCCCTTCCTCCCTGTGAATGCTCTGTGTGTGTGTGTGTGTGTGTGTGTGTGTGTGTGTGTGTGTGTATGTGCATGTCTGTGTTTGTGTGTATGTGTGTGTATTCATATACATACATACATACATACATACATACATACATACATACATACACACAAATATTCATTCAGTTGTGTAGCTTGGTCTTTGATGGTCCCTAATAGTGGGAGCAAGGGCTATTTCTGACTATTCTGCCTGACTTCAGGGACCCTGTTCCTCATTCTGGTTTGTCTTGTTCAGCCACAATACAAAGAGGAGGTGCCTAGTCTTACTCCATTTTGATCTCCTATGCTCATGGAACAGTAGAATTAATATAATAAAATTAGCCATCATATCAAAAGCAATCTATAGATTCATTGTAATCCCCAACAAAATCTTACAAAATTTTTCAAATATCTTGAAAGGATAATTTTTAACTTCATAGGAAACACAAAATACCCAGGGTAGCTAAAAAAATCCTGAATAAAAGAACTACTTTAGGTCCCACCAATCCCAATTTTAATTTGTGCTACAAAGTTATTGTGACAAAAACCACATGATATTGGCATAAAAACAAACATTGATCACTAGAACAGAACTAAAGATCCAGACATAAACCTGCACACTCATGAACAACTTATTTTTTATTTTAAAAAAGAGCTAAAAGACAGTGATTAGTACCATCTTCAACAAAGTGCTAATCAAACCTTTGCATGATTATATGTGGAGGACTGAAAATAGGTCCATACTTATTATCCTGCACAAAATTCAACTCCAAATGGATCAAGGACCTCAACATAGATCTAGAAACACTGATCCTGATAGAAAAGAAAATGGGAAATAACCTTGAGTTCATTGGCATAGGAAAATCATCTTGAACAGGGCACTGTTAACTAAGGAACTAAGTTAGCAGGAACTAAGATCTATGAATAATAATTTGGACCTCAAGAAATGAGAAATGTCTGTACAGTAAAAAAAAAAAAAAAAAAACCACCATTATTCTGACAAATTAGCAAATTAGCAGCCTAAAAAATGGGGAAAGATTTTTACCAACTACACATCCTAATATATACATATCCAAAACACACAAAGACCTCAATATACTTAACATAATAAAAACAAATATTACAAGTTAAATATGGGATGAAGGTTTAAACTGGGAAAAGACTGGAGGCGGGACCAAATATGACTTGCAAAAAAAGAAAAGTCAATGAAATGATTCCTAATGATATTCAGGTTATTCAGGTATGCTCATACACTGGTGCCTTGTCCAGTCATCATCAGAGAGGCTTCCTCGGTGAGCAGATGAGAACAGGTGCAAAGACCCACAGCCAGATATTAGGATTCATTCAGAGTCTTCCCTTGGTGATTAAAGAAACCATGAAAGGGAGGAAAGAAATTACAGTGGTCAGAGGGAATGGAGGACATCAGGAAAATTGGGTCCACCAAATCAAGCAGGGCTCCTTTGGGCTCAAAGATATTGATACTGCAAGCTTGGGATCTGCATTGGTCTGCACCAGGTTCTCTGCATATATGTTACAGCTGTTAGCTTAGTGTTTTGTGGGACACCTAATAGTGAGAGTGGGTGTATCTCTGACTCTTTTCCTCTAATTGCCTTGTGCAGCCTCAATACACACACTTTTGCCTTTTGTTATTGTGTCTTGTATTGTCCTGTTTAGCTGTTCTCTCTTGGAAGCCAGCTCTTTGCTGGAGATGTAATGAAGATAGAAAGGAGATTTGGGTGAGCTGAAAGAAATGAAGGGAGGGAGAACTGCATTAAGGATGTGTTGAATAAGATAAGAGTTTGTTTTAAATTAAAAAAGGTCATTAAAATTTAAAAAGAATAATTCTTGATTTGGAAAACTCTAATGACTTAGAAACACCTAAAGAAAATTTCAATATCCCTAGTCATCATGGAAATTAAAATAAAAAAATGCTATACGATTCTATCTTTCACATTTCAGAATAGCTAAGGTCGATAATTCAAGTAACAGATCACACTGGAGAAGATGTCTAGCAGTCTTGCTGCTGGTGGGGATGCAAACTTATACAGCCACTATGGACATCACTATGAACAGCTCCTCAGTGAGAAGGAAATGGATCAACCTCAAGATCCAGTTATACCACTTTGGGTATATACTCAAAGGACACTTCACTGCTGCTTTATTCATAAAAGCCATAATAGAAACAACCTAGATACCCCTCAACAGAAGAATGGATAAAGAAAATTAACTACAAAATGGAGTATTGCTTATCTCAGGTAAATGGATGCAACTAGAAAAAAATCACCCTGAATGAGGTACCAAGACCCAGAGAGATAAGTATACAATATATTCTCCCATACCATACTATTCACCATTAAATAAATGATAACCAAACTACAATCCATAGATTGAGAGAGGTTAGGCATAGACACAGAGGCTAGTAGGGACACGTGGCTCTTCCTGGGAGGGGTAAGTAGAATAGATTTTATTGGTGGACTGGAGGCCAAGGGTTTTGGAGGGAGGAAATCAAGAACAGAAGGATCAGGTGGAAAAGAGAAGGGGAGTTGAGATTGAGAGAGGGAATGAGAGGAAAGACAGCTAGAATTAAGAAGCACGGTGGGGGCACAGTTTAGAAACCCAGTGCAGTGGAAATTTTTTATAATAAATAAAAGGTGATGTTAAGTCTTTAAATAATGAGGGAGACAGAACCCCAACTGGATATCTCTTGTCACCAAATGTCACCAAATGAAGTTCCCCATATCAATACTGGGTTTCATACAATTGAGTTGTTGGCCAAGATTATTCATGGAAGTCAGACTTTTGACAAAACAACTACAAACTGACAAGGTACCATTGTTAAAAACAACAATCATACGACCCATTGAACATGGAAATGTCTAGATGGTGCCTACATACCAACTTCACTCCCATGTTCTACATCTATGATATGGAAAGGTATTCTGCAGGTCACCAAACGAGAAACAGGCATTCAACCAACCACAAAACCTTTGATCTACAATCTGTCCTGTATTGTGTTTATATAGCTCATTGAAAATGTAATGTATAATTTAGTGCAGATTATAGAGAGTTACCTATGATAGTCAAAACTTGGAGTTAAGTTAGTTAGGATTTCTAGATATGCAGAGATGTATTTGAGATAAATAGGCATTCTTCAAACCTTTCAAAGACCTACAGAATATGCATTTAAAATGGTTTAGGGTTTTTCTTGACTGTGAGGCATAACTGCTCCTGGCAACACCACCTGCGTCAGAAAAGAAGATGGACATCGAAGAAACACATTATGGAGTTTGCTTCTAATATGGCAAGACTAGCCATTTGGGCAAGGTACTGCTCTTCTGGACTGTTTGACTTTATGCTGTATAAACTGGACATGCAGGACCCACAGAAAAGTGACTGCTGAAACAAGATGGACAGTGCTACAGGGTTCCTGCTTCATGAAAGAGTCTGCCAGACACACTATGGCCTATGGGCTGAAGATGGAACATTACAGAAGACCTTCAGGTGGCTGACCAGGCAGTGAGTTGTCTCTGTCATGTCTAGAGTTTATATATTATCCTTCTGTGGTCTTTGAAGGAGTTGAAGACAGATAGTTTGATTATAACTTTTCTTAGTTAGGATTAAAGATAGGTTACACATAGGACTTTAGACTCACAAAGATAAGATAGATAATGAAATATTTTCTTTAAGTCTTACAAAATATTAATGGACTAAATATTGTTAACTGTGATTCTTATTTGCTAACTGTTGTGTGATATATTTTGCTATATTAAGGTTAAAACCCTTCTTTTATTTTAGACAGAAAAGAGGAGATGATGGGAGATGTTATTCTGTAAATATGTTTCTCATACTGGTTAATGAATAAAGCACTATGGCCAATGGGAAAGCACAATAGGCAGGGTTAGGAGACTAGGAGGATGAAAGAGGAAGTAGCAAGGAGGAGTCAGCATGTAGAGCCTGGAGAGACCATATGTGGCCTGCCACGCTCTGATAAGATGACCATGTGAAAATACTTAGATAAGTAGAAATGGGCTAATAATTAAGACAGAGTTAGCCAATAAACAATGATAATCACTGGCCCACAGGATTGTATCAAATACAGTCTCTGAGTGTTATTGGGGGCTGGTGTGGCAACGGGGAGGCAGGACCAGGCAGGCTGATGGAAAACATACACGCAACAGTCCTGCCTATAAAATATGCTAGAGCAAAGGTGGCACAAACTTTGTAGAAGTAAACAACCTATGCCTGATTTGACTTAAGGCCCACTCCATGAGATGGAACCCATAGCCAACACTGCTTAAATAACCATGAACCAGGGATTAGGGTAAAACCAAATACTACTGGTCTAAAAATAAATTAGGAACAATACCTTTTAAATCAATTGGTAATTAAATAACAGAATCAGAATCGTAGTGAACTATACTAAAATAAAAATGTAAGAGAAAGAAAACAAGTGATTCAAAGTGAATATATATAATATATGTGCATAATATTATATACACATAATATATATTCTCAAAAATATTCTCTATAAATTTTTTGGGAAAAATATGCAAAAACATATTGTGCATGATATGTATATATACAAATAATAAATACCATCTTGCATCTATGCATACATACAGAATAACATATAACAATATGTTACAACAATATATTAAGTGTATAAGAGAAACATCAAGTATTCAGAATTATTTCCTGAAAGAGAAATAGCTTTGACTGACAAGTGGGAAAGATGTTTCCTATTTTGTCCCCATATACATCTTCAGCATCCATAGTTTTTAAAGGAAAGACTTAAGCCATTTACTTATGTAATTGAAATAAAATGAAAACACTGTATTCCTAGATGAACAGATGGAAATGTGGATGGGTTAGGACCAATGGATAAGTTCTAGTCACCAACGTAAAACCCCAGTGTTTCTCTTGCCAACCATAGTTCTACAGAGTAGATGCCAAGATCTGGGAAACATCAGAACCTCAAAGAATTAAATTAAAACATTACCATGATCCTGGTGTCCAAAATCAGATTTGCATCCCATGAGAGAACAGTTAGCAGGAAAGAGTAGCTGCATCTAGCAATCTTAGTGGAATGTTAGCTCCCAGCAAAGTTACTATTTCCTGCCCTTACAGTTACTACTTTAAATAAACAGATGATCAACTTCCAGCAGGACCTTTTCACCAGTCACTAGCATGTTAAAACAAGAATTTAGGAGGCATGCAAAATAAAATTCCATTGGACTATAATAATTTATTATAATATGAGTTTTAAAGGAATAAAATTGTTTCATCCTCCCTTGAAAGGTGGCAATAGGACAACCACCCTGAAAGAACAAAGTTAAAGTCCATATTGTCAGGAAGTTATTTAGAAAATACTCTCTTTTGATCTACAAATTCTCTAATTTAGCAAATGATTGATCAAATCAAATCCAATCAAAGGCCCGTCAAAAAACAATATGATGTTTCTTTTCCCTGGAGTTCTAATTTCCCTACAGTCATATAAAATACCCAAAAGAATTTTTCAGCAATAAAGCAGAGGCTTAGTCCAGTAGCAGAAAGTCCTACTGTTTTCTGTAGACATAAGGAGTAAGATTGTAACACATTCATCAAAGTGAAATGCATTCCAGCCAATGTGAGGGACAGCATGACAAGCTTTATAATGATGCAACAGTTTAGAGACCAAAGTGAAAATTGAAGAACAAAACTGCTTTGGGAAAAGGCCAAGAAGTCTTATTATTGATCTCAGCTGTATGAGATCAATCCCGATTCAAAATACATGTTTCTGCACTTGCCTTTGAGGTTATAAAACCTCTCATGGAGCTCCATAATGATGAAATAACTAATAATTGCTTCATTTTTGTCTGGTTCACATTTATTCACTTAACTATAATTTCTTGAGAACCTTGCACAAATATGGCACAATCCAAGAAAGATATAGTCCCTAACTTCAAAAATACTAACAGTGACTTAAGAATTATACTACTTACATATTATTTTCTACAATGTACTTAAAATATTAATATGTGCTAGATCCTGGGAACAATAAGAGTGAATTTAACAAATAATCATTACCTTCAAATCAAAATTTAAAGATATATAAACACAGTGCAGATTTTTCAATAATTGAAGTCAGAACAAAGTATTCAAAGACTCCAAAAACAACTAAACCCAGGAGGACACCCAAAAAAGGTCTCATTCTGAGTTTCTCTGCTACTTTATGTCCAAGCAATATTTCTTAATTTGGAGCTAGTAATATGTAGTCACAGGATAAATCCTACAGTCTGTCAGTGGTTTTGGAAGATCTGAGAATACAGGTTAAAATAAAACTAACATCTTAAGGAAGAAAATTAATGATGACAATGTCTAATGAAGAACATTTGGAGTATACAGAAGGAAATGCCCATGTCTATATGAGCAACAACTCCAAAAGATCTGAAGGCTAACAAACACATCTCTACCAGATTGTAACAGCAGACAGGAAACTTCCAGAGACATGGAACTTCAGTACCAGGAAACTGTATGATGGTAAGGGCCAAGAGTTAATGCTGCCCAAGTGTGTAATTAGCAAATAAGAAGACAAAGAATAAAGTAGGCTAGCCAATTGAAGGAGGGCTTTGTGTGAAATGTTATAAATTTAGAATAATTAAATTGAGTGTAGAAATTAGTTTGTTTTCTTGCAAAGTTTTGCAAGCAGAATGAAAGGAAACCATGCTGCTATAAGAAGACATGGTGAGCAATGTTTGTAGTGTTTTAGAGTTAAAAAGATTAGGGCTTCTTTGGTTGTGTGTGTGTGTGTGTGCGCGCATGTGTGTGTGTGTGTGTGTGTGTGTGTGTGTGTGTGTGTGTGTGTGGTTGTTGTTGTTTTGTTTTGTTCTGACCTGGTTTGGTTTGGTTTGGTTCATTTTCACAGAATCTCAATATATGTGTCCCTGGATTGCCTAGAATTTATTCTGTAAGACAAGACTGACTTTGAATGAATAAGATTCATTTTTTTCTGCCTCCTCCAAGTGCTGGGATTTAAAGGTTGCATTACCACTCCCAGAAAAGATAAAATTAGAACAATGTCAGCAGAGGTGAAGAGGTCAGATGATAGAGTTTGATGATAGAATAAACAAGGATTGGCAGATGAGTGATAACATTTAAAAGGAAAGGAGATTTCTATAATAGGTAAAAAAGAAAAGTAAGTTACAAGAATTAGGAAGACTGGGGTATGGCTGAGGAGTTGAAGATGAATTTCTAAGTTTCATAGTTTTACCTATAACAGATACATTCCTCTAATGCAGAGCAAATTTTCTCTGAATCTCAGAGACTATTTTCACATATTATCCACTTTTCTCTTCATAACCTATCTTGAAATCTATCATTGTGTGTGTTGAGGGGTAGTAGTGGGTGACTGCCTGTGCTTGCCTATACATATGCACATGTACCACATGTGTGCCTAGTACTTGCAGAGGTCAGAAGAGGGTATTAGTCCTCTGAAGCTGTAGTTATCGATAGTTGTCATTCTAACAATGAGGATGCAAGGAAAGGAACCTGTGTCCTCTCCAAGAGCAACAAATGCTCTTAACCACTGAGCCATCCATCTAGCCAAGAATCTATCATACTTTTGAATGAATCTTTAAAGTTTAGAATTATGTAAAATGGAAATTATACAATACATAAAAGACAAACTCTTTGGAGATGAAGAAATTTGCTTAATAAGATACCATAGTGTACCCAGAATTCAATTTAGTCTACTTGATTTATGGGTCACTTTCCATAATATTGAAAATATCCCATCAAAGACAGGTAGAGAGTGGGTTTAGCATGTGTGAGGCTCTCAGTCAGATCCCTAATATCTCCAAATTCAGACAAAAGAATCCCATCAAGATCATCAAACAGACATTTACTTGAAATTTATCATATACATATTTTGAATTAGCTTAAATTTATAATTTAATGAGTCTATTTAATATTAAAGTGATAGTAGCCAACTGTGCCTTTTCACTACTTTACCCAAACAACATTTTCTTATACCCACATCCATTCTTTTCCATGTACAATTAGTGAGAACTTTGGATGCTCTTAAGATGTGTGTGACATGGAATGTCAAATAAAAAAGAATAAAATCTATGAATACATGATTTGAACAAAAACATAATGAAATGCTTTTTGTCTAGTTGCCCAAAATTCTGCTGAAGTAACCATCAATCAATACTTGTTCCAAATGCAGATTTCCCCAAGACTTCATAGATAGCCTGTTTGAATGAATGACAGACAACTTTCAGGGAAATTCAGGTCCCAGTAGATATTTCCTTAGGAACTGCAAATGGAGATGGAAAATTTAGATGTGTAGAGTTACTTACTTTATCTCTGGAAAAGCTGAAAAGCTGCTTTCTTTCAGCAAAGAATTGGACAGCTATGACACTGGTTGAATGACCCCATAGAACACCAACTGGTTTAGAGATAACATAGGGATTCCAAAGGCAGAC